>JAREIS010000214.1:2400000-3050175 GCA_030060385.1 Muscicapa striata striata
ATATTTGCTGTTACCGTTTATAAGCCCCCAGTGCCTAGGCTACCTTTTTTCACACTAGTACATTAAAAATTAGATTACATTACAGAGGCTGGCATCTCTCTTCTGAAGGAAATTTCCTTCTTGTTTCATTTTCTTCCTTGATAATATTTCACTACTGGCTGAATAATTCCAAAGCCACAAAGCATGTGTCTAGGCTATACTGTGGTCTGACAGAGACACACTTAACCGAGATAGAAGCAATTGTCGGGTCTTTTAAGGTGCTCAGTAGCATCTAAGGTTATTTTGTAGCCCTTCCCCTAAGAGCCTTTAGAATGCCTTCATGCAACATTGCTGGATTATGAATACAGATGTCAGTACTGAAGATAACTGTCTTGAGGACCGACTGCTTTTCAAGGTGTCACAGAAACAGAAAACAAGACTAGAAAAGACAAAATAGATGGCGACCTCTTTCCAGTTTCTACTGTCTTGAAGCTGGTTTTCTTGTTCAGGCTCTTTCCAGGAAAGACAGATCAATGATGCATGAATGATAAAGGTTGCCTTGCCATTTAATGACTAACTTATTGAGGCCAATTTATTTATTTGTTTATAAGAGGCTCAGGAAAAGTGAAATGACAACAAAGCTAGGGACCTGTAAAGTCATGTGACAGAAGGAATAAAAAGTGGACAAAGCATAAGAGTTGTTATCTTAAAAATACTTAAACATTACATTATGCTGCTCTTCACAGAGGTACAGCAGGTGTTCTTCAGCCTTTTTATGACACTAACTTTCCAGTACAGTATTTTTCCTTTAAAGAAGGAATTAAAACAACAGTTACTCTAAGAAACAATAGGGTTTAATGCAAATAACAGTAACTGGCTGACTGTGATGTGACAGAAATCCCATTCCAGGTATACAGCTATTAATTTCCTTTCAGTTATGCACTACACCTGACAGTTTCCCAGAAATAGAAGTCTTTCTTACCCTGCCACAGCTTCTGCTGGAATGGCAGGAACAGAGCTAAAGGCAGGACATGGTGGCAGAGAAGCAACCTCACAGTTAGATGCTGAGCTGTGGTAACATCTCCAGTCAGCCAGGCACAGAGAGAGACATCAGTGGAAGCAGATTAGTGATGAGTGACCTAGTTTTCTCCCTCATTATGTCTCCTCCAAGACACCTTCCATAGTGACCAAAAGGCAGTATCAATGGAGAAAGCCCCCCCACTAGAGGAGATTGGAGTGTACACAGTATAGCTGTATGACACTGTCCACTTCTTGCCCCATGCTGAAATTATTTTCAAAACTGCAAACTAGAGTTCCTTGAAGCAGTTGAGTAAATGTCAGCTACTGCAATAAGGGGGCTTCAGGCCACAGCTGCATTGTTGGTTTCATCAAGTCAGCCCCAGTGGCTCTTTGGCACTCTCTGTGTGCTGTTACAATGTGACACTAAAGCCCTCGGGCCTTAGTCCATCACACTCAGAATTGGCAGCACTGGCCTCACCAATTCATGTTCTCCTTTTCCCACTTTCATAAATGCAGTTATGGGGTTTCTTGCTTTTCTTGCCGAAAGACAAGGGAAAAGGAAGTAGAGGGGTGGGAAAGCAGCTTGGAAGCCCAAACCACTGAAGGAGACAGACTTAGTTTCATTGGAAGAGTGATGAGGAAGAAGAAGTCTGTGTTACTGCACAATTCAGGGAGCTCCACTGAAGACAGCCTGTCTGAGGCACATCTCCCTCCTTCATTTTTTTGTTCTCACATGGGCATCTCAACATCTTCTGTTCAAGACTATCCCCATGTATTACATGAAGTAAATACAGGATGATTAGCTACAAATAAAATATTCCAAGTACTGCAACAATGAGCTCAGAAAAGACTTGAAAGTGTTGCATGTGTTGCATCTGCTAAACTTTCTTTAGCTCTTGAGGCTCTGTTTTTTGCTCAGTATTGCAACTGAACTTCACAAACAGTGACACCACACTTAACAGGCTCGAATGTGTGATTTTTAAAGAGCTGAAGATGAAGAATTAGCATTTTTAACAGCTATTACTAAGCATCCTTTTTGGCATTAGAGATGAAATCCCCACACTTCCCAAATGCAAGCTCAGGCCAACTCTTAGTGGTGTTTTGCATGCATCTGCATGGCACAGAAAAGCATTAAGCCATGAGGTATTAGGCAACAGTTATGCTGCTGCAGGTAGCCAACTACAAACTGTTTGCTCCCCACAAAGAGACTGCAGCCCAACAGACAGCAATTCTTGCATTTCAGAAGTGTCACTAGAAATTTAAGGTTTATATAGTAGCTAGTCCATAAAAACCTAAAAGCCATGTGCACGTTTCAGAGATTGTAATTTTCAACTGAAAAATATTACCTGCCTGGAAATAAAGTAGACATTTACTCAAAAATTTCAAGCTTAAAATTTGCAGAGCAGCTTTATTAGAACCAGTGTACTCAAAAGAACTGATGTGGAAACAGGGTAGAGAAGGAGGAAGAGAAGATTTACAAAATTCCCCTGAAACAGTTTCATTTCAGTCTCATCAGCAACTTGTCTACATTGAACTAGCCCTGAAACTCTAAAGGAATTTAGTTGATTTATATTGTAGCATTTCTCCAGTGATCATACTGAAAAGTATTTTAAAAGTATCATTATTAAAATTGTACCCTGTAGTTCTTGTATTACCTCTTTGCTTTCTGCATCTTATGTGCTAGTCTGAAACTTTACACAACAGCACTAAAGGCACAGAAGAGTGATTGAGAGCAAAATTAATATGATTTCTGCTGTTACTCTTTTAAAATTGGAGTAATCCCAAACCTAACCCACCCCCAGCCTAGAGCAAGGAAGTATTCTTGCCTAATTAGCTTCAGTGTTTTACCCATTTTATTTGGTGTTTGACTTGATGGTGAAAAAACAGGAGCAGGGTTTACTGGCACTACCTTTTGTGGAAAGGGCCATCTGTCACAGAGACTAGCTTTGCATGATAGTTGTGGTAAATCGCATCTTAATTGCCTAGTGTCACCAAAACTGTAGTTGGGGGAACTGCAGCTCAAGAGGACAAAGCAACCAGTCCAGGAGCCTTTGTCAGAGGGAAACAAGAAGCCAAAGACATCAGGTTCCTTTGTGGTAAATTTTCCCCCCAAACAGCATAAGCAGGCTGCAGATAGGAAGTGACAGCAGCGTTAAGAGAATTTGAAGGAGGAAAGCAGGTACTTTAGTCTTTTAGAATGAAAAGGCATGGTAGGGGACAGTCTTTGTGTAAATAAGCATTTGAAAATAATAATTTGAAAATCAAAACAACAAAAAAACTCCAAAGCTATGAGGGCTTAGGGAAAAACACATTTAGAAGCTTCAAAAACACAGAAGTGCTTTAGGAAGTGAAATTATAATGAGTCATTTGTAAGGTTTTCCCCTGTCCCAGCCTCCCCAAATAAGGGTACCATTAATAACTATTAATGCATTATGTGGCCGATTTTCCAGCTTCATAAAGGGTTTTGTGCTTTGATGCTCAAATGAGCTAACTTAGAGACTGCAGGAGTTGTCTTTTAAAAATATGGACAGTATCCATTAGTTTGAAATGTTGCCCTAAAATCCAGCTTCACCTACTAATGACACAAACCACTGCAGTTGTGTGAGAATGGGTCCTGCTTTCATCATCAGAGGATCCTTTCTCAAGCACATTTGAAATTCAGTTTCAAGTTTACATACAGAACCTAGACACAACTGTTCTGATATGATGCATGCATGCATCCATAATCAGGAGCCTAGTGTTTTTTTCTTCCAATTTATTCAATGCAGCTGTTCATGAGCTGGTAATGCATTTCCCCATGTGTCACCTTTACTGAACTGTTGACATAAGCAAAATTTTAAGGACTGCAGTTAAAGACATAGTTAAGAATATCCACTGAAACTTCTCAGTCCACAATTCAATCTTCTATTTTAACAAGTATGCTTAACTTGAGGGATTTAAGTGCACAACAAAATATATGTTGTTCTTAAATAAATGTAGGTATTTTCAAAATATGGAGGTAACTGAGGTCAAGGGATGTGATCCTGCCCCTCTACTCAGCCCTAGTGAGGCCATACCTGGAGTGCTATGTCCAGTTTTGGGCTCCTCAGGACAAGAGAGACATGTAACTACTGAATCAGGTCCCATGAAGGAGAACAAAGATGATTAAGGGATGGGAGATGATTAAGGCTGAGGGAGCTGGGCCTGTTCAGCCTAAAGAAGGGATGACTGAGAGGGGACCTCATCAATGTGTGCCAGTATCTAAAGGGGAGGTGCCGATGGAGCCAGGCTCTTCTTGGGGGTGCCCAGCAATGGGGCAAGAGGCAACAGCCAGAAACTGATACACAGGAAGCTCCACTGGAATGTGAGGAAGAACTTTACAGTGCAGGTGATTACATACTGGAACAGATTGCCCTTAGAGATTGTGGAATCTCCCTCACTGGAGATATTCAAGAACTGTCTGGACACAATTCTGTGCCATGTGCATCCCTATTCAAGCAGGGATGGCTCTGCTTGAGCAGGGAGGTTGGACCAGGTGACCCCACTGTGGTCCCTTCTAACCCGACCCATTCTGTGAATTCACTGGAACCATTACAGAGGACAGGAACTGTTGAAGAAGAGTACCACCACCATGTTCAAAATAGAGAGATTTCAAACTAATCAGAAAAATTAATCTAAGACTGATTTTGAAAAAACTAAAAAACCTGACATCATTAAAGTACCTTGGCAATAATTTGATCAGGGTATACCTTTTACATTTTCTAGTCTGAGGCTGTTAGTAGAAAGTAACCACAAATTTCACAGAGGAAAAAGAGATGTTCAATATTTGTGTACTGAAAGCTTAAGTCAAGTCCTAACCTTGGTCAACTGTTACTTAGACAACACACTGCAGCCAGCAGCAGGATCCTTAGTCTAACAAGTGTGCTTTGAAAACACTGCAGTACAAACCACCCCAGCCAGATAAGCTAGTTTCACTCCTAGGAATAAACACTGCAGACTTATCCCCTTCCTTCCAGAAACAATGTTTTAAGGAAGTTTAAATATCTGCCAGTGATGCTATGCACTGAGAGGTAAAAATACAAAAGCACGTTTTAAGACGTTTTACACCACATCCTTAGATATAACTGTAAATGAACAAGAACACCATGGCTTCAATGAAAGTTATATAAATTTGAATGCAGAGAATACTTTATTAACTGATTACAGTTTTGATGACCAATTTTAAACCATAAGTAGTGTGGGAAACATAGTGGGGGACATTAAGGCTGAGCCATATATATATAGACAAATCTGGATACTGATATTCTGTACATTTAACCTCTGCTTTTTTCTTTATACATATTGTCTGCGTTTGATCAGAGGAAAAAACAAAAAAAAATCCTGGCCACTAATTTAGTCTTATACCTGTAATGAATTTTTGCATGGGTTTTTGAATGCAGTGTAAATTTGAGTAGAGATAAAACAGATTTTTGTAAACCATATTCCCAATGAAGTGTTTAAGTATATCTGGAGTTTGTTGCTCTTATAGATTTGTGAATTATTTTTCTTTTTCAAACACTAGCAGTAGCTCTCTCACGTAGAGGTTAATCTATTTCAGATAGTATTAAACTTACCTAACAGATTGGGAAATCAATATAAATTAAGTGCCTGTGGTGTGTATCAGTTTTCCTGCTCTAAGCAACCCCTATCACTTAAGTGGACATACTTGCAATTTTACAGAATTACACTGACTTTTCAACAAAACCCAGAAAAAAATTAATTTACTGTTTCTGCTCTGTGAGCAAAAGTGTTCCTACACAATGTGATAACCATTTTCCATCTGTACAGCTCCCTTTTGTAAAGCTGGGCAACACATATAAAAGAAAGACTGACATCAATGGTTTGTGTTCTGAAAGATATTTCAGTTCTTTAGTTCCAGTCACTGAAGGAAGAGGCAGAGGCAAGTTTGAATTATCCCAGAAAACTGAACAATTGGTTTTATTTGGTGTCTTCAAGATGCTTCACCTTCTGTGGGAGATGTAGATGATGTAGGAGAGACCATTTCAGGTTTTCGTGAAATTCTGTCCAATTCTGCCTGAACATCTGTTAACACTGGCTTCTGACCTACAAAATAAATGTGTATCATTCAGTCATGTTTATGAAAAACCTAGAGTATCTACAATTCTCAAATCAGACAAATCGTAGTAATTGTTACTGCATGCATTGGGTGCAAAATCAAGGCATAAGGCCAAACCCAAAAGAAATTGAAAAGAAACAGCAGACAGAAAGTCATACCCTTCCATATTTCTGAAGAATTGAAGTATAAAGCACAGAAGACTATTAACACTAGCAGTTATGACTACTTCTACACAATTTTCTGTATAACTTGTATTTGAAATAATGCTGAATGTAAAAATCAGGGGTTTCACCAAGCACAGCAAAGTCAGCTTCGTGTACTTGGTCAGCATAAACCTGACACCACTGCTCACGGGTGCACACAGACCTGCAGATGGCAAATCCCTTTCCTCACCCACTTATCTCCTCCCTAACCTGGAATGGCACAAACATTTGTGCAGCCACACTCTAACCTAATTCAAGCTCAAAACACCACACCATTTCCCCCCAACCCTTTTAACTCCTACTCCTCTAGGAGTCTAGGTTTCTATCCCACTATGTTCTATAGCAAGAATGGAGGAGACAATATGGGAAAAGGCAGTGCAGTATTAGGACTCCAACACTATGACAAGGGTGCACAGCATCTGTAAGAGAATGTTCTGACACATGCAGTTGTAGCAGTGCCCCAGTATCCTTTCTGAAGACGCAAATTAACAGGAACTATCCATAAAGGTAATTTTGGCCAGATGTACTTTGCTGCTCTTCAAATTATTTAACAAAAGACAATACTGTATTAGAATCAAAGCAGCTAATGTTCCAACTAATAAGCAGAGGAATTTCTTCCCAAAGCTGCTGAGGAAAAAGTAATTCTCAACCCAAACTACTGTCTTAACAGAGAGTTTTCAGATTTGAAGAGTGCCACAGATATCACTAAATACAAGATACCAAACACTGAAGAAGGTTATGAGGCCACATCTAAGCCAGATTTATTAGTATTTATGGTAATTCCTTGAAAACATAGTCCTTTCTGATGTTAAACTGGCTATAACCCTACCCTTCATTTGTTGCATAGTAGGAAATTTCTGAGAACTGTTTTGTTCCTTAATTAAATTCTGTCCTTGAAGTTTCTGCCACAGCCCCAGACAGAACACATTTCTGGAGTGCTGCCTCTGTTTGCCTGGCATCATCCAAACCTGCTGCCAGCCACACCCCACAGGATTTTTCAGTGGGTGCTCTCTGTGCCTCACATTGCGTCAGCTGAATTTGTTCAAACAATCTCCATATGTTGTGCAAACTGGCACTGCTGACTTTGCCTTCAGCACATTGGGAAGCACTCAAACTTTGCTTAAACAACTGAGTTTTGTGCTTAGAAAAGGGAATTGTGCACAGGTGAAAAAAAATTCAGGATTCATCTACACAAAGTGTTAGTGGGAAGTGTGAAGTACCACCGGAACACCAGCATTCTTTCCTAAGGGCAGCATTATTAATCTCTGGGGAAGCAGGGAGGGAAAGTGTCCATGCACACATGCTCTTAAGTAATACAGAAACATTTTAAATTGGAATAGCAAGGAATGCCAGTATAGTCCTGCATCTAGCTTTAGCACAGTCACTATTAAACATTTCTAGATTAATAATAATGATTATTAATCACCTCATATATAAGTAGGTGTCAAAAGAAAACACTTAAGAAAACACTATAGTATTTTTACAGGCTGTCACCAAACTCAAACTCAAAGTGCTCATCACATCAGAGCAAAAGGAAAATTTAAGGCTATTTTAATACTGACAGTATTGTCAAAAAGAATCAACTTGAAATATAGTCCTAACCTATTTAAGGCTAGAAGAGGCTTATGGCATAAACCATTTCATTAGGATGATGGAAACAAAGGGAAAAAACAAGGAACTCATGTAGACAAGATTCATGCTTAAACATGAAGATTTTTTTTTTTGCTCCTCTGAAAGCCATAAAAAGGCAATACTAAAGTGCTGTTGAAACAAAATCAAAAAGCCATATAGAATACAAAAGCATATATATATATTAAACATTCAGTTAAACATAGTAGTGTTCATACTTCTGATAAACTACACCAACAGGAACATTCCATCACTCAATTTAGATTGAGTCAATCTTTTGCCATTAATCATACCTGACTTTTTTGCTGATGGTGGTAAGTTGCTGCCAGCACCTCCAGTGCCACCTCCCCCTGGACTGCCACCAACACCACCAGGGCCACCAGGAGAACCAGTTTTCTTGCTCAGGAGACTATTGAAGAAGTTAGCCAGGACTCCTTCAGATGTAGCTCCAGCTACAAGGGGAAAAATGACAGAAAAACCACAACACAAAACCAACACAGATTTTCTAAGTGAATACTGATTTAGTGTGTTAATAAATCTAAATAAGCACATTAAAGCAAGCAGGCAAAGCAATTATTTTACTTCTCAAGCTGCATTTGTGCCCTCTTAAGAAAAGGTACCTTTCATATTGGGATCAATCTTTTTCGACCCAGTGGGGATAGGTGTAACACTGGCAACATTCGATGTTACAGATCTATTTGGTGTCCTAGGAGATCCCCCAGGAACTCTTGGTGAGGCATCCTATTAAAAAAAAAAAAAAAACAAAGCCAAAAAACAACAAGCCAACAAACCCAAAGTGTAAGAATAGATTAAATGAAGCATTTTGTTATTTCTTACAGCTCCTAAGCTTTTGTATTTTAAATGTAGTTTCTCGTGCAACTGAAATGACACAGGATTAGATTTTGTTGATTCCGTACAAGTTCACACTTGTAGAACATTGTTAAAACTATTAACTTTAGCGTAACTAAAACATAAGAGAAGCTTTTAATTTCATCCCCATGAGAAATCTGAAAATCCATCTGTTACTCAGTACTGCCTCCAACCATAAATGCATTCTAACATACGAAAAGGAAAGGCAGGACCTTTAGTCCTTGCTGTCAAAACAAGTTGTTAAGGCTCACTGTGGGAAAAGTGTCATACTTTTAGAGCAGTATGAGTCTTAAAATACTATGTAGTTTAAAACAATTAGATCCAACAATATTTGACAGTGCAGATAAAAGCAACCTTCTAAATATATAAAAGTTAATGATTTTCATATGATGATATTTAAAATTTTTGTTACTAACCACTGGCCTTCCTGCAGCAGTAGGTGGTTGTTTCGCCAACTGTGACTACAAAAAACCAAACATACACATGAAGTGTTAGAAATTACAGTGACTAAGAATACAACCCCAAATTTGTATTTGGAATGTTGTTATATGAAACTCTCGTTGCTTGTTTTATAGTCTGAAAATTACCTGCTGCTTCATAAGAAACACTTGGTCATCCTCTGCTACAATTTCTTTTTCATGAACAAACTGCAATACAAAAACATGAGCATAAATTTGATTAAAAGAAAGAAATAAAAAAGGTATTTTCTTTTTTATCCGCTGGTGAATATGACCAAAACATTCAATAATGAAGTACCTGTATAAAATACTATGATTGCTGCATATCACATTTTTCATATTTAAAACTGCAGCCTCATTATTTCATTTAGGCCAAGTTAATAAGAAGTGAAATATAATTATCAGTAACTCTCTTGACCTGTCAGGCATAAAGCTGTAGATACATCTGTAGAAAGACCCATTTAATTCTTGAGCAAAAAAGAAATTAAGTAAATGGCTACAAGGTACATTCAGGGATCAGTAAGAAACATTCATGGATGCACACACTCTGCATCGTGCCCATGTCTGTTAATTTATTGAGGCCTCACCTCAGTATTACTTTATAGGTAACTTTATCACACATGACTCTTCACCTGTGTTGCATCACACTGGTGTAGGAACTAGACACAGACATCTCAGATCCCAGTTCTATGCATCAAATCACAAGCACTCTCCTTCCAAATAAGCTCATAAAAAATTTTGCCCAAGCAAGCATGGCAAATATCAGTAACAAAGTTTATAATCCAGGCCTGAAGTTTGTAAGCATGCAAAAGGAAATATTGTCAAGTTTTGTTTTCCTTGTATACCTATTTAATGTCTTGATATTTTCCCTAAAGATTTCAGAAAGGACATAGTATTAGTTTTCCCCACTAAAATAAGTGCTACTTGAAAATAAGATCAGTCACAAAATCATAGCCTTGTTAGAAAACAACATAGAAATATCTGCCTTCAATAACCTCTGAGTGCATGGGAGTCCACTGCTGCAGGCATTTTGTTCAACAACCTCATATATGTTTACAGGTCATTCTGTCAAGGCCTTTTGTTAGATAGTACAAGGGAAAATATGAAAATACACTGAACATATATAGAAGTTGTTTGCACATGTTTATTTTTGATTTTACACTGTCTCAAGCTTTCTCATTTTAAATACTCCAAAAGAAAGCATTATGAAGTTATAAACAACTCGGAGCAAAAAGAAATGTTCTTCAAAAAAACCAAAAACTCAACTTGAGAAACAGGTAAATCATATTTAGTAGTTTCGTATTTTTTCAATACTAAATATGCCTTAAAAGCAACACAAGTGTATTTGCAGTCTTGAACAATGTAACAGCAGCAGACAAAAGAGTGTAAGCTGAAGAGCAGCTACAGAACAAAACCACATGGTGATCTTTTTTGTTAATTAAAGAGCAACTTCAAGAACCAATTATGAGCACCCCCCCACCCCACAATACATCACACTTTTGATAAGCTGGAAGCATAGCCTCAATGAAAGAGAAAAAAACTGACAGGCATATAAATAGTAAAACAGTTAAATGTGAAGACATCTCAGTGTACCTTCCTGACTGGTGGTTTTGTTATGATATCTTCAAAATTGTCATCTGCTTTTAGTGACTGGAAGTTCTCATGCAATATTCCTATCTTCTTGTCATTATCCCAACCTGCAGGACTAGAGAAAGGATTATTTGGCTTAAAATTCTATTGCTACTTCAGGCTATTCTTGCATGCACTCCTGAATTGCACAGAACTGAGAGCCAGGAAAGCTGTCACAGTGCCCGTTCTCCTATGCAAGCTGGTTATTGACCAGTACGAGTAGGTAGAGACCGGTTCACCATAACAGAGAAGTGAACATTTCCCTTTGGAGCAGCAAGTGTTTGTAATCTTCATCCACCTGCACTCAGCAAATTCCAACTCATGAGAATGTTACATGGAACTTTGAAAAGCATAAACCAAAAAAAGGCTCTAAATGCTGCTTTACAGTAATGCAGAGATTCATTTTGTAGTCACACACAACATAATAGTGCAGATAACTTACATAAATACCGCATCTTTTTCCACAACAACCGCTGGAACATTGAAAGGAAATCCATACAACTTCTGGACTATATATTTATACACTAAATCAATGTTTTTGTTTTCTTTTACTGAAGTGTAAATAAGTGCTGCCCCATCTGAATAAACATGTTAAAGAAAACTTAGTTTAGTGGCTAGTAAGAGAAACTAAAATAACCTTTAAACTATCAAAAAAGGGTCAGCTACTTTGTAGAATCTTGAAAGGGAATACAAAACCAAAGCAAAACAGTTCAAATAATTTCCAAAACCTCATTCTGAAATAAGCTATTAAGTAATTCAAATCAATCTTTCTTTTTTACTGCATTTGTTTTAGGCCAACTCAGCTATTGATTTTCAAGTAATGTAAAGGCTCTTCTGGTTTTCAAAGCCCCCCAGTACCAATGGTTTCACTACAATGCCTTTAAAACAATCTTCTGCTTTTAGTGAGCAAAAATTTTCATGCCATATCCATATATCTTCTCATTATTCCACTCTGCAATCACTGCAGCACTAACACTAGCAGCTTCAAAAATGCCACAGATCTTCCACTTTCCCATCTGGGTTTTTTTTAATTAGGGGAACAAACTCTTACATTATACAGTGATCTGCTTTTAAAGGAAATGAAGGCAAATGAGTTTACTGTATATCAGTTACTAAAACACCAAGAGAGTGCTTAGTATTCTAGCACAGCTCAGTATCAAATTAACACACTTTATGCACAGGAATAATAAAAGAGTAATTTTTACTTTTGGGTTATAAAAATAACAAATTCCCTAATTTATTTCCACACGCCTGCAATTCAAATCCTAGAAGAAAGTTATATAATGGGGTCTGATTCCTGTTCTGTGAAATTCAGAATGGAATTTCAAGTTGTACATGGCATATGCAATCATGGAGGCTAATCCCAACTATTTTCTATTCTTCCACTGCACACAAGAGTTACCACATAATTCCATTCTGAAAAATTAGGTCTTGGAAGCTCCTTTGAAGGAAGTGCCATTTCAACAGAGGTCTCTGGCTCTTGAACTAATTTTTCCATTTGTCACCTGCTGTCCCTCCAATAGCATTTAAATTTCCCTTTACCACAGCACAAATGATGATATAATGTAGGCATGTTACTGGCATCTAAAATCTAGATCTCAGCATGTCTATCTGACTAAACATCACTAGACAGTATTTGATACACTTCTTTTGAAAAAACAAATTTTAAAAGTAATAATAGCACAGCAACAGCTTCTGTGCATTGTCTCTGTACCAATACAAGGGAAGTCAGTGGACTTTGCCTACAGCAATTCACACTTCTTTCCTTCCCTTCTAACCTCATCCTGTAGAATTACTGAACATAGAGGAGACTGCATATTTGTTGGGACAAAATTAATAATACGACTTATGTGCATCTGGAGCAAGACCATACTTAAATTAATTATCTTGTTATTTTAGGGAGCTTGTCAGCTAAGATGTGATGTTCTGAGAACAGATTTCCTAAATACGGAAATGGAGGCAATAAGGAAATTCATGGTAAGGGGACATGTTAGAAAATCTTGCAGCTCTGTAAAAAAAAGGTACAAGAAAACAGAAAAGTTTAATTCAATATTGCCCATGGGGGTAGCTGAAGCAGACTGCAAGCTACAGTAAAAGAGTTGCATCCTTCTTTCATACAGACACAAATACTCTTTTAAGCTTGTCATAACTAATATAAACATTGAATTGAGTAATTATGGTGTTAAAGGATACATTGTAAGCAAAACCGTCTGATATGTGACTGAATGAAGTCAAAGTGTTCATCTCTGTAGTCATGCTCTTTTTCCAGAACACTGATGGCATCACACTGTCAAAATAAACACAAAATTAATACACTGCTTTCAATCATCTGCAAAAATAGCAGTGCTGCTTACACTTCCAGCTCACAAGGGGAAAGAGAGATGGAGTGGGGTGGGGTAGTGCAGAGGAAAACAAAAACCTGCTAGGATAGTTTAGAAGCACAAGTGAACCTTTTTGGTTTTAATAATATATAACTGGATATACATGTACTGAAGCCAGCATAACTTGGCAGTTCAAATGACTGGAGCTTTTCATTCACTCTCCCTCCCCACTCCAATGCACTCCTCACCAAAAATCACTGTTGAAAACTTACCACTAAATATTGCAATTTTTTATCCAATGTTTTTTTACACACTGTGACATTAAAAGAGTGTTTTTAATCCAGGTACTAACTAGCTCTTTGCAAAGGGAGGCAAAAGCAATGAATATGGAAGCAGAAAAAGAAAAAAGGTGTGGGGGTGGAAAAAAGAATAGAAGGAAACTAGCAGGTGGGGGAAAAAAAAAAAAAAAAGTTGTTCAAATGAGAGTTAGCCTTCCAGAGAAGGAACAGCATATGCATCAAAAGGTTTATGCCTTCCCTGGGGGCCAGCAGAGGCTGCAGATGCAGTATGCTTAATGCCAATGAGAACTGAGGAGATGGGGGGAAAAAACACAACAAAACCAGATAAAAAAATAGCCACAGGAGAACCACACCATTGTTTTCTTTAATATAGTTACCTATCTAACAGAAACCAAAACAGATCACCAAAACAAACACCCTAAAAACTGAGAAAAGTTAGAAGTGCAGCACTTCACTCACTACAATTCTCAAAGAATTTCATCTTCAGAAAAAGATCAGAAATATTTAAAAACCCCCCACAATTTTCAGAATATGGAAGACTGTGGAAATCAAAGGGAATTCTAGTTGCTTATTGTCTAGCTCATTTCTGTGAGCAAAACCAGGTCTGAGGTATTTCTCAATTCCTTGAAAACTGGAAGAACTAAAGGAAAAGTTAATTCCAAAATAACAGTAAATAATGGGTTCTAGAAGATAACCAACCTTCAATAGGAAACACTTTTAAAGAGTTCTTAAGTGAGGTATTCAGAATAACTTAAATAACCATGTGCTTCCCACCCCAATCCACAATTGACAGAGTTATTTCAATAAAATATGCAAAAAACCTAAAATGTGAAACAAACCTTTGTACAAACTACTACTACTGGAATGCCTAAGTTACATGTTAGTGTATCTGCACCCAGGGGTAAAATCACACTGTCATCTTTGTCTTCCTGTAATGAAGTATTTCTTCTCTGTGGAGAAGCTGGAAAATCCTCGCCTGGTTCTATATACTCCTGGAAGTCTCTTACCACTGAAAGTAAAAAAAGTTATATTAAAACATCAGCTGCTTTATTATTTCAACAATGATTTCCACTGCCATTGATCTCTAGCACTGTTGATTGGATAGTATTTCTGCATCTTGGTGTTGAAAAAACAGAGCATGCACCTAGTCCTGGCTAGCTGTTGGCTGTGTGCAGCACAAGGGAGAACTAGCAAGTCTGAGACCTGTTGGATCAGCAGCCAAAAGAACATAATCAGATAAAATTGCCCATAAGGACAACATTATTTTTTTAAAAATCATTGTGAAACCACTAGGCAGTTGCTACTAAGGATTACTGTTTGATCTGCTTCCTAAAGGAAATGTTTCTTTCCATTTTTCTTGGCAAAGTTAATGGAACAGTTTGTCAGAATAAACAGAATTAAGCCTCACACAAACTGCTTAGCTGCTACTGTATACCAGGTTTTACCTACAGACCCTTTGTCCATATTTCATTCTCTGCACAGTGACTCAGCAGTAGTATAAACAAAAAATAATAGAATACATAAACACTAGTTTAAACTAGCTTTATAATTAGTTAATAGCATATTAAACATTAGGTATGTTTTAAAATTATCAGATATTACTTTAAAATGTAGTAAGCAGGATAAGTTATACTCTAACTTTCATTTATTCTAATTCTCAGTGCAAGTCCTTGTCATGTTCTGCTGCACACACCCAAGCCTCTAATTACACAGTCACTTACTTATTCCTACAGTCAGGGATGCAATGTGAGGCACAAAATGTCTGTAATTTTTCACATCACATGTCCTGTTCCACACAGCAGAAACAAGGCTCTGCCAAACCAAACCACTGCCTACTATTCCATGAGTAGCACATCCTGATTCAGCACAAGAAGTCAGGCAGCAAGGCAGCTCAGCTGGAACCCTCCGAGTTCATACCTCGAAAAGCATCTGTGCAATTAACAAAGCAAGACTTATTTCAACACCCTAGAGGGAAAATTGTATTAGGTCTAGATTCTTCAATTTTTCAGCAGATCTTGGAGTTTGCAATAACAAAAAGCACATGCACAGGTTACCATCTCGAAGTGTCAACCCAGGCTCTGTTTCAGGGAATGCTGCTAATTCAAGTCTGGTCTAAAGAGCTTCTGAGATTAACTCAATGCCAGTCACTCTACAGTTTCTTCCCTGTATCCTGTCCTGGGATAATTGCATAAATCCTCCAAATTCCTAAAAATTTCCAATGTGTGATCATAACATATTAATCTTTACAGAAGGGAAAGCAGTAAAAAAGAGGATTAATTTAGTATATCACAGCTCCAAAGCTGTGGAATACCATCTCAGGTCTGTCTTCCTTAGAAACACAATTTAATTGAACACAGGTTAATTCAGTGAAGAGGAAGAGCTATTTCAACTCTTCATACACAGCTGCTATGTATCCCCAAATGCCTTTCTGTACCAGTTCTAGTCCTCCAGGGTCTGTCTTTGAGTGGAGTTAAGCTGCTAGAACTGAAGACAAACACAGCAGCATGCCTCCAGAAAACCACACACACAAACCCTCAGTAGATTTCAGTCCCAGTAGCAAGTTAAATCAGCTCTCAGGAGCACTGAGCCTGACACAAGCATCTAGTAGGATCCCATAGCCAAAAGTCAGGCAAGCAATGTTGCCTCCTCCTTTTGGCAGCATCAAGCTCCTGACTGCCTAGCAATGCATGAAGTCACTTTACAACAGGATCAAAATAAAAACCAGCTTCAGTCACATCTGGATTGTGTCCAGGGCCTCTATTATAACCAATGTTCAGACAACTTATAGCTGTCAGAATTAGACCAGATGATAGAAAATCAAAACAGACACACTTATTTGGAGTAGCATTTTTTTTTTTGTTTCATTTAATTGCTTACATTTTCTGGATTTTGTAGAGTTTCTCTATCCTGTTCACTCAGTCTGTAAAGAACCAAGACTACTAGGTATACAACTGATAACATAGATACTGTATCCATAGTTTCAGCAAAATCCTATCCTGAAAGTGTTGGAGGGTATGTTTAATACACATGCACTAACATCCAAAACCAAACCAAAAAACACATCCAAGAGAGCTCACTCCTCCCACCTAAACAACTTCTTGTGCAAGATACAATTCTCAAGGATGATCTTCCTCAGAAGATCCTCTCTCTTAAAGGGACAAACAAAACAACTAATATTCCCCATACCTCATTCCAGAGTATCTACAACTGTCACCTTACCTTCCACCTCATCACAGCACAGCTACAACCTGCATTTCTAAATTAGCATAAGCATTGCTTAAGAATGTACCAGTTAGAGTGCAACTTCAGACTTAAAAAGAAAGTGTAATCATGCAATTTGATCTCAACACTCAGCTTTCTCAAATCTCTTCCTTGTAGACTCAAATTCTACTACCCTAAGGGAAATGCAAAGGATTGCTCAAAAGTAATATGGAGCTATAATCTGAGTTCAGCCAGCCAGTTTAAGAAACCCCGCAAAATCTGCATGTTTAAAACTAGTAAGACAAGACACTGACAGAGCAAAAAACACCTAACTCCGTTAACATCAATAATAATGACAATAAAACTCTGCAAGTGGAAAGAGGCCAGACATGGCCATGCTGCCATGAATTCTCTCAAAATTTACAGTTTTGTTAGGCACAGAACAGGTCCCAGATTCTCTAACTGGCTAACTTCAGGAACATTTAGGAAGCTGATGTAGTGAACTGCCTTAAAACAGATAAATGAAAAATTGAATGCTTAGAAATTTTTTTTTTTGTTTGTTTGGTGAATAATATACATGAAATGAAAATACATACAAAAGCAAGACTATAATTTCAGCTATGTTCATTCTGGAAGTTTTTTCCCCCCTACTTTGTTATTCTGTTAGAAAGAAGTACTACTATTGTTCACATAGCTGCTTGAGACTTATCTGAAGCTAGACTTGCTCAGTGAGTTTTAATTTTAAATAAAACTTCCAAAGAATGAAAAAGACTGCAATGGAGAGATTAAATGGTGCAGAAAGCATTAAGCATATTTAACTGGATTCCCATGTATTTGCAGAATACTCACACTTTTGCTCCATTTCTTTCATTTCTTCAGGAGGAATTTTTAACTTGTCAATATGTTCTCTTACAACACTTGCCCATTTTTGTAAAGAATCCAGTGCAGTCCAAGGTCTAGACATGTCTACTACCAACATAACTAGAGTGTCCTTTAGAGAGCTTGCCTCCATTGCAAATTTAAGAAGACCTTTGTGATACAGGTCGCCATCCAAAATCCATACATTACATCTTGTTTGGTCTACAAAAAAAAAAAAAAAAAAAAAAATGGAAAAACATTTAATGATATTTACTTGAAAAACAGCCACTATATAACGGCTATTGAATGTTCTTTGGACATGTAAAACTCAAGGAAGAAAGCAGATGATGTTCTCTCAGTCCACTGAACACACATAATGACACAGCAATCTGCAGCTAGTGGAGAGACAAGCTCCTCCTCTTTCAAACCCTGATGTTTAATGGCTGATAACTGAAGATCTTAAATAAATTATCTGAAAGAAAGGATCCAGAGAAAGCAGACAAAATTTACAAAATAGTTGTTCACCATTTTTGAGTAGGAAAATGTTTTCCTCAACATGCAACTTAGAAGAGAAAATCTGGGTGAACTCAGTCATCTTTTTGCAGCTGTTGGCCTGCTCAGCTCTCACAGACTCCCATCTCCCCTTTAAAACTCCATCTGACATGCTTAGATAACACTTAGAGTATAGAATGCACCTTTAGCCACCCAAAAAACCTGAAGAACTGTTAGTTTTTAATGACTGAGTTTAACTTAACAGACAGTTTACTCTTCCAATTTGCAAAATGACAATCACCATATAAACAGACCATCCCATTGTATTTCCCTTCAAAAATATCACAGTACTATAATTCACAAACAATTGTGCAGTAAAAGAAGAGACGTTGATTCAAAATTAATGTAATTACATTTCCTTTCAGGTAAATTTTTAGTCCTTGTTACAGAAGTTCTGAGGAACACATTTAAAGCAAACTCTCAATCTTCTTAAATCTGGTTCCAAGCCATCTTTGAAATCAATACCCAGGCATGAATGTCAGGAAAACAGGTGATTTCAGAGGAATAATAATAATTAAAAAAAAAAAAAAAAAAAAAAAAAAAAAAAAAAAAAAGCCAACTTCTTCTAATTGTCCATCAACCTGTTAGGGATTTTTTTATAGTATACACAAGAGTTCCCCTTTTTCTCCAAAGCTTCCAGTATATCTTTATTCACATCACATAACTCCAGGTACCGGGATATTAAACAGGATCTTAAATATACTATCTCCTTCCTAGCTATACCTTCACCCAAGTTTTTGGGTTTTCTTGTTTGTCTTTTAAATCTCCTTTAGCATTGTACAACTTCCTACCCCTCAGTCGATGACAGTAGTCTTGCAGATTGTGTGCCAGCAAGACAAAGGTTTCTCTGTAGGTTCAGGACAACTACTTGCCACAGCAATTGAAATGGAACATAGAAGCCTGGGCATCTTCTCCTCTAGGCCTGTGAAACACACATCTATTCAGAATGTTGCAGCTAGATTTGCATCCCTGGTCCTTTTTTTAGCTCTTTCTTTTGACAGGTTCCTTTTGTCCTCTACCACTTATGTGGTCATTCCTGGTATCTACCAAAGAAATTGCACAAACTTCCTTATGATACAAAACACTTCTGGCATAAGCTGGATTCCTGCATACCATAAAGACAGAAAAACATCCCACTGTCGTTTCAGACATCACACCACTGAACCATTGCTTTCAAATTTGTTTAAGATATTGTTACAAATACAGACTCACCATCTCGGTCTTCATCATGCACATTTAAATACAAATACTCCATTCCTCTTCCTTTTTTGTACTCCTCTATTCCTTGAATTTTTCCTATTAAGCTAGTTTTACCTGCTCCATCTTCACCTGGAGAGACAGAAGTAAGATACCACTCAGTCTTTAATCACAGTTACATATTAAAAACCATCTGGGGCAAGAAGAAAAACATATCCTAACAGGATAACTGAACTCCTTGGAGTTTTGAAATACAGCAGGTTTTGCCCAAATCATCCATCTGCTCTAAGTGCATGTTTCAGCTTCAAATATTATTTCTACTTATTGATAAATGCAATTATCCTACCAACAATGCTATCTGATATAGGCTCTTATACTCATCTTTAAAAGGATATGCTTATACTCATCTTTAAAAGGAGTAGTTAAACACCTCAAACAATTTCAGTCTTTCAACTACAATCAAAGTAGTAACAAAGTTTTTCTAACAGAGTTTAACCCATGGTAAGCTCTTCTTACAGTTCAGAACTCTCTCATTTCAAACAGCACACTGAAGAAGGCAAATCTATTATCTCAGCTTTTATGAACTAGTTTCTTTGAATATTTTCTCTGTTATAGGTCTCAAGAAACCTTAAAAAGAAGTGACAAATAGTAAGCCCGTTGCCTTACAATATGTGCGTGTATTTGGATAGCACAGAGACAAGCCTGCAATCCAGATCCATTCACTCTTATTCTCTCCCCTCCAAAGGGAGCTTGGTTAACCACTGAACTTTACAGCATTTGCACAATGTAAACACCTCAACGACGGCCAGAGACCCTTCCAGAAAAACTTCATTTGTAGTCATAGGTCACAGTGTTGGAAAACTGCATGTGCATTTTTTTCCAGTTCAAAAGAGTAATCAAGCTGAATTCAGACACATAGCAGGGGTTTGCCAGTTTGTTTTTTTCTCTTATTTGCAGAATGATGAGTATGCAACAGACATCATAAAATTCTTGAAACGCACTCGGCATCTTATAAAATTAAGGTTAATCCCAGGTTCCTAAGAAGCACTTTATCAATTTTGTGTCAAACAGAACATTTTTCCCCAAGTCTCTCCTACAGAGGGTGAGTAAACACTTGCTTTTAATCACATAACAAAGACACAAGTTCAAGGGCAGTAATTTTCACTGCTAAACATAGTGACGTTTTCCCTTTAAAGAGAACTGATCATGATCTTATAGATATCACTATGGCTACATTAAAAACACTATAGCTATAACCACTGTAAAGAACAGACATATCATACTTTGATAGAATGATTTTGAATTTGCTTAACATATCATCCCCAAGATTGCCACATGAAGTCCTCAATTTAGAGGATGGCTTTATTTTCGTATTTCACTAACACTGGAAAACATAAGATTGCTTACTCTAAGGTGCCATGGGGATTTTACTCAATGGAATAAATGTATGTTAAATGAAATGCATTTTGAGAAAGAGAGAGAGAGAAATAAGACCAGAACTGAAGTTTGAAGTCTAGTTAAGTATAGACAAGTTAAATGAAAAATTAAGTTGTATCCCTTTAACTTTTCCACAATTCAAGGGCTCATTTGTGAGCTCCTGTATTAAATCTATATACACTTGAGCAAACAATTACAGCTAGTTTTAAATAACCATTGGAAAGTAGTGCTAGTCATACATCAAACTTTTCCTCTTGTAAGAATATCCTTTAAATAATTCTGATGAAGAAGTGAAGAGTTCAAGCTTCATCACCATAGATGAATTACAATTCCTCCTCTGCCCTCACCTCTGTACTTAACCAAACTTCTTAAAATTGTCATCTACAAATAACTGAGAAGACCTTATTAGCTGCTGCTCTGACATGTTATGAAGCTGCTTTAACTTTTGCCAACAATGTCTGGATGATTCATTGTGCTATTTTACATTTCTGAATTGGCAGCTTCAATTAATATGTGCCAGCAGAAGGCTCTACAGGTAAGACAAATCAAATTTTGTTATTCCTTTTAATGAGGGGTTGCACTTAAGAGCTTTCAGAGTTTCTCAGAACAATTGACTTCCAGCTAAGTTCTTTTGCATACTAGAGTTTGAGTCACACAGATGACAATAAAGATTTCAACTTGCTTGAATTTGGGAAACTTTACTATCTCCTGTGCGTATCTACCAGTTTTAAAAGTTAGCTGGAACAAGTCTAAAAAACACCTGCGGTTGTAAAAAGTTCCGCACCTGATAAAAGATACGCCTAAGCGGTCTAAACTAAAACATACTTATAGAGATGCCAATATCAAGACAACTACTGTTACAAAGTGCTCATGCTAAGCAATACAGGCAAACCTGAAGTCTACTTCCCACAAGCCCCTTACTTGTCATGGCTCTGTGTTATATCATTTCCTCTCCAGCAATGACCAAAATAAACTGGAGTTCAATACTGTTAAATTAATACCTTATAGCAAAGTAAGAACTGGAGTTTTATCTTCCCCTCTACACTGAAATAAATTTTACCAGTACAGCACAAGATAAATTGATTTGATGTAAACTTAGTACTTCTGGACACATATGCACACACAGCAGTAATTTCAGTCTTCCATCACAGAACTGTTTGAACTTAGTGTGTTCCATGAGGAAGCCTGTATATTGTCTTGTCCTCAGCAAATACTCACTCATTTCAAAACATCAAGATCAGGCAGGTGGATCACTGACACACATAATAAGTGCTATACAAGTTACTGCATGAAGAGAGCAGCACTCATCTTTCACAAGGGAAAGCCAGAATGACACATCAGTGAAGTCTGAAGTTAGTAATACATAAACCAACTAGTTTACAAACAGGATGATCCACTTGCAATGATTCAAAATAGCTGCCTAGCCAAATGTGCCCTAGCCCATAGGAGATCCAGAGTTCTTGACATATTTAAGTCAAATTAGAGTCAGCATTATTTAAAAATTTGGGAAGAAGTAAAAATAGGACCATAATTTATGATACAAGGACTTTCTGCTTTTCGCACAAACAATTGATCAGAAAGGTGAGGAAAAGATAACTGTCTTGGCCAAGAGAACACAGAATCATAACAGAATAGTTTGAGTTGGAAGCAACCTTCAAAGGTCAGCTAGTCCAACCCCACACTAGTGAAACCAAACATGCTAAGACTTAAGGTTTCATCTACTTCTACTTTCTATGCATAGTATGTTGCATATACCTTTTGAAATCATAACAACTGCATATGTATTTGTATCCTTGTTATTATTTTTTTCCCCCATCTAGACTTCAAGAAAAAACACTTGAAAAGTCAACACACTTTGAATATACTGAGTTATGCTAGGAAAGAGCAGCAGCATATTTTTGCTTTGTAGCTACTCTTCAGCAAGAATATCAAAGTAGTTTTTAGAAATCTTGTTATCAAATAAATTCTAAGTGATAACTTTAAGACTTCTCAAAACTCAAACATTTTATTGTAATGCCTTTACTATGTGCAGAATCTTCTCTCCCCCTCAGAGGAGAGGGAAATATATGTGAGGAAATTAAAGCATATTAGCTGTTGGAGGTTTGATTGATAATGCACAACATATTAATATAATTAACATTAACTGCTACCTGGGACATACATAAAAGTATATATGTTTAGAAAAAATGTCAATCACAATACATATATCCTCATATATGGCTTTTCAAATTACAAACCTTAACACCTTTTTTTAAATTTGCCTTTTTTTGTTTGTTTCTGGATCTCTAAAGTATATGAAAAAGTAATGGTGCTTAGTTTCAGACAAAAGGAAAATTTCATATTCCCTGGGCTCAAACATCACTGCGTATTAATATTATGAAACAGAATTCTTTTTCAAGTTCTACTGAAGCAAAATAGAAAACAGAGCCTTATGCACCTTCAAGAATAATTACCATCATCCTCCATTTCAGAATTTTGAAAAATCCTGTAGCTTCTTTATTTTTAACTGTGGGATTAATTAAATTAACAACTGACTTCCATACATAAGCTCACAGATCAAAATATTTCTGACATGGCATTTTTGATATAGCATTTCAAGGTAGAATAAAAGTCAGGTAGATTTTGCATCCTCCTTTTGCAAATAACATAAAAAGGCTTCCTTTTGCAGAGTAAATGCTAAAGAACAAAAATTCTCCATTATACCGAATTGCACTCACACATTAATACAACAGGGAGGAAACAGAAGTGATGTTTCTAGCAAGTGGTGCTATGCACCAAAGCTGAATACAAGAAAACAACGGATTTAATTTTGCACAAAAGTCGGGCTAGGAAGCAGCTGAAACAAAGCCAAACCAATCTGCTTACACACAGTATTTCACTGTCTTGTTAACAAAATGGAAAGTCTTATACTCAACTAAACAAATGCTGTTGCATTTTTATCCGCACACTGCTACTACTTCATTCCTCTAATGAACTCCAGTTTGGGGTTGTGAAAGCTCCTCTGTCCAAGGTGCTACTCTGTTCACAAAACAGATTTTGAAAACATCCTTCCTGCTGCTGCCCCAAACATATAGGAAACTGTAACAACAGAAACCCCTCCCAGCCTCCTCCCTTCTCACTACTCCAGGCAAAAAGCATGTTTACTGAGCAGAAAATCAAGTATCACTAAATGTTCTGCCACAATACAGAATTTAGCAGAATGCTCCCTCCGAGACAGGAAGAGTAGGCAATGAAGTGAATTAATCTCCTGTGTGTGCAGGCAAACAGGGACTTATCTATGTCCTGCTACACCAACTGTTCAGCCATAAACTATTACATTTGAGAGGACTTAGGCTCTCCATTACAGATCTTCTTCAAACTTTCAATTAACACTTTCAAATTCAAAATATTTACTACTCATTTCCACATTCCTTTCAGTTTAGCAAATGAAAACAGAAGCAGAATTTGTCTGATCCTATAACCAGACATTTCTAACTTGTCACAGAAATCTGTACATGGAAGAACAATCAATGTGTTCTCTCCAGAACAAGCATGAGCTTTGACTGTCTGTTTAAATAGTTTTTCCATTGTAAAGTGTCCGGTGTGTTTAAAATACATCAAGGCAAAGAAGCAAGAAGAGAACATTTCTTTTGTACCATCAGTATTGGTAGCCTGCCCCTCTTCAATCCAGGACTGTGATTTTTTTTCAACAGCTCTTTGAAAAACCCTGGATGCTTTACTTGTTTGCAGTCTATAATCCTAGTGGTTCCTTGAAGGAAGTTTTTTATTTGCATTTTAAAACCAGCAATTAAAATTCAGCTTGATATGGGAATTCTACAACTCATCTCTAAAAAACATGTTCAAATAAGGCCAAACAAAACTAGAAGTAATGGACCCAATTAGCATCTTCTGCACACCCCTCATCCCCAAGCATACTTTTGTGAATCAGCTTTATACATTTAACAATTCAAAAGACAGCTTCTGGGTAGAAAAATACAGAATATCCAATATCTCTAGCATAAAATATTGAATAATTTTATTAATACATAAAAAATCTATCTTGCTTAAATATGATAGAACAAAGCCAGAAAGTCTAAACTTGAGTTATCAAATGGGGCTAAGACGCCTTGCCAGAATCCCAGAGCAATCTTTATTCCACACCATGTGGAATGCCTGAATCCCAACACAGTGGTGTAGAGACATAATGATCTTCTTTCTACTAGAACCAAGCACATGTTCACTATAGCTATTTTCAAGATAAAATACTTGTCACAAGCTAATAACTGCCTTTTCTACAGCTGTATATTAGTGAGAGGCTTGTTTACACATTCTACACTATTGAAGAATGCCTTTTACAGAACAAGATCAAAAAATCACAGTAAGCCAAATTTAGTTTGCTTTCAGAGCATTAAAGAACAAAATTCATTATGCTGATGAGAGCTTTCTCTACAATCTCTCAAACCAACATGAAAGGTCACAATAAGTAGGCCATAACAAGTTTACAAATAATGTGCCACTAAATTTTCATTTGCTCATTGAATAAAAATTGTCTCCTTCTCCAAGTTTATTTTACTCTGCCAGATAAGTCTCTCCCCTCACATACAATTCACTCAATAAACTTGTGGCAATGAAAAATTAAATAACTTTTCTGAGGAGCACCTTAATTGTACTTCAGCCTTTCAACATGACAGAAAGCAGACTGCAGACAACTCTTCCAAGTCTTCTGCCATGTCCTGCACCACAAGAATACACGGTCTGACTGTGGAAACAGGTACAGCAGTAATGGTCTTACCTTTGCTTGGAGAGACCCACAGTCAAAGAAGGAAAATATTGCAGAAAATTCTACCGTGACTATGAACAGCATCCATTCCTAACTCAGTCCTTCTCCTTTAACATAGCAGGAAGTTGTCTAGCGTATTTTATTCAGGTTCCTGACCAAAATAGAATAATCCCATGTTACTATCCACGGGACACCTTTATTGGTATTCTTGCCACTAACCTGCCTGGAGAACACAGAAGCACAATTCCTTTCACTGTTCTTCACCTCTGGAGCTATTTCTGAGATAGAGCCAGTAACCAGCAGCACCTCTGACACTGAGGAGACAAACTAAAATAAATGCAATTCAAGAATTTCAGAACTTTCCATGCTGTTCTAAGTGACTTCTACCATACAGCATCCTTGTAATCCTGGATTTTTGGAAGGGTATTATAGCAGGAAGGACACAACAAAGAAGTACTACTTAATTCTAAAAAAATTTAGCTACAAAACAAGCAATTAGAATTTTATCTAGGTCAATGCCCCATCAAAACAATTGACACTTTAGAAGCATAACTCTGCTGACCTAAACACAACTTGTCTACATTTGCAAGGCTTGCATTGCCTGCAGAAGGTGAATTAGTTGCAAGAAGACAAAAAGAAACCCTTTGAGTTAACTTCTGCAGTACTAGAGAATTTAGAATATTTAATATGTGCGTATTAATAATATTCACAGTGTGAACAAGCAGTATTTTATCAGTTTCACTGATAAAGTTACACCAATGAAGCTGTCAGCTTTTGGAACAGGAAAAAAATAAACGAAAAACTAATTTTTATAGTGTTGAGTACAAATTTAAGTAAGCAGATTTTATACTCTCACAAAAATTTGCTGTATCAAAACTTAATTTTCAGGTTCTTTATATTCCACAGGTCCACTAGAAGAAAGCAGCAAGCTAAACCTGTTATTGAAGATATACTGGGAATGGCTGTTATTGCAGAGGATGGTACATGTACACACAGAAAAGTGTACCTGTGTATTGTGCATCTTTCCAAGCATCCTTACAGCCACTGGACAGGAGCAGAGCTCCAAGATTCAAACAAACAGGACAAGGCCTGGGAAGTGAGATGTCTGGGCTAAAGAGAAAATGTGGACATGAGGCAGTTGAACTCTCACTGCCCAGTAAACTCAAAGCTTTTATCATCAAGTTGAGTAAAAAGCATAAAAAAACCCAGGCCCACTACTGATTCAGTAGAAGCATAACTGTGCAATACAGATACAGAGAGTCAGGCATACAAGTGTCACTGGGTGGTTTGACATAATTAAAATTGTAGGCAAAGAATATACTGTGCTTCAGAGACAGAGGAATGTATGAAACACAAAGCCAGATAGAAAACAACTATTCAATTCACTTGCCAGCTGGGAGCCTGTATTCTGGTGCATCCTGGAATGACTTTGAACATTACTGCCTGAATGCATGCAGCAGTTTACTGGATAAACTATTAGTTCAGGTCTCTGAATCCAAGCCTTCACACATTCTACGGCACTATGGATTCCACCCATCATCTGCAATAGTGAGTTGTCAGCTGCTCCCCTCTACTCCACTCGCTGATATAAGACAAAGGAATGAACACGAGAGCTCCCAATTATAAGCATCAGTCTTCTCATCACAAAAACCACCTCCTGTGATCAACTACCTTTATTACACAAGTGAGCAAAAGACAGTCCAGGAGAAGTAGAAAAAAGAAAAAAAATTAAGCAAGAGCAACAAAACCACACTACTTTGGCTATAAACATCAATGAGAGCACTCAACTTCCTTAAGAAAGCATGGACATTTTGCATTTTCTGCTGAATTTTTGTTTGCTAAATGAGGTAGCTATGGTCACTATGACAAATCTACCTAGGAATCAGAGCATAAGGGACTTACAGTAAAGTTTAGAAAAACTTGTACTTCTATTATTTGTTCACACAAGAACAGAAAGATGAGAAGTTTTCACACCACATGTGGTGCCAATCAGAGTTTAAACTTAAAAAAAAAATAGTTATTGAAACAATGTCTGCAAGTGAAGCAACTTCAGAAAAGTAAAACTGTAAGTCAATTAATTTTGGGCTGATTTTGAGCAAATGATTAGCAACATTTTTTGTTAACCTTCACAAAACTATGTGCTATATCTAGAGATTAACATTTGGCATTCCAGTCTCCTTTAGCTGGCTAACTCCAACTGCTTTCCAGGTTCTTAAAAATGAGATGTTAACAGAGCTAAAAATAAATACTGAAATAGCAGAATTAGCATGCCAGACACAGACAGGTTCCCAGAACAACTAGGCATACAACTACATTCAGTGTTTGAAAAATAAAAATGCTGTAAGCAAATTAGAAAACCTGTCCTAGCAAACAAAAGAACATGGTGGGTTTTTCCAGTTGGTTTTTCAGGGTGGGGCCATGAGATGTCGGAGGTTTAAGGGATTTTTTTTAATGCAGTTTGTATTGAAAATAAGCACTCATTTGTTATTATAAGTCATATTTCATCTGGCAAGTTTTGACCAATATGACTGTTTATACAGTAAGTATTCGCCTGCCACAAACTGACTGAAAACCATCAAGATATTGGTCAGCTTTATATCCTTTGCTTAAAAGTACTGAAAGTATAAAGAAACTGAAACGAATCATGCCAGAGTATGAAATGAAAATTTCATGTTCTGTATTATTAGCAAAAGTTAGTACGAAACTATCTAAAGGAACAAAGCTTACACATAGAGGAAATATCTGATAACACAGAAAGTGTAAACACAGCTCAAGAATCCAAACAGAAAGAACTTCACATACTGAATCTGTCCAACAGAGAATATATAAGACCTCTCCTTTTCCTGTGCCAGTGTGCTTCAAGTGCAGCATCATGATTTGCAAGTGAACAACAAAGATTTGGTATTCTCATTAAAAACACAGCCATGGTCCTCACAGGCCAGTCCTCAGATCTGATATTCTTTTTCCTAAATACACGCCAAATTTTGGGGGTTTTCGTCCCCTATTGGATCAAGGCCTTCCAGAAAACACAATTTCTAAGCAAGAATTAAAATTTCTTCTATAAATTTGTACATTTTCCAAAAAAAAAAAAAAAAGCATCAGTCAAATAAAGGACAAAAGCTATTACATTAAGTCATTTTATAAGCTCTACATAAATGGTAAAAAATAAAATTTATATACAACAGGTTGCATAGCACAAACTAAATGAGAATTTGGAAACAATCTATGATATCCTTTCTAGCTCTGAAGGAAGCAGTCTCCAGCTACTGAGCACTAAGGATTACCTGACTACGGAAGAGAGAGGAAAAACAAACAGTATAATCTTCTTGACAAGGATCACAGCTTGAAGAAGAATCTTCCAACTTCAGCAAGGACAATCATCCAATTTAGGTTCAAAGTGTCACATAAAAAGGTGTCAATCGTTATGAAATATTTCCTTTGTTTAATATCACTGCAACTTCCAATCTCAATATCCTACTTAATTACATAACATAGAACGCAACAAATTAAAGAGTAGTAAGTCTTGTAAGAGCTTCAGAAGACCATACCATCATCCTTGCACAGTCTTCTCATTCTCAGTCAGTTTTAAGTAACCACTCAGCTTATCAAAACAGGAAGAAAAGGATCACAGTGACTGCTTTAGGATTACAGAGGGGGGGGAAAAAAAAGCCTAACTCGAAAAACCTCAAGAGAGTACAAGCCACAAACCTACACAAAATCACAGTGTGCACAGAGTCGGCAAGGGTATCTTTACTGAGTTTTAATCCTGTTTCCAAATATTAACAGGGGACAGAGAGGTTGGCAAAAGGAATGGAAGAAGCAGCTAATTAGAAAACCATACACCTGGACTCATTATGTTGCCTACTAGCAATAGTACTTAATAGTCTTTCAGGAAAAAAAAAACCAAAATAACAAAAAACACACCACACCAATAATACTGCTAATAATTATTCATACAGATACACTTGAGAGCATCCATTTCTCTCTCTCCTCCACGAAGCTTTTAATTTTGACGTATCATTTTCCTTCATGAATTGCAGCTGGGTGTCTTATTACCGCCCTATCAAAGTCCCCTTCCGTACCTCTCACCTTGCCGAGGGCCAGGCTGGACTAAGGCCTGGGTGGGGATGCCGGGGCGGCAGCGCTGCCGCCGGTGCCGCCACGCTGGGTGCGAGTGGGCAGGGCAGAGCCCGCACGGCCCCTCCCCGGGCCCTCCCTGCCCTCCGGCCCGCAGGCAGCACCGTCATTGATGCCGCTCGGGCCACGGAAGCGGTTTTTGTGTCCGCATGACACACCGCAAAGCGCCGGCGAGCGGCACCGCCGGCTGCGGCGAGGGAGGGCTCGGGAGCCGCACGCCCCCCGAAGCCAAGGCTCACGGGGGAGGGAGACAATAACAGCTCCCCATCCAAGCCATCCCCGCCTAGGGACCAGGCTGGGGGAAGGACGGTGAGGGTGTATGGCGAGGTGCCTACGACGAGGGGCGTATCTAAAGCATCTGTGGACAATCTCCAAAATGAAGCAAAGCCACGCAAGGGAGGAAGAGGGAGGGTTAAGACAGCGCCTTGTCACTCATCACCCCTCTTCCCTTGGGGCGCTAAACAAGGGAAGCTCCAGGCGCCTAAGAGAGGGTTCAGCCAGCGTGTGTGCGGCGGGGATGGGAAAGGATCGGGATGCTTTCCTCAGTCAGTGTGCGCAGGGGCAGGCAGAGGGATCGGGATGCTTTCCTCACCCAGCAGGAGGACGTTCTTCCCCGAAGGCAGCTTAGAGCGGGAGCGCGTGGACACCTCGCTGAGGATGCAGGACCTGGCGCGGAGAGACGACAGCGCTTAGGAAGGGTCTCCCGCTTCCTCCCGGTCCCCACCCTCGCCATCTCCCGGGGATGGGGGGGCTACGGCATGGGGGGCGGGGGGCAGGGCAGGAGCTGCCACTGCCAAGGGGAGGTGCCCACCCCAGCTCAGCGACTGAGAGGCACTGAGCGCCAGCAGCGGCGTGGGGATTATCCAGCCCCCTTCCCCTCGCCCCCCGCAGGGCATCGAGGCGCTCCGAGGGCGGCGGCCAGCGCGCCCGGGTCCGCGGGGCGGGGCGGGCACTCACCAGAGGTTCTGCCCATCGTCCTCATCGCCGCCCGCCCGCAGCTCCGCGTTGTTGTTGTTGGCCGTGGCCGTAGAAGCAGCGGAGGAAGCAGAAGAAAAGCTGGCAGCCGAGCCGAGCCCGGAAGAAGACGAGGAGCCGAAGGAGCCAGCTCTCCCCACCGCCGCCGCCATCTTCGCTGCTGCCTCCTCCTCCCTCCCCTGCCCCGCCGCCTCCCCGGGACGCGGAGCGGGCGGCGGCGCCGCGGTGCCGGCGGGGACCCGGATGTTGGGGGGGCGGGGGCGGGGCCGGGGCGGGGACAGCGGGGGCGGCGCTCCGGCCGCTCCCCTCGATCCTCTCCCTCTGCCCTCAGCCGCCTCCCGCAGCCGTCCCGGCGCAGCAGCGAGCGGCTCTCGGCCCGGCTGCCCTCAGCACTGCTCCCAGCGGGAGGTGTTGCCGTGGGCCGGGGGCTGCGCTGTGCCGCTGGCTCCCCGGGCAGCCCCAGCCCTGCAGGAAGCACCTGGCATCCAAGAGAAGTAAGTGCGGCTCCAGAGCAAGATGTGCCTTTTGGGGAGGACAGGGTGGTCGTCCTCTCCAGGAGGCCTCGTTACGTGGTCTTCTCTCCTGAGTATCGCTTGAGAATTCGGAAAAGATGGGTCACATCACCATCATTTGAACAGCTCGACTTTAGCTAGAAGAAGTTCCAGAAGAAGCAAGCAAGCGTGCCAACCCTCTCTTTATATGTTTCCTAGGTTAACGCAAGAATGGCGGTAAATTCTGTAAAAGTTCAGTGGGTGAGTTTTGTCCCTTTAGGGGAATTCAGGGAAAACCTAAGGCAGAGGATGTTTCCTTGTGTCCCCCCTTTTAAACAAAGGATGTACGTTCCCAGAGGCTGGGTATACGGACAGGTATTGGCAGTATTTAGTGACTTAGGTGTGACAGCAATTTGTACTTTTATTTTTCTTGCTGCTGTGGTGATTTTATTTTTCCTGGAAGACACTGATTTTTAGTAGTATTTTGAAACAGGGAAAATAAAAAAATCTGTTTTTCTTAGCCATGTGTTTCTCTCAATGGCTCTCTGTTGCTTTGCAACCCAAAATACAGACGTTTCTTTCACGTTTTTGTTGTTTTAGTAGGGATCAGCTGTTGTAACATGTAGGTTGCCATTCATGAAAGTATATTTCTTTCATAAGTCAAATGACAGTCGCTATATGCTGAATTGGAGGTATCTGTAAATGCACAGTTATTGATCAGAAGTATTTTGTCATGGACAGAATGTAGGTGCAGAAGACTGGCAAAGTTTTTATGTTGATGCATTGTCCGGTGAACAGGGACCACTGAACAGAGGAATGTTGCTGAAAAGCTGCCAAGAAAAAATCCTTTCTGCATGACCCTGCAAGGCCTCCTTATGGCCTGCTGTGAGCTGCCTTCACCTGGTATCTCTGGTTTTCATCAGTGTTGGGTCAACTGACTTAAATCACAAAAATACAGAAAAGTTAATTATTGAAATAGCTGAATAACACTGCTAATTTAATGAGCTGAATCAGCTTGTGGAAAGTGTTTGACAAGCAGCAGAGCCAATACAAAGGGTAGGGAATGCAACTGACCAGAGAGTTAGGGGAGAAGAAGGGTAAAGTTTGAATTTGGAAAGAGTGGGATGGGAATGCCTTTTCAATGACTCTAAACAGATCAGCTCAGCTGCAGGTCGAGTTCATGTTCTAAAAGAAAGGGAAAAATACACAAAGAACCCCAACAGATTTTGGAACACATTTCCTAACAGAAACAACTCCTAAGAGTCCAAATTTCAGCCACCTACTTCAATCAAAAGGGATAATGTTGCTTTTAATATAATGTGAGAAATGGATTGCTATTTATCCTGGTGTGTGGTTTTTAGATCTTTGTGAAACTTTATTAAAGGGGGGAAAACCACTGAAAAACCACTGAAATGTGATGAACTAGCTTTAAACATCTCACTTAGAGGCACTGAAGGTAAGGAGAGTTTTAAACTACTTCATGTTGCTTATTTTAAATTATGTTCCTTGCCATATTGTTCATATGTCAACTATATTCAATTGAGATATGTAAATAATATAACCCTAGGATTTTTTTTGAAATTAAATGTAGATGATAGAAGTAATATATAAATATGTGAAAGTAGCAGAAAATAAAAGGCTACAAGAAAGGATGATAATAAAAGCTCGCAGCTTTGTGCTGAGTTAGGAACATATTAATATTGAGGAAAGATTGTGTAATTTTCCTGTTTTTTAACTGTTATGGAGGCTAATATTGCTATCTGGAAAAATAAAATCTGGTAATATAAAGCTGCCAAGTATTATTCAAAGTGAAAGAGACCACCTTTTTTTTTTTTTTTTTTTTTTTTTTTCTCTCCCCTCCTCCTTCCCCTGACATTCATTCATCCTCGAGTCTTTTTAAGGTGGCTTTCACTGCCTCATCCTCTTATTGTGGAGGATTTTGCTGTGTACTTGTTAAGGAATGTGTATTAAAATTCCCTGAGGATTCACTTACTAGGTTGTCACACATGAAGTTTTGATGATGGTTGTGTGATGTGATTTCTACCTTTAGCAGAAGGTGTCCCCCCCCTCCCATTCTGCCCCCTCTCCATTTTATTTCTGTCTTGGGAGTTGCAGAGGAGAAAGTGAAAATGGAAATGCTTGGTCATCATGCTCTCAGGTTAGGTTACAAAAAAATCAGGATGGAAGCAAAAATGTTGAGAGAATCAAGCCTTCATCAAGTGCAGTGTGCTGGTAGAGTATCCCAATTAAATTATTCATAGAGTTAGCTGTACAGCATGATAGGAGGAGGAAATTTAGTAAAGCTATAATGTAGCAACTCTAGAAAAGCAGGGGTGAAATCGGTAATACATTTTTTTCTTTCCTACCCTGTGAGATAAGTTTCTGTCTGCCAAAATGATCTTGTGAATGTAGCATTTTCCAAAATGTAGCTGTGAACAGGAACAGATGTTAATGATGCCTAGCAAACATTAAAGCCTCATTTTCTCCTACCTCACCCAACCTGTAGCTATTTAGCCAAGGACGTTAAATATAAGGCATTCCCTTCTATCAAATTGTAAGTTTCGAAGTTAAAGTTAAGTTTTTGCTTTGATACTATATTATGCTCTGTGGCTGTTACACTTGCAGAGGTAGGTATGACTATAGAATACAAAGGTAATGAAGAAACAGGTCTGTCAACTATAATGAGAAATAACATTTTTTTCAGCTGATGATTGTTACAACCATTCTAACTGGAAACAGCTCTGCCAACAGCTTAACTACACACATGCACAAGAGCGAAAGCAGCATCTCACTGAGGAAATAAAGTAATTTCCTAATACAGGCAAGCTCTCCATCCCTCTGTGAGCTGTCCTGGGGTGATGCCAAAGAGCAGACCCTGGGAGGGAGTCAGCTGTGTCAGCTGTGCCCTGCTGACCGAGGAGGCACCAGCAGGGAAAAACACCTCCTGTGCACAGCTGGCTGGTCATCCTGGGAGTGGAGTCTTGGTTTCCCTCACATTCTGTGCCTTTTCACTTTCTGATGTGTTTTGATTGTGCTGTGCTGGTTCTTAACAGGGGGCTCCTTGTTGCCTGTCTCTCTTGACATAAAAACTCTGGTCTGAGTTAGCTGTGTATGAAATTCAAAAAGTAATGGTCCAGCTTCCCTGTCTGCATCTATTGTCAGTGGCCAAATACTATAAAATTGGTTGCAAGTTTAGAAGGTATTTTTTTCATAAGCCTATGGAAATGAATTGTTACAGTTCAATTACATTTAAAAGATCCAGTTTTGGTTCTTAGAGAGACTTTTGCCTTTAAGGCAAAACCAGCTTCTTAGCAGTGTTGACCTTGTTTTGAAATCAAAATTATAGAGGTCACTGTGCTCCATACATACTTGTAGTTTGCTGTGCAAAAAGCTTCCCTTTGAAAAGGCAGCAATGATGAAGCAGAATACAAAAAATTTCCAGAAAGATGTTTTGTTGCCTTTGGCTGTAATGTATTTAAAAGTATAAAACTAACTCTTTAAAAGAGAAAGACAGGGTGATTTGTCATTATTTGCTGATTGGAATTTGGGGGCAGTTAGTATTCAGAAAGCATTCATGAAGTTGGTAATGATTTTTGAAAGTGGCTTTTTTGTAATATTAACAGCCTGTCATCTGAAACTTGAAAGTGAATTACTGATCTTGTTTACAAAATTCAAGTTGTTCTGTCAAGAAATGGAAAAAAATACTGTATGACTTACTTGAATCGTTACAATAGCACAATTTGCAAATGGATTACTTCAGCACAGAATTAATGTATCAATCTGCTGAAATTTGTTAACATAAGTATTCTTAAGTATAGGTAATACTTAAGAATACGTGTCTCAGGAGCCTTACTGGGATTAATCCTAAGAAATACTAGACTCTGACCAGTTTTGTGGTCACATTTCTATTTTTCATTTGACCAAGTATAAATCTTGTTATTCATCCAGTTACGGTTTGTTCTATTATTATGGTAATATAAGCTCTGCAGAGCGTGCAGCTATATACACCACTTACTTCTAAATTTATTTTCTACATACTGCACTGTAAATTTTTAGGAATGGACAGAACTACCTTGCTGTGAAGCAGTATATTATAATCTGCTGCAAAGGGAGGCAAAAACTGTTCTATTTCACATAGGCAATGTTTGATTTCTTGAATCTAAATTTGTTACCAGAGCATCTTAAACATATGTTCAAGTGCATCCTTAAATTTACTTGGAATCAGTGGGATTTAAAATGTGCTTTACATGTCTCACTGATGATTAAAAGTATGTGCTTACTATGCATTTATGGAAGATAACTATGGAGGGTCTGATCAGCCAAGATCTGAGTGTCCTTGTTTTCCATTGGGAGACCAGGTATATTCCCTCTCAAGGCACATTCAGCTCTTTCAGGGCCACATGGTGTAAGTATGGTTGTTCTACTGGTTTGAGCAGGATAGTTTTTTCCAAGAGAGAAATGTCTCAGGTTGTTTGGTTCATCTGGTTTGGTTTGTTTTAGTTCTTTAATGCAATACTCTTTACTCAGAAAAAATATATATGAATGAATAATTTTTCAGGTTACTGTAGAGGCAGTCAGCAGGAGGCACTTCCTTGTGTTTTATTTACAATTCTGCTTTTTCAGTGAGTTCTTTACCTCAGGGAACTGAATGACTCTTTCTCAGATAGCTGATTTTCTTTCTAGTGGCTTTTTCGTTGCCAGATGACATGGCTACTTGGATAGGCTAACATAAAACAAGGAAAAATCTGTGTTTGTCATGTGGCAGCTGCTTCATGCATGTTGTCTCAAGGTATCCAAGAATAATTTTGTGTTTGCTCTGTCTTCAGTAGGAATAATAAGGTATCTTCCATTTACTGCAAAATAGGTGATACCTGTGATTTCCTCATTTTTTCCCTTTCACAGTCTAGTCTTTGATGCCCTACAGAGTTCAAAAAAATATATATGTACTTCCTTAAACTACTGAGTTAGAAATCACAATTTTAATTAAGGAGTATGTTGGAGGAGGATATTATTTTCCATGTTACTCTTGCTGTGAATGATATCTTTGGGTGAGGATGATGTCCTTTCCAATAAAATTGCCTGGTAAAATCATCCTCCTTCTCAGAACTGCATAAATGGATGACTTTGGTTAGTATAATCAAGTTATGAATGTATGACTAACCTGTACTGTACTTTCTGTAAATTGGTAGAAAAATGTAGCCCACCCAGAAAATAAACAAAAATTGCCTATATGAGGAACTGCTTTAGAATACCCTTAAAATGTCTTAGGATGTCTAACAGAAACAACAAAAAAAGTTATTAATATCGTAAGAGGAGAAATGCTGGCAATCAGAGTTAAGAGTTCTTGCTTGAAAGCAAACCTAAAAGAAATAATATATTCAGTAAACAAAATTATGAATGTTCTTTAGTGTGGAAGGAGGCCTGGTTGTTTTGGGGTTTTTTGGCTTTTATTTAAGTCCTGGCAAGATCTATCCTTATGTTGTAATAAGAGATGTGATCCACAAAAACAATGAGCAAAACTGCCTGCAGAGTGCCAAGAATATGTGTTGTTGAGACACATTTTTAACACATAAGACAATATTTGAATAATAAGGGAGGGGGATACCATGGCATGAAGGGAGAACATCAGTTCTCAGCACAAGGCATTTGTAGTTGTCCTTGAGATAAACAGAGCAATGGGACAGAGCCATCATGGCCCTTTGCCTGACTGGTTAAAAATAAGCACCGTACACACTTCATATGCATCTCTCCCTTTAATGTGTGGGAGGAGAGAAAAATCCACACAGGAACAGATGCTCTGTTCTTGTCCTTGTTCATGGCACCCTCCCAGGTTCTTATCCCTGCCCTTGCTCAGTGATGCCCCACTCGAGGGAGAGACCTCTGTTTGATTCTTAATCCTTCTATGATGGGAGCAGGTCTATGGATGTAGTTGAGGATTACCTGACTTTTTAGTAAATTTATTTACTCATAATAAAGGAATACATCTTTCATCTCGTGGACCATAAAAAACAATTTCTCAGTACTTTGGTAAGAATCTTGACAGGGTAACAAAAAAGGATTAAATCTTAATTTGGGTACTGTTTTATGAAACTGATTCACAGGAAGTATACCTGAGTGAGTAAAAGTAACAAAGAAAAGTAAGGAAATAAAAATTATTGATTTATTCAACATTACATGTTTTCTAAGAAAATCAGGATGGCTTTTTTCCCTAAAAAAAACTTCATAGTTGTCCAGCATTCTGTTTGTCATTTGGGCTTCCTGTGTTTGGTTTAATTTTTTTCTCTAAAGTCTTTGCAGACTGACAATGCAGCATCTACCTTTAAGGTGGAGATTTGCTAACAATTGACTGCATAACTACAATGAAAGTATTTTAGCTAAGTACTCTGAAGGTTTTTAAGTGAGTATTGATATTTATTAGTGCAGTGTTCCATGTTTTGGAAAGAGGTCAAGATCAGTTGAAGCATTTATCTGGCTCACATCACATTGCATTCAGATTGCATCTAAATTCTCCAATTGCTTTGTTTTGCCTTTGGACAGGTGTTCAGAAGGTTAGCTGGGAATGTTAAGGCTATGATGGATGGCCACATTGTGGGGCTGATTCTTCCCTTGAGTTGAACTAAATCAAGTGAAACCCCTATTAAGCCAGAGAGGCATTGCCACAAAGCAAAATGAGCATGAAAGGATGGTAAGCACAGACTGTTTCCTGCAGGCTGTTTCCTCATATTCATTCATTTCTTCAATGTGTGAGGAACAGAGAAGCCAGGTACAGTGACAATAGGACATTAGGGTGGCAGAAAGGGAATGAGGAAGTACCACTGTCCTGCTTCCTCTGCAAAGCAAACACAGATCTTTCTAATTCCATAGTCTGGTTTGAGATATGTGTTACAGATTTATTTTTTTTTTTTTCAAATGTTAGAGGATAAATTACTGTGAGGTAAACATTGTATGGTTTCATATTGGGGTAAATACATATAGGCTATATATTCAACTTCAGTAGTATTTTGCCTGCTTTCATAAGAATAAATATGCATACACAGCTATTAGGTGGTGCTATTTAATAACTCAATCTAAATTTCTACAGAAGGCCACACATTTAAAAAAAAAAAGTCTTAATTTTAAATGTTTTCAGTGTGTCTTTTGCCTTAAGCTACTTTGTCTTTCACAGCCCCTTTCTTACTTATCTATAAAACATGAATGCTGCTCACCCCCCACCCAGCAAGCCACGCTGGACCACTAAGGTCCTGGAGCTTCTGATGTTGTGGCACTTGGGGATGTGATTTGGTGTCGTCAGTGTTAGGTAAATGATTGGACTCAATGATCTTGGAGGTTTTTTCCCACCCAAGTGATTCCATGATACTATGTTTCATTTGCTCTGGGATACAGCTCTTCTTATGGTATACCCATGTTTTGGAGCACTTTAATGTCCTCAAATCCTTTTTTTTGAGGTTTATGTTGGTCTTTGTGCTGGTCTTTCCTTCATGCCTGTGTCAGGATAGAATCCACTGCCTAAACAATTTCTCTCATTCCCACTTCTAGACCCCTGCCCTTCCTGAATTCAGAAAAAATGCTGATATGACAGTGAAGCACTCAGTGAGATAAGTGGTAGACTTCCTGAAACTGTGTTCTGTGTGCAATGTCTGTTAGTAGGAGTGACTTGCAGCAACAAATCTGCAGTGTGGAACAGAGCCAGAGAAACCATGAGGAGTGAAAATGTCCAGGTTACCTAAGCAAATTGGATTGTACAGGGAAAAAATTGGAACATGTGAGAAATTAAGATAGACTGCTCTTAAAAAGTGCAGGACCATTGTCAAGTGTTCTGTCAATCTTGATTTCCTACTGTTTTAACTGCATTTCTTCCCTTTTCAGGCATCTCTTAGGAACTTGGTGATGGTGATGTCAGTTATCTGCCACTACTATATTAAGATGTTTCTTCCAAAATGAAAAGAAGTGGTGTCATTCTCATAATAGAATTGTCACTAAGCTTCAGAGTCATTGTAGTAACTTGCAGGGCTCAGCATTCCAGCAAAGCCCTTAGTGCAAATGCTGAAAATCTTTACAGTTTGCCTGTCAAAGATTATCATAGACTTTGAGATGTATGGAAAAACTGGAGTCTGTTCCATAGAAATTCTGCATTTCAGAAAGGCATATCAGTACAAAGTCAGTGAGGGGAAAGATCTTGGTGATCCATGGGATTGGAAGTGCAGAGTGGGAAACTAGGAGTGTAATTACACTACACAGTGAAATATAAAATATAAATAATTGATCTAACGACCACTAAACTATTTCCAGAAGCAAATTAGTGCAGCTACATTAGTTTGGCTCTGAATACATGCTGAGGAAGCCTGGCTGTCTCAGTGACAGGGCACATTGGCCTGAAAGGAATGTGCTAGCCTATCTACACAGCTCTTGGGACCAGGGGCATGTGGGTGTAGAATGTCTGCAGTGTCTGCTCTGACAGGCCTGGTGTACAGCCAGCTGGGACCTCTTCACGTTGCATACCACTGTAGGAGAGATGTGCTGTGAAAGAGCTTGCCTCAGTGAGCCAAGCTAAACCAGTAGTAACAGATGATATAATTTCCTTCTCTGAACGTACCATCACAGAGGTAAAGCTCTCTTTAAGCCAAGGAACTGTGGTGGTAGAAGAGCATAAGTCATCAACTGACCAGGAATAAACTGACTCTAAAAATCAAACAGAATTTCCTGTGTCGGGAGAGATGCTTTGCCATCTGATAGAGTAGTTACAAAAGGGACTTTGGTCAGTTTTTGAAATAAATTAAGTGATACAACTGCAAGTGTAAGAGTTGAATACTTGCAGTGATTCGGGAGCTCCCTTCTAGCCCTGTGTCTCACAATTCTGTTCAAGCATCAGAGTCAACAATACATCCCACTATTGAACGACCTGGGAAGAGCAGGTCCTAATTATAACCTTATGGAGTAATATTCTGTTCTTATCTTTCATGTATCTCTTATTTACATATATTTCAACTATATTTCAGTTAACACAGCTGAGGTGTGAAAGCAGTGGTTTGTGTGGTAGCCAGAGTTTTAATCTTAAAAATGTGTGAGGTGTTAGGCTGCTTCAGTTGGACAGTTAATGAAGCAATTTTGTTTTATCGTGATTCTTTTCAAGTAGCAGCGATAGAAGCAGGGAGCTCTTGGCCAAATTTCTTGTAACAATATGCCAAACAATGTACATCATGATTTCAGTCATTCTGGTCATGAGGACCTGAGAACTGCTGAATTCAGCCAGATGAAAAATCTACCTAACCAAGTAACTAGATACTTATGGAAAAAATGTCCGGAGGCAGTCATGCTTACAGTGATTTTTCCATCATGCTCTTCAGGCCTTCAGTGACTAGGAGACTCTTTTGTTTAACAGTTACTGCTGACCTACTGAATAGAACTGCTGAATCAATGAAGCCATGATTTTTTTGATCCATGTACAGTTTGTGCCTCACAATAACCAATGAAAGTAATTTTAGTTTATTATTACAAAAAAACCCATGCCTTCCAATATTCCAATATTATATTGTGAAAACTAGTGAGTAACTATTACCAGGTCACCTTTTGAATAAAGTTTGTTACTTGAAACATTGCTCTCATATTCTTCTCTAGATATTTTTCCAATATCTTTTGATAATCTTTTTGATAATGGAATGACTAAAGCTGCAAATAGTATTCAAAATGTGTTTGTGCCTGTTTACAGGGCAGATTTTTCATGTTTTTCTCTGTTAATTTTTAAATAAATGTCAGGTATGTTTTTTCTTTTAAGCACCAGATGTTTTCAGATTTCTTTCTTGGTGATACTAACACCTCACATATATATACATATATATATATATATACATATATGTGTGTTTTCTCTTCCCCTCTTGATGTGCATTGCTTTTAATGACAGTGAATAGCCTCTGGCATTTTATTACCCATTCAGTATTGACCCACCTCCAAAGCTTTTCATAGCCAGCCCTAGATTTCCTCAGCCTAATAGTTTTGTGTCATTGATTTTTTTTTCCTTTGTTTTACTATGTGTGTTCTTTTCGAAATTGTTTATGAATATATTGAAGGCCCACATCTGCCAGCAAAGCCTAAGTCAGTGAATCTTGAAAAAGAATAGAAGCAATATAAAATTCAACCTATAAAAATAATTCAGCCTTTTTTCTTCTCACTAAAATGAATTTTGCCATTTTAGTTTTATTATTTATTTATTACATAAGTAGATATATTTTTAATTTGTTTTCACAATGCAGTTCTGCTTTTTTAAAGCACTTATAGGATAATGGAAATAGAAGACAACTGAAATTCACTGCTTTCTGATAACTTAAATATCACACATGTTGACATTAATGACTAATGTTTTTATTTCATATTTCACTGTATGGGATTCTGGCATATACTGACAATTGAGGGTGATTGTCAGGAAAGAACTATATAAAAGAAACTGTTCTTTTTATTTATTTAATGTTAGCATGTAAAGGTTGTCTTTGACTGTCTACAATCTCCTATTGGCTTAATCCACTATACTTACTTATTAAGCTATGAATACCTGCAAATCCTTTAAAGGATTAACTGTATCTGCCTGCTAAGCTGTCCAAGGCAGTTAAAAATAACTGCAGGCTGATTCTACTGACACACTAAAAATTGGACCTGCTCTACATTTTGTGTTGTATTTGCTGCTGCTGACAGATGCGATACAGTCTGGAGGTACTTAAACCTTCCATGAAGTTGGGTTGACCAAGTGCTCTCAATACCCCAGTTCTGACTAGCAGCTGTTTTCCCTTACAGCCCGTAGAGGATCAGCATTTGCTTGTCTCATGAAAAATGCCAATGACCAAGAACATACCAGGTGGAAAAAGAACTTCAGCTTAATATCAATTAACTAAATAAAGGTGTCCTTCTCTGAAGGCTTTGATTTATATAAATGGTCTGCAGTGCAGTCCTTCCTGTTTGATATGTTTTTTTTTCTAGCTGTACTCATTGACTGCAGAAAATGTGTCTATTTTCCACATTTACAAAATTTTTATATTCTAACACAGTATAAGGATATATGCTGGATGCTGCTAGGTATTGCTAGGAAGGCAGCCAAACTTAGGAGATTCATCACAGTGGAAGCCTTACATGGAATGCAGAGAGTGCACAGGACAGCAGCACATTAAATGTGTCCTGACTACCTCTATTCCTGCTGGCTGTCAAAGAAGAAGATTTGAACTTCACCACCTTCCTTGATCAAGGAAGTTAATTAGTGCAATATATAAAATGGAAACTTTGAGACAAGACTTTGCACTTTCTGTTGTCTTTTGCCAGATATTTTCTCTCGGAAGTCTTGTACTGGTACAACAGAAATTTCTGGCTTCAAAAGGATGCCATAACTGCTGGTGTTTTCTTGCTGTCAAAGGACAGTGATTCTCTGCTACAGTGATTCCTACCTTCATTAACAGATTGTTTAGGTTCCTGCACAAAAAAAGCAGAAGTTCAAGGGCACATAACAGCTGAAACTGGTTCTCACACTTACAAGAGCTGAAGTAATGCAACATGTCATAAAGTTGTTTTCCCTCCAAGTGATAGGCCTCAGGCCAATTAATACTTAGCTGGATGTATGAAACCTGCCTTTGTTTAAAGCTGAAGGGGGAATTCTGAAAACCAACTTCAGTGAGATGCAGGTACACACAAGGGATGTTGCTGCTTGAGATGGTTACGGAGCGGCGAGAGGAGACAGCAACATGGCAACTTTTTTATTTGATGCAAGAAAGAGTGCAGTTTATTGAAGAAAGCTGTGGCTTTTTATAATACAGTTTGTGCAAAGCAAAATACAGACAGTTTATTGGGGAGAGAGAGAGACACTTCTTTTCTCTCGTTCTTTTATAGATTTAGCAGGTGTGTTATTTATGTTATGATTTTTTCTCTTATGTTTACAGTTCAGACAGAGGCTTTAGCATGGGAAAGGTTTCAGCTTGGCTTGAGAAAGTTTTACAGCCTGAGAAAAGAACTCAGACCTTGTGAGAAAAGGCCTAGGCCTTTACAATTTTCAGCCTGTGGCTTCACTGAAGCCCACACAAGGGACAGCTCTGTCAGCATTCCTTATAGCGAGCTCCTGACTGTAAACCAATATATGAATATTAAAAAATATGAACTTGGGTTGTGGTTTGCCAGCCACCCTGTCAGAGTGCAAAGCACTGACACAACTGCAGAAGGAATATTGGATCCATTGGTGTGGATTCATCCTTCAATCCCCAAAAATATAGCTGCCAGAATTCTTTAGCTTAGCTAGTTCAACAGCTAAGTAGTTGCTGCTTAATTACTTAATTATTATGCTACTTGGCAGTAGGAGGACTGTACATTTTCCTGCTCTTCTAAATACGTAAGCAAACTACACAACCCAAGCTGAAGGTTCTACCTCAGACACAATAAGCAATATAACTACATTAACGTTAATATGTGCTAATTTATGTCTAAAATACAGATTAAAAATTGTGCTAAGACAACTTCATACTGAGCTATATCAGGAACTCATATTGTGCTTTTACCATTTCTAGCTAAGGGAAGTCAACAAAAACTTGGGAGAGTTACATTTTAACACCTTGTTCCAGTCAATGTCTGCTTGCGTGTGGCCCTGGTCTGCCCGAGGAAGTGCCAAGGGTGAGCAGATACATTACTTGTGATACTTCAGTGTTTCTTATTGCAGTGTTTCTACAGTGCCCTGTATTGCGCTACTCAAGCAACAGACGATACAGATGTACCAGGCAGATTGTGCAGTTCTATTTATTGCAATACTATTTTTTCTAATTAGGCATATATTCCTTAATGTTTGGTTTTATCTGAACTTCACCACAAACTATCAAGTCAAATTTTACTCAACATGTATTTTTGGAGGGAGAAAACGGGCTTGTATAAAATGCACTTCCTAACATAAGCTGTTTAGTATTTTGTTGTGAAGAGAAAGTAGCATTCTTATGTTTTAAAAGAGAAATCTTGTGGAACCCAAGCTTGTCAAATTTTTGCCAGAAACTTACTGGTTGCCTGCCAGCTCTCTACCCATGCACTTGGCAGGTGGCCCAGCCTTCCAAGGGCTGCAGCAGCCTCTGCGTCGGGCTGGCAGCATTTGCAGGGCTGCAGGTCCCTGAGCAGGTGTCCACATGGACTTCCTCCCAAAGGGTCCCTGTCACCCTGGGGTGACACACTGTGCCTCCTGCCTCCAGCAGGGCTGCAAGCTAAGGAACTTCCAGGCCTGGAAATGTTTTATCTTGTGCCAGCTTTCAGCAGTTCTTTAAGAAATTGTTTCATAAGTGGACTCCTATTTCTGTCTCTGTACCTGAAAACAGGGATGGATGCCTTTAACACATCCCTTTGTAGCAGTCCTGCTTCTGAAGAAGGTTCACGGAGAAATGACACAATCTGCAACAGCATGTTTAGAGGAATGTTGCTTTTTAAGTTGGAATTTGGCTTTTGACATTAGCATTAGGTTTTGTTGAGGTTTTCTGCTTTCCTTTTAACTATCTTCCCCCCCAATAATATCTAATCTTATTTGAGATTCAGACATCAGCAATATCTTGTGGACCAACATGCAATTTTTTAATCAGTTGAATATTCATGGTAGTTGATACAACCTTGGTATTAATAATGTATTGTGAAAGAACTGTAAGAATAAATAGAGGCTGATAAGCTTTATGTTGGTGTGTACATGGTTGTTGACTTTAGTATTTTTATCCTATCTTTTTAGGGCTGAGAAAAGTACAATTTAAGAGCATGAAACATTCTGGGGTGTGTAACTCTTTGTATAAAAGTAAGTGCCAGCTCAGGTTAATGAATAATAAAAGCAATTTTCTTCCTTTTCCTGATTATTCTTTAATATTTGCCACATTTTTAATAGCTTTCTAGAAAACTTGTCTTTCCTAATGAAGCTCTACTCCAAAATTAAATCAATTCCACAATAATAGGCAGGGTTGGAGGAAAACTATTTTCTCTGCTCCAGCTATTGCTTGTAGACTGCTACTAGATGTCATGTAAATAAATAAATAAATAAACCTCAACTTTATTGAAGCTAAATAATAATATTGAAAGACACATGTAAATGTAATGAAGGAACTATGATACACCAGATATTTCATAGACTGTTGTCTGTCTTTTTTATGACTGCCCTCAAAAAAATTAATGAAGAATTTTTACTTAACTTAATACAGTAAAGCATAAGAAAATTGTGTAATTAATTTGGCAAATAGAAACAGTGGTAGATGACATTTTGATAAAATTTCTCTAGCTTAGTAACTTTTTCCGCAAATTTGCCTAGTGATTTTACTTCAGACCTTGCCCCACTAAAGGCAGTAAGTCAGTTCCTGAAGTTCCTAGTGGGGTAGAGTAACAGTTCAAGAGTCTAGGTGGATATTATTTTGGCTTATAGAATGTTACCTCACAGTGCAAAAAGTGAAGGACTAAACACTGCCTTATTTAGGGAATCAATGGCCTGTCAAAATCGTTACAAAAGGTGGAATCACTATAATTAAAAAAAAAAAAAAATTCCTCTCCTGTTTCTCAGCTAGTACAATATGTTGGAGTGGAGGTCAGCCTTGTTGTGCATTTTACAGATGCTTCCAAATAGCTGCCCAAAATGAAACCAAGCTCAATTGATTTGCCCCTGTGCTACTGCAGCTTTATGTGTATTCAAAGCACTGGGGATCTGTCAATAATAAAATTAGAATGAAATAGAGATAAATCATACACGTTTATTGCTGATGTGATGACAAGTAGTTTCTCTTTGGTTTTACTACTCTCTTGCACTAGCCAATATAAAAATTTTGTCAACATGTTTTTCACAACACTTACAGATTAGCAATAACTGCCTAACTCCATTTCTGCTTACAAACTTAATAACAACATGCTTACATAAAGTAGACTATGATGGTCACATCTTCAGCTACATCCTGGCATAGCTCCAACAGCATAGCTGCTGACTTCATGAGGATTTGGATACAAACTTAAAGTTAAGCCCATGCTTAACTGCTTTGTCAATCTGTCTCTCTCTCCCCCTCTCCTCCTGCTGTTACTATCATATGACATCTATGAGATTTAGCTCATGCTGACATATGAATGAATGTTCAGGTATTTCTATACACCCTTTGTACACAAAGCTGTGATTGATTTACTCATGTTTCTAGCGTGAAGACTGATCCACTGTGACTTCCAGCATGGTGTGAGCATGTGTGTGTGTGTTTAGCTGTTTATCTGGTCTCTAGGGCCTCTCATCCAACCAAAATTTCTGTAAGAAGGGAGACTGCATTTCAGAATTAAACATTCTCTGGGATTCTGTGCCAAAACTCATGCTTTTTGAAGCAGTTGTAAATTAAATCCTTTTCTTTTTTGATTTTTGATTTCAATCATTTAGAGGTATCAGTAACTTGATAAACATCTTTTTCATTGTATTTAAAAACATTACATCAGTAATAGTAGCAAAGATTTATAAAGTGAGTTGTATAACTGCTATTATATATAATCTCACATACAAACCAGAAGTCATTACACAAAGGAAGGTATAATAAAATTATGACTGTAGGCAGTGGCTTTCATGAAGAGCATAAGTTTTTCAAATACATAATAAACTAAGAGATTTTCCCAGAAGTGTATAATCTTGTGTTTATGTGATTTCTGTGCATTCTTCCCCCAAAATAGGATTCAGCTACAATAAGGTTTAGTTGGGCATTTATACGTGACCACATTAATGAATGTGATATTTGACTATCTAGAAAGCTGTGGATATATTTAAACAAAAGGTTTTATAACTGCTTTAATTATTGTGATAAATCAGGGCTAAGGGACAATATTGTCATAAATTAGAGAGAAAAAATATTTTAAGCATGTATTTCCTTAAATTTTATCTCCTAAAAAGTTGGACAGCATTTCTATGTATCTCTTCATAGTTTAGTATTTGCTAGATGTACTGTTGTTTCCCCTGGCATATGTGTTCTGTAAGGCAAGGCACAACAGAATCAAGAAATAAACATCTGACCATGTCACAAATCCAATTAACTCTGACAAGGGCTAGTAAAGTCAAGTGAATAACAAAGCACTGCTGTCTGGAAGCAGCTTTGCAGACAGTAGGACACCAGCTGGACGAAGCAAAAGTACTTCAGGCAGCTGAATTTTCTGCCTCCACTAAGACCATCTTATACCCCGGCGAGGTCACAGTGCTACAGCATTTTCAAGTGTCAGATCACATCTCTTCACTGTTTCTAAGCGGCAGGGAGGAGGAGGAGGGAAGCATTCCCCTCACAGAATGTAAAATATGTGCTAATGTCATTACAAGGTAATGCAGTGAAGCAGAAACTGCAGTTACCATTGCACAGCCTCTCCTCAACCACCACCAAAGCATTGGGTTATGATAGAAACCTCCAAAAGATTTCAGTGTGACAATCCTCAGGCAGAAATTGTGGTGGTTTTCTAATCCCAAGGCCTGTGCATGTTCAAAATAGCTCTCCTTTTTCTAGCTCTTGACACATGTCAAGACCTTACATCCCGTTTAATGAAACTGAATTATTAAATGATTCTTCACCGGTCTGCTGTTCATCCATGCTAGAGACTCAAAAATGTGGGGGAATTTCTCATCGGGAGTATAGCAGTATCAATCTAGAGACATTCCTTTGGCAAAGTTATTTTGGGTTTATCTTGAGAGGAGACGCCACTCCCTGCCTGTCTGACTGGAAATTTAAATTCTTCACTGCGTGTTTCCAGATAGAAAGGAAATACATGCTCCGTTTTCTTTATCTGTGTAACCCAAACAACACGATGTTATCCTTGGAATCTTTTCTTTCTCTAACCTCTTTCCCTGTCATGCAGTATCCTTAGGTAAAATGCTTTCCACTTACACTGTTGTAATGGGAGGAATCTTAAACTCATATACAATACTCAGTATTTTTACTGTTAGTTGTCAACATTATTTGCAGCTCCTAATAACCTACTTTTCTAGTAGCCAGAAGAGTCAAGTATGTAGTTTGCAGGTTTAACATGGGTTATAAAATTGAAACAAACATATATCCTCAACTCTGGGATGGAGGAAGGAATATTTCTTAGGAAACAATGGGAGAATTGGTGTTAGCTCATAACTCACAGCTAGTTTGCAGCTGAAATTTCCCAGCACTTTTCTAATGTTTCTATTTAATCGAAACTAAAATTATATTAACTTCAGCAAAATTTTTCAAAGGGAGATTTCTTTAGTTCAGAATGAGATTTCTGAGTTCTGGAAACAAGAAACAAATACACACAGTGACTCAGTGATTAGGTTATTAAATTACTAGATTTAGAGCAGGAAACTGAAACTGTTTCCCATCTTCTAATTGTACATATTTCTATGCACTGCATCTTCTGAATCTTTCACCCCCTGCAACTTAAAAAAATATTTGTTAATCTTGGAGTTGGTCCAAATTTTCCTGATCCTGAGAATTTACTATCACATCTCATAGGGTGAGATGGGTAAATTGAAGTGTCAAGATGGTCTCTGAAATCAGAAAAAGGAGCAATGAAAGAATAAAAATATGCAGGATTGCTTCTACAGAAAATTAAAAATGAAACATGTCACCATGCTTGTACTTTTTTCTAACTGCATTGAAACTTGATCTTCTTGCTACAACTTTGGACACAAATAGAATTTAGCAAATGGAGATATGCTGTAGAAGCAGCACAGGCATATGCTGACATACGATTACCATATGTCAGTCCACAGTGACTCTCAAGCTCCTGAGACACGTTTTGTTCTTTAAATAGTTTTCCATCTTTTTAACATTTTGGAGCACATTGACTATTTTCATTATGCTTTTTTCCTCCTTCCTTTGAAGCCACATGCACTTAAAACTGACTTAGATTAGGCAGGAAGGACAGATAGAAAGAAGCTAAAATAGCTTTCAGAAATTACTACTACAGTCAAATATATTAGGAACTTCAAGAGTCAACATGAACTATTGAAATAAAATGAAGTCCGCATTAATGTTTATAAATAAAGAAAACATATGGGTTAGGATTTTTGTCCCTCATACATCCAGGATCACATGCAGTATTTTGTTCCTGGGATGTAACACAGCAAGTTAAAATTTAATTTAAAAAGCAACAAAACCCCCTTTGTATTTCATCATGTATCATTAAAACCTAAGGCTTTAAATTGAACTGGAGACTGTTTGAGTCAGAACTTCATAGACTCATACAGAGAACAATAGCTGCCAACAGGGTATTTCCTGTTGCTTTTCACAACAAAAAAAAAGGAATATCTCTGTATGATCTGCAGATGTGCAGCATGAAGGCATTTAGATACAAGTTTTACAGAGGCCTACAATTTTAGGCAAATAATAGATAAAATAGATAAACTTAATATCTTTCAACAAATTGTGTGGCAGTCTTGTGTTCCTAAGTTCCTAAAAGTTTTGGAGAAAAAAAATACTTAAAATTTACTCAAATGCTTGTGAGAGCTTACAAAAAATAAGGAAGAAAAATGAGAATATACATAAAAATTCTGCTGCACACTCTTAAGGTAGAAAAACTGTACTGAACACATTTTTTTGGTGTTTGCAACACCTCACATAGGCTTTATCAGCAAAATAATTTATTTCTTTAGTGAAAAAAATGCTTTATACTTCTCAAGAGAGAAATAATATATTTCTGAATCTCTGGACAAATGCTGAGAATAATAACTACAACAAACAAGTCATTAGTAAGAATTTACTTTTTCAGTGCCTGGAGACATAACATAATTTCCTAATAAGCTTCAGCCTCCCAACTGTTGCAAACCAAGGACATCCAGTATTAGACTTCCCTACTAAGTGTGCCTATCAGCTTGGGCCAGCACAGGAAGAATTCTTAAGGCTGGACTGAAAGACCCAATGTTTCCTCAGAGCCTCTGATTCAACATAGGTACATTTGCTTTCTAGTTCTGCCTCTTAAAAAGGGTCAAAGCTCTGCAGTGTTGAAGGGCATAAAGTAGTGCTTGACACGTTGGACATAAACACGGACGTCATGCAGACACCCTCCTGTTAGGAATAAATCAATTCCTGCTTGCACTAAAAAGCATTGATGTAATCACAAATGTTTTAGAGACCTTTTACTACTGACTGGGTAACACTGGAAATTTTGCCCCTCTGCAAGTTATGGATTGAGGCTTAGTATACTTTTGTTGAAATAAAGGTACTCCTGTCAATTTGGGAGCTGAACTGGAAACCAAAGTATAAGATTTGTGCTGGCCTTCTCTAGGAAGGTAAACAACCCAAAATGTATGGTGATATGTGAATAGTTCTCTTCCCATAACCTCTTTGGTTGCCAGAGTAATTGTAATTGGGTGGGCAGACTTCTTCTGGATGACACCTGAAGAGAAAAATGAAGATTACACAAAACCATATTTTGTCTCTTACCCTAGGAAAGCCTTACAGGGCACAATTTGGATGATCTCTGGACTTAAACCCATTACCAGAAAAAAATAATGATGCTATTGTGGGAGCCAAATGAAGGGAAAACACATAATGCTATATACAAGGAAAATCAGAGGAGATCTTGAACGAACAAAGAGGAGGTACATGATGGAGTTATTTACCAGGTACTATAATGTGAAGAAAAGCAGAGCTACTCTTCTCAAAAGGGAATTACAGAAATTTATTGAGGATATTTTAACCTAATTCCTCTAAATCCCCGTTATGCTCCACAGATCCCTGTTTCTCAGTGGTATCCCCTTGCTCTCAGAAGTTCTGCACCCAGTTGTTCTTTCCACATCCAAACATCCTGTCTATCTAAGCTCAGCATAGAGCTTAGATAGCATAGAGCATAGCTGTCTCCTAGGCTCGGCATCTCTGACTGTTAACAAAGCTGTCACAGTGGTAAACACTGTCAGAAAGATATCCTGTCTCATTTTTTTTTTTTTTTTAATATGTGAAAGCTAAGGGTAGGAAGGGTGTACTCAAGGTGTTTTCCTGGCACTGTTACAGTGCTTGGAGGGCAAAGGCTATTCCTCCTCCCCTGCACCACCAAGCAATCCATGTTCCAGCACCAGAGTGAAGAGCAGGATATCAAACAAGTGAAACAGTGTCACTTGGAAACTGGAGGAGTGAGAAAAGAGGGCTTCCTTCTGCCTGTGAATTTTATATGTACATAGTGGAGACTGGTGTGAAACATACATATGTGAGACAGGTGAAAGGGGAACTTAGTGCTTCTTAGAGGTCTCGTGGTCAAGGAAGTTTTGTGAGAGAGCTTTTTTTCAGGGAGTTTCCAAATAGGTGATGATGATGTGCAGTACTGGGCCAATTCCCACCAGATGCAAAATAACTTCTGTGAGAATATACTGGAGCTGTGAGGAACCTCAGCCCCTACAGTTTACACCTGTCAATCTGCTCCTGCTGCTCTGAATGATTTGCTAAAGTAAGCATAGCCTCTGCTCGTTTATTCATTGAGCAAAGGCAGAACAAATATGTGCTATGCACAATTATTTTCCAGGAAAATATATTCCATAGCAGTCTGAAAGTAAAAACACTATATTTAAATGAGATTCACAGCAGCATGTTTTATTGACTTTGAGAGACAGAATCAGAAAAAGAGGATTACCAAGCTGAGACTAATAGCTACATACAACATATTTATGCTAGTTTATGTTGTAAACAAGAATTCCACAGGCCCAGCAGAAAAGTACCTGGGGGTGTTGGTTGACAGCAGCTGAGCATGACCCAGCAGTGTTCCCAGGTGGCCAAGAAGGCCAATGGCATCCTGGCCTGTGAAAGAAATAGTGTGGCCAGCTGGACCAGGGCAGTAAATATCCCCCTGCACTTGGCACCTCGAGTTCTGTGTTTAGTCTTTGGCCCCTCACTGCAAGAGGTGCTGCAGAGTGTCCAGAGAAAGGCAACAAAGCTGATGAAGGGACTGAAGCTCAAGTCCTATGAGGAGCAGATAAAGAAGCTGGGGGTGTTTAGCCTGGAGAAGAGGAGGCTCAGGGGGGACCTGATCACTCTCTACAACCACATGAAAGGAGGCTCTAGCCAGGTGGAGGTCAGCCTCTTCTCCCAGGCAGCCAGTGACAGGGTAAGAGAAAATGGCCTCCTGAATCAGGAGAGGGTCAGGTTGGACATCAGGAAGAATTTTTTCACTGTAAGGGTTGTCAAACATTGGAAGGACCTGTCACTCCAGTGCTGGAGTCACCATTCCTGGAGGTGTTCAAGAAATGACTGGATGTGACACTAAGTGCTATGGTTTAGTTACATGGTGGTGTTCGGGCACAGGTTGATCTTGGAGGTCTTTTCCAACATTAATGACTCTTTCTTAATGATCATTCCATATTTAAACATGCCTTGCTTTATTGTACAGTGCCACCTAGGGGGTAAAGGCTTTTAAATTAGAATGGCAAAGGAGAGGGAGCTTTATTAGTAATGTAGAAAACATTTCTTCTTTTAAATTCTCTTTTGAATATACTAAAGTGTTGCTGAGATTTTCATACTGTGCAATCTGGCAAAAGATCTGTAATTTTCACAGGTCCCTTTGGAGCTGGCCATACTCTTTCCTCTCTTCCATAGCATAGCAGTGATTGGGAATGCCACAAATCACAATTTTCTCCTCTGCTAGCCAGGTCTTGCTGGTGTGATCAGTGGAGCATTATCTACATCTCATTACAGCTGTAAGGCTGGGTAGCAGATTGCTGTATTGCTGTGTTTGGGTCTCCAAGAACATGAAATAGAGCCTTGAAAAGTTAGCTCTTTGAGGCCAAAAGCAGAGAGAAAACCCTGGTCTACTTCTACTTGATCTAGTCTGCTAAAGGAAGCTAGTGTGCCAGGCAGGAATGAGATGCTGAGATTACTCTGTCTCAGAGCAGATAGGTTTTATTCCTCCTGAAACTTCCCCCACTCTCCTTGAAATTACAAATGACAGTTGGTTCCTTTGGGCTTGTAATGATTTAGCTTAGAAATGGGCAGAAGAAACATAGAAAAACTGCCCAACACTGTACCATGTTTATTTTCTTCAGAATGAGATTTGTTTTAAAAGCCTGAATTGTGGCAATTTCTTGCCTGAAAAACCAAAATTACAGGAGTGGTGATATTTTAGGAGAGGGATTTTTTTTTTTTTTTTTTTAATTTCCCTCCCCCCCTTTTTTTTTTTTAATTCTCTCAAATGATATTTGATTTTATTCTGTATTTTCCACAGCAGATGGCGTGCCTGCCTCCCTGAGACCATTGATCCCAAGCAGAATGCAATTGATACAAGTAACTTGTATAACATAGAAACAATTGTATAATATAAGAAACAATTATGCAAGAAACTTGCTCCTCTTTCCTTAGAGGAAAGTAGAGATGCTACCCCAATATTTTTGAAGGAAAAATGTCAACATTTTTGATTGCATGACCGTGTGTTTGAATTGTAATATAGAGCAGGTCTCTTCCTTGCCCTCAGTAACCTTCACACACATAAGCAATTGAGTATTAATAAGAAGAGATTTTATTTGTGTTAAGCTCTCTTTTAAAATAATCCATTCTGAAAGAAAAGGGCTAGCTGACAAAAATTGCTTTGTCTGTCCCCTAGATATGGAAAAAGAGAAATTATTTTGGAACTACAAGCTACAGACATGGCAAAATGATGATGAAAGTTTTACCAAAGCTTGCTGTAAGTACCCCTCAGGTAAAGTCCTGTGGTAAAATCATGGCATGATGGATAAAGCAAACTCTTACTACTATCCTCTAAATGTCATGATGTGGAAGAGGAGCAGCTGGATACCAGGGCTGCCACAGTTGAAGCTAAACAGGCTTTGACATGATCATTAAAGAAAAGCTACAGTAGGGCATGGCAAATTCACTGTGGTGCTCATCCTGATGTGACATGCTCTGGAGCAAGCAGGCTCCTGCTCAGGTACTGGCAATACACACTGGACCAAGCCTGGGAAACAGGGACACTAACATCCACATCAGGCCCACATTGGCCATTCTGGCTTGGTCACTCAGCATACATTTTTGGTGACTTCCTTGTTTCGATAAAATCGGAGAGAACATGCAATTACACTTGTAGCACAGTGCTCTTCCCTTTATAGGTTTTATTTCTTACCAAAACAGCATGGTTTTAACATATATATGTATATATAAATAAACAGAATGGCAACATAAATAAACAATTACACTGTTAAATATATACACATTAGGAGGACTTGCTATTCCAACTTAACTTGTAGATATTTGCAAATACATAAAGGTCTTGTCCAACAGCTCTTTCTTCCAAAAGATGATACAACAATTTCAGAGACTTGGAATAAAAATATTTAAGAATAAAGATTGTGTGATTCTTTCATATATATGTGTCTAAAAGAAAGCCTGAAGATCAGAGTGAGTGAAGATGAACAGGAGAAGTGGTGATAAATAGTACGTTATTAGACATAATTTGGAATATTGAGAAATTAAATTACAAAATAGAAAGAATCATCCTGCTCTTCAAATTCCTTAAATAATCCTGTTCTTTTTCAGAATCCTTCATGTTACAGAGCCTGGCTCATTAAAAGCTGTGATTTAAAGATGTTCAGATCTGGTGTGTTAGAGTCTGTTTCTTGCCAACTATCCCTATGTTAAATCTTTCCTTACCTACAAACCTGACTTCTCTGAGGGGCCTGAAGCAGTTAGGGAGAACACTGTCACTGGAGGCCACTGCAAGAAGACTACTAAGAAATCCTGCTTCCACTAAATCCCTGTAGCTGTTGACTTCCCCAAGGACAACCTTCCTCCTTAAATCTTTCTCTAAGGTGCAAGAGGCACGCCATAGATGCAGTGTGCGTGAGACACTCTGTGCTGTCTTGACAAGTGTTATCTGCTGGCAACGAGGCAAAAACCATAGAAGCTAAAATCTCTTAATCAGAACTGAGCGTATCTACACTTGCTGTCACAAGTAGAAAAACAAGGTGGTGTTTAACAGGAATAAATTAGGAAGGATTGGGGAAAGCCATTTGAGAGCCATGTCTGAAGAAATAACAGAAGACACAGAAGAAGCACACAGTGCACATCGATAATGGCCATGAAGGGTAACTGTCCCTGTGTCTCTGGAGATTGACTCCAAGGGATGGATATGCAGAGAGCCTTTTGGTGCTTGAAGGGGACACCTTTGGGGTGCTTTCTAACCTCATCCCACTTCCTGTTGTAAATAAAACTATGAGGGTTCAAAAGAGGACTCCCTACCTGGCTCCTCTGCACTCACCCACAGAGTCCATGCCCAAGAGTCAGAACAAGAAGTGGCTGCTGCACCTACCAGGATACATCAAAGCAAAGGTGAATACTTAAATACTGTGTATAGCAGATCCAAGTAATCATTCAATCCATTAGCTTGGAAAACCCTCTGAGATCATGAAGTCCAGCCTATGACCGAACACCACTGTGTCAACCAGACAACCACACTAAGTGCCTTTCCTTAAACACTTCTAGGGACAGCAGCTTCATCACCTCCCTGAGCAATCTATTCTTACGTTTTACTGTTCTTTCCATGAAGAAATTTCTCCTGATGCCCAGCCTTCCCTGGCACAGCTTGAGGCTAATCCTGTCACAGGTTGCCTGGGAGAAGACCCTGATCTCCACTTTACTACACCTTCTTTTCAGGCAATTGTAGAGAGTGATAAGGTCACCCCTGAGCCTCCTTTTCTCCATCAACCCTGACTCCCTTGGCTGCTCTTCGTTATCCTCTAGACCCTTTGCCAGCTTCACTAACCTTCGCTGGACCCACTCCAGCACTTTTATGTCCTTCTGGAATTGAGCAGCCTGGAACTGGACACAAACACTTAAGAATCTTTAATATTCACGACTATGCCAGGGCCATTTATCCAATGCCTGTTACTTTACTAAGGAATATGATAACGACCGTTGCAAAGGCTAATTGGGGTCTTCAGTCTGATTAGGGTTTTGTCCCCCCTGCCCAATCTTTGGGTATCCAGTGCCCGAACAGCCACTTAGGAAGGAATGCGGATGCAGGCACCGAACCTGCACTGGGCACTTACACATCAATTAGTATGGGGAGAAGCACCTTAAGAACACTTTAGAAAGTCTGCCTGGTAATCCACATCAACTAGAGAATATATTGAATGGAAGCCTCCAGGTCACCGCTGTTGCTCCGGAGGGGTCCCAGAACGGGTCAGGTTGGAGGGGACCACAGAGGGTCAGCTGGTCCAACCTCCCTGCTCGAGCAAGACCGTCCTAGAGACATTGCTCAGGATTGTGTCCAGCGGGGTCTTGAATATTCCCGGTGACGGACACTCCTCCACCTCTCTGGACAATCTGTTCCAGTGCTCGGTCACCCACACAGTAAAGAAGTTCATCTACATCCTCAGGAGAAACTTCTCATGGATGAGTTTCTGCCCGTTGCCTCTTGTTCCATTACTTGGCACGACCAAGCAGAGCCTGACTCCATCCTCTTCGACTCCATCCTCCACCCCACCTTTAGATATTTACATACATGGATGAGAGCCGGCACGTCTGACGGGGCAGAAAGGACAAAACCCGTTCTAGACAGAGGCCGGCAGCTGCCAGCACGCTCCGTGCCGCGGGAGGACCGGGCGGCGCGGCACCCCCTGCCCTCACACGCCAACATTGCGGCCCCGCCTCGCTCCCCAATCCCTCCTCCCTCCCCCGCCGCGTCCTGGCGTCACATCCGCGGTGCCCCGGCAACGGCCGGACGTCGCGGGCGCGCCGGGAACCCGGAAGCGGCGGGCGAATCGGGGCGGGCGGCGCAACCGGCGGGGCGGGCCCGGCGCGCGCAGGGCAGCGGCAGCAAAGTAGTGCCGGGGGCAGCGTCCGGTTGGTGGCGGCGGTCGGGCAGCGCCTGTGGCGCAGCGCGAGGGGGACTCTCGGCAACTACCGGCGCGCTCGGGCTGCGCGGTCCCGCACGGAGCTGCGGCCGAGGCGGAGATGGCGGCGGACAAGGCTGCGGGTGAGTGCGGGGGAGCGGCCGCGGCCCCGCCGTGTCCGCCCGGGCCTGCGCCGCCCGGCGCGGAGCGACGCGCGCCCCCGCGGGTGGCGGCGAGCGGCGGGAGACACGGCCGCCTATGCGGCTGTGTGCCGTGTCCTTCCGCCGAGGAGGTAGCGCCCTGCTGTCCGGCGGGAGCCGTGAGGGGCCCTGTGACACCTGCGGGTCACCGGCGGGGCCGTGTGCGCGGGGCCCGCCGTGCCCTCGGCAGCGGCGCGGAGCTGTTGCCCCCTCCTGGCCGGGAAGGGCTCAGTGGGAAGGGCCCTATGGACGTATTGGCGGGGGCGTGTGTGTGTGTGTGTGTGTGTGTGTGTGTGTGTGTGTGTGTGTGTGTGTGTCTCCCAGAGCTTCATAACCCCTAAAGAAGTCGAGCTTCTGGGTTAATTTTTTTAATTTGGGCATGCAGAAGGTTCGACGGAGGTTATAACTCTTGGTAGTGCTGCTTAATCGCTGGAGTTCAGTCCGATTCCCTCAGGGATGCTGCTGTGGTTTCAGGGCATGAGTGCGTCCTCACTGAACTCGGGCCTGAAAAGACACTGCAGAGAGAAATCAGCGAGATTAAAATATAAGCCATGTTCTGGTAAACAGACAGAGTAAATCCCAACTGCAGGTGCTGTGTAGCCCTGATAAACTACTGCTCGTCCATCGCCTGTACAGCTCCCCACCATGCAAGAAATCTTCATTGCAGGAAAGGCCATTCCAGCAGATGTCAGCTCGTGGGGAGATGGAGAAGAGGGCAATGTGGAGGAAAGCCTCACTTATAGAATTGTATAAGTCTGCTTAATGGAAGTATAGGATATGCTGAGTTGGAAAGGACCAATAAAGATTAATGAATTCTAGTTCCTGGCCCTGCACAGGACATCTCTAAGAATCACACCATGTGCCTGTGAGTTTTCCAAACACTTCTTTAACTCTTTCAGGCCTGGTGCCAAATGGGGAACCCATTCTAGTGCCCAAACACCTTCTGAATGAAGAACCTTTTCCTAATATCCACCCTTAACCTCCCTGACACAGCTTCATGCCATTTCTTTAGGTCTTGTTTTTGGTCACCTGTCACCTTTTTTCCTCGTTGTTTTTATGTGGGGGGAGCATTATTTAAAATCACCTTAAGCATTTTTTTCTCTGTATGGTAAGTATGAAATGCCTCAGTATTTGAAAAAAAATTGCAGGGAAAATAAGTATACTGCACTGAGTGATGTTTACTAAACTGTTGTGTTTATTTGTAAGAACTGTAACTGCTAAACTACAAGAAAAAAAATTGGCATCAAGTTTTTGATACTTTTTTGTTGATGTTCTTTGAAGTGTTGAAGGAAATTTTCAGCTTTACTTTCTTAAAAGTATGTGCCAAATGAATCAAAGGTGTGAGCTATGGCAAGATGTTTTACACACTGCACTTGCTCATAGCAGTGAGCTACAGGTAGCTTTCCACTGAGAAATATTTGCTTTTTATTGCACAGCACCAAAGAAGCCTATTATACCTTTACTGGTACAAAAATTAAAACATAAATCTTAGTGCCACAAACTCTTATCTTGTAATGGCTGGACACTGGCTGGGCTTCATACCCTTCAAAATTCTTTTGGCGCAAGAATTGTCTGATAGATTCCTCCCCTTTCCAGGAAGAGATTATCCTTCTGCATGTAGAGTTTGGAAATTAAAAATATTTCCGGAGATGTTCTGGTGTTCAACAGCACAGTTCATGCAAGAAGTAATTTGCAGGGCATAGAAACAAGAGAGCTAAGGGACAGCAGTCCTTGGAGAAACAGAGAGCAGGTATGAGAAAGATAATGATTGCAGCCACTGTCAGGTGTCTTCAGGTGTGTGTATGTGGGAGATGTGACTTCTTGTTGCTTTGTGACATTCTGGCAGCAAGCTTATGAGAAGAACAATCTTCCTTTTCAAGTGGCAGTCTCATACTTTTCCTTGTTCTCCTCTCATAGAGCCAGTTTTCCTGGAGTTCTGCTGTCCACCATGATGTACCTTCTCCAGCAGGGGCAGCTTCCTGCTTGTACAAAGCAAACCAGCCTCCATGACATAGCGTTCCTTCTGCTCAGCTCCAGGGTTGATAGCTAGGGAGATAATTCCTTGATTCTTTAACTTCCGACTGAGTGCAGCAGCTTCCTCCAGATCAAAATCTGAGCAGCTGATTTTTACATCCTTTTCCAGGTTGCCCCTTTTGCCCCTCATCATGAGCCTACACAAGTTTTAGTTTTAGAGCTGGTCTGTACTCCTGAAGGTTGGACAAATGAAAAGTTAAACAGGTCCATATTTAAATATAAATTACAGAGATATATCAAGTTCTCTCGCTTGTGAAGTAGAGAATCTGCACTGCTCTGGGTATTTTAGCTGATAATTGTGGCTGCTCTACAGATGGGAACATGTTGGAGATGCCTGGTGTGCCAGGTGTTTACCCACACCAAGTGCTTCTGCGAGAATGCCAAAGGTCACAGGGGCCCAAGTGAACAAGGCATGATATTTGTTTTGCCAGGGAACAAGTTTCCGAACTTTTTCACTTTCAAATGCTTCAAGGAACATGGAAGTAACAGTTTTATTTGCAAGCACTGGGATAGCCCTTTGCAGCCAAGAGAACAGAAGCGCTTCCTCCCTGCCACTTCAGTGGAATTGGTGGGTTCTGTTCAGTGTCTTGTGCCAGCCAGCTTTCAGGTGCCTCCTCAGGGATGATCTCTGGTAGCAAAGACCAGCTGAAGCAGTAGATCCCAGTCTAAACAAGGATGTCAGTATCACATTAGACTGGAGTGGCTTTTAGGTCTTTAACAAGTTTCAGGTGTGTTTGGACAAAAAGGGTGGAGAGTAGCCAAAGTGGTTTGTTGTGCTTTTTTTCAAAGGAAGGAGCTATGCTGTGAACTACATCAGCTGGATTTTAGTTTTTTCTTGATAAGCTTCCAGTTCAGGTTTCACAAACCTGCTTTGTTTACTGAGTGGTAGTAGGTGCAGTTGATTGGATTACAGAGACAGCTCTGGTTTTGCTTTAAGTAGTCCCCAGTTTCATTTTGTTTTGTGTTTGTTTGTTTAATGTACCAACAAGCTTAGAGAGACAGTGAAATCTGAAGACCTGATCTCGTTTTTCCTTAGGAATTGCATCAACCAAGCTATGTAAGTGTAGTTTTTGTGGCAGAAATTAGACCAATGTCTCTTGGTTTATCTGTCACTTCATTGAAGACATTTTACTTCAGAATTCAAACTTCCTTTGAGACACAGGTCTACAAATCTGCTTACAAAGACAGTAATCAGTAATGTATGGGGAAGTTGATGGCTCTTTGCTAGGTAAATCTGTATGTGAGGAATCTGATCAGATTGTTACCAGCTTCAAAAGCTTGAGAGTCTCAAGGCTCTGCACTGTGATTACATTTACCAGCACAATCTGACAGGCATGCTGATCAAGTAAAGCAGATAATGCCACTGTTAGCATGAAAGTTTGAAGGAAGATGCATTTGCTTATTTCCTGCTATTCTAGAGATCCTTGGAGGGCAAGAGCTTTCAGTTCATCTGTATAATCACAAGGTTTAGACCTGGAATCAGATCTATGCTATATTTAGGTTGAAGCTGAGGCACTTCCTGTTCCTTTCCTCTCTCACTGTGGAAAGCTTTTGGCACATCAGAAATGTTCTGAGCTTTTTTTGTGGTTTAAATTTCTCTTCTGCATTTCCTTTGAAGGAGAAGGCAGTGCAAGTGGTGATGATCAATGTATAGCAGATGTAGGCCCTTGAGGATCCATTCCTCCAGAGTACTGAAATTGCTGAACCCTGGATTTTGTCCAAAGGACAGTGAGTTACTCTTGATGGTGTAAGATTTATTGAGATTTTAAAGTTTCTACTTTGTTGACATCTTAATGCAGGAGAAAAAGTCCCAACCAAATATTTACAATTCTTGCTCAAATGCAGGGGGCAATAGTGTTATTGAAGGTGGAAGGAATCTCACTATTTCCCAGCAACAGGCACAAATTTAATAGATTACTAACTCTGTTTTGTTCTTACTGATGATATTATTTGATGAATCTTCTGAGGTTTGGCTGCCCCTTACAATTGTTGTTTGTCCTATATTTGTAAATTTTCATGGTCAGAAGTAGAAGTTCCAGATATATTGGTGATGATGTGGAATGGATTTTGCAGAGGACTCACAGCTAAATATTTTCATTTGTTCAAAGCGAAAACAAAATTAGTGGAGTTTGCATCATATCTCTTAATTATAGGGAAAAGAAAGCAGACATTGAGTTTACAAAGCCTACACGATCTAAAATGTGTGTTAGAGCAGATCTTCCACTGTGAAATTCAAGAAATTATTTTCTGCAGAAGCAGAAACCATTGCTGGTTTATGAAGTCTTTGTTTCAGAAACATGAAATTATTTTTGTATGTTCTAGCATATCAATGAATGCTATTAGAAATGCTCTCTCCAGTGTCTGGTGATTGTTTTATTTTTTCTCAGTAGTTTGTGTTTAGTACAAGAAAGGGCTTAGTGGGGTATTTTTTCAGCTTCTTTGACATGGAATGTCTGTACTGTGCTTTTTGATGCAACTTCACCGAATTCTTAATTACATGATGACAGAAGGGTTTAGTAGATTTCTTTCTGAAAAATATGCTCAATGGTGACTGAAACATAAATTATTAGGAATTCTATGTATTGTCCACTGTCATAGTTGCTACATGTTGTTCTTGTCTTAGTCTGGAAAAGGGTATAGAAGGAGAATGTGGAGAAGATTCTGGGAAAAAAATGTGAGGAAGGTGGAGAATAAACCACCTGCTCACGTTGGAAGAGAGGTGATTCAAAGGAAGATCTGTAAGATTTGGAGTGAGGCTGAAAAACAAACAGGCAGCGTGTGCTTGTACCTTACAATGTAATCACCAGACAGCATTTGATGGAGTCTATTGAAGGATACAAAAGTACAGAGAGGTTTTCTAAAAAAATATATTAGATCTGTCAATGATTATTAAAAACTGTCGTTCAAGTGCAGCCTCTTATTTGGGGAGATATTTTTCCAAAGTAGGGAGCTGTGGGGAAGTTCCACTGTTTACTCTGGTTTTTGTTGCACCCTAGAGTATCCCTTGCTTGTTGTTTAGGAAGCACTATACAGGATTTTTTGTGGGTTTTCATCTAACCCACTGTGGTACATATTTCACAATGCATGGCCTTCACTGCTGACTCTTGAGCAAAATAAGACAATCCTAGTGTATGGTTGCTGCTTTAAAGAGAAATCTAAAATGTGTGGAGTGTCAGTTAACTTGCAGGACTTTGGTTGTACATTGAGCACCAAAATTTACATTTTATGGAGAAGAATTCACTAAGAGTATATAATAACTTGATATATTGTGGTAGGAGATGCACTTGGGATATAGACAGTGTAGTAGGGACTGCTACAGTTATCTGGAAAATTACTTGTATTCGAAGGAGGACCTTGAGAACTGGAAGAAACAAAGTTTTTTAGCTGCACAGCTGTCATTGCACTTGTAAGCTTTGTTGTAATCTTCTGTCCACTTTACAGATCAAGGTACTGAAAAACATGAAGGAGCGGGTACTTCTGGGATTACTGATCAGGAAAAGGAATTGTCAAGCAGCGCATTACAAGCTTTTCAGGTAAGGCAAAGTCAAACTCTGAGACTTCTAAGTTACCACATTACTGCTAAATGGGCATGTTTAACTGTTTTTCCTGTTTTCTTAAGACAGTTGTAAATGCATTAAGAGGATGTTCAAAAGTAGTGCTAGTTGTGTTATAAAGACAGCACGTGCATTTTCATTTTCTATCTGCTGTGATCTGAGAAGACTGAACAGGATACTTGGAAAAAAAGCATCTTTAATATCTTGATTCTCAAAACTTAGTAACCTTAAAAGCTATATGATGAGTTAATTAGAAGAAGCAGACTTCTGCATCAGCAGTGGAAATGCATGATCTCTCAAAATATTAATCACATCAAGCTAAAAATGGTGTGTTAGTGTTTAAAGGAATCTCATGTATTTAAAAAACAGCAATGAAACAAACACTTTTGTGTTTTAGCATATTCTTTCACAAAACGTGTTATATAATACCCTGTCACTTTGCATTAAAACATATTTCTTTATGTGTAACACCTACAGGCAGTATCTACTACTTGTTTTGTGTTTCTTGGAAGATTTTTTTTTCTTCTGTGTTAAAGTTCAGGTGCCAGGTCTTTCGGTTTATTTCTTTCTTTGTACTGTCTCCTAATTTTATGTAGTGTGACAGGAAGTATAATTGCTTTTCCTTTCAATTGTATCTCTATCTCCAAAATGCTTTGCTTTAAATTCGATTTTAAATTTGTGAAATAGGTCAGGGAAGAATTTAAGTGATGTCTTTTGAGATTCTTGCTTCAATGTTTCACTCAGTAGTTCTATGTTTCACTCATCTTGTTACATAAAGTGCATGTAGCTGTTTCTTAACACTGTGTTGTTCACTGATGCTCACTTGAGTGCTGTCTAGCTCAATTACTCTTTTTCAATAGCATTTTAATCAGTGGCATTTGATCCAAGTGACATGAGAGTCATTTGTTTTCCACTTGCCCACACATCTAAATGCCTAAAATACTTTTGATCTGCTAATGATTTCATCCTTACTTTCATCCTGGTCCAGTGAATCTGGTTTGTCTCGTCAGGTTTTTTCTAGCTTTAAGAATTCCCTGAATTCATGAAGTAAGGTGGCAACAGATGTGAGCAGAATTGATTTGATGCCTCGTTTGCCAATTTCTTGCTATTGATTAGCTCCATGTAACATTGTGGGCTGCCTTGCATGCTGCTTTATCATATTACACGTCCAGTTTCAGTCTTGACAGAATTCCTATAAAATTGGGTATTACATTCTAGATCCTATTGAGTACAGTGGCATAAAGGACTGTTAGATGATGAAAAACACCACAAAATAAGCTGAGCATCTAAAGGTTCAAGGTTTGCAGTCCAGCCACAGTTAAAGGCCTTGTTGCTGTGACCTGAAAGCTCCAACTGAAGAGAAGCTCCAAGTGTGAGCACAGGAAGAGAATCACTGGGAGATGAACTGTCTCAACTAAAGAGCATGCCAGCAGTTGATTTACAAGTTCCTGTGTTTGTGCACACGATCACAGTCCGTGCTGTTGGTGCCTAGAGTTGTGAAAATGTGTCAATGTCCTGCTACATGTCCATATGTTGTATAACTGTGCCTGCCTGCAAGACTGGAGGAGCTGGAATGGTTCCATGGCAAGGAGCTGTGGAATGGCAACTTTCCTGGGAAGAGCAGAAGGACCCCAGAGCTCTTCTCTGTTGTATTCTGCCCTTAATATGAGGTTACTGAGGAGTCTGGGAGAAGCTCTGTAGAACAGCACCCAAAAAGGAGGAGTGAGTGTAGGGTGGTACTCAAGAGCTTAGTTTTTGGGTGTGAACCATTGACAGAGATGGAAATGCATCTGCTTATCTGTCTGACCACATTGGAAGAAACTGTGGTATGGAAAAGGTGAGTGTGATTGTTCCTGTGTGGGAATTGAGCACTTGAAAGTGAAGTATCGTCTAGGCTTAATGTAGTTGAAAGAATGAGAAGTGTTCTTTCATTCCTTGATGCCACTAAGTCCTCCTGTACTAACAGAGAAAAGACCAAAACTGAAAGTAGGCAGGGGTGCATGACTCTGAAGTCCTTGTTTATTCCTGTGGTCAAAGAAAGGGATTTTTCCATTAAATCACACATCAGTGGAGCATCATGCTTGGCTCCTAGTTTGTTTAGGCATGTAAAAATGTGTTTTAAACCTATTCTGGGAAAGCAACACTTTCTTTTTCCCATCTCTCTCGAGCTAACTTCCATAGTTCAAGTCGTAAATTGCTACATATTCAGGTGAACTGAAGACAGAACATAAAATTTTGGGCTGGAACTTGTGTAAGCAACTGCGGCTGCTCACTGTTCATGAAATGGGGGAAGATTATGGAAAGTGAGGAAACAGGGTCTTGAAACTTAACATGATAAGAGAAATGAAAATAACACTTTTCATGGGACCATCTGTTAATAATAACCAGCTACTTAATTTGCCCTTACTCCACCAAATTATTTTTGATGTTTGGATATGGCTTCAACATTTAGACTTGCTTCTCATCCATGGTAATCTGCATAAATAATGAAGTATGTATTCACTTGTATTGATAAAGGGAAGACTGCATCTTCTAATGCGTGCTTCTGGTATGTGTGTAATTTGCAGGCTGGAAACTATGATGCTTGTTTACAACACCTAAATACCCTTCAAGACATAAACAAAGATGACTACAAAATAACTTTGAATACTGCTGTTGCAGAGTTCTGTAAAAGTAATCAGACTACGACAGACAATTTGAGACAAACCCTTAACCAGCTGAAAAACCAGGTAATGCAACCATATTGACATGGTACCTGATTTTGAGTACTGTTAATGGTGGTGGGATCTTTCAGTGAAGTAGGAGTAAAACTTCTGCCCTTTGTCCCATAGATCTAATAAAATAAGAAATTACCATTACTTTTAAACATCTGAGTCAGTTTAATCTTGTAGGACAGTTTTTCTAGTTGTATTTTTAACCATTGTTGAAATTGATCTGAAATTATAACAGTAGGAGGACCTGCTATATTCTATCGGTAGAAAGTTCCTTAATATGGAATAGTTTGTGAAATAATAGAAAAGTGAAAATATTACTTTACTACTCAATTGACAACTTTCTATTTAATTGTATTTTTTTTTTCTCTGTTAATGTGCAACAGTGAAGTTTATTAGGTCAGTAAGTTATAATTTACCTTAAGAGAAATTCATAGCTTTGGAGGTGTTTCTTTTTAAATAACTGGTACTTTAAAATCATAGGTACTGAAAGTTTAATGAAATGAGTGGGTTTTTTTCAGGTTCACTCTGTTGTTGAAGAAATGGATGGTTTGGATGATGTTGAGAACAGTATGCTGTACTACAATCAAGCTGTTATCCTGTACCATCTGCGTCAGTATACTGAAGCTATATCTGTTGGGGAGAAGCTGTACCAGTTCATAGAGCCTTTTGGTATGTAGGCAGAAAGAAGAATCTTGCTCATTCAAGAACTGCAGAAAGATAATTCAGTGTTTTTCACTATCAGACAAGTGATTTGTAATTTGTCTAATATGGTTTTAAGAAATTAGGTAGGGTTTGGAATGAAGAATATGTTTTACTTACATCAAGGACAACAAATGAATTTGGGGGAAGGTGCTTCAGAGAGCTTTAACAGACAAGTGCTATGATACTGAAATGGATTTTTCTCAACTTGAGAAGGTATTTATATAAATAATATGTACAAGCTAATGAAATGATTTTAAATCTAATGTTCTCAGTCATCATGTAACTGCACAGGTGGGTGTCTGTTTTTCAGGGCACTCATTTTTAAATACCTTTATTAGGTAATACATAATTGTATGTGCTTATATCTGAATACAAAGTCTGCAACTTTTATGAACTGTGATACCCTATGTAGTGGAATTGCCATACTTTTATGAAATAATTTCTTAGTCCTCGTTAAATGTTAGAAGTGAGAAGGCTGAAGGATGTGTGAGTTTCAGTAAATTAAGTAAATGCTACTGAGTTTCTGCTTCAATTCCTCCCAGTTTCTGATATGCATAATTGGGACTTACTCTATGAAGTCGGCTAAACAGGGATGTGTTTGTACAGAATCTTTTTGATTTCTGTGGGATTCTACATCTGCATATGGCTCTGTCTGTTTAGATGCTGCATCTTGGGTGCTGATCTGCTTAGGTCAGTTCTCAGAACCTATGAAGTACATGTTAAGCTGTCTTTAGTCTATACCTTTATGCTGATGCCATTTGAATGAACGAGCTTTCTTTTAAGTATGTACTTAGCTGTGGGCTGGATATGACTGCATTATTTTTTCTTATGTAATATATTGATTTTTCTCAAAATGTTGCATAGATGGCGCTTTATAGTAATTTTTTTTTCCACCCATGTTTCGAGGGATTGATATTAGAGCTCTAAAACAATTTTTTTCTTCTTTGCTTTTCACAGAAGAGAAGTTTGCCCAGGCTGTGTGCTTCTTGCTTGTAGACTTATACCTGTTAACTTACCAAGCTGAGAAAGCCTTGCATCTGCTCGCTGTTTTGGAAAAAATGATTTCACAAGGCAACAATAATAGCAAGAATGGAAAAAATGAGGTAAGCTTAAAATCATAAAAATGCCATTAAATCTTTATCAGAAGTATGCTTTAGCTCAATCCAAAATTAGTATCTTAAAAGACTTTTGAATTATAAAACTATGTTAGGTCACCTGTAACTTTAGACAGCAGCTTAAATATGTTAGTAACTGAGTTAATTGTGTACAACAGCTGTTTATTCCCTCTCTTTTCTCTTACTCCAGGGAGCTAAGATGTCTTTCTTCAGTCAGAGACTTGCATTGGGAAGACAGTTGTCTCCAGGGTCAAATATTGTTTGTCTTTGATTATGACCATATGATACCCTAAGTTTGAAAGGGAAGGCAGTGTCAGAGGAACTACAGTTGCATAGCATAGGATGGGAAATTAAGTATCTTTTTTACATAGTATCTGAAAGTATGAGGCACACTTTCAAATGAAATCTTTCTTGTGCTTTTTTGGAAAAATCAGTAGAATCAGTGGTGGCTTGAAAGTGAAGAGAGGGCATTTCAGTGTTCTCCTGTTGATGGAATGTCATACTTAAGATAAAATATTCTCTAAGTATAGTAATTCTACTGAAGGAAGTATTAAAGAGGTACTCTAGAATGTGCACGTAGTCCTTCTAGGTAAAAGAATTCTTCTTAACTGTAGGGCAACATAGTGTAACACTAATGTTAGTATAAAATTCAGGTCTTCATAGGCTGGTGTGGTTTGTGGATTTTGATTGTTAAACTCAAGTTAGTTTCTGGTGGAATATGTATATTTTGATATTAAATACTCAAAACTGCATTATTATTAATACTATTAAATACTTTTCTTCATGTGAGTTGAATCTGTCAACTGAATTTAAAAGGTGACTAACAGTAATGCTTCCTTTTTTTTGTTTGACAGTCAGGTAATAATACCAATAAAGATTCCTCGAATCAAAAAGCTGAAAGTGGAGCTTTAATAGAAGTTGCTAAATCTAAGATACATCAGGTAAGGATCTGCATGTTATTTGTATAAGAACATTACTTCAAGGGTTTTCTAAATCTGAATGTCATCTCCTTCAAAACTAGTTAAGCCCAAATTATGATGCTTTCTCTCTCCTTGCTTTAAAACAAAACAATGAATTTATCTAAGTCTTCCCTTTTGTAAGATACATGTACAGGAAAAACTGACCTAACATCCTGCCCACCACCACCATTTCAGTCCCTGTGTGTCATAATAATTTCTTTAAATGGCAGTTTGCTGCATTGAATTTGTCTGTTCAACCTCCAGCAGTCTAAATCAGCTGAGGTTTTATTTCATTGTACAGTTCTGTTGAAAAATATGTGAAGACTCAGATTGCTTTACTATTAGCATTCACTTACTGGTGTTTTCAGTTTAGTAGGTAAATGTCTGGAATTAAAATGTTAGATTATTTTAATTAATTTGTCATTTTAAGTGCTCATATCTGTGTTTGAATATAGAGCAGCTGTTCGCCGTTGAACAAAATGTTCATCTGCTCATTGTAAATACAAACCCTCTAAATGTGGTGTTTAAAGTCTGAATAGAATTTCTTTTTTGTGAAGACTTTTTGAATAGCTTTTTGCTACCTATTTTAAAGATGTATGCAAAATATTCTGCAGTAAATGTCTAGATACAGTTTGACTTGCAAACCTGCAGTAATTATTGTACTTTATTGTATTGTATTGTATTTTAATAATAAATATAATTTTTAACAGTATAAGGTGAGAGCCTATATCCAGATGAAGTCATTAAAAGCATGCAAAAGGGAGATCAAGTCTGTTATGAATACAGCTGGGAATGTAAGTATTCTTAAGACTATTGTTTTTCAAAACTAGATCTGTTCTCTATCTTAAAACTGAATTTGTTAATGTTCTTGACAAAAAAAGATCTTATTGAGGTGGATGTTTGAAGTATTTTTTTATGTAATCTGTTGAGTTTGTCATCTCTGCAAATGTAATTAATGTAGAATTTTCTTATTTGTGATGTTTTCAGTTGCTAAAAAACTATGCTTTGTGATGCCAAAATAACAGTGAAACACTATATAATAAACAGGTTCAGCATTTTTTATAACTGAAGTGAAATAAGTTTTAGTTTACTATAGATGTTATGCATATTACAAACTTTGATGTAATTGGTAGTTTAAACCAGTTTGTAAAAGATTAATTCTGGGATATGTGGGCATTTTTTGTTTGGGTTTTGTTTTTCTTTTTGTTGACATTTTTGGAGGCTTTTGTCTTGCTGGAAAGCAAGTTGAACAGAAAACCTTCTGGGTCATGAGGTCTCTGTTGGCAGACCAGGAAGATTACAGCCTATGAGGAACACTTGGAGGGGAAGTGTGGGCAGGAAGGTATTAGAGGACAGGTTAGAGATCCTATGCCCTTAGCCATTTTAATGACAGGGTTCTCTAAAGTTCATGACAGAGTTCTTAAAAGTATTACGGCCTAAACCTATTTTTTTTTAACGGTAGCAGAGGCAAGTTTGTGAAGTGATATAACACTAGCAGTAGAAATCATCAACCAAGAGATAACTAATTATTGTTTTCTCCTTCACAGTCAGCTCCTTCTCTCTTTCTTAAGAGCAATTTTGAGTATTTGAGAGGCAATTACCGTAAAGCTGTCAAACTTTTAAACAGTGCCAACATTGCTGAACATCCAGGCTTCATGAAAACAGGTAAAATAAAAACCCTTCATCCTGCAGGTACTTCAGTGTCTTAATATTATAGGACTACTTGTTGATATCAATTTTAAGGATATTAATGATTACTTAACACTGTCAGCCCTGAAAGTCATGGGTTTAAATGCTGGGTGTGTTTCCTCTTTCTTCTTGTACTCTTTCACATAACGTCATGGTGATTTTCATTGAATGTTCTACAGAAGGCTGTGAATGGCCATGAGAGTAAATTTATGAAGCTGTGTTACATTTGCAAGGCTCATAATTAAGTCTTTTAATCAATGAATGAAACAAAAGGCAACTTACTAGATCTAGAATTGAAGCATCTCTGGCAGTTTTTATGCTTAAAGTTCTCTTTATGATTTAAAATTTTTTTGAAAACTTTACAATTACGTAACTTTTTGTATTAGCTTTTTTGCACAGTATAATGTTCACTTAATAATCTTCCTAGGCTATGACTAAAATAATATCTGTTTAATTTGCTAATGGTCTGGTTATTTGGATTTTTAGGGTGGGTTTTTTTTCTTTTGTCTTTATTATCCATGTTAACTCTGTAAAACTTTAGTCACCATCAGATAAGTGAAAAATTTAATTTTTTGTCCTTTATTATTTAAAAAGAACCTCTCACAGTGTTATCTGAACATATATTTAGGAAGAAGAGTGCATTTCCTTCTTGTATGGTTAGGTTGGCATAAATATATATGTACATTATATCAGGTATAACAACATCATCCATGAACATCTTACTGGAAAACATGTTTAACAGACTGCCATAATATGCTGACCCATGGAAAAGTGCTTGGAGCACTTCATGGGCTTAGCAACAACTTTCACTTTCTGAAAATGATCTTTTGTTGTTCTGTCAGGTGAATGCTTAAGGTGTATGTTCTGGAACAATCTTGGCTGCATCCACTTTGCAATGGGAAAGCACAATTTAGGAATTTTTTACTTTAAAAAAGCCTTGCAAGAAAATGATAATGCATGTGCGCAGCTGGGAACGGGCAGCTCAGATCCAGGTAAGCAAGACATTAAAACAGATGGTGGGTGGAAGAGGGGTTGGCAAATCTAAGAAATAGAGAACAGGAGGTTTGAGTAATTATCAGCAAAATTCCCATTCCATCTCTTTGTGGAGGGCAGAGTAAGAGGGGTGAGAGTTTTGATGATGACCTGATGTAAGAATATAGTTACTGTTGCCAGAAATACATGATGATGATAAAATATATTCTTTATCTTTTTGTTTTTCTTGATGTACCATAGTGCTGGGACAATTACTTCTCTCTCTTTTATAGACTTTGTCCATCGGTTAGGGAGGTATGACAAAAAAAAAAGGTTTTGTGACCTATTTTGCATAGGTTATTTATAGTCCTGCTGACAATGTGTGGAATCATCAGGGCATGAGGGATGCCTTCTCCAGATTCTGGGTAACCAGGTCTCCTGTTTCCTTGTGGAGGGGGCTCACACTTTGCCTAGTCTTCCTTTTATTACCAACATACCTATATAAGATTTTGTTGTTGCCCTTGATGTCCCTGGTCAGATTTAATCCTGTCAGGCTTGAGCTTTCCAACCAGATCCCTGGTTGCTCAGTTTCTCTCTATTCCTCCCAGGTTACTGGTCTTTGCTTCCACCCTTTTTAATCTTTATTTTTGTGTTTGAGTTTGTTCAGGAGGCCTCCTGGCATTTTTGCCTGACTTCTTTGTTGGAATGCATCACTCCTGAGCTTGGGAGAGGTAGTCCTTAAATATTAATCAGCTTTCTTGGGCTCCTCTTCCATTCAGGGCTTTATCCCATGGTACTGTACCAATCAGAATCCCAAAGATGCCAAAGTCCACTTGCATGAAGTCCAGTGTAGTGAGGTTGCTGTGCATACTTCTTGTTGTCCTAAGGATCCTTAATTCTACTCTTTCACGGTCCCAGCCAGCCCCTCCTTGTTGGTGAGAGCAAGGTCCAGTATAGGACCTGTCCTCACTGGCTCCTTCAACATTTAGAGAAGGAAGTTGTCATAAAAACCTTCCAGGAATCTCCTGGATTATTTATGCCCTTTTTATGTGTTGTCCTGGAGAGCAGGACCAGGGCTTGTAAATGGGAGACCTCTCCTACCTGACTATAGAGGGCCTCATCACTCAGTCTTCATCATTTCATGATGAAGATATAATTGTTTTCATTTCTTGTTTTCTTTAAAATATACTCACCATGAGATATTTTGTTTTTCTTATTTCTCCCCTGGACCTCAGTGCTGCCTTAGGTCTTAATGTGAAGGCAGAAAGTGTTTTATGCTTGTTAACAGCAAAGTGGTTTTCTTTTGGAATCTATATTCTCTGGACTATGTATATGTGAATTCTCACAAATCTGAGATTCAGTATTATTGCATAACACTTAGCTTGTGTGATAAGGAATGTATGATGTTAACATTTAATGTTCTTCAATCTTTAAGAATACAATTAATTTGTCTTTAAATTCAGTTTCGGTATGAAAGAAATTTTCAGAGGGAAGCTAGTGGATTTCAGCAATGTGAGGGAATTTTGGTAGCTTTGGGGTGTTTCTCACAGCTTCCCTCTTCCTCTTAGAGTTTTGTGCTCTCTTGAGCTGCACATCCAATATGATGTAATTCTTTTCTGCAGGTAAAAAATTTTCAGGGAGACCCATGTGTACACTACTGACTAACAAACGATACGAGTTGCTCTATAACTGTGGAATTCAGCTCTTGCATATTGGGAGGCCCTTAGCTGCCTTTGAATGCCTGATTGAGGCAGTCCAGGTTTATCACTCAAACCCTCGTCTGTGGCTGAGAATAGCAGAATGCTGCATTGCTGCCAATAAAGGGGTAAGTAGCTATGAAAAATTGTTCTAAAGAATGGCACGTGGTTATAGAAAGGTAGAACTAATACCTAGAGTTAAGCTGTGTATTTTGAAGGCCTGATGTTATAAGTCCTCTGTAAGTCCAGATCAATTATTTCTTGTGTATATGTATTTTTATGTGTTTAGTCTGGAGCTGCAACAGGTAAAGGGAACTCTTTGCATGTGGTCTTTTTCTCTTCATGCAGCCAAAGTTCATCTGAAGTTTCATTGTTTCCTCACTCATTGTCCACTAGAGATTAAGCGGGGTGAGACTTTGTAGTGTGGGTAGCCTGGAAGTGACAGAGCTGAGGAAGCAGAGATCAGCCTTCATCCTGAAGCTGTTGGGATCACACCTGCTGGGAAACTGAATCTCTAATTGCTAAGCCTTCACCACCTTCTCCTGGAAAAGTTGGTGGAAACCTGCTGATGGCAGGCATATTACATATCCTCTGACACATCTTGTTTTCAACCTGCTGATCCATGTGTGTTTAGGATAAACCCATATGATAAAATTCAGAGGGCTGAGGACAGGATCGTTCGCTCTTAGAAGAAAAATCTGCACCTAAATAGTATGTTTGTGAAATTAAGATACACTGTACTTGATTCCCTGTAAAACTGTAATTCACCCCTTAAGTGTGGGGGAGTGATGATGTAATCTGTAATTGCATGATCCTATGCAGTTAGTCTCACAGTATGGCTATTTCAAACCTTATACAGGATGTATGGGATGAATTGAACAAATACGTATATTCACTCTTATTTTCCCCTCACCCCTGAATTCTGTTTTTCCTATCTGAGTTTTTCTGCCTCTGTGCATTTATTTACTGCACATTATCCAAATAGAAAATTAATAACTTTTCCCTTGGGATTTTGAATAGTACTCAATATTTTGGTATTTCTATTTCAGAGAATTTAAGAAAGATACAACTTTATAGCAGAGGTTTGCTCATATACCGATTTCAGAGGCAGAGCACTGACAATTCATGAGTGTTGGGTCCAAACTGGATTGACTGTGACTCTGTATGTGCTACTTGTCAGATTGCCTGAGTTTTATAAAACAGAGCTAATGCTGGAACAGCTATCTTCATACTAATTTTGTAATTTTCTGTATCAATCCTACTGGGTACAAGTCACAGAGATAATGAAGACACATGTGATCATCTCTAGTAAAAAACTGAGTGTGAGAGTGGATTAGCTTAGGTTTTGTGGCAAAAATCCAAAAGTTGGAATTCTATTTACAAGGACAGTGTTTAGTAGTCTGGAAAAGGGAAATACCAATCCTTTGGGGCACTTCTCTATTTACTGCAGACTAGCCAAAGTAGTAGATTATGCCAGGTTCCTAAGGCTTTTTTCCTTTACAGTTATGATGATGTGTGGTGTACCAGAGAACTTGAATTCATGTCAAAAACCAGCTTGTTGTACCCTAAATTTGTAAACCTAAAAGAAAAAAAAAATTACTTTGGATGCTATTAGTATTAAAGGCAAAGACTAAGTGTCTTCAAATTGTTAATTTGCAACATGACAAGTGAGGCCCTGAAGTCAATAATATGTTTAATTTGATCTTGTAACTCAATTTGCAGTAGTATTCCTTTATATCTAAGCGTGGATTCATATTTATGCTCTGAACACCATGCAGAAAAGCAATTTCACTGAAGCTAATTTTCACCCACTTTAGTATTTTAGTTTATAAAATATAAATGGAAGAAGATTCCCTTTTAAACACCTGCATTTCAACAAACACCTTTTTTGAAATATGTGTTTCATATCCAAACTCAATGTATGCATTTTTTATTTGGCAGTAAATGCTACTATATCAATATTTTTACAATAGATTCTGATAATTTTTTTTTGAAAAGTGGTAACTATTGAAAATCCAGATTTAGGATAAGTTTTTTCTCAAAATTGCAACTCTTCATCACTCACTAAACTTACCAATGAAGTTAAGATGGCTCATGGTAAAACAGCCAAATAAACCCCAGTAAACATGGTGTAAAGATAATTCTTGGGACTGACAATTAGGGTACTTTAAGTTCATTCATTTGACCCCCAGATTGTGTCTGCATACTCAACAATCCATTAAACAATTTAATGTAATGTACCTTTGCATAAATTGTTGTTCAGCTTTGTGCTCCCCGTGGAACAGTTTTGGAGTAGCTTTTCCAAAGAGCATCTTGAGTGCTGTGTAAGCAGAGAGAGAAGATGGCAAACATTACAGTGCCAAGTCTGAATGTTATTTGGCAGCTCAAATTATTTCTTTTTAGATATCCTGTCAGTTCTTTTAATATGACTTGGTTCATTGTTCTTTTGCTTTCAAAACAGAGGAGAAACTAGGTCAGTAGGCTATCAGACAAGCTGTCAGAACTAATCTGTGCTTATACTGTGTGCAGTAAAACCCCTCAGCAACACAAAGACAATAGAAAGTGCCTGATCCTTCATTGTACTTTAGATTTAAAACTTTATCCATTATTCTTATATTTTAGCAGGGTTCAAGGTCTTCTTTCAACCTTCACTTTTGTCAAGCTCTCATTCAATAGCCTTGATATTTAAGCTGGTTTTTTTTCCTTTTTCCTTTTAGACATCAGAACAAGAGACTAAAGGTCTTCCCAGTAAAAAGGGAATTGTGCAATCAATAGTAGGTCAAGGCTACCACCGTAAGATAGTCCTAGCATCCCAGTCCATACAGAATGTTGTTTATAAGTGAGTATGTTTTCCATGGGTTATTTATTTGGTTTTTATAGCTTTGTTAAGGATATATATCTGTTTATCAGAGATTTTAAAATGTCATGGAATAACTGCTCATTCATATAGTGAAGAGAGAGGCATGCTAAAATGCTTGGTGAGACTTAAACATAATTTTGTGCCACCTCTGAAATAGCCAGCAGAGGGCTTAACTGTATGTTTATTGTAAGTAAGATTAGCATTAAAGCTTAAAATTTATTCATCTGAATTTTTTATTTTCAGATAGCTAAATCTGTCTTCTTTTTCTCACTTAATGAGAATATATATATATTTATATATATATATTCAGAAATCCACTTTAGAAAATTGCAGGAAGAATCTAGTTGCTCTGCCATAAAACTTCAGTAAGTGAAATCAAGAAATTATGTGGTTGAATCTATTTGGGCATCTTGATGTATTTTCAATATGTAAAAATAACAAGATGCTGTGTCTTCATAAAGTAAATTTGATATATTAAACATTATTTAATATTTTTAGCATGAACTCTTCTCTGCATTCAGGTATTTCTGGAGCTCTGCTTTTATTTTTAATTTAGTAGGATTCCTACTTATTGGTGAAATTCTCTGTCTCTTTAAGTGATGGGCAGTCCTCAGCAATACCTGTAGCCAGCATGGAGTTTGCAGCGATTTGTCTAAGAAATGCCTTGCTGCTACTGCCAGAAGATCAACAGGAGACCAAGCAGGAAAATGGATCTAAAACTAGTAATCAGCTGGGTGGAAATACAGAAAACACTGAAAGCAGTGAAGCATGCAGGTAAACAGAGTTGAATATAAACCTTTATTTTTGTCCAGAGTAACTCTGGGCTGACAGTCTGTGTCTGCTACTTATCTTGTCTGGCCAGCAGAAAAATAGAACATATTTGTAAATTCTCTTAACAGTGCTGACCTGTTCAAGGAAATTGTTCAGCTATTTTATATTTTAATTTAAGAATAAAATACTGAGTTGATTCCTCCTGTCCCTAAGAACTTTTATTAAGTTAGACAGTGAAATTATTTTTTCCCTTGGCCATCTTTTTTCCTGTGCTGCAAATGTTATGTTTTCCCACACCCTCCTGCTGTGCATATTGATATTTCTCTAATTGTAAGTGAAGTTTCACATGTTACAGTGATTTTGTGGGTGTGCGCACGTGCACTGTGTACTTGATTCAATATATATATGAATGTCTGGAAACTCAGCTGTAAACATTTCCCCATTATCAGATTTGACATTCATCAGCCCTAGTATGCTTTGTTGTTTGCATTAAAATGGGAAACTAGAGTTAGAAAGTAGGTAGGAAAGCAGCATGGAGCTGTTTCTTAATAAATCATATTTTGCAGAAAATAATTTAAGAAAAATATTTTTTGTCAATTAAGTTTCAGAAAAAGTAATTTATAGACAGTATGATGAAGGTGGTTTAATTTATTGCATCATCTCATACATTCTGGACTTGCTTTTGAAGAGTAACTTTTGATCATAGTCTGCATTTTCATTAAAGACCATTTTGAGGGGAAATGTTACAATAACTCATCTGGAAAAAGTGTATGTGGTAGAACTTGAACTACTTTGAGAGTAATGAAAAAGCACGCTGGTTTTGTCAGACCTGAGTACAGATAAATGTTAAGAAGATAAGTTCCATTTGTCACAAGGCAGGAATTACTGCACACGTACTGTGTTGTGAAAGGCACAAGAGAGACTATTCTGATATTCTGAGACTATCTGCAGAAAGACTGGCTGGGGGTCAGTGGTTGTTACTGTTAAAACAATATTTGAAAGCTGTTCTCTATAATCCTGTTTTTTCAATTACAATCTATCTTGTCAAATGACCAAATGATTTATAAAAGTCGGAGTGGCGAGGGGATGGTTGTTTGGTTGTTTGTTGTAGGGCTTTTTTTTCTTTCTACTAAGGTTGGAGGTTCTCTGGCAAGTGTATATGCAGTCTATTGAGATGAAGCTTCTCTGGTTTAAATGGGACTTCGATTTTAAGCTTTCGAGGCTCACTAAGGGGCAGTGATGAAAACAAAATGGTGGCCCTTACTCAGACAAGACAGCTTTTTTTTGTTTTCTGTTGGGGTGTGTTTCCTTTATTTTTGTAGGAGTGAGGAAAGGAAAACATGCCCTGTATGGGAAGATCCTTTGCTACCTTCTGCTTTCAAAACCAGATGCTTCTTCAGCTGAAAAAAAGCTAAAGAAAGGGCTCCCTCATATCTCCCAGTATTCATTGCCAATTTCAAAATACCCAACAAAGGAGGCTGTTCTTGAATTTCTGTGTCACATTCTGAAAAGTTCTCTGAGGATTTGTTCCATCTGACAAGGGAACCTCTGTGAGAGAACAGTAAAACATACAAGGCATTTGAAGAAAATCACACTAATTGAACAGGATGGTTTTAAAGCAAATCCCACTAATTGAGCAAGCTGACTCTTAAGGCAGATTCTTCTCTTATTCACAAGAAAACAGTGAATGCTTTTAGTAGTTAAGGGTATTTTTTTAAACTAATTTTTGGTAAAGGCATGAGGTATATACTATACAGCAGTATTGAGTATGGATTTCCTTGGAGTTTTCTGCTGTATGTTTTGAATGTTGGAGTTCTCTTACCTATTTGTAATAGACAGACATGAAACTCATAAATTAAGTTCTTGTTAAGAGGACAGTTTGTTTCAATTCTGAATTTTCTTTTAAATCTTTTTCTAGACCTTGGTGTCTCTCTCTGCCAAGATACAGCCATTAGCTGTCTCTTCAGTTCCCATTCCAGAAGGAGGTTCTTTCAGCTTATTCGAGGGTGAAGTTTCATGCTTCTTAAAGAGAATGAATACTCCCCAAATGCTCCCTGAAAAAAACAAGGTGTAATTTTAAGAAAGTAGAATTTTATTTGGAAAAAGGAAAAAAAAAAGTAAAAAGAAGAGACATTTTTGTAATAAAGGATAGGTAGAAGTTTAAAGAAAGCTGTAGCACTTTGTGGGTTACCTTTCTAGAATATTTATGTAACGAGTTTTTAGAGGTCTAGAGAGAAAACTAGTTTACTGCTTTTCTTACAGGCTAAAAGAAGAAAAGCTATTAATGCAGCAAATTCTATGTCCCTCCAGTTAAAAATGCTTATCCTACACTGAACTTCAAAAATAGCTCAAGGCTGTGAAGAATGGTGTGGGTTGTTTGGTCTGTCAGTCAAATCTTTTCCAGCAAGTGTCCCACTTCTTCCATCTCAAACAGAATGGTTAGGAAAAGAGCATGTGCCTCAATCTGTGAATAACTTCAACTCCCTTTATTATAGGCCGCAAAATTTATGTTCTTTTAATTGGAGTGAATAAATACACTGAGAATTTTCAAATTATTTATTATAGTAATACACTGTTTTTATTCTAGCAATAAAAGCCACGAAGGGGATAAATTCATTGCAGCTCCTCCGTCTTCGCCTTTGAAGAAACAGGAATTGGAGAATTTAAGGCAAGTAAATAATATAAAATATCCACCATTAAATAAGCTTCTTCTGTAATTGTGACTCCTAGGGGTTTTTTGTACGCACCTGCAATGTTGAATTGCAGCTGGTAATCTTTTTTTTTTTTCAAACGTGTGCTTCCTTTCTTCTGGACTTTGAATCTGAACAAATAGAAACCCTCCAGAATTTCAGCTTAGGGTAGATCAGCCTGTTTGATCCCAGTATTGTAAGTTTAGCATTATATATTGGGCAAAGCTGAAAATATCAAGTCCCATAAGGACAAATCTAAAACGAAATGGCTATTGACACTGGTGGAAGGGGACGAAAATTACTGTAGGTACCTTTCCTTTTAAAGGCAAATAAGACTAGTTTGGAATTCAGTGCCCTCATTATATGCTTGTTGGATGGGGAAAAAATGAAAGTGGAAATAAGCATAGCTGTTTTTACGAATGAGAATGGTGTTCCTTTCAGCAGGAATAAATCCATAGTTTGCATAAAATAGAAAGCAAAAATGCCTCTGTCCAGGCCCTTTGCTTTCTCACAATGGAGAAATAGGTAGAATTTCACTGTAGATTTTTTATGTGTTCTCAAAGATCCTTAAACTGCATGTCCAGGAGTCTCTGAGTATTCTCAGATAGAATAACTCACATGTGTGTAAATAAGTATCATGTTATCTGGAGCTTCTTTACTTTTCCCCAACAAGATTACCATTTACTGGCAATGTTAATTATTTCAGGTGACTTCCAGCCTGTTGAAAATATCTTACTATAAAGCTTACACCTGTTTAGAACAAAGAAATCTGTTTTAAGTTTGCATTATGGACAAAGCATACAGTAATTTCCCACTTGAACTCTTAGGTAAACATTCTGTTTCAGCCTAACCCCAGGTAACCTATGTTTTATAATGACCAGCTTAACCTTTCCTTTGCTCCACTACTACTAGCAAATCTTCTTGTACTCATTTAAAAGCACTTCAGGAGGAATCTGTGAGGCAACTTTGATTATTCTGAAGTGGTACAAGAGTGTGCTACTTGAAAATAGAACGTGCTGGATTAAAAACAGTGATGTGGGTTGATTGTGGGTTTTGTGGGTTTTTTCTCCTCCTGAGTGTTGAAAATGTGGCTGCCACATGTCAAAATTACACGGTGTCACTTTGTGATTTTTTTTTTTAATATGTAGTCTTATCTTTCACAATCAACTGTTGTTATCTACTGATGAAATCTGACAACATGTCAAGAAAAACTTAGCAGATCAGCAAGAAGTGAACTGCTTATGGTAAAGAACTTCATATAAGGAAAGGGAAAGCGCTACTCTTTTTTTTCACTACCTGCTTTGGTTTAATCCAGAGGACTACACATTCCTAGAAAATGATAGTGCTGAAACTGTTTATAAGCTTCTGGAGATGTGATTAGCAAAATACTTTACACTCAAATTGTAGTCTTGTATATTTATATTGTAAATAGTAAATTCCTGTAGCCTTGCTCACTAAAGAGCTAAGTGAGAAAATTTAAATTCTTGTTGAGTTGGGGAAAATTAAGAAAAAAAAATTCTGGATGTTGTCAAGGATTATCCTATGGAATAGTTATCTGTTCAGTTTTTTCCTGGTAAGTTACTGAATTGGAAAACTTCTATTGCTTCTAGAACTGGAAAGGGACTGTGACTGCTTTTTTGGATGATTTTATACAGTTGCACATCCTTGTCAGTGTTCAAAATGTCTGACTTACCTTTGCCCCGAACAGTTTTTAAAAGCTATAAATATCATCTAGAAAAGGTTTACATATCCTATATATTGTTTGATACTTCTGCAGTAATTGGTTGAGAGACTATTGTCATAATGAGCAGTAATTCAATTGCAAGGTTTTGAAAGCAACCAGCAGAAGTCTGAGGACACCAATCATTGCTAAGAATTTATGCATTGGAAGTAGAAACTCCAGATTTTTCTTCTGAGTTTCTCCTAAACAGTTTTCCTCACCTCTTCTCATCCTTGGACAAGCCAGTTCCGCTTCTCTGCTCTCAGGCTGTGGTATGTTCCACACACCACAAACACCTAACAGTGTTTGGATACATCAAGAGAAAAGAAGTTCTGGTAGACCACAGTGCTACATTTGGAAAATTTTGTGAATTTTATTGGAGAAGTTGAGATGGACAGCAACACACCTTATTGAGTCTTTCTCCCCTAGATTGAAGATCTTTGTGTGAGAGCCTTGACTTTCCCCCTCAAAGCAGATAGAGGAAAAGGAATAATTTGATCATTTGTCTTCTCCACACTTACCCAGTTTTGCCTCAGTTATCCAGTTAATCATTGAGTGGTCTGTTTGGCCCTGTCATGATACTAGAAGCTCACAGTGATTATCACCCATAGCTGTTTCACTCTCTTCTTCCTCACTCTTAGCCACTGTGTAGTTCTTCCCCTATCTCCCCTTTGCTGGTGCTGATTTTCCCCTTGGAGTAAGCACAGTTTACGTTCTGTATTTCTTAGTATTTTGTATTGTTTGCCTGTGTTGAAACATAAAAAGTAGATAGTTTGTACCCGTTGTTTGGCTTAGCTATTTGAAATTGTTTCAGATTACTGATGTTCTCTTAATGGTTTAGAGGTGTCATTTTTGGTGCTTTCATACTAAGTTTTGAAGATCTGGATTTGCTCTGGCTTGCTGTTTCCCTGAGAAATAAGGCCAGTCAGATGTGGAGTTCAGGTTCCGTAAACTTACAGTCTGTGTGGGCTGACAAATCCTGTTGCCTAGACCTACACAAGAGGCTGTTTGACATAATCTGGCAGTTTAAAAAAACATTTTTCTTTTTCCTAGTGCAAAGGCAGTTTTATTTAGGGCATGTGGAGGCTCGGTGATGCTGGAAGTCTGCCGTGCTCAAAGGCGACCTGTGGAGTTTTGTCAGAATCCTGACCGGGGTGAAAAACTAGTTTGTCTTTTCCCTTGTGGTGCAATTCTTCTGCTCCAGTTGGCTGTCAGCTCTCCTGAGTGTTTGGTTCAGCCAACTCAACAATGGATCCAAGTGCAAGAACACAACTGCAGGGGAGGAAACCTGAATATTTTCCTCCTTAGATGGCTGTTGATGAAGGCTTTTGCCAGCTCTTATGTGGCCCAAACCATGACTAGTCCTTGTAGCAGAGGAGTAGGTTTCATCCTGGTGTGTGATTGGAGCATGTGTTGTCTTTGAATTTACACTTGCAGAGATAAAAATAGGCTTAAAAAAAGTTGTGGGAAATGTAAGACATATTGATGGGAAGGGCAGTAACAACCACCTCTACAGGCCCTAGCTTGTGTCTAATGGTATTTTGCTGGTGACACTCAGCATCTCTGCTGATTTAAAAGCTGTACTTCCTCAAGGCAGAGACAAAAAAAGGTTAGTTAGAAGCAGGCTGTTATTGCAGAGATTTTGTTTCCCCATTCCATCCCCCTCCCCAGTCACAACCTTTCAGAAATATTTTAGGTTTGGGATTTGAGCTGGGGAAGCTTTCCTCTCCTTCTCTCAAGCTTTTGTATGTGTTCAGATTTGATGTGACATCTGGGCACAGTGGAGAGGAAGTGGGGGGTAGGGGGAAACACTGGAGAAGTTTCTTATCCTGCTTGCGCATAATTAAGGAGCATGCCTCCTGGGAAAGGGGAATAAAGGCACCCCAGGTCCTGCCATGAATTACATGACTTACTGCTGGACCGAAAGCGGGCTTGACAGTTGCCAGAAGGTTGGCGCAATAATAGCCCGCCTACCAGCGGGAGAGCCAGCGGCTCTCCTCCCATCGCTCCCAACGTGAGACCCCACTCAGAGCATCCACTTGTCCTCCCTGGGGAAGAACAGAGTCCTGCTCACAGCAGGGCGTCGTGGGCAGAGGCTTGTGCCCTGAGGACAAGGCAGCCTGCACTGAATGATGTTTCACCAAGTGGAAAATATCCCCAAGAACGGTGTTTGGAGAGGGGGGCAGTTATTACAAAGTGTGAAGCTTGGCCTAATGATGGCGTCCTGATGTGGGGTTATTGTTTGAAGATGGAAAATGTGAGTAGTTCAGATTTCATTAAATGAACTGCCGGAGATTTTCTAATTTTGGAAAGATAAGCACATCTGTGATGGCAACAAAATGCCATGGATCAATCAGAGTCTTGGCACTGGGTAACAGCCCTCAATTGAACACAAAACTGGAAATGCCAAGTTCTCCAGTGTTTGTCTCCCTGTGTGCAGACATTGTACAGTAGAAGAGTGAAATATGTTACAGTTAATTGATAGCTACTATGTGTCTTATAGCAATCTAGAAATCTACTATTCTCTACAACAGAAGGTGAGGGCAGAGGGGTACAAATTAGAGTCCAAGGCAAGACCAATAACAAGAGTGTGAGAAAGGGAAACTGTCCATGAGAAAAATGACACATGGTGAAGTCCATCTTTTTTATTTATGATGAAAACTACAAAATCTTACTGAGTACACCATGGAGATCCTTGGTTTATATTGGTCGTTCAGTTGAGCCCATAAATAATGAAAATGAACTCTTTTACTTCCTAGTTAGATGGGAAGCCATTATTGAAAGTTTGATTTATTTCTTTAGCAGTAAATAAGAAAGAAAATTTAACAGGTGTAATTGGAATCACAGAATTCTCCATTTAACATACTTGCTCTTTCCCCCTCCCCTATTTTTTTTGATCTGTTTCCTTCCAGGTGCTCGATCCTTGCGTGTAGTGCTTACGTGGCTCTGGCTTTGGGGGATAACCTTATGGCATTGAATCATGCAGATAAACTTCTGCAGCAACCAAAGCTCTCAGGGTCTCTTAAGTAAGTCTGATGGGGTAATTTCTTCTTTCTCAGCCCTTTTCTTTTGCTGGAGATTTCTGAGTTGAAGCTTCCAGTGTCTGTAGTTGCTTGTCAAATCTGTGTTTGATGCAAAGAATTGCTTGGCCTGCTCCTGTTCTTGTTGGAGCCCTGACTATATATCCATTGACACACAGGAACATGAATTCCCTCCTTTGTGTACGAATTCCACACAATTTGGAATCAATTGCTGCTTTTGTTGCTGTTTCTCCAGCTCTGGGTCCCATGCAGCAGCAGGACCATCAGGTCTCTGTCATGATTTGCTGTGGGTTTGCACATGCTTGGCACAGCACAAGGGACAGTGATGTGCAGCTGTGGGTAGCTAACATCAGCCCAAACCACACAGCGGGAAGGTTTCTTATGAAACTACAGCCTCAGAGGGGAAGGTTTGCTCAGTCACTCAGAGTAACAGATCTTGTGTGTGCAGGACCATCCCTTCACCTGCTACTGCTGCTTATGTAGGTTCCATTCTTCAGTTTCTCTCGTTCACTTTTAATTTGGCACTGTAATTTTGGAAGGAAATTCAAAGCGTGTTCTTTTTCTACCCACCAGTTCTCATACAGCTGTACAAATTCAAAAAACTCCTATCCTTGTGACACTGCATTTATGCACAGGATAAAGTATAGCAGAGGTTTTTACAGTGATAATGTTTTTCAGAACTGGTAATGTACTTGTGGAAGGCAAGGTAACTCATGCTTATTTTTATGTGGTGATACCATCCTCTTAACTGGTTCCTGCCAATTAAAGTCTTTGGTTCCTGTTCTTCACACTACTGCAGGAGCTTATCCTTCTGCACAGTCATTGTATTAGCAAGATCTTTGAGGAGTTTGCAAGGTAACACATAATTTTGCATTACTGTTATGTAATGAAGGAAATGCTAAATAACTTTTCTTGTCTTTTGCAAAGACAAGGAGGTGTCTCTCTTGGTCCCAGGAAAATAGGTGCTTTATTTTTATTGAATGTAAAATAATGTAACACTTTATTTTGTAGATATATCCATATTCTGGGGTGGCTTTTCTTAATTCTCTGAATAAAGCCCCACCAAAGTACTTTCTCTGTGGAATGGCAACTCCTGTGCATGGATGAATTGTCATTATTCAGATGTGGATTTTTTTATAACTTTGGCACCTAGAAGCAGTAAATGGTGGAACTGAGTATTATGACAATACCTTATGAGCAAGTTAACTTCCCTGCAAGTGTTCCCAGTAATAGTTCCCATGTGCTCACATTAAAAGCTGCATTGTTTGTCTCACATAACAAACTGTGGGGATTGCTGTGCTGACATTTGTACCCTGACCCTTTGGTATTGTAGGTTTCTTGGGCATTTGTATGCAGCAGAAGCTCTCATCTCTCTAGACAGAATATCTGATGCCATCACTCATTTGAACCCCGAGAATGTCACTGATGTTTCCCTTGGGATCTCTTCAAATGAGCAGGATCAAGGTTAATGCATCCACACTTCATTATAACTGGTTATGCTTTCAACTGCCTTCCTGCTGTAACTTTGTAGACACAAATATAATGATGATTAAGACATTTTGTTTTAAGACCTGTAGGTTATTGCAGGGTGGGGGAGGGTGTTGTTTGTGTTTTTGTTGTTGTGTTTTTGTTTTCCTGGCTTCAGTTCCTACTTTGTGTTTGGTGTGTCTTTTCCTTGTTTGTCATTCCTATGAGGTGGTTAATTCTGTATCATTAATTCAACTGTATATTGTAGTATTTTGGCTTATTTGAAGGAAGCTTTTGAAAGCTGCTTTTGTTAAATGTGCTATTATGGTTAAGTTTGGGTTTTATACCATCTCTTCCAGATTTTTGGTCTTTAAACCAGGCTTTGTCATACCACTGGAGTCTACTTTAGTGAGGTATTGTTCTGAAGAGAACTTAGTTAATCTGAATCTTAGTCTTCTTGTTGGGAGTGTGTATTCTGTAAGAGACAAGTACTTCAGAACCATCTGTATAGTGAAGTCTACAGCAGCTCTGATTCCAGTGACATGCTTGCAGTTTAAACTTCACTGTACTCATATGCAAATCTAAAAGCACAACACTGAAGATAGGAAGTCTAAAATTACATGAACTCTTGAGCAAACCAATCTGTTTTCCCTCCTTAATGTCAGACTGTGAGGAAAGCAGAAAATTTGTATATTTGTATTATTTTTGTAATAACCTTTTAAAAAGGCCACAGAACATGATGGGTTTGTGTTTGTTTTCTTTTCCTCTGCAGGGTCTGACAAAGGAGAGAATGAGGCAATGGAATCTTGTAAGTACTAGCCACTGTATTCAGCAGAGTACAAGAACTTACTTGGCCAGTTGGAATAAAAATGTAAGAAAAACAAGAATTTTTTTTTTTTCCAATTGCAGCTGGCAAGCAGACACCACAGTGTTACCCTAGTTCAGTCACGTCTGCACGAACAATGATGTTATTTAACCTTGGAAGTGCTTACTGCTTGAGGAGTGAATATGACAAAGCTCGAAAGTGTCTTCATCAGGTATGAAAAACAAATCTCAAGGCAGCTTTAGGGACAAATGTGCTTCCTTCAAAGTACCATTCAGATCACAGGAACTGAACTGGTGATTTCACAGCCCAGGCTTATTTGCAGACCCTGCTGAGATGGTGGCTTTTTTCTGTCTTTGTGAACCAGTCTCTATTAGAAACAAAATTAATTCCAAATTCCTTCCTTGTGTAAAAAGTTCAGTACCACTATAGACAGCATTTTATTTTCCTTAGGTCATATCAGAACAGTGGAAGATGGCTGGGAAGCCTTTTCATGTTTTCTGAGTTTACTTGTTTGGGGTTTTTTGTGGCCCTTTTAATGGTCTAGTAGTAATTGTTATAGTTCGGAGAAGGTTTTCGCCCTAGTTATTTAATAACTCACCATCAAAACTATTATCTTTAGGGCTGTGAGAACAATCTGCAGTTCTGCTGGAGGTATGCTCCTTATCTGCCTCTTGTCCCAAGAATTCTCAAGTAGTGCTTTTGAAATACTGTCTCCACTTAGGCCTGTGTCACATCACTTGGTCTTTCTCATGGCTGGGACCCATCTCTTTCAGTCATGATGTTTCTCTTTTTTCAGCCACTCCTGTCTGTCAGGAAGACTGCTTGGATGCATTGTTGAGCTACAAACTGAAACAACAGCTTCCAAATTACTTCACAGTAGTTGTGTATGCAAACAGATTCAAATCCTATGAGGCGCTCAGCTACTTAAGGCAGTTGTCTGGCTCTTTTTCCTCCTGAGGCTTCTTATGATGGGGCAGGTGTCTGTGCTTGCAACACCTGTGTAAAGCCCAAAGGAGTGCAAGGCCACCCATGGATGTAAAATACAGTGGGGTTCTACATCTACAATAAATTCATTGACTTAATAGCTGAAAAATGGTTGTATATGGAAAGCTAATGAACAATCCTTGTTAACTTTGTATTATGAACTTTGGAGCAGTAGAGGTTACCTTCTTCACCTGTCACCTCACCAGGAAACCATTCTAGGCTGCCCCAAGAAATACAGATCCATATGAACATAAGCACACAGCAGATGGTCTTGCTAATTAGTGTGAAACAATCTTGCTATGTAGCTAATCTTGCAGTCTCTCCTTGCATGCTTAAACCTGATGTAGTGTATGAGTCTGAAAAAAATCTGGTCTTAGTTGATGAATTGTTGTTTAGTTTTGTTACCCAAGATGGTGGTAGCAGTCTTGTCATGAGGCACTTTCTTTGTGCTGGATCTTTGTCTTAAACACTTTTTCTCTTCACCCTCTTCTTTTTCAATAAGGCTGCTTCACTGATCCACCCCAAAGAGATCCCTCCAGAGGCCATCCTGCTGGCTGTGTATCTTGAACTGCAGAATGGTAAGTTGGGAAATGTTCTGTCAACCTAAATTATCCCAGCTTTGGGATGCAATGGGAGGAGGTCAGTAGTCATTATTCTTACTCTACACAGAGAGTTATGCCAGTATTTTGAACAATACCCTTTAGGCCCTGCCTCCATTTTACACTGCTGTGGATCCATGTATGTGCACCTTCCCTTCCACAGTTTATTGCCATCCTGTTCTTACACACTCCAGACCTCCTAAGCATTAAATTCCTGAGCTGAAGTTTTCAATCTTGGTGCAGAAGTCAGCAGCCTTGGATAGCATCAGTAAAACCCTTGATGAGGTTTATTTTATAAAGAGGGTTTAAAAAAGCTTTCTCCATTAAAAGGCAACTACAGTCCAAGTTTCCCAAAGAAGCTGTGTCAAGGCCTGTGTAGCAAGTATGGCAGCAAAGCTTGTAATATTGATAACTCTCTTCCACAATGCTTTCTTTTGAAGGTTCATTTCATTTGTACAAGGGGAAAGCTCTACATAATGGGAAACTGGAAAGCTTGCACTTGAATTCTTCAGTGTGAGCAGACTGGTGCAGCTGCTGCTTGAAGATATCATGGTTGCAGACCTGTGTCCTTGGGGGCACTTCATATCCAAGTGTTATGAAGTGTTGTGTGTGCCTTTTCACCTTCAGTGATGTTGCATTGCAGGAGGCAGAGAATTAGAGCATTTGCATTTGGAACTGAGAATTCTGCAAAGCTTTTCTTACAAAGATGTTTCAAAGTTGGAATTTTGGAAACCTTTATTCTGCAACAAATATGTACAGAGCAGAAGAGAGTAGAACATGGGATTTACATCCCTCACCCTCTTCTAAGTCTATACCTAGAAGAGGATGAAGGCATTTTTTGTTCTATAAATGACAACACAATGGTGTATCTCTTCTGAAACTAAAACTTAAGGGAAAGAAAAGTATGAGGGAGAAATACTCTTCTCAGAAGTCAGTGTCTTTTCTCCTGTGATTCTACAAGTTTAATTCTTAACAAAGAGTAAGCTTTCCATGTGTACTGGTGGTTATTTGATGGACAATACATACAGTTGAAAAGCAAATTTTCTTCTTTTAAAAACATGTTTTATCCCCTTGACATTTGCATTACTGTCTACAATGTCACTGTACCTCACTGTGCAGCTGGGAGAGAGAAGAGATGACTTTTGGAAAATTAGAAGGTGCTTTGGCATCTTCCAGCTCTGAAGTAAAAGCTTGATGTCTTCAGCTAAGAATAGGTGGACTCAAAACTGTTTTTGCAAATTTCCTGTTGGCTAGTGCTTTTCCTATCTGTGCAAGCATTTCACTGGAGAGGAAGGACTGCTGGTGTACCTGGCCTGGGCCCAGGGCTGGCTCATCAGCTCTGTCCCAGAACAGTAATTCATATGTCATAAAATGGTGTTTTGGGTGTTTTAATTGAAACTTGTCTTGTAGGTAACACGCAGCTGGCACTGCAGATCATCAAGAGGAACCAGCTGCTCCCTTCTGTGAAAACACTCTCTGACATGAGGAAAAAGCCTGTTTTCCAGCCAGTCCACTCAATCCAGCCCATTCAGATGCCAGCTTTCACCACTGTTCAAAGGAAGTGAGGTTGTGCTTTAACCTGCTGCTGCCCTGATCATGGGGGCTTGGGATTTTGTATATTTTTTTAACCTAGGACACCTGAATACCCCAATTGCTGGAGTGTGTTTGTTTATGTAAATTTTTAATAAAAGATGTAAACCAAGAGATGTGTTTGTAAAGGTTATTTCATGAATGATGCTGGTACCTGCTTTGAATGGGAGTGGCAGTTTATTTACTGACCTGAACTAAAGTCCTGCTAAAAGAGCAGTTGAGCTGTTGTGTTTGTTGCTGTTTTGACACATATGAGCCATGCTCTTCTTCAGCGAAGAGCTGTTTCTTTCTGCTGGCTTATTTTTGTGTGTGTGTTTGGTTGGGGCTTTTTTCCTCTCCTTGGTTTTCCTTTGCCCAGCAGAAAGGTGCAGGTACAGAGGAAGCATGGGCCTGGCTATATGAAAAAGGTTGGGTTTGGGGTGGATTGTTGTAGGGTGTTTTTCGGTTGTTTTTTTGGGGAGGTTCTGTCAGTTTTTTAATCTAGTTTTCAATGTAGAGGAATACCTCTCTCTTTAAAAAAAATTAAAATTTGCCTTTTACTCAAAGAAAAATGGGAGCATAATCAAGGACCCTTGTTACTTACTGTGAGCACAGGAGGGGAGGAGCGATCCTGCCTTGCAGACTCATGCAGGCATAAGATAATTGGAGCCCAGCAAGGAGCCCAGCACTCCTCTCCAGTCCCTCCAGGGCTGTTTTGTGCCATTGCAGCTGTCCTGATAATCTCCAAGGTAGAGCTGAGCTACCACCTTATTTCCCTGTGCTGCTGCCATTGTACTTTGCCTCCAGCCAGCACCAAGGTCACTTTTCCAGGCAGCACCTTGCATTCATGGCCTGCCACTTCTGCTCTCCGCAATGTGAGTGTGAGGGAATGCAGCTGTGTCCAGCAGAGGAAGGCAGTAGGACAACCTGGGTTTGTATTCCTCATCTTGAAGAAACAGAACAGCAAATGTAGTAAATGAGGTGCAAGTTGTGGAATGAGCACAGGTGTATGTCCAGCAGGAAGCAGGACAGCAGCAAGCTTGCTACTTGCTCTAGTGTCAGATAACTGCCTGCCCTGCTTTTCAATCCTTTCAGAGTAGAACCCAAGGGCTGCCTTTTTCATCAACTTTTCTATCACTGCAGGAGCTGCAATGCACCCTTGCCCTCAGGTAGGGGCAAAGTAGGTAGTGATCACCTTTCTGAAAGAAGGAAGAAAGGGAGCTGATGCATCCTTTACATCAGAGTAGATTGACTGATTAAATACAAAAAGGTTCAAGATGCTCCCTGTGTGGTCCGGGCCCTGAATAGAGAAGATTCTTCCCCGCCCCCCCCCCAGGAATGCGGGGCATTCACATGCAAAAGATGCTCTGGCCGTGCCCGGGCTCGGTGAAGGATGCAGTTTTTTCCCAGATAAGGCACATCTTATCGCAGCCGCCTTTGCTCCTGAGCCGCAGCTCCGGCCCCGGCTCCCCCTGCTCCTGTGCCCCGAGGCGGCTCAGCCCCACCGCAGCTGCCGCTGCCCGTGGCACTGCCTCGCACACCGGGATGGATGGATGGATGGATGAGCACTGATCACGTCTTCCAGCTCTCATCGTTTAACAGAAAGGAAAAAAATAAATATCAGAAACACAAGAACCACACAGGCAGCCAAGAACCTGGCTTGTCCCATCAATCCTTTTCCCTCAGTTGCTTTTAATCTCTGCTAGGAAAGAAGTGAAGGTCATGCAAAGCAGCCCAGGCTCAGCAGTGGGCTGTCAGTAAACCCAATAATGCTTAGCAGTTTGGTTTGGGCCACTTGCTGAACGAAAGGGTGCCTGTCCCTCTCCCCCCACTCTCCCCTTACCTCCAGGACCTCCCCTGCCGCCATGCACTGGCTCCTATTCCCACAGCAGAGAAAGGGAGTGCATTCCCTTTGGCCCCACCACACCCCACAAGCCATGTCACTGCCTCAGGACTGTTCCTGCACCACGGCCACAGCCACTGCTGTTTCCCTCCTCCAGAACCTTTAGCTGTGCCCATGGCCCGGTGCAAGGACTGGACAGCACGCACTCAGCGGTGTCCTGAGCCAGCTCCTGGTGTTCAGGGAGCTTCTGGGTTCCAGTTGCCTTCAGGAAGATGACACAGAGGAGCCAAGGGAATACAGAGTAAAACAGGAAGCTGGACAAACTCACCTGGGCAGCCTTTGCCCCCTGCCTCTGCAGGGCCTTCTCCCTCCCTCCCTCCCACTTGAAGTGATCTCTGTACCCCTGACATACTGGCAGCTGCTCCAGCAGGAAGCAAACAATGGCCTGGTCAAGGATTTCAGTGAATAGAGCACAGCATCGTGCTGAGGGAGCTCTACAGTTGGACAGGCCCAGAAGGCATCTCAGCTTGGAAAAGCTAAATCACTTACTTCCAGAGCCTGGAATCCACCTCCACTGCTACCCATGCTGGGAATTTAGTTAGAGGCTTTAATTCTCAAACCTTAATTGAAGAGCATCTTCCTATGCTCACCATTTCTTTTCAAACTTTTTCTAAGGTCGTGAGGAAAAAGGGCAGCTTTCCACTCACCCAACTTTTGTTGAGAGCCTGCCCTGTCAGATGCCAGAGAGACATTAAATGATCTGGTGGCTTTGCTTTACACTGCCATGCAGAAGAACAGAAGAACCATTCTTTCAGTGGCCAAGGTGAAGGAATGGAAACCTAGAAATGGATCTAAAAAAGTTAAAACAGAAACTTTCTGGCAAAATATTGGGCAAAAAGCATGGAGTTGAAGCAGTGAGTTCAATATCACAACTCTTTCCTCCAGTCATGACAATGAGGACTTTTTCCTAATAGCACACACAACTAGGAAGGGCTTTTTCTTTTCTGCATCCTGATAGAAGAGAAAGCTTTTTCTGGGTCATACAGAAACACACACACACACAGAGTTGCCGTGAAAAAAAAACCTCACATTTATTTGATTAAACAAAAATAAAATAAACTGCATAGGAACATTTTAAAGTCCAGAGAGACACTGACTTTGTTTTAAGGCTGCCAGTAGCTGATACATCGTCTCCTTGCTACATCCTTCAGCCTTCCCTATGGACCACAAAGATACATTCAGAAGCCTCCATTAACACAAGGGTTCTAACATTTTGTTCACTTATTCTATGTAAAAGTTTGCACATAACCTGTCATGCCCTTCTCTGCAGTACTCAACATCTGACAAGTAAAAATTGTATCACTTCTTGTCCAAGTAGAAATGTGATGCCCTTTTTGGGCCATGGCAATTCTTGTCACAGTCAGACTCATTTTCAATTAGATACAAAAGCTCTGAGCAGCTCATTAAAAGCCGAGCACTGTCTGTCCTTCCGAGATGTTTAATTATTATTAGGAGAGCAGCATGATTAGTTACTAAAGTAGAAAAGAAATTACAGAAGAGGAAACTAAGAAAACAAATCAACTCAAGATGCCCAACATCCAAAGAATAACAAGATCAGCCTGGATCCTGATGCAAACCTGCACTGAGGCAATGCTACTTATAAATTAGTAGTGAGAATTTTGTAAAATGGGGAATGCATCTACAGCCAATTAAACGGGGGGGGAAAAAAAAATGCATGTTTGACATTGGTTTCATGTGGCTGAGTTTCATTTTGTACAAGGCTTGCAGTTTCTATTTGAGTTAAATTGCAGGCATGTGTTCCACACCCTCAACTCCTCCAAGGAGCTGTGCACAAAGCGAGCAGGGCATGACAGGTAATGCACAGTACAAACAAGAGTCACAGACGTAAGAAACCCCCACCAACTCAGGTGACTAAGCAAACCTTACAAACTAATTAAAAACCTCTTAGTAATTTTAGAGAAAAAGAATACAACTAAAAACAAAACTCAGAAACAGACATCTCTCCGTCTGAAGGAAAAACTACTAATTGTCTGAAAAGCACTCTACAAACCTATAAAAGGACTTTATTTTTTTTTTAACTAGTCTGATAGTTCAAAAGGAAGTTACTTAACTACATCAGTACACAGACACTTAACATTCAGTCAGTAAGGCTCTATGAAAGAGCTTAAAAAATTATCTACCTGAGTTTGTAAGTTGATACAATCATTAATAGAAGGTCTAAGACCATGCAGGTACACAAAGCATTTTTAGAACCATTATTGGTTGAACAATGATGGAAAAAGATGCCAGTCTGGCTTGTTAACCCGTAAGATCACTTAGAGACATCAATGTACATTTCCCACCATAACATTTATCAAACCCAACACAGCCTATTGTTACTAGGGGTCTCCTGTACCCATTTCTGCCACCCCTTAATATGAGCTGGGGAGGCAAAAGGACTTTGTTTTCCTCCAAGAGTACTCTGAAAATGTGCTTCTGCAACTCAACTCCACAGGGAAAATGGGGCATGTTGCACATCACTACTTAACTTGCCTAAAACCCCAAGTTACTGGTTTTAAACTGCCTCTCCTGAGTATGTCTGAACCTAAGCTGCCCTCCAGGAATAGGAACTTGATTGCTTTGTCATGGTGGAAAAAATCCCATTGAGTCAAGCAAGCTACTAATACAATCACCAAGTCAATAAAATAAAAAACTAGGACCTTATTCCCTTCAAGCATTTGGTATAGTATTGTGTTTACAGCAATCATAACACCAGTCCTCCCAAATAGGACACATTGGTAGGCATGCATAAAAGTTTTTCTCTTGTAGAGAGAAGACCTAAAGGTCTTATGGACATAAGAACACTGCAAATGAACATGAAGTATGTCACATCAGCCAGTAGTGTCATAATACTGAACAAAAGTTTACACTTCCATACCTCGTAGTGAGACCAGAACAAACTCGAAAGCTTTTCAGGTCTCAGTCCAGTTCACCTGAACATTTGGTTTTATTTACAGATTCTCTAGCAAGGGCAGCTTAATATCTCCATAGGCAGGCAGCAAAATCAAAAGCAAACAAAAGCAAGCAGTCACCACATAGTACACACTTAGTATCTCTGTTTCAATTAAAATGCTTTTCCAACAGGCAGGATGAATCCTTCCCCCAGGCAGATTCTCAACTATTTCCCAAACCTGTCTGATGCTAAATTGAGGTAGATGATTTACTTCTGCAAAGTGAGGTAGAACTTCAAGCAAAAGATAGTGGCATCTCTAGTTGTGCATTTTGTACCACAGCAAACTGGGTTTCAAACTCCCAAGGACTCAAAGACCAAAGGTACAATATTTGTCTAACGCAAGTACCAGTGTTCCTTTTTTATACAGTTCCAAACTGTTTGTCTAAATATCTCTACTTTTAAATACCCTATTACCTTTTGGCACCATTTGGCTTACACTCCTTTAAAAAATAAACAAAACTTTGGCACAATATTTTTTTTAAACTAGAACTGAACAAAGAAATTTTATGATCAAAGTTATGGCAAGATGTGTCTACAAACCTGCTCTCTTCAGAAATCAATTTTGGTTTAACTGTAACATAACAGACTGGGCCCACTTTCCTTCAATTCAAAGGGAATGCCACATCCAAGTGACCTGTCCTTTCTCCCAGGTTGATTATGTCTGGCCCTAACACGCATTAGTTTTCAGGTGTTATCTTCCTTTCCTTGCTTTCTTTAAAAGTTCCAGGTTTATGGGCTTCCTGAAATAAGTTATATTTAAAAGATACTAAATAAAAAGGAGCAAGTTATGTGAAGGACCTGCATTATCAAGTACTGAATCTTCTTCAGCCAGCTACTGAAGTTCCTGCATAAATAATTCTGAAAGGACAGATTGCTTTATATGCTGAACACCCAAACCAGCCACACTGATTGCTGATAACATTTAGTCAAGCAAAAGCTTTACAGAGAGCCACTGGTTTAACCTGGCATAGAGAAAATCCTTTGGGAATTCGAGTAGACAGCTCTGTCCCCCACATTTGCTGTTCCCTAACAAAGAGGCACACACTCACTTTACCCTTCTCCAGGCCATTTCCCCTAGTTAAGAAGGTTACTCTGAATGCTTGTTTGGTTTGCAATCCAGCTTCCAAGCCTTGCTTTTGCTCTCTGTGTGCATGTATGTTATGATACTGGGGCACTAACCTGAGAACATGCATGGAAAAGCAGAGCAAGGTTTTAATCTCATTTGTTACTTTTCAATAAGCCTCTATGGGGCATCTGATGTTGGCATTGTATATTAGCACTACTTTTTTCATTGCATATCAAACACTCCATTTTATAAGCTACACTACCACTTTTCAATGAGACCAAGTGTGCTTAGCACTATCTATCACAAAGATAAGAAATTCTTTTGGGTAGCTAAATAGTAGTGTTTTTAAAACGAAAAAGCTCCCCAACACATGAGGTCAAACACTCAAGGTTCAGTTTGCAAGCAAATCCCACTGAGTTAAACAGATAGCAACTTAGAAAGAGTTTAAGTAATTTCTCTTCCTGACTGAGCTGGGGGTTGTGCAATGGCTCCATTCAAAACAGTAAAGGGCAACTTCAGTGTCTGTCACCTTCCACCCAGTGCAGGCTGGGGGGGCAGGGGGCAAAACATTCCTTCAGGTCAGTACAATCCTGACTGCACACCTAACTTTTTTTTTTAATGCCTGGAAAAACAATTCCCTTCTAGTCCCAGAGAAGGGCAAATCCCACAAGCTTTTAAGCACAGGAGCATTTCTTCAACGCTGTCAGCCACTCTGGTCAAAGTATTTGGAGATCTGGCATTTTAATTAAGACATGATAGGATAAATGCAAGGACACTGCAGACTAAACATTAAAGCTTTTAAAACCAGTATTCTTTGGTATCTAGATCTTGCAGGCTATTAGTTTTCACAGCCCAAGTTGCAAATAATTCTTGGGCTGAATAATTCAAGACGACCATGGACATCTGTCACAACTGTAGGCCACCTCCAAGAAGGGAGGTGTGTACACAGGCAGAACTTGCAAAACTTGAAGGTAAACTAGCTCTCTCTCATACATGTTTTGTGTGGCCACAGAAATTTAATGACAGACACCTGTATAAAAGATTATCCTTTCAAGACTGTTTTTAAACCATGCCATCCTAAGATTAAGCCTAACTGAAACACACTGCTTTGAAGAGTTTGCTTCCTTGAGGCTTTGGCTGAAAGGCAGCACAGTTGTTTTATCCCATTTAATTTAGGTGGTTTTCCTCACCCTTCTTTTGAAAGAGGTTTTTCCATCTCATGAATCTTTCTTGTCTCTTTCTGGTCCTTTAGTTTAAGCCTCCTCTAAAGGGCAGCTCTCTCTGTCTGCACACATCATTGGTATTTCTACAAAACCAGAAAAAGTTAACACTCCTTGGAGGGGAAAAGCAGCAAGAAGGAAAGTGCACCTTGTGATTTCTCACAAACTTGTAAAGAGCCTTTCAACCTCAGGTCACTTTTGTGCATGGTGGCTGGCAGAGAGATGAACCCTTTCCTTGGAGGATGGTTAAGGCTCTTCAGACTTTTTGACAACAATCACATTTACATTTCAGAAATCTCTTGCAAACAGTAAGGTAAATCCAATGGCATTGCCAAACCCAAGGGTACTGACGTGAGTTTTTCCATCACAGAGAGTCAGAAGAGCTCTGTTTCGCACTTTAAACAATTCTTGTTTGCCAGCACCAGAGGGTGAAACTACAGGTCTGTAGAGACCATATCTGCACGAACAGCTAAACCAGAATGCAAGAAATTGAAGAATAAAACCAAATCCTTCCAGGGACTCAAAGTCACATTTTGCTAAAGAGATCTCTGTTCTCCTCCCAAAAGTTTCTGCTTCTCAGAACACCTGTTTCTATATCCCCTAAAGGGCAAACTTCCCCCTGCCTCCAAGCTTTTAAGGATCATATATATTAATTTTACACAGAATTCTTTGGTACTGCCCTGGGAAAAAAAGCAGCAAAGTTTCACCTTGATGCAGTTTGCCTTTAGCTGGTACTGGTAACTCTACACTTGGATCTGTAGCCAAAGATCCTGCAGCAGGGAGCTACAGGCCCACCCCCAACCACCCTAAAAGCTACAGTAGATATTCCCAAAATCTTCAGTCCAGCTCTTTGGGGAAGCCAGAAGATGAAAAAAAAAAAAAAATTGTCACTGATAAAGAGTTATTGCAATCCTCTCTGAAAAAAAAAAAAAACCAAACCCAAAACAAAACAAAAGCAAAACAACTGTTGACTTCTCCAAATCACACCCTGAATCTCCAAAGCTGTGCTTATTTCTTACTTTTGGAAAAAGGTACCACTTCTGTTCTAACAAATTCAAATGTTATTCCCTTAAAGTTTCTCTATGGGGAGGGGCAAAAAACACTAAGTCATTTCACAAGAAAGTAAATCAAAAGGGTTTGATTTCCCCTGTTTCCATGCTCCTCCTAACCTCTTCTGTTACCTAGATTAGAGGCACTGATGAAAAAAAACAGTAACTTTTTTCAAACTAATTTAGCTTTCAGGTGAAAAGGGGTAGAAATGAAATTCTCAATGACAGGATACATTAAAGGAAGCCTTGCTTTTTATCTAAACTTTACAATGACAGCACTAAGCCGCTTAAAATGAACAATTTGGTTTAAACTTAAAGAATTTTTGTGCATTTTCATCAGCTTCACTTTGTGCTGTTAAATTACTGTGTTTCAGTAAAAAAATACACAGAAATGCCAAAAAAGATGCAAACTTGCTCTTCCTGGCGAGTGAATCCCACTCACTTTCATAAAACGTTCAAAATTATCTGGGAACAAGATGCTGTGCTCGCCAGTAAATCAAACACACTGAGGTATAAAAAGGAGAACAGGAAAAAGTTCTCTGCTGCAGCAGCAATTTAAAAAAAGAAAACAAAACAACAACAACAAATGTCCCTCCCTCCCATGTCCCCACCCACAGAACTGCAGAATGGTCAAGAACACAAATTCTCTACAAACACCTACTACCATTTTCTCCATTTAAAAAGTTACATAGCGCCTTTCTTGGCTTAGTCTAACAGAACTCACCACACAAACCACCTAATGTGCACAGCAACTCTTGTTTGTGCATGAAACCCCATCGGGGGAAAGAGGTAAAACGTTCTGAACTATGAGTATGTGGGGATGGGGAAAGGGTGAGAAACCGGGGAGGGAAGGGAGGACAATGAGGTAGATAGAATTCAATTTTACAGGCTCACTCCCTGCAGAAAAGGTAAGTACATTCATCTGTAAAAAAATTAAAGATGAGGTAGGTTTGAATTAACGTTGTATTTTTTTTCATTTTCTCTTAGAAGAATTTCCCTGAGACAGTTTCTTCCTAATTCAAACACAGATTAGAAGACGAGAATCCGATTGTTTCCAAAGTCGACCACGACAATCATGCCATCAGGGGTGACAGCTATACCTGAAGGACGGTCCATCTGACCAAAGCCGCTTCCCTGAGTGCCGAACTTGCATAAGAAGCTACCGTTGGACTCGAATATCTGCACGCGGTGGTTCCTGGAGTCGGCCACGATGATGCGCCCTTCCTGATCCACCGCCACGCCCTGCGGGCGCAGGAACTGCCCGTTGCCGGTGCCCTCGGAGCCCAGGAAGCGCGCCGACTGGCAGTCGGGATGGATGACCAGGAGGCGATGGTTGTTGAAGTCCGTCACTACCAAGTGGCCCTCGTGATTGAACGTCACGCCTCTGGGGGAATCAAAGTGCTTCCAGAGCGCCCCTTCGAAGCCGTACTTGTTCAGGAACACGCCGTCGGGCCCGAACAGCTGCACGCGATGGTTCCTCGTGTCAGAGACCAGGATCTTGCCCTCTGCGTTGACAGCCACATCCCAGGGGTAATTGAACTGCCCGTTCTTGGTTCCTTTCTCCCCGAACTTCAGGATGAACTGCCCCTCGAACGTGAAGATCTGGATGCGATGATTGTCCTTGTCGGCCACGACGATCCTACGCGAGACGTCACAGGCCACGCCGGCGGGGCGATCGAACTGGCCCGGCCGGGAGCCCAGCGTGCCGAACTTGTGGTGGAAGGTCCCGCACGGCTTGAACACCTGGATGCGGTTGTTACTGCGGTCGGCGACGATGATGAAGCCTTCTTTGTCGACGCTGACGCCCCAGGGGCGGCAGAGCTTGCCGTCGCTGTCCCCCTCGCTGCCGAAGGACAGCCCCGGCAGCCCGATGCCGATGTAGCTGCGCCCGGACTTCACCAGCACTTTGAAGGGGCTGTTCTCGATGTGCTGGTTGCACATCATCACGGACACCAGGTGCTCTCCCTCCAGCTGGGGACGGTAGCTGACCAGGTAGGTGCCGTTCTGCTGGTCGCTGACGTCTGCCCCGAACAGGTTTCCATCGGGGCCCATGACCACTGCAGAGATCATGTCACCCCCGACAGGCGAGGCTCCCCGTCGTGGTCGTAGCCGATCACGGTGAACGAGGCCACCTTGCCCTGCAGCGCGCGCTTGAGGCCTTCCCCCGTGGCTTTGGTCAAGGGAGCAAAGGCCCCGCTGCTGACAAAGCCCATTGATTTAATGGCCATATACAATGCCTGGTCAGGGGGGGTGAACATGATCCTGTCGTCTTCCTGCGGCTGCAGAAGGCCTCTGACGTTCTTCAGCTCCTGCACCTGAGCCAGCATGCGGTCCCGAGCCAGAAGGATATCCATGGTGCGACCCTCCTCCAGGACCTGCTGAACAGCACTAATGGTGTTATCCAGCTTGTTCAGGTTCTGACGTAACTTCTCAACTTGCAAGTAGAGTGACTTGGCCTTGACCTGGCGAATCTTTTCCACCTTGTGGGAAACAGGGGGGGAGAGAAAAGCACACTTACATCAGGAAAGACAGACCATAACACAGATTTCCTTCAGTCTCCCTTCTACATAAAAGCCAGCTGGACAGTTGTTACAGCATGCTGACACACAGCTGTGAAACAAACCTCTAAAAATCACGACATAGGCAAGAAGAAACAAGGGTAACTAATTACTTATCCAAATTTAGGATTATTAGTCTCTCCTACCCTCCAGGCAAAATAGTACATTCCTACTCTTGAGATCTGTGCATCAGAGTGACATTTGAAAGCGAGAATCATTTGCTTACTAGTAATTATTTGCTTCCTCAAATGCTGTTCTGTTTTCCAGTTGCAAGGTACTTGACAGATCATCCAAAGGCACAGCTCATTCAGCCCCCAGGGAGGACAGGAGTTATTGCAGCCTCTCAAGAAGAGCAGAGGTGAGGTTTCACTGACCAGAACTGAGACCAATTTCCAAAAGTGGGTTATCATCCCACGGAACTGAGGCTGGTGTCAGCATCAGCTAATGCACGTGGACTCCTGTCATTCCCCTGCCTGCCAGAACTGTTTTCTTGTGACTGGATAACACCAGGCATCTATCCCCAGGGATTTTTAGGGTCCAATTATTTTACTGTTTTCTTGTAAATACTGGCAGTCATGCTGAGCCTGTGCTTTAAAACAGGATCCTTTGTCAACATCACTTCAAATAACACAGAAGGCTGCTGCCAGTCCCTGCCTGAGGTACTGAAGTTGGTGCAAAAATGCCTGTTTTGTAACTCATCTGTATCAGTGTACCTTCACTTGTGAAAAATCACTTCGGACCATCTGGCAAAGACACCTGCTTTGTAAAACTAATGTAACATGCCTTTGCTTTACTGTTGAAAAAGTACACTTCCTAATGCCTGAATACCTGCTTGGCCACAGAACAGTATCTGGAATGCATTTTAGTGAAGGAAGACTCAAGGTCTGAAGACTCCTTGGTTAGACACTGACTAGATCACATATGTACAAACATGCTGTAAGTTGAGGCATGTAGGTTTTACCAAGAAAAAAAAAAAAAAAAAAAAAAAAAGTTGTCCAAGACAAATTACTGATCTTAGGTCTCAGCTTACTCCTTAGACTCAGCTCTGGCATACAAAATTGTTTATTAGCATGCTTGATACAAGAGCTTGATAGACTGAGTTTGTTTTTCTAAAATCGTTTACCACCACCATGTTTACTCCTTAAAATAATGCTTTCCAACGTGAAGAGAACTTGCTCTCAGTGCAGATATTCCAGCAAAGTGCATTTGTACAGCGCTGTAGGATAAAAAGAGCTTAGGGGCAGATCTTACTCCTCCTGTACTAGGAATACCTTAAAAAAGAAAGCTGCCAAGCTTCCTGCAGAAGGTTAACAGTGAAAAGTGAACTTATCTCCCTCAATCCAAAACCCAAAAAAAGCAGCATTCAAAGTACACTTACTATATAAAGTGCCATTTTAATCATGCTATTGACACTTACAAAAGAAAACAAAGCTTCTCTTGCAGGGGGCCATGACCACTGAATTACTTTTCTGGAATGAATAAGAAACTTGGTTGTTACTTCCTTCCCTCCTCTAAAATACCATGCATGCATTGTGGCTGAAATGAGCCCATGAGTTCAGAATTGTGCAGATACTCTTACTAGTGTGTGTGTATATAAATATATATATATATATATGTATATATATATATACACACTAGCATGAAGAAAAGAGTACTTATACTAGATTTAAAAAAATAATAATTAGAGGGAGGATGCTAACTTGATTGACACTAAAGGTTTTTAAGGATGAGGACAGTGAAAGCTGGTCTCACAGAATTTCTACTAGCCTTTTTAAAAACAAAAAAGGACAGGATAGGATATACAGCTTTGCTCCTGTCCTTTATGAGGAGCAGGTCAGAAAACCAGTTATACTGTGTATCTAATTCTAAAGCAGCATTTTAAAGATATTTTGAAGGCATTGTTCAGAGGGGATCATTGTTTAGAGGGGATCTCCTCTCGGGGCAGCTCCTGGACCAGCAGGGGGAGTGCCCAACCTGTGCGTGGGGCTGTGCTGCTCTAAGGATCCAGCAGCTCCTGCAAAAAACCCCACCAGTGGAGTGGTTAAGGAAACCTGCAGTTTTCCTTGGATATCAGAATCTGGCTGTGCAGTAGTTTGAGTATTTTTTCAGTTTGAAAAGCACTTGTCAGCAGTACAAACCACACATGTGAGGGTGCATACCTTCCAGAGCAGCTCACACTCCCGCTCTTCCAAGGCTTTCTTGTGTCTAGTGGTCACTACTTTGACTTCAGACTGTACCACCTTTGCTTTCATCTCCACTTGCTCTGCCACAGCCTGGGCCTGTTCAATACTCAGCTGGGGAGAAAAAAAACAGACAAACACACGTAAGGCTGGACCAAACCAATTAAAAATTCATCAGAGTACTGCTGCTTATATTTCCCTATGCCTTCAGGTAAGGGCATAAGCTTCTTACTAAGCCTTCACCCATTTCATACACTGCAGCCTAAAAACTGACAGGATTGTTTAAATACATTTATTACACAGAGTTTACACCTTCATTGTGCCTTGCACCAACACCACAGAACTAAATTCCCTGTGCAATTCCAGAAAGCAGCTAATATGGTGAACTAGAGACTTGCATAGAAATTCACTCATGTTTTCTTCCATGTAGAGAACCCAGTTTTTCTACTCTCTCAAAATAGTTCTGACTGTTGTTGTGTGATGGGTCTGCTTCTAGTAAAAATAACACTGTAGGGAACTGTGCTGTCTGTGCATTTGAGCTGCACAGAAATATCCCTATAAAGAGTATGGAGATAACCAATTTTAAAAGAAAAAGTGAAGAACAAATGATTATCAGCAAAAAGTATTCATATAGTTATTCACACCTTGGGTAGGGGCCAAATTATTTCTAATATGACCTTGCAATGTTAATATTTTAAAAACATTCTGTTGTAGTACTCTGCAGAATGCACCCAGAAGGAGCATGTCTCCTCTCCCCCCAAAATTAAAAATGGTTTACTCCAAAAAATCCTTCCTAAACTACTCCCAAGTTTCATGAAATATTACAGAAAAGGGCATAAAAACAAAGACCATGCAAATTTGAAAGATCATTGTTCCCAATAAACAGGTTCATAGCAATGGCTAACAATTTTCTCAACACCTTTGTCATACAGTGAACCTGGCTGATGAACCTGGGACCCTCAAAAGATAGTAACTTATTAGTTACAAAATTCTAGAACAAAATGATGGCCTGTGAAGGTATTCAGCCTAAAAAAGAGGGGGATTCTTTCAAGTATACATATACTTGAAGGGAAGGCACTGAGAGGGCAGAGCCAGGCTCTTTCCAGCAGTGCCCTGTGACAGGACCAGAGGCAATGGGGACAAACTAAAACAGAGGTTCCCTCTGAACATTAGGAAACATTTATTTTTCTTCAGAAATGCAGGCTCATTGAAATCAGCTAAAAAGGAATTGAAAGGCTTTACTGTACTGTATTCAGAACCTTCAGGAAAATACCCTCATTTTAATTGTAATGTGTGAGACTGTACCAATCCAATAACCACCTGTTGCAACAATCTATGAACTACCCAGTGTGATCCAGCATCAGCTATAAACTCAGACAGTACATTGTCATCTTTCACTGAATAGTTGTCAGTATTTCTGAGCTCTCAGTTCAGCAGCATCTAGTTTATGCCAACAACTGGAATGCTAAACCACAAAAACTTAAATATACTGTTACTTGGACATTTTCATTCCAGGTAGGTTATTTAAAGATAATTAGTCTGAACTAGACTTATTCTTCCAGGTCACATAGGAGATCCTTTTCTGAAAGAAAAAGGAAGACTAACTTGGCCAGGTGATTGCTCTCTGGAGATAGGTTCAAGACAACCTTGACAAAGTCAGACAAGACAACATTTCTATTTTTTCTCCAAAGAATTCTCCTGCAAACTGTCAGGGGAAAACTAGAGTGCTACTTGACAGCCAGCCCTGCAGCCCAGGGCTCAGTAAGAAGAGCAGGTCTTTCAGCTCTTCCTCCTTCATGAGCTCCCAGAGTCACCTTCATTACAGTTTTAACAGGGAATGTCTTCAAACTCATAGACAGCCTATATATCCCAGTTCCACTGGAGGATGACCTGCCCTGCCCTCTCACACAGCTTCTGGCAGGCAAATTTGACAAAAAATGAAAATCTCATTACAACATTTAGCAAAGTAGACATGAAGTCACAACTGGCCATAAAAGCCAGTAGGCCTCAGACCTAGCTAGAAGAGGCCACATGTAAGAATACTGTGCCTCTATCACCTCTTCTTTGCCATTCAAATACAGAAGCTGCCCTATTGCAAGGGAAAAGCCTGCATTTCTTCCAGGACAGACCTGGATTACCATCAAGTACAGTAAAACACCTTCCTTCTCCTGCAAAGAGAAAGAGACATCACCTTGAGAAGTGTCAGGGAAACTATCCACTCATACTCCAATTTTAACAAAGATGTCTATGGAATCATAAAGTCTTGATTTACTTATTTTTGCTTTTTGTACTCAGTACCCATTTAGAACCATGACCTATATACATGCATCCCTTGTTACACCTTAGAGGTAAGAGCAATCCCAGCTTCCCTCACTAATCTCCACTAAAACCAGATTCCACCTTTGAAGAACTGCATCGTAGCAGGAGAGGCAGCAACTCCCAGTGGATGCTGTGATCTTTCAGCTATAGGAACCAGGTATGTTCCACCAGTTGTCTACCAACCACTCATGTCATCATCTGGATTTATTTTCACTTGCCCAAGTATGAACAGCTCAGATCAGTGGGGGATACCCAAAATGCCATGATTCTAATATTCAGAGGGTCCTGCACTCTGCCCAAATAAGCTAGAACAGCCTAGGAAGGCTGACCAGTATCAATCATGCAGAGGTATGATGGGGGAACAGCAATAGCAAGCCGTCTATATCTGAAGCAAAAGCCAAGAGCATTAAGTACAACTTTTGGGAGTCTTCTTCACATGGAAATCCCTTGTTCACTTTGATTACTGTAAGATGCCAGAGTTCTGCCATGAAAACTCACTCCTGCTGTTCTGCAGGCATTTTCTGTGCAGAACTTGTCTTGGAGAGGTCAACTTCTAAGGGAGCATGTTAAGTAGCAGTGTTTCTTGTTCTGCTCAGACACCACACAATGTTTTTAACAACAAATACTTGTAAAGAAAAAAGCTTTTATGATGCTCTCGCCTCATGGTATGTCATAATTTTTCCAGTGCTAATGAATTAGATGGTCAGCCACTTCACACACTTGGGAGACAGAAGACAAGGCCTGTGTTTATCCAAAAATTGTGCTGGGTTAGTCAATGTGATATGGAGAACAACTGTTTTGTTTCCTGCTGTTGGCCAATAAAGTAAATCATCTATATGCAGCAGTACCTCTCCACCTGTGACTTCTCAGGGCTCTAAAGATTGCTAATACCCCTCCCCATTCTATTAGAGAAACCACCAGTACCTTGTGTTTATTAAAAACAAGTAAAAACAAGTAAAACACTACTTTGCAGTGTATCTTGTAAACTTTAGGGTTGAAACTGGTAATGCCAATTCCTCAAGAGTAAAACTGAAGTAGCAACAGTCCTTGTGCAGGTGAGATGTTCCAGGGAGGCACCACACAAGGAAACTGCACACAGAGCTTCCAGTGAGACACACAAACATGTTTGCACAAAGGAAAGCAATGCAGACACCCAGCACCAGCTACTGCTACCAGCACATTTCAGTTTTGAGTAAAAGGTGAAGGGCAAAGCTGTACTGGAACCTGGGTGTCCTTTGCAAGCTCCCTTTAGGTGGACACCTCTGTGAGCTCTCATTTCACCACCTGAGGAAAAAACTAGCAATGATCTTGGTCCAGTGGCTACAGCAACTGATGGTACAATGCAAACCTATGAAGAAATCAACTGCAAGGGTTAGCAGGCTAGCATTACAGAACTTGGCCATGCTCCTAGATATTCATCCATCTCTGGACTACAGGGGTGCCCAAACCATGACTTGCCATTTTGTAGAATGGCAGCAATCAGCAATTTTTTGTATTTCCTGTCTTCTGTTGAACAGTAGGAGCTAGAGCCTCAAGTTATAAAAAAAATTATGTGATTTCACGCTTACCTAAATATTCTTATGGAATATTTAATGTTCTAGACTCCCAAGTTTTCACTAGTGGCAGCACCATGAGATACATAAAGGCTGCTTATGGTAACTGTGCTGCAACTCATCAATGCTGGCTTGCATGAATATACTTGAAAAAGTCCCTAAGATTTTTTAATTCCACCCATCCATACTAAGATGGGAGACAGGTATAATTTTTCAGGCATTAATTCTGACTTTTAAGTTTCCCAATCTCAAGTTTTGCAATTAAAGTGCAAAGCTCTGGAGAGAAAATTCGAATTCAAAAGCAAATTTTGATTCTACTGAAGCATTCTTCAGTATTTGAGGGGTGAACAGGCCACAGGTACTGAATGAAGAATATTAAATGTACACTTTCCTACCTTAGTATGGAGGATTTGCAGTTTAACCATTAAGGAATTTAAGATTAAGTTAACCCTACTCAGAAGGGAACAAACAGGTGAGATGCTTCTTCTCTGATAAACTCCTTTTGGGATTTTAATAGCACATTAAATACAAAAAAATCTTAAAGGAAACTTTTGGTATGTCTCAAGTTAGCCCTCTTCCACCAAATGGAAGGTATTCCAGCCATAAGTGGTTTGTTTTCAGATCCTTAAGGCACAAAAAGATACAGTGGGCTTGTTTCACTGACCTTTTCCAGTTACTTGTCACTGTGTCAAAGCAGGATAAAACAACCAGGAGGTAACAGTTGGCTTTCTCCAGCATCAAGAAATGGATACAAACTTCCAAATGTTCTTACACTAGAAAAATTGACTGGAAGATCCTATATAATTGTAGTGAAAGGTACCAGGATTAACAAGCTTAGCAGGGAATTTGCAGTAATATTGATGCAGCTATAGCACAAATCACAGCAGCCGCACCAATTTAAAGGTTTTTGTCTAATGGGTGTAAAACACTAAAACATCCTCTCTTGAAGCTCCTCACAAAGATAATTTTAAAATAAACTTTGACAGAGGGAGGGCTGGAGGCCAGGTTAACTCATGCCAGATACAACTAAACAATCATTTTGGTTTGCACTGCAAGAACATACTTTTTGCCTACAGTTTTAGGCAGAACAGCAGTTTGGACAGTGACACATGTCAAATCCATCTTTCCCAATAACCATCTGCTCATATGCTGCACTGGGGAACTAGCTGAAATACCACACAAAACAATGACTAGAAGTCCTAAGAAATTTAGCCTCTTGATATAAATCCCAACTTTAGAAAAGCACAATAGACTCCATTTTGTTTTCAAAGCTTCATTTCAGATTCTCAAACCTGCAAGCCTGACTTCAAAGCCACGCACAAGGCTGCCTGAGCTAACTCAATGTGACAAGCCCCAAACGATCCCTTGCAGCACAGCAGTGCCATCCTTCTCAGGTATCGACCTCCCAGCAGCACAGATCCATATGGCAGCCCACAGGGAAGCTCCCACCAAGGGCAGAGACTCCAGGCAACAGATCAGCTTCCTCCTCTGGCCAGAGTTTCTTACAGAGCCCCCTCACCCCCCGAAAAGGTGTTAATCTATTTCATACTGCTTCCCCCACAGATCTGGGAGGGAAGCTCCTAAGCCTTTCATGATAAGAGGAGCAGCTCCCATTCCATTCAGCACATGCCCAATCTCACCAGCAGGGAGAAGCTTGCATGGTCAAGCACCCCAGCAAAACCAATTACAGGCTCAGCTAAGAAAGAATTTATTTTGTTTTTCAATAAACCCACTTTTTAAAGACATCTGAGATGAACAAATCAAAATGTACTTTAACATGTTCACCAGGAAACTGACCCTAAATGAACATGAGCACTCAGTGCTTTACTGTTATGCAAGTGCATTAGATTACATGCATACATCCATACATATATACAGTTACACACGTATAGATGTATTTTAAGAAGGTGACATTTTGAAGAAGCCATTTATCTTTCACCATAACAGATTTACGTTCAGTTTGTGCCCTAGTCCTTGGAAAAAATTCTGAAAGAAGACAGCTAAGTGTGCACTTTCATGAGGTAAAACAAGGCAGCAGGACACACTCCCCATATAGAAAGGCAGGAGTCCTGATTCCTCCCACATCATTTATCCAGTGTCAGCTTTGGCTTTCATGTCACCCTGTGAATCAATCTGAAAAGGTTGGAAAAGTATTCCAGCTAGGAGTATAGCTTTATGCTGAAATAAGAAAGAGTTCTACCAGCAACCAGTTGGATGTTGCTGCTTCATTCCCTGGCACCATCAGCAGTTCTTACAGCACTGCAGTGAACCAGGCAGAGGGCTGACCCAGCCAAAAAGTAAACCCAGAGAAAGGCTACCCTTTCAGCTGGATCAGTCCACCACACAGGCACAAGTTCTCATGTTAGAGACAGGCTTAGGAATGCAGGCCAGGACCATCACAGCACAAGGAAGCATGGAAGGCTTTCCATTGCTGCAGAAATTTCACTGATGGAAAAAAAGCATGCTTCTTGCTCTCAGGCTTGCTCTGACAGAGGACCTCCAACTTCCTTGAGAAGTGAGGTTTGGACACCTCTGGAGTGACAGACTACATCAGGCTTCAGTGGATCAAGAGGCTGAAATGTATCCCAACTCACAGCATTTTTTTTAAGTCTGAAAAACAATCTTTCCTCCAAAGCCACAGGAAGAGCTTAAATAAACATTTCTTCCTAAAAGCCTTCAACTTTGGTTAACCAGATACTCTCCAGCCAGTTGACTCATGGCTTGATTTCCTCTCTCCTGCAACACCCTTCGAATTCCACCTTCCCATTTACTCTCAACTACCCCTCCTCATCCATCCTCAACATCTCCTGTCAGGGGAGTTCTCACTTTCAGAGCCGATTAAGAAAGAGTTCATGGTACAGCAGTATGTATCAGTCCCACTAAGAACTGTTACTACTATGTATTACTTTTAAAGCCTCTTAGAGCCCCAGTCTTGTGTTCTTCATTTACAGCTTGTACTGGCATTTAATTCTCTCTTGGCTATTTCCATACTTTTTAAGAAAACCACTCAAGTCAATTTCTTTTAATTTAGAGTCTACTTATTTTAGAGTTTGTTTGGAATTCATGTTGACATGCTGTCTCCTCCCTAGGATAAACATATAGCTTCACAGTCATATTGTCCCAAGAACAAGGAGAGCTCTGCTCCATGAAAACTTTGAGTTGAGCACCTCTGCTTTTAACAGCATCACATGCTCTTCTGATTTCTGCTGATGTTGCTTCAGGAGCAGCTGGCTTGGGCTGAACAATTTTCCCATTCCTGCACATGCACATACAGATTTCCACCCTGTTAATTTTATCACTGATCTGTTTGCACACTACTCTTCTTCTGTGCAGTGGTCCAGATTAAAAACCCCACTAAACTAATGAAAACAACTCAGTTCTTGAAAGCATGGTTCATTTTACAGATCTTTACTCAAGCTGCTCAGCTAATACTTCCAAGACAGCCTCTTAACCTGGATGGGTTGTAGCCAGACCAGGGTGAAGCTGCACAAGCTAAGTTCAGTAGAATTGTTTGTTCAAGTTACATGAGCATATTCAGTGCCACAAAACTTTTACCTGCACCATCGAGTAACAATCAGCTCACCACAATGGCAGGAGCCTTCTGCATAAAAACCAGGAAAAGATAAGGGAGGAATGAGCAACAAACTCGGTGGGAAGAAAATCAGGCACAAAAGCATTTATGCAATGGTAGCAGAGTGGTGCTCCATGATCCCCTGCTAGTTTCTACTCCAAAAGTCTTAGATGATTTAGCTGTACCAGTTAGATGATTAAGAGCTCTGGAGGTCAAAAGCAGTAATTTAATTACTAACAGGCAAAGCCCTTGTCTAGGACAGTCGGGAGAAATTCAGAACACTGCTCCAGTGATGGTCTTTAAACTAGTGTAATTCCTTCCCTCTTATCATTTTGGGGATGTGTGAAACATTTCAGTATGGATACTGCTTTATAACTCAGTTTAAAAAAATCTTGGAAGATCCTGTTTTCCAGGATTCTGTCTGAAGCTGGAATCTAAAATTAGCCATCCAGCTCCAAAAGCTTGTTGTTCACTGTGCTGGTGTAACAAGCTAGCATCAGAAGCTGAAGGAAAATGTCAACAACTGATTACCATCTATACCAACATAAATGATTATCATTCCACTGGTGCAAAGACTTAATGGGAGACTAATTAGTTGCTCTTGTCTCACAGAATAAGCTAAATTCCCTCATTTACTAGAAGCTAGCAGCAAAGGGAGGACAATGAGCTTTGGGGTATTTTAATTGTTGTTTGTACCTTGTATATGCCAGGAAAGCTCACCTAATTTGGAAACTAAGTTAACTCCCTACACATGACATTCTACAAATGTTTACTTAAAAAAAAAAAAAAAAAACCACAACTTAACAGTTAAAGCATATAGTGTTGAGTTTTGTAATACCCAACTCAAATTTAGAACATGATGCTAAAAAAAAAAAAACAACACATGGCAGCAGGTAAAGGAAGCATAGTGAAGCTTCTCACTATGACCTCCCCAAAAGTCTCCCTCCTTCTCACCCAAAGTCTCCCTATGGACATAACTACTACATATCACTGCAGTTTAATTATCTATGAAAATTCCTTTTCTAGTTTTTGCTACCTTCTTTCCAGCCCTTACTAGGTATTTGTATTTACACTACAAAACACTGCTGAGGTAGAACACACTAACAGGCAGAGTGTGCATCTGTGTGTGCAGAGCAATCCTCACATGGAGATACCTCTAGATCCTCATGCAGGTTAAGGAACTTCACACTAATCCAGCAGCTGATTAGTATTTTTTATTTGGTGGCAACACTGAAGACGTAACAAGAGTCAAAGGTAGGCAGAGTGCTGGAAGCTATGCAAGCAGGAAGATGCTCAAAGAAAGTCTCAGCTGTAAAAACAAAACCAGGTTTGGCACTGCCACACAAGACCTGAACTTTCTTGAAATGCTTCACACTCAAGTGCATTTGTACAGAGCTTCATATATATTGTGATTTACATGACAAGATTATGCTGCAAGAATGCAAAAATCATATAACAGCACTTTATTTTCAGCTCCACCGCCACTTCTGTCAAAGACCTGAGAAAACAGAAGGGGTGAGAAGACTGACAGCAGAAGCAGAGAGCTTTTTGCCTTGACACCTTGCCCTGTAACAGACAAGCTGGGGGGGAGAGGGGGGAGAAGAAGGAGGGGGAAATAAAGTACTCAAGTTGGGAGTATCTTACTTGAATAGCCTGTCGTCCTTGCTGAGCATCTGCCAGGAGCTGAATGGTGAGAGTCCTGGAGTCCTGTAGGGCATCTTGGAGGTAGATAAAGCTGTGACCCACATGCCGTCCCATGGTACATTCCCGACATATGGGGACAGAACACGTATCACAGTAGAAATGCAGTACCTGGAAAAAGGGGAAAAAAAAATCTCACTACATAAAGAACTGAAAAGAAAACAGAGCCAGGATGTGTAAAAAAAAAAAAAAAAAAAAAAATCCAAAAGCTCAGCTATAAAGGAGATGGTTAGAGGCAGTAGCAATAGGCAAGACTTCACAATAGTTTCTCCACAGAGGAAGAGCTATCCTTCCCAGTAAACTCCCAATCATGCCCTAACAGTTAGATGGAAGTGTCATTGTTTTCTTTGCAATACAATACTAGGAAGAGTGTCCACATCAGCTCCTCTCAAGAGCGGAAGCCATCTGCCAACACTTAAGAGATTGGCGATGGCATCCATGGCAAGTTTCAGGTGAAGACTTCTCCTGCAAATACAAACACCAAATTCCCTTAAGTGGCCCATTCAATAATCAATACACTAGAGAGCTGCAACACAGCACACCCACGGCTCACAAGGGGAAAACCAACCATGCCAAGAACCATCCTCTCTTTTCAAAGTATGCAAATTTCTTACATTCAGGTCAGCAACAATATTAGGCAAAACTCCCCCCTGCCACTTCCATCAACAAAGCAAAAAACCTTTGCTATGAAGGTGCTTTCTATGCTAGTGATACTTTGAGATGCTTGAGTTGGAAAACAAGACTGGAACTTTATCATGCCCATCAGAGCATTCGAATGCTACAGTGACCTGTGGGAAACCACTAAATCCCCATTCTGTTCACAATGCACTTCCAAACCCTATATTCAAATCAAAACTCAGACCAAGATGTTAGCCTAGAAAGCTGGATCCATTCATCAGCCGTAGCCACTCCCATTCCATCCAGTAGAGGGAAGTAACACACAGAAATAGCAACTTCCATGGAAGCCTGCTTTCTTAGAGGGAAGCAGAAATCAGCACTCTCAAGTTTTTGTTTCCAAAGATGTAAACAAAGGAGCACAACACTCCAACAAAAGAAAGTTTCGTATTCTAATCTTGCTCTTAACTACACACACTATTTTTTCTTAGAGTGTAATAATAGAAAATCTTTATTACCATGGAACAGTGCAATGGCATGAGGTTTCATACTACGAACAACTTTTCCATCACCAGATATTTGAAGCCTACCTCACACAAAGGAGCAAGAGCAGAACAAAGATTGGACAAGTGTTTGATATGCCTGTCTTCTCCCAGCTGTCATCCAGCCACTCCTGACTCCAGCTAACAGCTTGTGATATGGTGCATAACATCCCCCTTTCCCTTCTCCCTCAAAAGCAAGGGGAAGGACAGGACAGGTGATTCCCTTAGATTGCCTGGGCTGCATAAAGTGACATTTTAAGCTCCTATAAGCGCAACAGCTGAAGTGGTACATGGATTAATTTCTCAAAGGGGTATGTGTGTGTTCGTGTGCACATGTCAGATTTTTTCCTGAAATCAAGTTTTGCTGTAGGGAAACTGGAACAGACTTACTTTGCTTCTGTTCAAACACTAAGTCCTCAAGCACTGTCTCAGATTCCCATTCTTCCAAGTAAAAAATACCTTAGGTCTGAAATGCATTGTTCAAACACATCATCTTCCTCAACTAGAGGGATCTCTGTCCTTACACTGTGGTTGTCTAAATATGTATACAATGTCCACTTGCACATGAAGTTCTGTAATTTTTCTGTTGAAATTACAGGGAATGTTTATTACATGTTACCAAATAACTCCACTTAAACAACTGAGAAGTTGAGAGAGAATGAAAACCAAGACACAGTATCAAGTTAAGGCATATGAATCTGATATACTTTAAAAACATACAGCAGGGATTTGGGGCCTCAGTCAAGCAGAGCAACTGAAAAGAAAATGGTGACCATATGAACAGAAGACCAGAAGCAAGTTAAATCTACTACTAGTCCTCCACAATAAGTCAATACCAGAAGGAAAAGCTCGGCTGACTCTTGCTGTAAAGTAAGAGCATCCACTGGATAAGAGTCACCCAGCTGCCCAAGCCAAAGAAAATACCAAACTTAAACTGTTCAGTTGCCTCTTACCACCCACCAAAATGTGGGAAACATCACTCCTGAATTTACAATGAAGAGTGACAAGAACCATATTGTCATTAGGAAACAGGCAGATTACACAAGACATGGTAGAGGAAGGTCTTAGGTAAATACTATAGAGCCATTGATAAGGCCTTATTTATTTCTTAGTCAAGTCAAACAAACAAATAAAAAAGGTAAAAACAGCCTAGATTTAAAATGGAGAGCAAAAGAGTTAGCAAGCTTGGGCAAAAAGAAGTAGATATGCTGGTCTGATTTCCATCACTACACTTTACTTAAAGCACCTTACCTTAAGGGGAAAATCACAAATGCACAATCCCTAGTGCTCTCTGTGGGGAGGGGAGCCAGCCAGCAGAAAAGCACTGAAGGAGTCAGCTTCAAGGGGAACTAGCAACTCCCCAGAAACTCCTTTTCGGGCACAAAGACTACAGGAGAACCCCCAAACTTGTCAGGGGTACGAGGGCAGCTCTCCTCCTGTGGTCAGTGTCACAGGCTCTTGTCAGGAGCACCCAGCAGGCTGTACATCAGCTCTACCCAGCAAAGGGAGCACACTCCCAGAATAAAGCTGGGAAGTCTCTGGCTGTGCAGGGCACAACACTGAGGGGAGGTTGTGCCAGCTGGGCTGATGGGGCTTGGGCAAAGCATCCAACTTGCCTGTGCTTGCAGCCACAGCCAGGAGTTTATTGTGAAGCTCAAGCCTGCTCACATCCCAGTCCCTAGGTCATGGCCACAAAGGTCACATACTGCTAGATTAAGTTTCTATGCCTGGTTCTAAATAGAGGGGGGTGGGGGGAGCCAGAGCTCCCCTTTCCCCTCACCCCCAAAACAAGCAACTCCCTGGAAGAAAAAAGATAATCATACCAAGGATAGGTGTAGGACAATGCGCAGCTGTGTTCTCAATTCAGACCTGATGCACACACAGCAAGCACACCCAAAGCACCCCCCTTCCTCCAGTTTAGCAGTGTGAGATGGCCACCCCACACTTCAGCTCACTGCTACTGCAGCACTGCAATGTTCCTCCCCTGCTCCTCACAGGACAAACAACAAGACTGGTCTTGAAGTGTGGATGGGCAGGAATAGCAGGAGGGAAGGGAAGAATAACACTAAGTCTTCCGTAGTAGACATCAGCTTACACTCAGTTAAAAAACAAATTCCACATGACCTCAAAAAACAAAACAACCAAACAAAAACCCCAAAACAAACCCACAAAAATCCCACCAAAAAACATTCCAAACCCACCAAAAAACATTCCAAACACCCCCACCAAAACAAAAACTCAAAATGGTACCTATAGGAAAGCCCTAAAAATTTTCCCCCCCTCTCTACCTGAAGGAGCAGAGATAATGCAGCCAAAAGATCCATCAAGCTGTAAATTAACTATTGTCCTGTTAATTTCACTATTTACCCAAACATAGGAAAAACCGGTTTATAAGCAAACACCTTCAAACATTACTGGTTTTTCCAAATCACATGCATGCTCTGATGGGCAGCAAGGAAAGAAGTATGAAAGTAGAGACAGATTTGTCCTTTCAAGGAAATTTATTATCTGTGTAAATTGCATTTAATGAATTGTTTCTTTCTGTAGTAATTATTAAGTAATTAAGTAAAAATACCATTTTTAAGATAAAAACTGGTACCCTACAACACCCTATCCAGTAAAGGGAGAAGGATTAATAAGCAAGTCTAGGAGCTTATATTTCTTTTTTAGAACTGTTCTACTACATTAATTAGTATTTTAGAATTTCCACCAGAATTAAGTGAAAAGAGAAATCAGAAGGAAGAGGGGACTAGTTTTAGAGATAGTTAAAAGTGATTTATTTTAAAATAAATCAGCTATGGGTTGATTATTTCCCAAACAGGAAATATTTCCTGAATTGGTGGCATACAATTTTAGACACAAAACAATAAAGGGAGCCTACTTCAATTTAAACAGAATCAGTGAACCATGTTACAGGGCTATTCATCTTTTACAGCCACAGCAGCCCAAGAAATACAACAGCAAGGCCATAAATGTGATTGCTTCAGGAAAGGCTGTACAGTGCACCGTAAAAACATTTTACAACAGCAGGAATTCCTGGGTGTCGCTCTCCCCATTTTTTGGTCCATCTGCTTTCAAAGGGGGCAGGGGGATGGGCGGAGATGTTGTTAAACGTCCCCCGGGACTGCACAGCAATCAATCATCATCTGATGAATGGCCACTAAAGTTAAACCCTGACCCCACTCCACAATTCCCACACCAGCCCTTCTCTCCTTACTGCTGACCAGCTTCCAGCATGCCCCCCCCACCTTCCAGCCCTCACCAAAATTTCCCAAATACCAAGCCCAGACAAAAGCAATGGAATGTAGCAGGCACCATGACAGAGGACAATTCAGCAGAAGCAGCATCTGAGGAGGCTTATCCTTACACTGTGTTTAAATAAATATTATTTAAATATTCTTTCAGCAATACTCACAACACCCTTCTCCTCCCAGCCTGCAAACACTTTATTTCTCTCATTTTCAGAGCCCATGTGCATGCAAATGGACAATAAAGCATGGGGAATCTAATCACGTTAAAAATTTGTTTTCTGTCACGACATTTCAGTATCATGCAAGGATTTTTTTTAAGCCTACAGTGCTCATTTGTACAAAGCAGCAACACGTAAGGTCACATTATTTTTAAAATGCAAGTCTGATGCTCTAAAAAGCTACCCTGTAATCTTAACCAACAATAAAAGAAATCTACAGACAAAACAGTAGCCTCTTGGTTTCTACTTTTGGAAAAGCTTCAGTATGGTACTTGTAACTTAGGTTGACCTTATGATTAGAAAGAAAAAAATTACTATAGTCAGTTTAAAGTTTTCCATTACTAAAAGTGTTTTATTATCAAGTTCCCTTGACAGTAACTCAAACACCAGTGGCTTTGTTAGGTAGTGTGTAAGGCTTAGATGGCTGAGTTTCATATAAAACAATTTTCCAAGGAATTTTAGTCCTACTTCCTCAGCACTGTGGGTTATTTTTTCCTTCTTTTTTAAGTCCCTCCCAAAAATGCTGCTTACCTGCATGCAGCAATTGTGTTTGTTTGTCGTTTTTGTTTTTTGGGTTTTTTTTAAACAAATACATATACAAATGAACTAGTCCTCCTGAGTGGTGTGGAGTTTGATACAGATAATTGTTGCAGGTTTAAACAAAAATAGGTAGTATTTTTACTCTGTAGGAAACTGGTCCTTTGTTTCCACCCCAATGGCAATTTGTGATAATTAACTTGATTCACACCATGATGAAATAAAAGTAGTATTTTAGGAATCTGAAATTCGAGTGCTAAATGTAAAGACTGAAGACATGGGCAAGCCACATGATACACATCAGAACTACAGGCAATTTCCCAGTATACCTTAAACATCTGGCATTCAGAGATACCAGTTAATGATCAAATTGCTCCTAGAACTTGTGTTTTAACTTGATGCTCTGGTGTAGAATTGTCTCTGCATACAGTGGTAATGGGAAATTGCACACCAACTCCAGCAGACTAGAGAGTTACTCCTCAAAATTGGCTCAATATTCTAATAACAAAATTTCTACAAAAGCATGGGCACTTTGAAGAGTTACAGCCCTGTCCTACTCAGGGCATGCAACATGCACAGGTAGCTGTAGCAAGTGGCAAGAGTGAAATTAGTTTACTATTACCTTCCTTTGCCACTCGGATGAACAGAGGTGGGTTTTGGTCCAATTAGAAATTCATCGAGTCCAAGAAGGTCATTCAGCCCTTCTTAAATTCACCTTGATTTCCTTACCCCATCTGGAATAATAAAAGCCCAGCTAACAGATGACTTGGCTCATGCAAGTCTGTTTATAGGAAATAAAACTGTAATTCCACACTCTTTTTTCCAGCACTAGCGTTAATACCCTTCTTTCCCCAGATGCTCCAGTGGGTTCTGTTCTTTGTTTCTCAGCCATAGAGGTATCTCTTGGCCCAGCACATGAATGGGAAGGAAGCTCACAAATAAAACCTCAAATGCAAAACCACACACAAGGCTGTCATTTCACTCCACAGTTAAACTGACAGGTACTCTCTGAGGAAGGCCTAAATCTCCCCTGCCTTGCTCCTGTCTCCCTCTCTTTATTGATCCAGTCTCAGTGAAAAGATGTGGGTATCTTTACAAAAAGCTTAAAATAATTTTTTAATAAACTCTTTTTATCAGCTGAGCCTGGGATCAGAAGATCAGTAGGACCAGCACAAGGAAGGGGGAAGAAGTCATAATTAAGGGCACAGAGACATTTGATGACAACTATCTGGTACTTTGCCAGCCTCACAGCTGGAAATCAGTGTAAATCTTCTCACTGATAGCATTTGTCTCAAGTTCTAACTGGAAGAGAACAGTATCTAACTGGAGGTGAGTTAAACAGGCTGGTAAATCAAACAGACTACTATACTCTTAAAATTCCTAATGTTTACCCTCTTCAATCCTCCTGTGATGTCATGAAGCCAGTAAAAACAGCTACATATTTTAGAGTGGTGACAGCACTGAGTCAGTCAACCCATCCAGGTTGAAAGCAAAGTTTTTTGAAAGACTGCATAGCCACATTAATCACATTTAGAACACCCAGTAGGTATTAAGAGCCAGCTGGGAGTGGAGCAGAGACCATTTAAGCTGCCTTTGCCAACACAAACAGCACTTGCAAATTTGAATGGATTTGGGGTAGAAGTGACAATCAGGTTCCACTTCACTCTGAAGGCCACATGACCACTGGAATGGTGTGACAACAGCTGCCAACTGGGCCAGAAGACAGGAAGTCACACCTCTGACAAGGCTGTTTTAAGCATCTGCTGGCTCCAGCCTACTATGAAATTGCATCCTCTGTGTTTTGGGTTAAAATCTTGTAAATGAAACTTTGTGTGCTGACTGCAGCTTCTGGTTCCAGGCACTCACCTGGCACAGCAGCTTCCCAAGCATTTATCTTGGCAGCACCTCTGTCAGATGCACTACAACTCACTGATCCACTCTGATGATGGAGTGAGCACCACTCCCGGCACTGGACTTTGCCCATTTCATCAGCTAACCTGCTAAAAGCTCTTGGGTGCAAGGTAACCCAGCCAGCTGATCTAATTCACCACCTCAGAGATTGCAGTAACTGATGCACTGGAAAGGGCATCTTGCTTCCAACTTAACTCATTGGTCCAATTATTCCTAAATAGAGATAAGCAAGGCTTAACACTATTTTAATGTTAATACTGGGGGTGATGCAGGTATAATTACCCCACAGTGGACTACTGCTTAATTATTACATCATGGCAAGTCGACATTCAGCAATTTTCTTTTAAATAAGTTGTTTGGAATTTAAAAAAAAAAAAACAAAAAAAACCACCACAACTCTATTTTGTTTTTGAAAAGTAACAACATCTGTTTCAACACTGAAGCAGGTAAAGGAGCCAGTCTAGGAAAAGATGCAATGGTATCAGTAGCTAGTAGATTACTCAGCCCAAGATAAGTCACAGCTCTTTCACGGATTTCAATAAGGGAGACCAGCCTGTGCTTCAACATGCAACTCATTAGCTGTTTAAATGCAGCTTCTGTGCCAAATCCTCATGACATGAGTAGCAGCAGGGTGGTCTTGGCACAGGGGACAGTGGGTGGATCTAAATATTCAACAGTTCAAGCATGCAAGCTAATAGCCTGCTGTGGTGGCTGACAGAGTGGGTCAGGACACAGCTCTACTTTCAGGCTCCTCTGTCCTGTGAATCCCTGCAAATTTACTGAGACTCAGTAAATTCTTCAGCTCTCTGAAAACCACAGTGTCTTAAGAGTTCTGATCCAAAGCTTGGCCCTGATTTCAGCAATGCTGTAAACATCAACAGGTTGACAACTTCCTTGCTATTGGACAAGGTGTTTTGTGTTTTAGAGAGAACCAAACATTAGCATCTCTACAGACTCCTTATGTAACATGTTCTCCCCTTCCCTGCATAGATCAGCATAAGAGCTTTTGAAATTTTTCCATCTATGCACAGAATGGGTTGGACTAAGTCAGGGTACACACAAGACTCCTGTGTCATCTCTGTGACTGTCATCAGTACAGGGCTCACCTCTCAAAATCCATATTCCTCAAACCTCTGCTGTTCCCACACCACTGCAGAGAACGTTCTCTCTGTTCAGGTCCTTGGCAATTGTTCATCTTCACATGGAAATATGACAGCAAGGATGCCATGATTTGTCTTGAAAACAAAGTTCTTGTCTCTTAATATACTGGAGACAAATCATATTCTTTCCTTGATTTGATGAGGGAAGGGAGTGGGAAGAGAAACAAACAACCCTAAAGTTCCCAGATTTCACTCAAGGGCAGCTAGTCCTCACATGCTGAGGACAAACCAATTGAGAAACGTTAAACAGATGGGTTGTGTGCAGTTTGATGAAGAGACTTCCCTGATTCCCACTACAAGCAGATCTTGAGGACGATTGATTTTCTCATACAGCTAGTCTCTAGTCAATCCACCACTACCTAACAAAATTCACTTTGATGCAACTGATTCCTATTAATATTGTTAGAGGGCTTCTCTGGGGGGGGTCAGAAAGCCTATCAGGCTAGACATCTTAAATTCATAATGTTCAACTTTAGGGAAAAACTGAGTATGAAAAGAAAGAACACATTCACCCAGAAAAACTTCTGCTTTATCTATTTAAACTTCGCAATAGCTTCTACTTCAGGGGTTTTACTGGGTTTTTTTAAAAAATTTATTTCATGTGATGTTTTTGGGGGGGAGGGGAAGTAATCTTGTTTTTTCCTTTTTTGTTGTTGTTGCCTTTACTTTTTTTTTTCCCTAGCAGTACTAGAAATCTTGGTTCTTCAGAACAAGAGTTTGGACCTACTCTTTCACACTATGTAATGCTTCAATTACATCATCTAGTACTCATTTGCTACACGAAAAAAAAAAAGATTGAAAGCATGTATTTGTAAACTCCCACAGTTGAAGAACCACGTGAATAACCTCTAAGTCAAACTGCCGAAGCTGGAGAATACTGAAAAACTAAGTACTAGAAAACTAAGCAAGCATGAATTCTGAGCCCACTTTGCAGCTTCATTGTCTCCTTGCTCCACCTTACTGACAATCACAGAGGAAAAGCACAAGAACTCAGAGTCAAAACAATTAGTAGAGAACAGTGCTCAAATATTTGTAAGTTTTAGATAAAGTATTTTTTTACATGAACATAAAATCAGCAGTAGGCAGCAGCTCAGCATGTTTAATTTCTAATCTTCAAGTGCATACATTATTTGAGGGGATTGTCCCTCTACTGATTACTCATTCAAAGCAATTTTAATAATATTACATCATCTCTACATAATTTTTAAAAAATCTTTTCCTTACACTTTTTTAAAGGAATATTTGTGTTAGGAAGAAAGAAAAATGCATCAACCTGTAGACTAGCAAATCTCAAAGCCCTTTTAACAAAGAGGATTGTTAGCACACATTTAGCAAAGTGAAGCTAGATTCTGATATCTAACACCACCACTACCAGACTCTGGTAACTCCAGTTTGAGTAAGAGCCTGGTAGGCACAATCAGTCCACATAACCTGTACAGGAACTGTCCCTTCTCCCCTGCTTTCCAGCATCACTTCTCCAGAGTGACCCAGTATTATGGGAGTGAATATCCCCATAGAGATAGCACAGCAGTTACCAGAAGGAGGATTAGGCTGCTTGCAATGAAAACTAAGACTTTTACATATGCAAAACATTAAATGCCCTTATCAGGTTTGAATTTAGTTTAAACTTCCATAGGATTGCTATGGTTCTGTTTTTATGTGCAGTAAAAGCAAATAACAATAAAAGCAATTTACCCATTAGGGCATAAGCCGACCACCTGGGATATTAGGGGAAGGAATTCCTCCTCCCCACGTGCTCTCAGTGGTAAACTACCCAGCTGGCCAAGCAGGATGGGGAAGGGGTAGAAAGTAGCATCCTTTTCTGCTCTCCTTCTCCCCACCCCACCCCAGCATTAGGCTCTGGGTACTGCTGCAGCCCCAATATCTAATGGGAACAGCACAGCTCTGCTGTTCCTCCCACTTCTGCCTTGAATCTCTGTCTTCAGAGAAAAGCTGTAACAGGAACAGCCATGGTACTGAAACCCCACAGCAGGAACTGTTAAATTTTTTCTTCTTAATTGTGAAACAATCCATTCCTATTAAACAAGTCCAGTTACTACCACTGCCATATGCACATCAAACTCAGGTCAAAGAGAATATGACCAACTATAGCCTTTTATTAGCAAATACAGGCAAGACGGTTGTCTGGGAAAACTGACATATAAACCAAATCCAAGTGTTTTATACTGCAATGTTTTTAGTTACTGCTTATGTGGAACAGCTTTTGTGGAAAGCACAAAGGCAGCACCGAATTGGCCCACTTTGTTCTTTGCCTTACCTCCTCTGCCTTACTCTGTCCCAAACACTATTTTTACAACTATATACCCACAAATGAAGCCCTTAATAGAATAGAGCATCTAAGGGAACTTCTTTCTTTACCAAAACAAGCAGTATGAACATTTGGAAGGTATCTTCAAAAAACATTCTAGTTCTACCCCTGTATCATCATCCTTTTAAAGACTAACACACCAAAAATATGCAAGTGTAAAATTTTTACTAGCTTTAGTGTGCATGTTTCAGAGCAGGAAAAAAAATACAACCTGTTGAGGTTTCATTTGGGATTCCTCATAAATGAGGAATCTTAATTAAGCAAAACCAAATCTGGATGGCATTAAAAGAAAAGACAAAATATGGTTTACTCCAAATCCAGGCAGTAGTTTCAGGAAGTGTATTATTATAGGCTTCCTTAGTTAACACCATCAAATTGTACCATCCATGTCAAAAATAATCATTATCTGCTCCCAGCATAGGGCTTGCCACATATCTTATTCAGAGATACAATGTTGTCCCTGAGGACCAAAGCTATGCAGAGCTTGTAGTAGAATGTCAGACTGCATTTGTCAGATTAATATGCTTGTTACAACTCCTCTTAATTTTAAGGAGGATTATGCAAATCACATTTTATGAAAGACTCCTCATGTAAGTGTTATCCCTGTGGGTGCTAGTGCACTATTACTTCCAACTGAACTCCAGTATTTAATGTTTGTTTTGGAAGACCTAGCTGTCTTAACAGCCACAGGGCATTTCAATAATCATATAACAAACACTACTGCAGGTTACTCTTTAATCCCTCGTGAGTGAAAGAGTAAATTCTTGTCCATCTATCATATAATTACACAGCTCTGTAGTTACAGCCAAAAAAGGTACTGTAAATCATAAAGGAAAGACACCTAAGAATAAGAATAGCTGTTTCAGGAAGTCAAAAGTGTTTGCACAGAATAATTTTTTTCTCCATCACCATAAAAGAACATAAACAACAGAAAATTTTTGTTAACAACTCATTAACATAAAGTGAACCTTTACTTATAAATGAACATTTAAATTGTCCACCAGGACTCGTCTGAAGTGTGTCTTTATTTATTCCCCCTTTACCTCTCTGACAACAGAGCAAAAGCAAAACCTCTCAGAACTCTGAATGAATTACCTACCCACCACATACTTATTCCCAAGTGGCTAAAATACAGGTACAAACCAGTTTAAAGCCCCTCTTCCCCCAAGTGGTCTTTGTTGATTGTGTGAGGGGTTTTTTTAAATCCCTGAAAATGTACTCCTGGCATTTCTGTCACAGATTTAAGAGCTGCACAGTGTCCTATTCTAATAGTCTTTTTCCTCACTGAGAGGACTTACAGACTGCTTTCCTTCTGAATTTGGGAATGCTGGAAAGTGATAAGCTTTCCAGGATGAACATTCAAGTAAGTGGGATCTGACAGGTTACTACTCCTTCAAACTGTAGGATAGATGTGAGGTGCTCACAGATAATAGCACTAATAACTACACTTTGTCACTGTGCCATAGATCCCATTATTGAGTAGCAGCTCCAGCTTCGGGAGAACAAGGACAATCTTCTATCACAGTCAAGTTTAAGTTATGATTGATAGGCGCTGTTTTTAATCCATTCCATGGTGCTCCCTTGAGGCAAGTATAGAGCATGGCATTCCTAAAAACACCAGAAGGATTCTGCCATAGAGCATTACAGCTTTGGTCTAACCAAACTTCAGTAGTTTGATGCCACCCTTTCATGGTTCAGTGCTATATTTCAAGGACCTTTTTTAAGAATTTAAAAGTATTCTGGATTTTTAAAATGTTTGAATACTTTGAATCCCTCAGTGGAAGCACCAGCCTCTTCAACAGCAGCATGCACCATTTCACATTCCACTAGCTTTAGATTGCTTCTACATTGTGCAGGCAAGTTAGCCTTATCCTAAACTTCAACTGTAGCCTTGTTTAAGCTTTAAATCAGGATAAATGCAAATATAGAAAGCTTGCTCAATCATTAGTGAGGGGAAGAAAAGCTATCCAGGCTGAACTAGAAGAGAAGATTTGAATGTGATTCACTGTATTAATGAAGAGGGAAGGGCTAAATATCTGCCTAATTCTTTAAAAGAACAATACACATTAGTCTTAGTACAAAACAACAAAAAAATCCCTATCTACAATTTCTTGTGATATAAAATCTTAAGAAGGAGGACATTCTTACAGTTAAAGTGCACATAAACACCTAAATTAGAAACAAGCCGTTTCTGACAAGGGTCAGCAGGACTTTGATGCAGTTTAGGTACATGGACTAGCCAAAAGGCTGGGTTACCACAAGGTATGGTCTCATACACCACATACATATTCTGAGGGAGGAAGTGGGTAGGCAAGGCAGAAGAAATTTTATTATCTCTGCACAATCAGCAGGTTGTATTTTTATGAAGGCTCTTGTGTACACAAGTCTTGCATTTTATGCCATGATCATTAATTTTTTATGTATTGCCAAACTAGTCCTACATGTCCCCTGTTTACTAAGAAGTATGAGGAGGTCATAGATTAGATTTATTCTCTTTAAATAGGGAAAAAAGCCTTTCTGCAATTCAGGCACAAAACATGCTTAACCAGATTTCCAAGCACAGGACAATTAAACTAGAGTCAACTCTGCTTGGTCAAAAGAGTTTCAATTAAGCTACTTGCCTTTCTCCAGAATATTCTTCTATGTAATATTTTCTCCCAAAGACAGTTATGCTGAATTTAAAAAAATAGGAAGGTCAGGCTTCTGGACAGTGCTGTCATGCAGTTCTCTCAGCAACTGTGCACAGCATTAAGCACCATGCTGTTTTCTTGAGCACTGGGACAGCACAATGGGTGTGCACGATTAAAAATGCAAGGGAGAATTTAAACTCCCCAAGCTAACACAATTGCAGTTTCAGGAAAAGCCGCATTTCTACCTTTGTGCTGGACCTAAAGGTTAACTTGCTGCACCCCACACACCACCTCTGCTATCAAAGCAAGGGAGCAGCTCCAAGAGCCACACACAGGCAAGTCCCTCTGGTAGCTTACTGCCAAGACAGACCTACTGCATCAGGAACATCACTTCCTGCAGCACTGCTTTCAAGTAATAACCAGACCCACTGATTCACTTAAGATTTAATGAGATTACAGCTTGAGGTGATTTGACTGGAAACCATAAAAGTTTTAGGAGCCCATCTGCTCTGCAAAACGAACCTCTCACACACAGGCCCGGGTATGAGCTGACCTTTGGGAGCTGCAGCGTAGTTAAGGCAGGAATCCAGCCCAGTCTGTGCTCCTGATGGGCACAGAGCAGGCAAAACAAGAGATTTTCACTTTCAGGAGAAGAGGAGCTTCCATATGCATCAGTACTCAACGGGGAGCTTCCCAAACAATCAGCAGTCTTTTCAGTAAGAATAGAAGTCACCTTAGGGTGCTTTTCCCCACCATTATCACACCATTAACAGCAAATGCAAACTGTACTGGCAATGGTCGCAAAATTACCGGTATTGCAAAAGCCTAATGCATTATTCAGCTTGTGTATACACCAAAAATCCATGAAAATACTCTACAGGAGTGCTGGGTTTTTTTGGAGGGGAAAAAACCCCGGAATTTCCCAATCACAATAAAGGGGTATGCCACCAGTGGTTTCCATCTCACTTTATACTTCTTTTAATTCCCTAACCCAGGCAAGCATGTGAATTTTCAACGACCAACTGGTTATCTTTTCTGTATTTCCCAGTATCACAATAAACATTGACTTTTATTCCAGTGGGGAAAAAAAAGAGAAGTACTTATTTTGAGGGATTGAGGGCAGAACGGAGGGGAAGGAGCTGCTGCTTTTCCTCTGTTACTTTTTACAGACATGTAAAAAAGCAGCATTTCACTAAGAACTGCTGTTAACATACTTTAGATGTGAATATTGGGACAAATATTCATATTTTGTTATTCTAAACCTGACCTTGGTTAGTTGTAGAAGCATCAGTGTCATCAGACAGCTGTATTTTGTAGCACAAGTAGTAGGTGCTGTTATTTTCCCTTCCCCTTGTAGGCTGAGATGTTTTTTGTTTTGTTCTCACTTCAGTAACAGGCCTCAATATGCAAGTTACATCTGGAAACAGACAAAAGCCAACTGCCCAGCAGTATTGGAAAATTAAAACATTGGGTCAGACTCAAACGGACTAGGAAGCCAAAGGTCAAAGCAGCATTAAATCATTAGTTTCCCAGCTGCCACCAAGGCATGGAGTTGACCTTTGATTTTGTAAGAAGTGGTTCAAGCAATTTTCTGGTGGCAATATGGGCAATCTGGCACAGTGGAATATCATCCTTGAAAGGTGTGGGCAGGAAGGAGGAGTTTAGGGTCTTGCAGGCAAAGATTAAACTAACTTTAATCTCTCTAAACCAAATTTGCACTGTGAATCTGTAAGTGCAAATAATTAATGTTAAATTATCAAGCTTTAAGGAAAAGCTACTCCAGCATTTGAATCATTCAAGTATCTTTTAGTCATACAGCAGTGAGAGCAAGCAGAATTTAGGAACATAATGAATTCACTGCAGAATACTATAATACTGTATTTCTTTCCTGGAATGAGTTCAGTTTTCAGAAATTACACTTTAAAGGATTACACTTAGGATTTTTTTTTTTTTTTTAATACATCGGAGATGGAGCTCATGCTTCTTCAGATGAGAGACTCAGAACAACACTTTCATGCTACCTGTACGCTCACTACTGTTTTACTGAGGTAGGAAAGATAGACAAAGTAAAAAACTGGCCTCCACTTTCTTTCTCTAGCTTCCCTGACCTTAAACTTCATCTAGTACTTGCCCTCTGTTTCCAACTGCTCTGCTGAACGTTGGCATTGTACGTGCAGAGTTCTGGTCTGGCTGCTTCCAAGTTCCTAGAAAGGGTTTGGTTTTATTGCTGCCTGGCAAAGGGCAGCAGCACAGGTATCAAAGGGGCTCCCGACCAACCCAGGGACATCTGAAGAGCACGTCTGAGCCTCCACCAGCAGCTGAGCACATGCACACAGGGAAAACCAGTTTGCATGCAATCAGCTGTTCAGGTATTTCTAGGTGGATTTAAGACATTTCCAGGCATATTTAAGCAACTTCAAGCAATTTCTTCAGTCTAAAAGGGTCATGGAACTGGCTTTATTGCCAGGGCAGTACAATTATAAGCTGTTTTTTTCCTTAGTGAAAACAGTACAAGTTTTTCAAACAGAAAATAGAGACATCCTGTGCATTACTCACTGCCAGCTCTTAATGTGGGAAACTAAACTACAGCAGAGACTTCAGGCATGGACTGGGTTGTATATCCACAACCTCTGATGAGGAAGGGAGAGGAAGAATATTTTCAGAGAACTGTAATTTGGCACTAACAGCTTCAATAAAAAACCTCTCTGTGCATTAAGCCACATGGTAAGCTGTAAGCCAGTTGGTCAGGGTTCTTTCATATGCAATCACTATTTTCACCAGCAAAGTGAAAAGCACACCATCTTTAACACCTAATCTTAGTGAATAAGGATTAGCAGAACCACCTCTCTTCCCACATAATTTCTTTCTAGGAAAGGTCTGTGATCACAAAGACAACACAAACAGCATATTCTGAATATACAGACTGGTACATACAAGTCACTGAGCTAAACCATTCTGTTAAGACTTCTCTCTTCAAAGAGTGTAACAATCTAATGCTCAGACAAGTGAAAAAACATTTAAATATGTTTTAATAACAGATATTATCGGAGTTTTCGTGAACGCTGAAAGACCACACTGGTAATTGCTTAGAGAAAGCAACCTCAAACTTAATCTACTCGCCAAATCAACACATACAGATGGCACCAATCCTAATCCTTTCTGCACTCAATTCAGGTAGCACTGAAGGAGTAAAACAGGGAACCAGAAGCCTTCTATTACAGAAGACACATATTTCTCATCAAGACTATTCTGAGAAAAACATAACATTTTCTTTCTTGGTTAGTGTTCTGGTTTACTCACACTAACTCAAAGTCACTGCTGAGACACTATGGAAGTATCACCCTCACTTCATGTAGCCTGAATGTGCCCACTGTTTCCTAGACAGAGGATAGGTTCTACACCACTGTACATTTTCCCTCCAAAAGAGAAAAATCAATGCTTGCATCAGGTCTGCAAGCTACTTCAGTCAACTCTCCTGGCTGTTGCTGTACAACTTTCGAAGGTTTCAAGAGTGTAAGACCATAGACTCACAGAATGGTTTGGGTTGGAAGGGACTTCAAAGACCATCCAGCTCCAACATCCCTGCCATGAGCAGGGACACAGCTTCCACTAGACCAGGTTGCTCAGGGCCCCATCCAACCTGACCTTGAATACTGGCAGGGATGGGGCATCCATAACTTCTCTGAGCCACCTGTGCCAGTGCATCACCACACTCTGAGTAAAGATGTACAAAGCTTAAAAGAGGCCTTGCTAGAAATAGATATTCCTCACATCTCTAGTTTTAAAACATAATTCTCGCACAAACAGGTCAGTTACCAAATTACACTGGTTTCAGACTGAATAATAAGGCTATTTCTGGAATTGGGATATTGCACTGACACAGCTTCTGCCACAAAACCTTACAAAATCCAGCTACTTGGATATATTCTTTCCTGAAAAGAGAGCTCTGTTTCTTGCTTGAGCTAGAAATGAGACTTGACAATGCCCTTGGAGTTCTTCAGGGCTTCAGGTGCACTCCCTGGACCAGAACGAGCAGCCACATGCTGGACAAACACTGCAGGTAGTCAGCCATGTGCTCTTCAGCAGAAGATAGCCTGGCAGTGGAATAAGATGTGAATCACACAGGTGTGATTGGCCCTGATCCTACCTCAGCCTTATTCTGACTGCCATGTAAAACAAAAAAATCTCTGCTTATACTGGGGGGGGGAAAATTCCATGAGATCTCAGTTCTCATCAGTGTAAATGGAACTGGAGGGAGGACTTAGAATTTATAGAAGAAAGACATCTTGTATCTTGAAACCATTCACAAGAAACTCCTGGAGAATCACCACTGCAATTTTTTTTTTGCAACCATATAGTGTCAATGCTGAAAACAACTATACGTATGCTCACATATCTGAAGCTTTAGAAACAAGTCAATATTTTTTCCCCGGATTGAACAGGCTAACAACTGCCAAGACAGTCCATCAAGATAACATGCGAAAAGAGAAGCCTGTTATGCAACCACCCCCTTCCACACCCCAACTGAAGGGGCCCATTTGGCACCAACCAATGGCAGTAAGGGACTTGTAGCCCTCTACAAGGAAGCTTGGGGAAAAGGAAGACAGACCTTTGGAGCTGGACCAGGGCAAATAAGAGGCCCCCTTCTGTGGCTGCACATTCCTCCTCATCTTCCCTCCTGTGTCCCTTATCACTGGAGCCAGATGCCAGGGGAGCAAACAGCCAGCAGAGCCCCCAGGGACAATAGCCTAGATGCTCGGGTGTGGTGGCCACAAGCAGCTAAAAACGACCACGGCTGAAAGCACCTCCAACCCACAGGATCTTCTGAGAGGAGAAGCAGGAAAGATGTACAGCTCCCTCTACCCTCACATGCACAGTGCCAGAGCCATCAGACATATACATATTTATAACATATAAATTATATAAAGCCTTCAGTGATTTGTTTTGCTTTGTCTATTTACCAAGCAGACAACACTTCCACCTTCACAGAGGTGTTCTTGTGAAAGACCTTGCCTAACAAAACAACAAAAATGATGCCAGCAAAGACAAACATGGAGCTTTTTCTGCTAGGAAGTATCCTGCATTATCTCAGAATTCTTGTCCCCAGTTTCTTTGTGACAGCAAAATGCTGCTTTGTGATGTGGCCTTTTTGCTTGGTCTTAACACATAGCTCTGGAAGTAAGAAGACATTACAAGCCATCTAGTTTTCTTGCTGGGAGGACAGCCCCACAACCTCACCTCAGGGCAGGAAACAAAATGGAATTTGGAGATTCCTCCAAAACCAGCAGTTAACAAAAGACAGTAATTCCCACAGCTTCAGGAACAAAGGGCTATTGTGTCTCATGCTCAGGTGCCATGGGCTTGGTGGATGGGCTAAAGTCAGATCTCTCACTCCTCAGGACTATGAATTTATCACCAGATAGACAGAGCCTCCAATCTGTTTGCTTTTGATAGGACTATACCCAGTTTAACTTTCCAGCTCGTGGTCTACTTCTAGCTTTGTCATTTCTGCTATTCAGTAATCTGTGCATTGTCAGTCACATGGCTCAGTGCCCTTTGGAGCCATTCTGAGCCTCAACTGGTGTAAAAAGATGAATCCCCAGAGTAGCACAAAGTACTCCTGGGAATGGGTACAGACATCTAGCATTCCTCTAATCTGATCAAGGCCACTGCACCTAGAACAGCTTATCAGCCAGCATCACTGCTCAGAGATACCAGGCAGGTTAAATGATTTATTTCCAGGAGATGAAATCTTAAGCGAGGGCTAAGAGTAGAAGACTATCTCTGACATGCAGCCTTGCAGAAAGGGGTTCTGTGAGAACAGGAAACAGACCCCTGCTTTTCTCCCGTTGCCTTTCTTCAGCTTAACTCTCCCCCTTGGAGCTGCTGTTAACACCTTAGAAAAGGAAGCTCAAGCCACAGTAGCCTTCTCAAAACCAGACCACACTTGGGCACAAGTGGGCTGGAACAATTAGGTCATGCAGAAGCAAAATTTGAGGTCTAGACTTCTCCTGTGAAGTCCTGTTCAGCTGCCAGCAGCAGGTAATAGGGCAGTACAGGGTGGGTGATTTGAACAGAACAAGTCCTCCTTTCTGTTACTGATATAATCTGGGACTGGCTGGCAGCAGACCCTTGTACCCTAAAGTCAACAGCTCCCTTAAAGGCGTGATGAAGATGTTGTCAGCAAAGACAAATACAGAGCTTTCTCTACTAGGAGGTACCTCATATGATCCCATAAATACCTTCCCCTCTGCTGGCATTAAAAAAAAAAAAAAAGAAAAAACTAGAGGAAACTTAAGAGTCACATGCAATATTCTTGATGCTGCTTAACCCATGATGGAAATACTGCAGATAAGATTAAGAAAGTGCTCTAATGTGGTAGATCAGTAGCCTGTGAAAGCCTCAGCTAGGTAAAGCTTTAAATGTGACCTTTCTAAGCAGAGCTGATCTTGCAGGAAGTTGCATGCTCAAAAAAAGTAATCCAGTGAAACAGAGGCACTCAAGATGCTTGAGATCTGGAGCTAATACATACCAGGAAGGGATTTCTTTTCTTGGGAGAAGGGAGGAGTCAAGCAGGAAAAAAGGAATATAGCTTACTAAGAATGTTAACAGCAGACATTATATCTAATTTCTTTGCATTCCTTCCCCCCTCCTTTTCCTCCCGTTCTTTAAAAAACAGGAGCAAACTTGTGAGTTAAGGATTCTGATCAATGCAACATGTTAGGAAAAGAGAGCAGGAGGTCAAGAGGAAATGATTAATCCTGTGCAGAAGACTGGCAGGATGGGTCCTGGAATGGCTTACCAGAACAATGCCCCCACTAATAAGCAGGTCAAAAGACCCTTATAGTGAACAGAAGCCCCAGTTACACTGTACATTAATATTCTTCCCTTTACCCGAAGTTATATTTGTTCATTAAAGCCACATTCAAAAAAACACCAAGTATTAAATTAGAAGACAGGTGAAAAGTTGTGGTGCCAGACACAAGCAGGAAATCTGAATGATAAGGCATTACAATTTAACAAGTCAAAGTATAAACAGCTCCACTGTAAGATGGTTGTGCAGAAGGCTTCGGTAAACTGAGGAACAAGGCAAGAGCCTCCTATTACAGATTTCACACTGACTTTTGTGTTCAACTCATGCAGTAGACCAGTGTCTCTTCTGATAAAGACTGCTCTTCTGTTAGTGGCATAGTTTAATCTGCTGAAAAAAAAAAAAAAAGCTAATTTACTGCAATACTTTGGACGTGAAGGTGCATGTGGTTCAAGGTTTACTGCAAGAGAAAGCTGTTTAATACTGTGGTTTCGTGATATCAAACAGAAGCTATCCAGTCCCAAGAGGCTCCAGGTTTCAGGCAATTATCCCAATCCCACATCACTTCTCTCCTCTAGTTTAGGCAGAATTACAAGTCCCCAGGGCTGCATTGTGGATGCTGTCAGAGGAAGTCAGCTCTATTTCCAGAAAGATTCTGAACTTACATGAAGCATTTATCTATTCCATGATGCAGCACCCAGTACAACCTCAGCTGTGCGTTCACAAATACACAGCAGAGGTTTCACAAAGGCTTCAAGGCTGAACCCAAGCAAACCCACCTCTTCCAGAACCAGCACCCTTTCAAGCACCCTCCCAGCTTAGACAAGCAAGCATCAGCACCTTGTGGTGCCACCAGAGAACTGATGTGAAGACTATCATTATGGATGAGTTTTCAGGGTAAAGGATGAAGCTGCTCATCAGTTTACTAACACAGCCTGTTGTACTGATGATGGGAAAGCGACAGGAGTACCATACAGGTGTAAGAGCTGGTGCTGATGTACAAGCCAGTGGTGGGAAGGCAGAGCTGGGCAGAGAGGGGCCAGCCTGCTCCTCCTCCCCAGCGCAGCAGCAGCAGCAGCATCCCCTTGGCTCGCTGGGGCCACCGCAGAGCCGGCGCCTGGAGGAGCCAAGTGCTGGGGAGGGAACGCCCTCCGGCAACAGCAGCAGCATCACAGCTTGCCTTTGCATCAGCAAACAGCCTCCATTTTGAAGGGCTGGAGGAGGCCAAACTTCAGCTTCCAGTGACAAGGAACAAAGATAGGGAGGTTGGTATTAGCGCTGACACAGTATTGTTAATGCCCTCAGTACTCCCCCATTTGTACACGACTCCTGTATGCAGTGGGTGTTTATCCTGCCACCCCACACCAGAGGAACAGAGCTGCACACAGAGCTAAATATGAGCCAAGTGCAAGGTTTTTGCAGTGAGACCAATTCTCACAGTGTAGTATGACAAACTCAAAATTCCTCAGCTTTTACCAAACTGAAAATTAAAGCAAGGGCTGATCATTAATACATTAATCTTCATCCCTATCCCCTAGCCCCCCATTTTTCTGCAGGGGAAAAGGCACAGGCTGTAAAATGGGACATGGGTTTCAAGTCAGGGAGGTCTTTGGGCATTAGCAGGTTGTTTCAGACAGGCAACTCCACATCTCTCTAGAGAAGTCTGAAAACAAAGCTACAGCTTACTTGCAAGAGTGTTTGGCTCAGAGGGCTCCACAGCTCTCTTGGTTGAAGGCAAAAATCTAGCTAGTGTACGTGTCAGCTTGTGCCAGCACTGTTAAACCCACCAGTATAGGCACAGCCTACTCCACTTTGTGACCTCTCTCAGGTCTGCTGAGAGCCAACAGCTGTCAGGCCACTAATTTTTATTAAACCGGTGAATTAAATTGAAAACTACACCTTCAAATCTGGAAGAAACCGAGTCAGAATTATTAAATTCACTTTTTGCAAATTTGTTTTCCTATTTCATCCAGCTTTTCGCAAGGAAATGCATTTTAAAAGTACTCCTTTTGTTCTAGAAGTAAGCTACCCATCCTACACCAAATCCTGTAGCATGCATTGAGACTCTGCCTTGAGGTAGAGACTTGTCCTTACAATGCATCTAAGAACCAAACTTCAGAGTCTTTGTCCGAGAACACAAGCTGAAACCACCTCAGAGCTGGGTAAGGTTATAAATCTCTGCACAGAACCACGAGTGAGTCTGCAGAAACAGGAGGTTAGTGGAAATTAAAACTCCTGCTCCTTGTGTGCAAATCCACAGGACAGCACCATGTGGCTAGCTCAACATGCCAAATACAAGGATGTTAAAAAGCCAAATAATTGTTATCTGAAGCTCAGTGCACGTGCTGAGTGAGTTCAGGGCAAACATCCATTTTGCTCTGCCTCCCCACACAAAAACCGGGAAAGTGGATTCCAAAGTTCAAGCGCTGTAACTACAGAGGAAATGCTGAAATGAAACAGTTTCACTCCAGCAACATTTCCAAAAAATTTAAAGGACAAGGTTCTTGGACACCCAAGTCAAAACAGTAACATGCCAACTATTACTTATTTTCACGACTAAAAACATCACAGCTAACAATAAAACAGAGCTCATACACAGAACTACTCACTGCAGTATAAGGCTATCATAAATGAAATAGCTGATAAGTTCCTTAACCAATAAAAGTAGTAGCAACCATTATTTAATCCAGGGATGTTGGGAACTCTTAAAAGAGCTATTTCTTCTATTTATTTCTCTTCTGTTCCCTGCAGTTCATTATCTAAAGATGCATTTTTCAGCATGGAGGGTGGTAAAGTCACTGCTTACCAAAAGTGAGCACCTCCAGCCAGACACACACAGGTTGTGATACAAAAACATCAGCGTGTTCTCATGCATTAATACAGTCTCCTATTTTGTGTGTAACAAGAGATTGTCACTACGGCAAATCCATTTTAGCTACGGCTGAATTTTATGAACAGGATCAAGTTGCACGGCTTCCCCCCACCCAGCTGATGAACCTGTAAAAAAACAGAACCACCACCCCATATTTTTGTAGCTCCATTCTTGAGTGGCAGAGATTGTCACTGCCCTAATCCTGCACTCTAAAAGTATCAGATGATTCCCCCCAAAATAGGAACTACTCGGTCCTCCATCTGCCCCACATAATTACTCTTTCCCTGACAGTCACCATCTTTTTCACCACAAAACATCAAGCACTGCTTAGGTCCAAGATCAGTTTTTAATGCTGTCCCTTTTAACACAAGTACAAAAGCCCAGTCTGCCATCAGTGTAAGTATTTATGGACTTGCAAACCTCCCAATTCCACCTAGACTCACACTATCCTCTTTGAAACTTTTCCCAATGGCTGTCTCAAAGCAAGAGCCCATAAAGAGCTTATTTCTTTAAATTGGAAGCTGTATGAAGGGAAACAGGTTTGAGAAAAATCACCATATTAAACTCGTTAGACTTTTTTCAAATGTTTTGGATTTTGACCATTTTTGGGAGGGAGGGGATTGAAAACATTTACCAGCAAGAGCCATGATTGGTTTAAAAACAGTTTAGAGAAACAGGCAGAAGCAAGTGCAGGGCTTCCTTTCAAATTTGAAAAGAAACATATCTTGTTGTTGGCCCTCCGGTCACATTCAGTGCTGTTTTTTCTTAGGACCATCTAAACAAGACAGATGTAGCCAGTATCCAGGCAGCAGCTGAAGCCTGAGCACTAGAAAGGCTCTCTGGGGTGGGGGATGGAGGGGAAAAGAGGAGAAGAGAAGGAGGAAGCCATTTGGCTATAAAAAGGATCTTTCTTTCCTGTTGAAATGCAATGGTAAAGAGTGTCAAAATGGCTTAAGGGTGGGGAGGTCAAACATGTTTTGAGATGTTAAGAACTCCTAAGCTTTGTCAAAAAGGCTGAAAAAAATCCTTAAGGTAGGTTTTTGTTCTTCCATGCAAAATACTTAGCCACCATAATAGCCGTGGTTCCTTAAATTTCCATTATCTGTTCACTTTTATCACAAATTAACCAAAACTATTCAGTTAACATTTTATCCTAATGAATCTGCCACTACAGAAACACTTCTGAAAATTACTGTTTTACAATAATTTTTGGATATATCATATTTGCCAATCCTTCCTCCCTCCAGCAAGCCTCCATTTTAAAAACCCGTCACTACTGCTTATATACAGTGCGACTGACTCTGCACTTAAGGATGCTCAAAAATAGGCACTAAGTAGTATTTTCCTTAATGCCAAAGCAGCAGCAAAATACACCTTTAATCTCTATGCCATCAAAACTAAACACAACATAGAGGGTTTTCTGCTAAACAACAATATTTTAGTAAAACTTCTATTTAGTAACTATGAAATTACTTGTCATTTAAATCCAGTGGTGAAATTCAGCAGTTCTGAAACACCTTGCTTCATGAAGCCAGACAAGAAGGCTCACACGGCTTCTATAGTAACTTTCACCCTTTTCTGTTACTTAACTAAAAATCTGCAAGAAGAAAGCATACAGCCTGCACAGTGAAGCCTTATTTGCTATGGCTACAGGTATTTTAAGTTCTGCAGCTTATGTTCTAGTTTGTACTGCAGTAATGCAAGAGTCCGTGGGTGTTTTTTGTTTTGTTTTTTGGTTTTTTTTAATAAGTAATTTATTTATATTTAATAAAGTGCCACTGGAGTACTGACTGGCACCCCAGGCCCCCTCCTCTCCCTACTGATGAGGAAGCCAGGCTCTTCCTTACTCTCCCCTTCTCAGGCTGGTTCTCCTATAAAAGCCTCTCCCACCAGAGACTCTAAACCACCATCTCAGGAGTTATATTTGAAAGTTCATTCACAGGAAATTGGATTTACACCTGCCTCATTTTTGAGATGTGCATAAAACAGGGATACAACAGCACAAAGCCTCTTCTCCATCATGCCCTCCCACCCCCACACCTGAAAAGGATGGGGTAGGGGGTGTAGGAAGGAGACTACCTTTGAGAAAGGGTTTTGAGAACTTATGAACAGATGCTAGAAACCCAGACCCTCTATTACCATTAAGGAGCTTAAGTTACACATCAAGAAATTAATTCCAGTTGCTAATACAGGAGTCAGGATGTTGTTAGCATCCTGACAATCCCACTCAACCACTGAAGTCCTCTCAAGTTCTGTAAGCACCTTGTCTCTCTCTGAAGTTTCTACACTCCACTAAAACTCTCTGCATGAGGTGGGGATTGAAGTAGCTGGTATTACAGTCCTTTGGGCTATGGGTGTCACTGCTTTGCACCAGAATTTTCTACAGCAAAAGTCCTCTGAGAAGTGGCACATCAGACTCATGCACATGGGCAGGTTTAAGTAGGAGTTCCTCCCAGTACTCATTGGACTGGCAGAGTAAAAGCCAGCATTAGGGGTGTTCCTCAAGGCTCAGTTCGTTTGTGGCAGGTTAACTGGCTGAAGAAGTCACCCTTCTGTACATATTCTCTAGAACTAAGTTCACTGCACAACCAGACAAACACTGGATGTTTACAGAAAAAGACAAAGCTGCAAGAAAAGTCTTCTGGGAAGAAGCATAGCTTCCCTCCTAACTGGGAAGTGTTCTGTAATTAAGGACTAACTATTATAACCTCCCACAATATAGGGAACCTGAAGCTGCAGTATTTTAAACTACTCCTCAAGCCAGCGTCACTAAACCTGGTATTAGAAACATGGTCAGAACCTAACACAGCCTTTTTTCCCCCCAACTGTAGAATTCCACATTTGATCAACATAGCTTTGACCAAAATCAAATGAAGATCAGTAGAAAATACTTTGTCAATTCCCTTTTAATAGCATAAAGGCTGAAACCCTTTTGTGCCAGACATTACTTGTAGATGCCACCACTGTTGCCAAATTGTGTGGCCAGCTAATCTAGTGAGGGCAAAAGTCCATCTTAACTTAGTTTATTTTTAAGGGATGTATACTGCAATAGGTCAGAGTTGAAAGTCACCTGACCAAGTAATACTCCATCTTTCTTTTGTTCCAAGGGAGAATCCACAATTATTAGGATGCCCATGCAAAATATATTATATATATTATTTTGCTACACCACCACCTAATTATTCAGAAACACTGCACCAGAAAACATCACAAGAAACAACAGAATTGTTCACAAAGGTCAGGATGGTGAGTAGCCAAGAGGTGGCAGTGTTCCTATCTGGTAAACAGGAAAAAGACCAATTGTTAATAGCATTCTATTTCGGTAGGAAGTCCAGTGGCATCAAAGTGATGGACTGCAAGAGTCACAGTTTTTAAACTACTTCTCTTGCTCTGTCAGCTGCAGCACGCTTAAAACTGAATATCCTCTGCAGGCACGACAACCAGCTCCTGGTCAAAGCAATTGCCTTAAGAAGCAGTAGTAGTATACTACTACAAACATTCTAATTAGAGTAATTGAATTAATCTAGACAAGAAGGAGGCAATATTATACTGCTTTAGTAGGCTTCTATAAATGAAAGCCTTTCAAGACATTGTCTATGCAGTTGTGGAGGTCTTTTTAATTAATAAAGAATTTTTAGATTTATAATACAAATTGTAGCTTAGACTTAGCACCAAAAAAAAACCAAAACAAAAACAAACAAACAAACAAAAAGTAAGAGTAACTGTATAAATCAGTACTTAAATTTCACTTGGCATTTAAGCTAGCCTAAGGAAATCCCAAGACTGCCTCACCTCTGAATTTTTAACATGGTTATTGAACACTGGAAGATGAAGTTTCAGTTCACATGTTCAGTGCAAAGGTCACAAGCTCTGCAAGACCATGATCAGAAACATTCCAGGGCAGCGTTGCCTAATTCATGGCAACAGCTTTATTTAACAAAAGCACTCGAGGAATGGTTTCCCTCCGTAACTCCATATGGGATCAAACATGAAACAAGTCAGCTTACTCCAAGAAGTGGCTTCTTTGACTAGAGAGCTTGGTGTTTTGAGAATTTGTTTTGGCTGGTTTTGTTTCTTTTTGTTTGTTTAAACTTTGATTTACAAAGATCTTTCATTCTGAAAGCATTTCCACCTAGCTGTAGCAGAAAAAGAGCAATAGCACACATATTTGGCAGGAATGTCTCCCCTGCCTGGAGAAAAACAGATACATGAAATGGGGAAAAAACAACCCACACACCATGGTAATTCTGACTCTTACTGATCTAGGAAAGTATCTTCTAACAACAGCCATTTGTTCCTAGTGAATGACTAGCAACAGATTTCCCGGGCTAGAAAGGGGTTTCTGAGGAGGCATTTCCATTCGTAGATAGTAAGATAATAAGTGTAGCATTTTATATCATTTCACATCATGCTGCTCAAAAAACTTGTGCTACTTTACTAGAATACGTGCATCCAAAACAAGTTACTAGGTTTGGAGCTGTGTCAGTCACTTTGGATTATTTTCCCATACTACTTCTCTCCTTCTGCAAGGGACTACTTAGCTGTTTGTCGAAGTATCTCTGCCAGGGGAGCCAAATGGAAAATTGCCCCATCTACATCCAAAATCTGAATCTACTAAGACAGGTGTCAACTATTTCTTTACACACACCTTAAGGAAAATTCATACCAGGAAGCTTTGGAGCAAAATTAGACACCACTACATATAATGAAAAAAATTGTTCTCAAAGGAAGGAAATAAACTGCAAAAAGCTGATAATTAGGAGAGAGTCATAATGAGGGAGGTTATCATTACCCCAAGTAGTCTGTCTGATTTCCATTCCCAGATAAGCCATATACAAATGCACCTGAATTCTGCAATGAGGTTAACACTCTGTTCTCATATGCTGAGAAATAACTGGATGAAACAAACAAGATTTCCACGACAGCATTCCATGTCAGTGAGTTTCTCACCTGCTGACAGCATATTTGGATACCGTACTGTAATCTCAGCTGGCAGGTATCACTATTCTATTTTTTTATTTTGTCTTTGTTTTGATATGCAACATTTCCTCTTTCCAATCTATCCCTTAGCTGATGAAAAGTGTTTCCTTTTATGTTTCCTCCTGGGATGGTGTTAAAATGAATTTAAAATTTAAACAATAAAAACATTGATGAAAATACTGTGTTCTCCTGTAGACAAGATAATATTGAGTTTCATGCATTTTATGGTATTTTCAGTTGAGATCACGATTTTTTTTCCTGTTGCTTATACTAGAAAACTAATATTAAAATACTGTCAAGGCTTCCTCACAATAACTTAAAACTTTAAGTGGAAGGACACATTGCAGACCAGTTACTCTAAAATACATACTAAATAGCTTTCTCCTTTTTTTTTCTGAAACAGCTGTATTGAACATTGGTGAAGACAAAACAGCAGTTCTGACAGGGTTCAATACATTATTCCTAGATTGATTAACTGTCAAGATTCATTCTTTCATTTAGGAGAAAGTAAGTTGGTCTTACTATGCTAGCCAAACCCTCATAAATACTATATAAAAATGATGTTTACATGCATACACTGACAATATATAATGAAGACAAATGAATGGCAACAGAAGAAGTGTATTACTGAACAGCTGAGAGGAATGAATGTTTGTTCCATGTTTACACAGTGACCTGCACTACCAAAAACTACAACATTTTAAGAGTCAGATGCTTAGTCACAAGAATGCTTTATAATGAAATGCACAACTATGGCTTTCACCAAAAATTTATTCAAAGCATCCATGTTATTCAACTTCCTTCTCAAAGTTTCAGGCAGAGCTGGGGAAGGAAATGAGATGAACAGGTTTGGGCAAGAGAAAGTCTTCAGTCCACACCATTGAGGAGTTTCACCACCTGAAGCTCCTGAGCAGCCCCTGTTCTCTGCTGAATGGCACAGGCTGGCATTAAGAACAGGTGTCACAAGTGATATTGTATACAGAATAAAAGTGTTATGAATTGTGTTTACAAGGATATTAATTGAAAGACATGACTTCACTTTAACAAAATGATTGTCAAATGAGGTAGCTGAGTAACTCCTCCTCACAAAATTCCTGCAGCTAAACACACTAATTTGAAATCAATTAAAATAAAGTAAGTTTAACACCCTGAATAACTTCTACAACTATAAAAATTATGGTACTCTCTGAAGAAAAGTAAAAGTTATTGCTTGCATCTAAGGACTGAGATATGAAAATTAAACTATTAACTTGAAAAGTGGCTCAAGTTGGTTTTTTTGTTGCTTACTTTGTGAAAGTAAACTTATGTTAACACCTGCACTTTCAAATTATGGTTCTCCTATTTGTTCTCACAGTGTATAAAGTTTTTTGGCATCGTTGCCAAGAGACCAAGATAGGAGCACTAGTAAAAGACTATCAGTAATCACGTACTACTTGAACTCCCTTCACTGGCTCAGAGGCATAGGAAAAGAAATGAAAGGACTGACAAGGAAGTGTTCCAGTGAAAGAAGAGCCTCTGGATCTAAGCCAAGCCCAAGTATGCCACTACAAGCTCAAGTGGCCAGCCACAGAATCCAACTACTCCATTCTTTGCAAAGACATGCTGACCTTACCTATATCCAAAGTCAATGCCAAAGCCTCCTACAAGGGGAAATGAAATGCACACATTATATTAATTATAACTGCAGTGCTTCAGAACTTTCAGCAAAAATCCCCCTAGTAGTTCTCTAGAAGACCTAACTTCCTAAATCATAAAGAATTTTCAATTGTTACTACCAACATGCACTAACCATGTACCAATACATAACTGCATCAAGGCATACAACTGCTCCCTGGAAATATTATTTGAAGAATAAGGACCTGGATGGAATGAGGGCTCCACATGTACCCCATAAGGTTCAGCAGAATGTGGCCCTAGAGGCTTTCCACTTGTCCTGGTAAGAGACCAAGAAATTGGACCAACTTGACACAGCTGCTCCTGGGAACAGTTCAGATTCAGAGGCATGTAATGAACTACTTTTGACAAGGTGCAAAGGTGGGATAATTCCACCTTTGCCAGAAAAGCAATAACATGAAGATAAAGTTGTATTTGCCTTGACAAGTCACAGTTGCCTAAAACTTAGAAGTTTATCAAATTTGTATGCATTGGGAAGTGCATACAAATGCAAAAAGCCCATCTCAGGAGTGGCTGGAGGTTTATAGAGAACAGCCCTCCAGCAAATTGCCAGCTACATCAGCTCAAGACACTTCAGCCTTGCTTCCACTCAGCCCAGCCTGCTTAGACTGCCCACTGTGAACCTCCCCATGAACCATCCCACCAACCACACAGGGTATTTCAAGTAAGGGAGCCATGCTTCAGCAACAGAAAGCTCAGGGGCCATACATTAGTAATCTAGCAACAGGCTCAGAGCCCTTGAAAAAACTAGTAATGCTAGAGCAGGAGCTACCATGGAATTTGATCAATTAAAATACATATTGTCTGGAACACAGAAAGAAGACAGCACCTTCCCACTAAGAGAGGGCATGTAGTTACCTTTTAGAACTCTGTCAACAGCCATCATTTAGAACTCTAACCCACTCCCTCGCTGACAATTGTACAAAGTCAAGAGGGGAAGAAGCAAAGATAGTATTAAATCTTACCCTCATTACCATTTTAGTACATACAAGAGCAGCACTAGAAAGACTCTACTGTTTTGTTATTGTTGCTTGTTTGGTTATTATTTCTTTCACAGTAGAATCTACTCCAGACCCACTGCCTGATCCTTCCAGTACCAGTTTCTTTATTATAATAATTTTGATTTTGTTTTTCTTTTTTCTTCCCATCCAATATTTGCCCATCCATTTAAAAGCCTTTAACAGAAGTTGACACCAAATACATCCTATTGGGACACAGCTGCAACACTGCAGGTACTTCTACAGTAACTCGCCAGGAGAAATTATTTTCCAGTATTTCAGACTAGTATTCAGTCAATTCAACACCATTCTCTCATACCATTATCTGCACAATAGTGTCCAGGACTTGCAAGCACTTCAGTGGGAGAAACAACAGTTTTCATTTTCCCCTACAAATAACCACTTCTCTGAGGGGAGGCTGTTCGGTTCTCACAACAACTTTAGCTAGCTTGCTGATCAGTCAGTCATCAGTTAAAGAAAGTCTGTTTTCCAATTTGCTCATCTAGCCACAAAAGCTGTGTTTGGGACACTCAGCCGGCTCATTCGGCAACCGGTTTCTGAACAGAGAAGCCATGCCTTTCTCAAGTAACATCCTTGTATGGATCAAGTATTCTTGAAATTTGAGTGACTTTGTCTAGCAGGCTGCAGACCCCCTTCACGCTCCAACTTCAATGTATTAAATCTCCAGTGCCTTTGGGCACACCATATATAGCGGTGGGGGCGGGGTGTGCTGCAGGGGGCTGGAATTTAACCCTTTACCGGCACTGCTGTTTAAGGGGAAAAAAGATGGCTTGGAGGCATGCTGCTCCTTCTTTCTGTGCTCTAAGAAAGTGCTTCCCTAGAGAAATACACCCCCCTGCTGCACATGCACTTACTAGAACGTCCTGGAAGTGGACAGTTGTTCCAAAGCACAGCAAGACCCCAGGAGCTGCCTGATGAAGCTGCCCTTGCACCCTCCACGGCCTGACATGGAATTATTCAAGGTTACAGAAGATCAGCAATAGTAACCTTGCCAGGCAGCTCACTCACTGGTGCTTCACACTACCATCCCTGACACAAGACAGCAGCTTTTCTCTAGTCCCTGATGCAGCACTAGGTTGGATTACAAAGTTTAAGGGCCATCCATAATGCAGACAGCTTTCAAGCTTTGCTTGCACCCAATATTTAAGGCTAGGGATTTTTCATTTGTACACTTAACTGTAACAGTGTGAACAGCTGAGTAAGAAGAACCATTGAAGTGAAGGGAGAGGCAAAAGGGTTTAAAGTTTGATAGCTGACATTTTACCTTAAATAATAGTTTGCCTTTTGTTAACCAGGAGCAGCTGAACAAAAGGCATGACACTAGTTTTTTTAGCATATGCCAGCCACTCTGGACAGCAAGTACAAGACATCCAAACAGAATCCACAAAACCCAAGACAATGTGAGACATGGGGAAAAAACAACAAGCGCCAGCACCATTTCCATCCAAGAATCACACTGAAGGTTAACTGCTGAATTTCAGGTCCCTGCTAGTCTTTTAATCCAGCCAAACACAACATTTGATAGTTCTGCACATTCACAATACCTCGCCTAGCAAAAGGAAATATTTACAGTAGATGGTAGTTTATAACAATATGGGCTATCCACAAAATATGAGGTAGGCATGTAATACAAGCAATCAGCTTGTATAGGGTTTAGCAAACTTCACAGGACACCATTAAATATTTTGATTATGCGTGGAGACTAAAATTAGAGGAAAAATTATGCAACACAAGTTCAGCTATTACCTTTAGCTCACTAAAGCACCCTGCTCCCCCACAACACAGATTCAAGGGTGAGCATCTGCTCTTCTCACATCCCTGGAAGGCACTGGTATGAGAACAGCCTTGGTTATTGCCTGAGTGATCTTAGGAGAGATAACACTGTAGTAACAAACAGGAATAAAACATAGCTGCTGAGATGACAGCAGTCACCTTTGGTTGGGTTAATTTGTCCGCTTCAGAAATTAGTTTAGGCAATTAACATGTTTCTTCAGTTGGGGTCGTTTTCTCTGTAGCATTCAAGGCATACCTCACAATCCCCAGAAAAGTGACTCGAACCCACTGCCAGTCCAACAAGTTTAGAGCTTGCCTCAAGTCGCCTCCCTTCTGCTGGGAAGTAATCCATTTTCTCCAAGCCAGGACCAGTGCAGAGGCACAAAGCATACAAAACCATACAACAATATGCATTTGAAGTTTTAAGTTCAAGTCTTAGTCACTTAAAAAATATTTCAACCACACATGAAGGAAACTGCTAACTAGTGATGATCCTATCCAACAAGTTCACCACCTAGGTTTTAGCAATACATATTACACACTCAAGTGAAATAACAGGAATACAGCTCTTATTTCTTAGAGCTGAAAACGTAACTATGAATTAATTCTTGTGGCAGTATTGGACACATATCTGAGATGCCTGAACAACACAGAACAAATTCATGAGCCTCATCCGTGGGTACTGGGTTTTATTCCTTTTCATACTATGCTATACAGCTATAGCATTCAAAGCTGGCCAACATTTTTAGTTGCTAAAAAAAGATTAGCAGCTATGAACTCTATAACTGAAAAGGATTTATTTTGTTGAGGGTTGATAGCAGAGGAAGAAACAAGTAGCTGAGAATCAAAAGAACTTAAGAGAAGAAGCACACTACTGTCTTAGCCACATACAATTTCTCATCTTTAAGATGGTAGGGCAAAAAGGAAAGATAAAAATAATGTCAGACGTGACATTATATAGTAAAGAAGCTTTTGTACTCAAGGTAGAAGTTGGCAGATAATATTGCTCCAATTCCTTAGCATGTTTTTGTTTCATTTCAGTGACTTGATTTAGATGCACAAGCTTAATTTGTTAGGAGGACCAAACCTATCCCACCCACAGAGCCCTCCTTCAAGCACAGCCAGAGAATGGAGAAAACAACCCATGAAGGAGCTGCAGCTGAGCTCATGAAGAGAACAGCTGAAACAAAGTCAATATGCCCAATATATTTTAGGATCAGGGACATCCATTCATTACATTAACCAATACTTGGATTGCCAAGCAGTAGCCAGTCCCATTCCCATCCAGTACTTCTACACTTCAATTAAAGACTTGAAATGATAGGTTAACAGCATTAGTAAAAATTACGTACTACATAATTATGATCCAAGACTATATTTGTAACTGCCCTACTGAAAGTGGATTACAGCTGAAGACAATAAACCCCTTCTGTGAAATCTTATCTGTGGTAACATTAGTCTTGCATTCAGTGCATTGTTTGTGCAGCTTAAGATCTGTGCTCTCAACACATCATGATTCTTTGTCTGATGGAAAGACACCAACAACTTTGCAGGAAGGAAGGGAGTATGGGAGGAAAACTAGGAAGAGACTGGGTCAAGACAGTATTGAAAGAGGAATGATACCTCCTTGACTTTAAAACAGAGGAATTAAGTAGTTTTCCTTTAAGGAAGCATGGTCTAGCAAGCGAGTTTACATGCTATGAAGATTTAGCTGAAAGGAGAAACTGCTACACACAATGCAAGATTTCATTACTAAATTGAAACGAAAATTCAGCTACATCTTCTCTCCCAGTTATGAGATACACATCAAGGCATCAGTTCCAACAAAACTGCAATTTTAAAAAAATTATGGGTATACAGTAGTCTAGTTTCACACCTATTTATTGTATGCACATCTCCAGTTGTATGCTCTCAGGAGAAGTCACTATAACCTCAGAGGTCTATGCTGCAGCCCACAAGCATTAATACCCTTAAGACACAGCAATATTCTTAGGTTTTCAAAGACATGCTTTAAGTAAAAATAGTCCATGAAATTTGCCTGAAGATCCAAGGCATTTCTGCTTCTTCCAATTTTTACTCACTGGAAATTGTCTGAAGTAATGTTTAATTAAGGCAGTAGTGTAACAATATCACATTACCACCAAGAGAAAAACTTGACAAATTTGCAGTATTTACCCTAAAATGGTGAGCAGATTTCAACACCAGTCACTGCAAAGCAAGGGGGGTTGGATTCTGTTAAGTATGGTATTAAAGCTGTTTTAAACCCTAAAGTTTTAATTCTCTTACTAAAGAGAAGGAAAAAAAAAACAAACAAACAAACAAAAAAACAAACAAAAAAAAAAAACAAAAACGAAAAAAAAATAAAAAAATTGTACATGCAGGGAAGAGCCAGGAGCTAAAGATGTGATGGAGAAGAGGTATCTAAAGGGAAGGTAAGGCAAGGCAGAGTAATCCCAGAGGTTTAACACCTGATAGCTGAACAGTATTTGCAGGTTAAAAAATATTGTGGAAAAAACATTATCCCAACCCCTTATCTTAAGGATGTTAAATCCACATTCCATAAATCACATATGAACAAAATAACTCACTACCCTGCTTTCTTCATCAGAAAAAAAATCTAAAAGGAAAACAAACCATCAGTAACCAAATCTGAAGCACTATGTTCAGATGAGCACCTGTATGTGCATTTGATATCAGAAGAGAAGAAACAGTAAGTATGATAAAAGAAGGCTGCATGAGCACAAAGAACTATATGCAGTTTCTTACATACACTAGAAGTAAGAATTTTTCTAGCTCATGTACATTTTTCTCCAAAGCTGAAGCTCTAGCAGTCACAACTCCAGCCAACACAAAGTACTGCATTTTAAAACCACTGCCTCCAGATACACTCCTAAAATTTTTAATCTCTTTGTTAGGTGGCAAAACCCATAATCATTAGGAAGAGAAACAGCAAGAGCCTGTACCACACACTGTGGTTTTATATAAATAACCCCTGAGCAAGAGATGCAGAACTGGAGCTGGGAACTCGGGCACACTCCCTCTGCAAGCCAAGCGCTTTGGCGAGACGTGTGGGTGGATGGCATTGGGAGCACCATGGAGCAAAGCTCAGCATTTGGCAGTATGGAAAGCTATTGCACAAAAGCAGCCACGTTTAACCTACCATTCCTGTCTAACCACTCTATTCCTCCTTTCCCCTCATACCATCTTGCAATTAAAATAAACTTATACCAGTGCTAGAAAAAGGAAAAAAAAACTTTCTGTCATGTGAAGTGAATTAAACTGGCTCACAGAAGCATCTCCTGAGTGTGCACAGCCAAGCCTGGGGAGAACAGAGGAGGAAGTGAGAGCCCCTATTCTCTGAGTAGCCATGAGATGTTAAGACAGCTTGCTCCCTATTGTGAAACCACAGCTTTACCCTACATTAAGAGCAGCTTAGACAAATTCAATCAGCAAATTTAGTCAAAGTACCAGATAAGTAGCTTTTAGTTCAGCTAAAGCTATGCAGTTGAATGTTTTCCCCTATACATGTACAAGGCTCCAAAAATTACGTTTTTCACAATCTGTAAAACAAGAAGGAATGCATTTTATTTGTATTCTAAAAAGATAAGAAATCCAAGAATATACGTAACCCCAGAATTCAACACAGCAATCTGATTTTAGCGAGTGTTGTCTACATGTTCTAATAGCCCCATGAAGCATTGCAACTCACTAATATGGCGAAAAACATAAGACTTTGTAAATTATTCTCATCAGTTAAGAACCTGACCAAAGACAGACCTGCTTCAAGGAAAAGGAAAAAACAGTCTGATTTCCCTAAGGGCAAGGGAAAAAAGACCTTTAAATTCCTTTCTTGCAATGGGAGGGAGCTGTGGTGCTACAGGCTCTTGTCTCATATGTCTTCGTGGTCCATGAACCACTTCTAAAATAGAATCTGTAGAGCAATGAGAACTAGAAGGGTCACACACCACTAAGCTGACTGAATTTGGCAACTCCACACTTTCCCTAGAAAGTGTTAGAAGTCTGCTATTGAAGTGTTTCCACCATCCACCACTGTTATCATGAAGAGGTATACTAAAGCACACAGGAGCTGTGATCTGGCATAAATGAAACCTCAGTTATTTAACCTGCAACTTGTGGCATTTTCCACTTTCTGCAAACTCACTCGAATCCAGATAGTTTATCAATAAAAGCCAAGTGTCCTACAGTTGTTCCAACATTTTCTAAGATCATGGTTTGGTTTACACCCTATTAATACTTTCAAGAAAAGAAAAGCAGAGGTGCTCTTTAGTCATAGATAAAACAATCAAGAACACTTTGACTTATCAGGTAGAATATTTGATTTAATTATAGGTAAGACTAAAGTAAAATCCTCTCCAAGTCCTAGTCTAGTTGGTTTTTATAACAATAACACCTAGTTGCTAGTGTAGCATTGATAGTTCTGTCCATACAAAAAACGCTTCCAGACAAAAGAAAATTATCAGGGTTGCAACATGGTTACTTTGTAGAATGCTTTCAAACATCTGAAATTAAGCATTTTCCCTGCTGCCATGATAGCATTTTACATCAGACAGTGGGGTTCCTAGTAATAAACCACCAGACTGGATTTCAACAGCAGCTCTCTAAGAATTTGCTTTTGTTTCCCCCTTCCACCCCACAACAGTTTCATTCACTTTCTTTCATGCACCACTGTAGTAACTGTAGGCAGTGTATCTGAAAAGCAATGTTGAGAGTTCCACCCTCTGTTTGCCACTGTTCTGACAGTCAATATTCTGTGTTTCAGAGACTGTTACATACTCATAGCACACAACAGGGGTCAACAGCTCAACTGAGACTAGAACCATCTTCGACTAAAAGAGACTACACCAGACATCCCAGTTCAGAGCTGAAATCTGCATTGCTCTGCATTAAGAGGATGAGCAACTACACTGCCCTTGTCTGGCAAATGTGTATGTGTAGTCTTGTTTTGAGACTTGGAACACCCAGTAAGTAACCACCCACGGTGCTATTTCCCTTCTCACTCGAGGGAGTCTCAAAATGGAGGTGGAACGAGGGAAAATTATAGGGAACGGACAATGATTCCCAGAAGGAGGGGTGGAAAGACCAAAGAGGAACAGGGCGAAAGGCAACAAATGAGTAGCAATATTAGTACAGGAATATCATGTTCTAGGCAAGGAGGCATAAAATAAGGGAGCCAGAAACTTTTGTGCAGAAAATCCTTAGGAATGAGGTCAAACTCCTTATAATAGGGTAAGGAGGATATATCCTGAGGAAGGACAGCTCTGCATTTAAGAGAACTACTCTTCCAGCAGCTTGCAGATGAGATCTGCCTACACCCAAATCTTACCTGCATGAATTAATCTGAGGGAATACCCTGCTCACCAGCTTTTCTCACATACAGAGCAGAAACAGAACTTTAAACTACTAATACTAAGGTTTCAGGCTACCATTGCTGCCTTGCATTTTAGGTTTGTTTTTACACTATTAGCCCAACAAAGTGCTTAAGTGATGCACTAAGTACTCTCCTGGAAGGCTGCCTTTCTATTATCGTTCCTTTTATGAGGCTGTAAATAGCATTCTTAAACAAGCAATAACCCTCACAGTTTTGCAGCCACCCTTTCTCAGAAAAAAAAAAAAAAAAAAAAAAGGTTTTATACCTCACCCATATTTTTAGCCAAAGTGATAAAGACTTACAGGACAAACTGTTCGAAATAGTCAGTCTGGCCCAAACAATTCCCCTTGAGTGAATAATAAATACTTGCAAATACTGATCAGGCACACCCGCATTAAGGAGCCACCAAAATGAACTAATCAAGAACAGTAGTAGATCATTAATTTGCAGAATAAAAGCCTTTCTCAACAGGAGCCAAAGGCTTGAAAATATTTACTTGTTTTAAAACAATTTCTAGGTCTACAGGACACAGGAACACCCAAACCCAATCCTTTAAGAGGTGTACTCTTTTCAGAGGGTACTGTTGAAAGTAAAATTAGTTATGAAAAATAAATTAAGCTTTTTCAGAAGTTACGTCTAGAAAAGCCGTACAGTTTAAGCAAAGCTAGAATACCTTTGTTCCTTTCGCAATTTACCTTGGAGCTCCTATCCCAGCTACTCTTTTACTAAGTGATGAAGAATACATTGCATTGGAAGCTGGATATTCTATGCTATGGCCAAAAGCCCTCAGTTGTTTCATTTTACATGCTTCATAAAGAACTATCATCCTACTGAGAGCACAAAAACTAGAGGCTTTCTAGCCTGTATCACAAGACCAAAGTTGTACTCCAAAATGAATGCAGAAAGACATCTTTATCTTGTGTTTTAAGAACATCATGCCTCATTTCAGTCCAGCATTCAGTACTACACAACTGCTTTAGGAAGCCCACTCTTAGGAAGACACTGAGATAACACAAAAAGCTGTAGGCAGCCCAGTTGCCATTACGTTTCTAGGTTGCTTTTTTTTGTAAAAACTCGACTGCTCCTCAATTACGTTTCCATGTCCCCCAAACGTCATTTTAAGGTCTTTCTTCCACAGAATTCATTCGGTTTGTCCTCTGCCACTAGCAACTTCAAGAAACACAAAACGCCAGACCTTTCTAGAATTATTTCATAGCTATAGCAACATTAGGAGATAGAAGAAGTGCCCCTGAAAACTGAAGACAAAGGCATCACCACATTTCCCTAGGCTAAATGCCTTCATGTATCAGTTAAGCAAGCATCCCACAGGAAACTCTTGTACTACCCCTGCCCTCAGGCAGGTTTTTCCCTGAAGCCCCTGGTTCTGCTGTCCAATTTCATCCTGGGAGGAAACTACCTCCAACACCAGTTACTGGAAAATTCCAGCAAAATCCCCCCGCGTTGACCCCCAGAGCAAAAGGGGAAAGTCAGCAGATCGCCATTTTCCAGCTTCAAACGAAAAATCAAGTTTCAAACTATCACAGCAAAAAACTATCCCAATGAAACTCAAGACACTTTCAAGTACATTTTGAAGAAGCCACTGCCTCTTTTTGAGATCTATGAAAAAGTAGTTAGGGTCACCAGAATCAAAACTGGCAAAGCCAAAACGTTTTAAATTAACACCACATAAAGCAGGTTCCTGTTTTTGCATCAGTAGATGTTTGCCACCGCATAAGCAGACAAGACCAAGAGCAGCAGATGTAGCTGGCATATGCAAGCATGAATTTCTCCGCTAGCTTTTTTCACTACATTTAATTTATTTATAATTAAGCAATCAAAATGTTGTCCGTTTCTCAACACAGTTATCGTCCTTCCCTATTTATTCGAGTTTTTTTAATCCAGCGGGTTACACGCCGAACACGGCCATGCAAAGCAGACTCCACAAACCAGTTTAACTTAGCACTGGGGCTCTGGGGGCCCCAAACTTTTTTTCTCTTGCATCTCCACGGCCCCGCCACCCCTCGGTACGCGCCCGATGAGCTCCCTCTGAGGGGCAGAGCGCCCGCAGCAGCCCAATGCCCCCGCTGCAAACCGTTCAGGGGCAGCCGGGGCTCGGCCCCTCCGGGGACAGCATGACCCGCACCTCACGGAGGCCCCCCGGCTCACCTCCTCCTCCATCCCCTCCTGTCGGGCGGCGGCGCGGAGCAGCGCCCGCTGGGAGCGGGGCGCGCCCGGGACGCCGCCGCCTCGCCGCACGCCCTGAGGCCCCGGTGTGTCCGCTGGCGGGGCGGCCCTGCCCCCTGTCCCCAGCCCCGCGCCCGGTCCCCGCGCCCCCGGCAGCGAGCGATGCGGGCGGAGGCCCTCTGGCGCCGGCCAGGGGGCGGCAGCGCGGCCGCCCCTTCCTCCCTCCTTCCCTCCCGCGCCGCGCCCCGCGCTCACCTCGTCGTCGTGGTGCTGGCAGTAGCTGGCCCGGTCGGGGAAGACGGAGAGGATGTTGTACGGCGAGGCGGGGTAGGGCGGGCTGAGGGCGAGCGGCGCGGCGGGGCCGGCGGCGGCGGGGCCGGCGGCGAAGCGCTCGATGAAGTGGTCCTTGGTGAGGCGGACGCGCTGGTGCGCCCGCACGCAGTTGTCGCACAGGTGCTCCTGGCAGTCGAGGCAGCGGGAGCTGGCGGCGTTGCCCTCGTCGCAGGAGCTGCAGCGGGGCTCGCCCTGGCGGCTGTGGGGCCGCCGCAGCAGGAGGGCCGCCGAGCCGCCGCCGCCGCCGCCCGAGGAGGAGGACGACGAGGACGTCGAGGAGGGCGCGGCCGAGGCGGCGGCGGCGGGCGAGGAGCCGGCGGCGCGGGGCGGCCCCGGCGGCGGGCGGCCGTGGTGCCGGTTGTTGCCGCCGCCGCCCCCGCCAGAGCCCGCGGCGGGGCCGGCCCCGGCGGCGCGGCCGTTCTTCTGCTCGTCGGCGGCGGCCGCCACGACGACGACGTCCAGCAGGTTGCTGAGGAGGAAGTTGGAGGAGGGCAGCGCGTCCATGCCCGAGGGCTCCGAGATCACCACCTTCTGGTCGCAGATGGGGCAGCGCAGCTTGAGCGCGTCCCCCGCGCCGGGGTGCCGCTGCGCCTCCAGGCACTGGCGGCAGAAGGCGTGCAGGCAGGGCAGGACGTGGAGCCGCCGCGGCGGGCCCCCGCAGGAGGAGCCGCCGCCGCCCCCGGAGGAGCTGGAGGTCTGCGAGGAGGACGAGGAGGTGGAGGAGTTGGACGACAGGGGAGCCGGCGAGCCGCACATCTCCTTGCACAGCGGGCAGATCTGGAAGTCGGACTCGGGAAACGAAGCCATTTGCGATGGGCCTGAACTCCCCGAGATGGGGGCAAAAACGTGTCTCTCCTCCCTCTCAGAAACAACAACAAAAAAAAAAAAAAAAAAACCAAAAAACAAACAAACAAAAAAAAAAACCAACAACAAAAAAAAAAACTACACCAAAACGTGGGCGGAAGAGCAGAGGCGCGGGGAAAAGGTAGTTCTGCAAGCAGCTTACGAGCAAGCTGGCATCGATCAGTCGTTTTGCCAAGTGGGATCGATGGGCCGGTTTTGCAAATACGGTGTCATCGATCCGGCGGTCTGCAGGGAGCTGGGTCCTCTTCTCGTACCTCGCTGCTGCCGGGCTGGCTGCTGCGGGGAGGGGGGAGTATTTTTGGTATCAAGGTGTAGCTGTCCCGTTCTCCCTCAGTAAATGGATCCTCTCTTCCCTCTCATGTACTTAACCCCCGATCCCCCGTTGCATTAGACAAATTGTATCGATTCCCCGATCGGTCAATACCTCACACAGTCTTCTCATCTCCCCCTCGGGTCAGCAGTTTGACAACGTGGTTTGGTTACTTGTCCTCTTCCTCAACGGAAAGTGCATGGGCGCCGACCGCCCGGTCCCCGCCGCATCCAGCGGGGACCGAACTCTGTCCGCCGGGGCTCGGCTCCGGTCCCCACGGCCGCAGAACCGGGTCGGGGAGGCAGTGCAAGTCCCTCTCGGCCGGGCGGGTGGGGGGGCAGCAGGGGTTTAACTCAAGTTTCGCTCTTTCTTCTTGGGGCGTTGGGTTTTTTCCTCTTTTCCTTTAAACCTGTGCTTGTCGGGGGGGAAGGGGAAATTTCGTTTCAGTTCCCCCCTCCACTTTTGCAATCCAGAGCAGCTCTAGGAGAGAGAGAGGCACTGAAACACAGTGGCCAGGCAGACTTCTCCGGCTCCAGTCTTCCCCCGCCGACGCCTGCTCCACCACCGCATGACTGGGGGGTGGGGATGGAGGGCGGCGTTGGTGCCCACCCCACCGGCAGAGACTCACGCTGGCGGGACGCGGAGGAGGAGATGGGAAGAATAAAAGGGCTCCGAGGACGGCCAAGAAGGGCAGTCCCCTGTCTCGCCTCACCCGCCGGACGCCTTCCCTTACGCGGGGCTTCCGCGGAGGGCAGCGCCGAGCCCGCAGCAGCCCCGGCACACGCGGTACCGGCTGCTCCCGGCCGGTCAGAGCCGCGGGCTCGGCGCGGCTCGCAGAGGCTGCGGCGGCCGGGCAGAGGAGCAGCGGCAGGTCCCCGCCGGCCGCCCTGAATTATTCATGGGGGGTGTATTATATTCGCTCGCACAAATTGGAGCCGCTGTGCAATGCTATCCGAGGCGCTACGCTCGCCCCCTCCTCCTCCTCCTCTCCGGTTCTCTCTCGCTCTGAGCCCCTGCAGCGCCTAGGATCACATTTCCTTTGTCATCTCGCCTCTTCGCGTGGTGTTTTATTGAGAAAACAAAAATAATATAAAACCCGAAGAAGGGGCGAGAGGAGGGAGGGGGTACGGCGGCGGGGGAAAGCAGCGAAAACCAAAACGCCCGCCTCCCCCGCGATCTGCCGAGCCGGAGCCCACCGGCCCCGGGGGGTGAATTAGCAGGAATTACTCACTGATTCGGCAGCACCGTCCCAGGCGGCGTGGGATCCGGGGAGAGCCATCGCGCCGGGCGCCTTCCCCGCCTGGCGGGGTGCGGAGGGCGGCCCCGGGGGGGCGCGGGGCTGGCGGCGGCGCTGGCTCCGGCCCCGCTGCGGCCGCCGGCACTGGGGCGGTGCGGCGTGCGGGAGCCTTTTTAAGCTCCGACGGCGCGGGCTGACTTCCGCCCGGCTGCGGGGGGCGGCCGGGGGGCGGCGGCGGCGGGCAGGAAACATTCGCCCTCCTCCGGCCCGACCTGCCCCCATCCGCCCGCATCCAGCCCCCTTCGCCCACCCCCGTGTTTTAATACCGCCGGTTCCAGCGCCGGGCACCCCCCTCCCACCGTGAGTCTGACGCGCCGCGGCTCGGGCGGTCGCCAGCCCCTCGCGCCCTTTTTGGGTTTGGGATGCGAGTGGGGCCGTTCTTTGAAAGCAGCGAGGCGTTAATGCAGCTTTAAACATTAAGTCTCTCGAGTAATTGTTTTCTGATGCCCAGTCTAGGGCTGACGGGCTCCTCTCCGCGCTCCTGCGGTTGCCGCCGGGTCTGCGGTGCCGGGGGGGGATGTTGCTGCTGGGCAGGGGCAGGCGCTTCCTCTCCTTCGAAGTGACGAGATGAAGTTTGCAAAAATCAGCCGGGATGCCATTTGCGCTGCTGTGAGACCGCGCTCAAATAAAAATCTGCAACAATTATTTTGGTTCTAATGAAATGGCCCGCCACCAGCAACGTGTGGGTGGAAAGTTTCGGCTCTGCAGCACGACCGAGTGGCCACCCTCTTGGTTAGCGGGGCTTGCGGTAGCAAGAGAGGACGCATGGCACTGCACCCTTAACAAGGGAACTGGAAATCTGAGAAATTTTAAAACCTGGAACTGACTTAGGGATTGGAAAGTTAAAAAAAAACAAAACCCACAAACAACAACAACAAAACAACAACATAAAACAAAAAACAGGAAAAGGAATAAAAATGGGGAAAATATAGAGATTAGTGAACAGAAGCATCCGTAAATAAGCAAAATAATCTCAAAACTAATTGCTGTTCAGTAATGGTAATAAATTCTCAGAACCACCACAGAATAGGAAAACTGGCTATTAAAATATATTCACTTATGTTTCTCCTTTGTTTAGCCCTTAGATCTGCAAACAACTGATGCTATTTACGCCTTAGACAGCACCAATAACACGAACTTAAATTGTCTGCTTAAAAATGCCTTTTGCCTTCTGCTGACATGTACTAAATACAGCTCTAGCCATGCCTGTGGGGATCTCAAAAAGCCCTTCAGAGAACTGAGAAACTCAAGAGTTCTAACATCCTTATGCAAGACCAAGCAATGGGAATTGTTGATGAAGTCCATGGAGTAACACACGTGCATTAAGTTGTAAACAAGCATGAATATTTATTATGCCCCTCAGTAGAATATTCTTCTCAGAGCTTGCCTTATGTATCACTAAAGGATTTGGCTCTGGGGCTGTGGTCTTTATACTACAAATCCATGTGTTCATATTTGAGCATGCAGGTGAAATCCACCACAGCTTTGACTATCTAGAGGTTAAAAAATCATTGAGCCTTGCCTCAGCTCTGTTTATTTGTCCTGTGGCTGCCGCAGAGAGTTATGATGCTGCAGAGCTTGTCCTTCCCCTGATGAAGTCAGTTGTGAACAGCGGGAACTCCCCGAATAACAAGCGCACGGTTGATCTGTTTGGGTTTCCCAGATAACGCTTTGCACTAGCTCCCTCAATGGAAACTGTCATCTTTTGTGCTCAGAAATATTTTAATTGGGCAGAAATTCCCAGATGCATGTCTCCAGGCATATCTGACACCCCTGCCTCCCTCAGTGACAGCTGTTTGCTTTCCAACAAACCGGCTGAAGGGGGCAATTCTGCGCCTCGATGCTTCAAATGGTCCTTGACGGGGCTCACGATGCTACCTACGTGCAGTGGAAGGTCCTTTTTGCTGACAGGATCCACTGTGTTTGTGCCAAAGCTCCTGAAGCTCGTTTACATCTTACACCCTCCCTGAGCTTGTAAAAGGCTATAAGCAATTCACTGTCCCTGAACAGAGGGTCCTTATTCTCCAGCTGTCACCCTTGTATTGGAGCACCTCTGTCTTGCTAAATCAAAGTCCTCCTTTTCTCCTCTCTCCACTTCCACCACTGAAGGAATGCAACATATTGAGGCTTCCTCCAATTATGGATGGCTTTCGGTCTTCACTATAAAAAACACTGAAATAAAGCTAAAGGAGACACACCGGTATTATAATCCTTCTGAAACATTGGCTGCTGGAGCGCTTGTGCGCTCAACTACACAGCAGATAGCACTGTGCATTTTTCTGCTTAATGCATTGACTCGATGGTTTTCGATTCAATTAAGTTGTTCTGCTATAAAAACACCCTCATCTCTCCTCAGAGTGAGGCCTCAATATATTTCATTTGTTTTCTAAGCCGACAAACACGTGAGTGAATAACAGCGTGGGGGTGATAGGTGAAGTGTGGGAGGCTTCTCATTCCTTGTTGGACAGCAGGATGAGAACTTACTTTTATGATTTTTCCCTGGGAAGCTAGTGATTCGCATTTTCCCTTTTTGTTTCTTAAAAACAAAAGAACAATAGCTATCCTGGTTAGTAGGGCTATTGTCCCTCTGTGCCAAATAAATGAAATCTCCCTGCTTACGTGAGCGTCTGAGTTCCTTCGTGTCACTCTGCTGAGGTTTCTCGCATTTTATCCCACTTATCCCAGTCTTTTTCAACCCATTTCATCTTTCTTTTGTCCTCCATTCATACACTATTGCTCACCTGAATTTGAAACGATGTAGTTGTAAAAAAGGCAAGCCCATCTTTTAAACTGTGTTGAAATCATAACAGTGTCATGATCACGTCAGAACTGTGTTAAAACATTAACCATTAAAACATTCTAACAATGCTAAAACCTGGGCATGAATGGCCAGATCTTTAGAGACAAGAATCGAAATAGCTCTGAAGAATCGAGCCAGCTTCTACCTAGTTGAAAAATCTCTATTTGGCAACATTTGTCTGTCCTTGACTAACTGCCCAGCCACTGCACCTAAAGGATGCATTAAAAATGCTTTTTGGCTTTTTTTCTTTTATTTATTTTTTTCCCCCTTAAATTTTAGTGGGAAATAGGACATTAGGGCAGAAGACGGCACCTGAGTCATTCTCTGGCATCTACTTAGAATACTGGGATGTGTTTTCCACTTGGAAGCTCTGCTTTCTTGAAGGAAAGCATCTGCTTTCTGCAAGCAGCACTACAGGACAAACAGAATGGTGTTCCTGCCAAAAGCAATACAGCTGGAAAGCCCAGGGGTCTGGAGGTTAAAAGCTTCGTTGAATAGAATCAGGTAGAGTAATCGTGAGTTTGGGGATATTTTACTGTAGTTTTAGAGGCAAACATTCCCAGGAAGAGCTCTCCCCTATGCCACCTGCGTGAAGTGGTCCAGCAGCCTGATGCAGTTTGCCCTGCAGAGCACCAAGGCAGTGTTGTGAGCTCAGCTCAGCAGGTCTTGTGAGCAGGAGTCACTGAGGAGCTGGTGCAAGTCCCTGAGTGTGCACAGGTAGTGATAAACAGAGAGGTCTGAGCAACTCCTGTTAATCATTGTTGCTGTTTTGCACCTAAGGACCCAGAAAACATTTCCAACTTCAATATTGCTATTCCACAGCCATAAAAAGCCAATAAAGTGGTTCGTCGCTTCAAATTCTGCGCAGTCTTTCCTAGGGACCACCAAGATCTAAAACTCTCCCTGTCCTGGTGCCCCTGAGAATCCCCTTCCTTGTTTGACTGCTAACAAAGAGACAAGAGACACAGCACTACAACCTGCTTGGATCTTTGCCTCTTCTGCTCAAGAATTCTAGTAAATCAATGTACAAAAACATCGCTTCCAACATGTCAACTAACAAGGAAAATCTTTAGCAAGATCTTGATGCTGGTGTAGCCTTTGGAGTTTTCACATTTGTCAAGTAGTCCCAGACAAATGAAAGAAGAAGGTTTTGTTGTTGGTTTTTAGCTCACTGTTAGTGACTTATTCATTCCACTCAGAGGAATATCCATCTTTTTTTTTTTTTTTGTTTTCACCACAACTGTGCTCCATGAACAACTGTGCCACTTAAGTTCTGCCACTTTAGCACTGATTTGTGCTGGTTTTTTTCCTCCTTCCCTCATTTTTCCTCTTGCGAGCACAAACTTCTAAATTTGCTTCAGATTCCAAATTTGCCATGCTTGCTCCTGCACACTGACTCTTGCTCAACCATATATCTGTCATTGGATCCATTAGTAAGTACAGTAGTAAGCTCAATTTTCTGCATGTGTTGCTGAGCTTCCTGTAGGGTATGCTGGATCTTGAGCAGGATGGAGGGTTGGGGAGCAAAGAAGCAGTAAGTGTTGTCCCCATGGTATAAATCATTGGAAACTGGCTTGCTCAGCATATTAATTCAAGCTCTTGACACCCCCTCCTCCACCCATCCATCTCCCCTACAGCAGGGTCACCTTGAGTTTAAAGATGTGCTTGTTAGGGTGTGATGGGATCCAGAGAGGAACAGAGAGAGCCTACTCTGTGCACATGTGCAAGTGAAATCTATAGATGTTATTGGTGTGCATCTTTGCATCTGTGCAGTCTACAAGGGCTGGCTTTGGGAAGCAGGGATCTTGCACTCAAGCAGCTGACATTACTTTTAACTCCAAGACACTGCCAAGTTTAGGCATCAATCCTCTACTCCCAGAAAGAAGCAAACACCTACTGTCTTGCTTTACAGCAGTAAGCTCTGCAGGCAACTGATGCAAAAATGTCATTTTTCAATGTGCTATAGAAAGTTTTGGGTTTTTTCACTTCTATTATAATGTCTCCACACATACCTTTATGCTTAGGCCTTGCTCTAGCTTTCCTTACTGCACAGCATGCATTTGAGACAAAACTAAATGACCTTTCTTTTTTTTCCCCCCTGCGTGTTCTAATAAATTCCTTCTTCTTCTCAGAAATTCTGGATGAAAATCATCCATTTCTAAGCAGATAGTGTGATTTAGCATCACAAGGACTTTTAGCATCTTTACCTCCAATGACTGTATCTCTAAAGCCAGTTTACTCTTCCAGACTTCTCAAATCTCTCTCTATTGACCATCTGTTCAATCAGATTTCTTGTTAGGCTAAGTACCTGTGCTGGCTTTAATCTTTGATGATGACAGCTCAACTATTGCCCCCCAAGCATGGGCTCAAGGCCAGAAGATGCAAATGTCTGGTTCTTGTCACTCTGATTCTGTTCTAAACAGCTTTCAAATGCTCTGCCTACCATTAAGGATGGTCTAAATCCATTCTCAATCACAAGAAGTGACTTCACTAACTGGGAGTGAAAACTGATGCTGGAGTAGTCTTGAAGGTTCTCAAACTCAACTTCAACACAATGTCCCATCAGATCACCTTTCCTTTTCAGGAAAAGCTTGGCAAAATAAACATATCTTGCAAACATGCTCTGGGGTCAAGGAATACAAGCTCTGAGCAGCTGCAGGTAGAAAGCAGGTGCCAATATTACAGGCTAATGGCTGCAAAAGTTTTGTTACTAGCCTCCTGTTTCCTGACACTGCTTCTGCTGCGATCCCTCACTCCACATTTATCCTCTCTGCACAGTTAACTCAGCTGTAACTCAGAAGTTCTCCTTACCTTCGCTTTGCTCACATCTGCAAGATCCTTTTACTTGGCTGGGGGAGTGCCTCTAGCAGCGAGAGGTGGTGTATGCTGAAGCTGAAGGGAGAGTGGCTTGTCAGCTGCTAATGCTTCCCCACAGCTGTGTAAACTCTGGGCGCAGGCAGCTGTTCCCCTGCAGATCTGGCGGCAGGAGCTGGGAAGCCTGGCACCCTCAGCTATTCATTACCAGCCCCCAAACTGGGACATGCGAGTGTCCCCTAACACGCTGCAGCACTGACCTTGTGCTGAGAAGGGTGAAGTGCTTGTGCAGTGTGTTCAGAGGGACAATAGTGCCTCCCATCTCGCTGGATGGTTGTGAAGGTCTCCTACGTCTTTGTACATCTCAAGACTGCCTGCATCCAAGCACTGCCTCTCCTCTTCTGCCTCCTCATCATTATTCCCTGGGGAGTGTGGTCAGGTTGCTTCTCCCTCAGGGTCGTGCAGTGTAATTCCCTGAGCTCTGACAAACTGTGACCCTCAGCTAGTGGCAGGCTCCCTCAGACGATTTCATGTAACATACAGCACTAATCCTGACCCACATTCAGGTGCTGCTTTCTCCTCCAGCTGCTCTGATCCAGACAGGTCAGTTCCAGAGGCATAAACTGAATGCTGAGAGGGAAAAGCTGTGCTCTTTCTGCATTGTCCTTAGCAGGAAACATGCTTGGAGCTAATTTGTTTAGTGTTTTATATGTTGAAACTAACACTGGTCAGGGACAGTACATACAAAGGTAATGTGATCCTTTACGAGAGTGAATGCACAAGCAAGCAGCCAGGCAGTGTGCTAAACAAGCTTTCTGGTTCATGTGAGTATTTATTGTGGTTATAATTGTGTTTCCTGTAGGGAAAGCTGTAAGGTGGACTCAGAGGAAGCTCCTGCTACCTTGCAGCATGCTATTCCTCCAGGCTCAGGTTACAGGTTGAGGCTTTTGTACTCACAGACATGCAAGAGGTTGGAGTTTCCTGTCTTGGTTGAAGTCTCTGATATTGGCTCCTCTGCAAAGACTCTGGGAACACGGAGTGACCTGTGAAGAGGCCTTTCCCCTCCTCACTGCTCTGCCAGGGAGCCTAGAAGGGAGAAGTTCTTGGCCTGGCCAGCTCTCTCTGGCAGTGGGAGAAGGCAGCTGCCTCCTCTCCTACATGAGACCCAAATGGCATCCCTACAGTCCTTCGTGAAAGTGGACCTACAAAAACAGCTGCTGAGCCACATCACAGCCCAAAGCCCCTGTCTCATGCCACGGGGGAAAAAGGTAGCTAAAACCCTTGGGTGAGAGTCTCCTCCCAGAAAAGGAGCCCAAGGAGCCACACGTTTCTTGGAGGCTATTAAATGTCCCTTTGCATGTGCCTCCTTGCCACACATGGAAGGGCCCTGTGCCTGCCGGTGTAATGCCTTCCAGTATACCTCCACCCCAGCAGCTATAAATAGGCTGGGGGATAAGACAAAGGGAAACTTTCTTAAAATGGAGGATACCAAAAGTCCTGTTTTCAGGAGCGGGAACTTTATAGGCATTCAGGGAAGTTTTAAAGCTGATGATTTGGCTGACGCTGTAGGTTTTAGAGAGGGGTTGGCTGTCACTCTGAGGATCTTTTCCCTTTTTTGCTGTACTAAAGCAGAGAGGGTGTTGTCTCTCCTTTCAAATAAAACCCAGGTACATTTATGGTGATGGATGTCTGCTGGGAAGAGAAGTTTGTGTATCTTCTGTTCCCTGCTAGCTGTAGAGCAGTGGAGTTGTGTTGAGCCTGACAGTCCCTTTTGTGAACCACTGCCTGGCAGTACAGATGCTCTTTTATTTAAAGAAAAGCAGCCAGGAGGCTTGTGTGGTCTCTACATGCAGACCCTATCCTTCCAGGGTGTTTTGCAACTACAGGCCTTTGGATGCTACTGCAAGCTGGAGAAGTAAAAATAAGGAAGGAGGGAGTGAGCCTCAGGAAGCCAAATCAAATGGCGGTAGCAGCATCTCAGGAAGCTCGGCCAAGGTGGTGGGGTGCAGGGCAGGTGAAGAAGATCAGAAGAGTAGGAAATCAGGGAAACAGATGTGGCAATGCCAGGCTTTGGGGAGGGAGCTCCTGAGATGAAGAGACGGCATTCCCGTGCGTTCCCATCTGGTGGTGAAGGAAATTATGTAAAGTGGAGGGGCCAGGGGCCCCCTTTCTTATTTTTTTTTTCTTCCAATTCTTTTCTCCCTCCACTTCCCATGATGCAATTAAACAGCCATTGCTGACATCACCATGTATACACGCTGAATGCAGGCATTGTGTCTCGGCTGCAGTGCTGTACTATATATAGATTAGTTGCCAATCTCTGCTATGTATTAGCAGGGAAGACACCCAAGGAATTAAGAGAGCAGTTGCACTGTAGGACTCCTGGCTTTTGTCCTGTGACCTCAAGATATGGTGGACTATACAGTGGAACTAGAAATAAACATAAGTGATTTGGAGACCAAGCCAGGAAACTTTTGACTGATTTGCAGTAGTGGTAGGGAACAGTCTTCTGGATTGTGATGCATGAAGCAGAAAGACAATCTGACCCACGATTGCTGCTAGCTTCTTTTACCCAAAAATAAGTGGTTAGTCAGTAATCTCTCACCAGACCCTATACCAGCCAATATTAGATAGACTGCTTCCTTGGCCTCAGGTAGATGAAAAAAAAGCATCCACCTGGGAATTGTTTTGGCCTTGTGGGCACTTGAGGGGACAGAGTGACCTCCCCTCTGTGAGTGGTAAATGCACCCTGCAATCTCCTGTGCAGAGACCAAGCAGAGCAGACAGTGCCTGTCCTGCCATTGCCAGTGGCACTCAGAGAGGACCACTGCTCCATCTGCTGCCACTACATCCCATGGAATCTCTTCCACAATGAAACTGTTCAAGTGACCTTGCCAGCAATAGGTTAGAGAAATTTGGTCTTTCGCATTTCCAGCAGTAGCATTTTTTTTTTGCAGACAGACAGCTCCTCACCTCCTTCACCCTCCCACCCAGCCCTTTGGCAGGAGGTGACAGGAGGTGGCTGAGCCAATCTAACAGCTCAACACATAAGAAAGGGGCAAGTCCTGCCCTTGCCTCCAGCTCCTGCTCTTTGCTGCTCATCTGTGGACACCCCAGGCAGCTGACAGCAGGGTCTGATGAGTGCTCGAGCAGAGGAGGTGATGGGATGGGGAGCTGGAGCACGAGGGGGTCGGGGGTCCTTGGAGGTAAGTAAACCTTCCCTGTTCAGCAGGAGCTGTTAGATTGACTCAGACAACAGACAATTTGAGGGTGTAAATTGACCCTGAAAGGAAAGCTTTGATGTTAGAGCCTTTTTTCTTTCTTGTTGACTTCACTCCAGGCCAAATTCCAAGTAAACTGTGACTATAGCAGCTTTCTCAATCATTTCATGGGGTCCCATACCAGCGTGATGAGAGTGAGTGTTGCTGCAGCCCCAGGCACTCACCTTCCTGCCCTCACACTGCCCATGGGCCAGTCACAGCATCTGTGTTCCTAAAAGACATTCAAGGCTTCGCTGAGTAAATGGTACTTTTTGTCACTCTTCTGGTAGGAATTTAAAATAAATCAGGTAAAAATGATTATTTCTTGCAGTCCCGGTGAGAGTGACTGTTGCAGTGGTAGCAGGCACAGAAAACATAGCCAGGGTAGTTTTGCAAATCTTCAGGAGTGGAGGTTTCTCAGCCCCTCTGTGACCCTGCTCCTGTGTCTGACCCACCCATCACAACAAAGGCTTTTCCTTTCATCCAGGTGGGATTTTCCTTGCTGCAATTCCTGTCTGCTTCTTCTTGTCCTCCCAGTCTTCTCAGGCTAAATTAGCCCAGTTCTCTTAGCTTTTCTTTGCACATCACTCCCCAGTCTTCCAACCATCTTAGTGCTCGTCTGCTGCACTTCCTTCATTATATTCATAACTCTCTTGCACTAGGAAGCCCAAATGGAGCACAGTCGCACAGGTGCAATTTCACTGCTGCTGAAAGCAAGGAAAGGATCACTTTCCTTCATCTGCTGGTTATACACTTGATGATCCAACCCAGCCTGGAATTAGCCTTCACTCTGCTGTCTCATGTTCAGGCCATTGCTCACAGGTTCTTTTCTGCAAGGCTGCTGCCCAGATCCCCAGCAGGTCCCCACTAATACAGAGAGTTATTCTAGGTGAAGTGCAGGACTTTCCATCTGCCCATGTTGAACTTCATGAGGTCCCCATTCCCCAGTTTCTCCATCTTGTCCAAGTCCTAAACACCAGCCCTACTCTCCAGAATATTGACCTCCTCTTGTTTTGTCATTGTCTCTCAGCTTGTTGAGGAGGTGTTATCCCTCAGTGTGCAGGTTGTGGGTGACGGTGTAAACCAATCATGGCCTCAGTATTGACTCCAAAACTCACTTATGGACTGCCTGATGGACTCTGAATCTGTGACCACTCCCTCCAGAACCTAAGCATCCAGACAGTTTTTCACCTGCTTGTAGTCCATCCATGCAGCCCATATCACCTGAGTTTGGCTACAAGGATGCTATGGGAGATCATGGTGGAAGCCTTGCTATAAGCCAAGGAAAGAGACATCCACTGCCTTCCTCACCCCTGCAGAGCAGGACACATATTTGATCAGCAGGGCAGGCAGACTGGTCAGGCACACCTCACCCTTGGAGAACCCATGCTGGCTATTCTGGCTATTCACAGTCACTCTCCTGTCCTTCACAAGGTGGACATAGAGTACCTCAGGACTTACTTCATCATTTTCCCAGGCACTGAATTGAGTCTGACCATCTGGTCCTTCCCCAGATTCTCCTCTCTGCCTTGTTTTGTTTTTGTTTTTTGTTTTTTTTTAAAGGCAGATCTCACATCAATCATTGATTGTCAGATCAAACACAGACCTGGCTGAAGATGTACAAAGCAGCCTTCAAGTGCGATAAAAGCAGCAAGTGAAGATCTCTGTGCAGAGTAAGAGCTGCTGCAGAAGCCACCACGCTTAGCACCTCAGCGAGCATTGTGCAGCCTGGAAACTGCAGCCCAAATGCTCCTTCTGGGGGACAGCACAGGACAGTCACAGCTAATAACTGAAATTAAAATTGCAGAGCTTTTGCAGTTTGACCAATAAATAATCCACAGTGTTACAGTCTGTTTTCAAACAATTGAAAAATTCATGATATTGGGTTCCTCAGGCGGAAGAACGGCAGTTAGATCCCTGAAGTGTTTCCATTTCTGGTGATACTTGTTAATCCTTTAAATTGCATGCATATATGAGAGGCACAAATTTAGATATGAGACTCTGGTCCAGTTCAAGCCTTTCTGATGTGGCTGTTTCAGCAGTGAAAACAAAGGCAATATCAGATCAGGTGGGGAATATGTGTAATTTCTGGAGGTATGAGGGAATTCTTTGTGTTTTCTGGATGCAAACAGTATTTCTACTTGGTAATGCTCGATCACTTTTCACTTTTTTTTTCTTTTTTTTTTTTCTTTTTTTTAATCCCAGACATGAAAAAAACTCTATTTTAAAAACTGATTTTATGGCTTTTCTTGATGTAGCTATATACAGCACCCTAAAAGCTGTCACCTAACTGGCTAATTATATTTTGTTTTCAAGAGAAAAATGTTTTAAACTTCCCATAATATTAAACAGCTCCCAAAGATACTTTGAATATTGACCAAAGACATGACATGGGGATGATTGACTCCATGACTGTCAAAACAAAACTTCCAGAACACCAGTAGGAAATTGGGCATCTCAAGGTGCCTGACAGCAGGAGCAAAGGGTTGAGGCAGTATCTACACTGCCTTGATCACCCTTAGGCACCCCACCACACTGGCCCTGGAAGGTAGCTGCTCTGAACAAAAATCATTAATTTGTCTTTTAGGATGAAGCTTTGAACTTTTATTCTCTAATTGTGCAGATCCCAAAATTGTGTGAAAAACTGCTAAAACTTCCCCACTGACAAAACAGCAAAGCTTTTACCTTTGTGCAAAGCCTGAAGTGCTACTCTCTCAGACCTGAGGGTGTCTCCAAAAGCCAGTGCAGAGCTATCTGATCCTGCCAGCAGTGATCTGCAAAGCTATGAAGCCCTTTCTGCTTTTCAGGTTTCTGATGCAAGCGCCTTGCGTAACACCACTGGCTTCCAGGTACAGGGAGCGTGGCCAGCCCACAAAGCTGAGTGCATATCTCAGCCACCTTGAGGCCAAAATAACCTGACCTCTGATGATCTTCAGAAGATGATGAATAATGCATTGCATCTCCCAGAAGGCTGATTTCTGCCCATGCAGTAACTGACAGTTTTCCTGACATCCACCAACCGTGTCAGCTTGTGTATTTTCAAAAAGGGTTCTGGGGTTATTGAGGGGGAAAACCCATGAGGCAAAGGAAAGATCACTTCAAAAAGAAGTAAAAAACTATTTCAACCATCAAATGGGTGTGACTTCTGGGACACACAGTGGCTGCAAAGTTGGGATTCTCCTGAGCACAATAAAATCTGTCAAAGAAGAAATAGCAGGGATGGAGAAAGACAGCAGGAACTGAAGGCTAGGAGAGGACTTCCAAGGAGTTAATTAGTGCTGCGTTAGTGTTTGTGGGTAAGCAGACACAGTAAGTAATGTCATACATTTGTGAAGTTATTTAGAAATTCCCAAAGAAGCTCTCTTTGTTGGCAAATGCCAGTGCTGACACACATACTACCCACTATGAGAGATAATTTACATGTCATTCATCATGGAAAAGGCATTACAGGGTAAAGTCCAAGTCCTTTGGTTCAAAGAAATCCCCAGGACTGCTTCAGACTAGCTGCCTGCCATCTACAGCTGTTTCCTGCTGTGCTGGGGCTGTTTCCAGGAGCCACTGGGTCCCCAGGATCAGTTGGGCAAAATCATCTCCTGATGGGCGAACTCCCAACAGTGGACAAGAACCCTACCATGCAAGAAAAGGCTTGTCTCCCTCTGCTCTCCCTTACCCTGGAGTTGCCATTTAAAAAGTTCAGCAACAGCAACCTCATGTCATGTGTCATAAAAGTGACTTCTAATTCCCAGAGGGAATTTTTAAGGTTATTTAATGCTTAGAAATTTACACTTGTTTGGGATTGGGTAAAGCTCCTAAGCCCTGCTTTGGTGCTTTTAAACATGTGCCATGCCAATTAGCTGCAGGTGTGTTTTCAGGTTAAGAAGGGTGCTACTAGAAATTCCCCTCCTTTTATCGGCTAGACCATTTCCTGGGAGCAAGCTCTGTGAAATGTCTGAGCTCTCATCCTCATGGATGGCAGGAATGGGCTGCACTTCCTTCTGGTGTGGTTTTTGGGCAGTGCTGGCCTTTGATGCTCTGTCCTGCTCCTCTTGCCATCCTCATCCCAGTGCTCTTCTGAGCTGGCTGCCTGTCTACTCTAGCTAGATGCTCACTGCAAAGCTGGGGTTGTCTTAAACACTTTTAATAGTGGAGTGACCTGCTATTCTTAAATGAAAATATATACTTAGACACAACAAATGCTTTAGCTTTTGGGGAACAGTTGATTTTCCGGCAACCACATTTTCTGGCAGCATAACTTCAATGGAGTCAATGCAACATCTTTTCCAATAAAGTCTGTGTGCAGAGGATTGCATCCATTATCAGGATTAGAACTGCTTGCAAATAAGAGCACAGACTTATTTCGAAACATAATAAAAAATAATGTTTCTGTATGATTTATTATATATTAATTATGCTCAGGCTGACACCACTTGTGTTCTTTATGTGCTTTTCTCAATTGCATTCTTAAGCACTTGTATAATTCCAGGCACCTGGAGACCTTGGCTTGCTTCATTGGGTGCTGCTTCTGTTTAGCCTCATGCCAGGGTTATGCTGCAGTGGGTGCTACAATCTAAACAGGTAAAAGTACTGTTTTTGACTGAAGCGTGTTTTGTCTTTTATTTCTCTTGGAGTTTTATCTTCTGAAGTGGTTCTCTGGACTAAGCATAGCTCCAAGGTCTTCTCCATGCTTTTGGAAGATAACATCCGCCTTGTTGGGACTTGCTGATTAAACCATGTGGGAATGAACTGCCATTTGACTCCCCAGCTGCCCTAGGCCTGTTGTGATCCTTTAACAGCTTGGATGACACAGCAGGAGCTGGGACTTCCAGGGTTGTTGTGCTGGAAAGCTGGATGCTTCACTGGAAGAAAGCAGGGATACAGGAGATGGGAACTGAGTGTCTCAGCACCAAGGGCAGTGGGTAGGAAAGCAGTTCCACAAATCTTGCTCTGAGCATAGCCACACAATACAGGTGTGTGGCTCCTCCTGCTCCTCCTCCGACCAGGACCAGGATCGGTGCTCACCCCTCCCTGAGGTCAGGGCAGGCTCCCATTGCTCCCCTACAGGCTGCATCCACCTGGCTGAGCTCGGGCAGGGGCAAACCTCACTCCTCGAGAGGGCTGAGGTGGACACAAAACCTTGCTCAGCCTTTTTCCAGCCAGCATCTTCTATCACAAGGAAAGATGACAAATTGTTTGTTAAATTATTTAAGATATTACTGGCTGGTAATGAATTATTAAAGTGTTTATTACTTACCATTTGGATGGCAACTCAGGGCAGAAAATCACAAGCCTTTCAAGAAACCTGAGGCCAGCCTTTGCGTGCCAGACATGCCGGGGACTCGGGGGTGAGCCGAGGTGGTGGGCGCAGCAGCATCTGGTGTGAGAAAAGGCACGGCTGGAGCCTGGAGCGTGATGCAGCCTGCGCTGCTGCAGATGGCTTTGCCACTGGTGCTGCAGCCTCACAGCCTCCTGCCACTCCTCCCAGTGCTATTTTTATTGAATATTTGCGTTATGGCTGTGCTAGAACCCCTTTATACCACGCACCATATAACCTACAACAGAGACAATCCTTATCCTGGTGGTTTTCTCCCCATTACGGCCATATTTTAATAGATTAAACTATGTTTAGGTAGGAGAGGACACTACAAAGCAAGAGTATGCTAATTGTCATCAGCAAACGTATGTTTGTTTATGGTCTGGCTTTCTTGAAGATATTTGAAATTTTTTATACTGTCCTTATTTCCCCCTCCTTTTCAGCCTCCCTCATGTTTGGTTTGGTTTTTGTTTGTTTCTGTTTCTGGGGTTTTTTTGTTTGTTTGGTTGGTTTTTTTTTTAATTTTTAACAAAATTTCCCACTCCTTGAAACTGTAAGCATGTGCTGATCATTAGGATTTCTGTTCAATGCATACTTTTCCTTTGTGGTCAACATTCACAAGTTGGAGGTTAGTGATCAAAGAAAGAGTGTACCTTATCTTCCAATGTTATTTTGAGGAAGACAAAGCCAGGAGATAAGTGTAGTTTGGACATGCAACTCTGCCCAACAATGTTAGACTGCCTCCACAGTCGAGACAGTCAGGATTGGGCAGTGGTTAAAATACAACTACTTGGAGCAAAAATTCTGCTGGTGGGTTCTGACCAAATAGCATGGCTGCTCAAAATGGAGAAGAAGCTCAAAATTACACTTTGGCTGTGAGATGAGTTTGGCTTGCAGTCATAGATATACGACAACATTCAGAATCCACAGGGTAGCCAGCAATTGCTGGAAATCTCTGAAAGTGTTTGTGAAAACAGTCAGCTGAATATGTTTGTCCTTGAAATGCACTGTTTCTTATTTAGTATCCTGTGCTCATTTTTCCTCCCTTGCAAACATTTCAGTCATTCAGCCCAGGAACTGATTAAACCACCCAGTAAACACAGTACAGATGTCAAAGTGAAAAATCCACAAGCTATTCATAACAAGCCATCTGCTGAAAATAATTTGTCTAAACTATTGGGGGAAAATTTACGAAGTAATGAAAATGCTCAGAGATATTTGGGAAAATTCTGACTACCAAAAATCAGGAAAGACCCTAATGATATGTTTTGGATACAACTGAAACTTTTACAGCTTGCTGCAGGATTTGGGATACTAAATACTCTTTGGTCTGCCATGCTTAGTACTGGCTGCTCAGTTTTGAAGCACATAAGCCTTTTTCACATTCCTGATTACCCTACAGAATGTGCAGTCCATGATCTGATTTATATTCCCAGGGTGATAAATGGCCAAACTCCCACTCAGGCTGTATTTGGACTATATTGGAAGCCCAGCCTCTAGAAATTCAAGCCACCCAAACAATACCAAGTCATACCCAACCTTTGCAGACCTTGCTCAAGAAAAGACATACCTAACCTTCAATAAATTTTCATTCAGGTAAATCGCTGTTTTTCCTTGGTTGTTCAAATAGTTTCTGTTGCATGTTACCCTGGTTTTCAGAGCTCGTGCTGAGTTCTAAAGATGTGCTCTTTCATGTGCCACAGCTCAGGAGCACGTTTCTCCATTCTTTGCATCTTTGCCTTGATTTACACACTGGTGCTTTACAGACACCTGAGCTAGCTAAAGTGGGTTTTGTTTGTGAAATGCAGATTCGGGCCCCTGGGAGATGTATTTGCTGGTACATCAGAGATCTCAGTTTTAAACCACAAGCAATTTCCTGAAGAAGGCTTAAAGTGAAATAAGAAAGAAGGGGAAAAGATTAGTATCTCCAGGGGACATTTTCCAGCACATCACTTAAATCCTCCTCACCAGCCTACAGGCTGAGTAAAGGTTAATCCTATGGCAACTAAAATCCCATACAATCCACACTCCCTCAGTGTACACATTTCCAGGAGGAATTCCTCTGGCTGAGCATAGTTGGCAGGCTCACAGAAAGGTATCTCATCTTAATGGCCACAAGTCAGTGGATATCTAGGTCCATCAATCTCCAATGGATATAAAAGTCACACAGGGACATTGCTGCTGTGCATGTGCGGGATGGGGGCTTCCTTTGTGAGGAAACCATGTGGACCAAGAAGAAAGACCTCTGAAAGCCCACACCCTCTTGGGTTGTCAGACTTTTCATTCTGGAATTAATGGGCCTGGGGTCAAACTGATAGGTAGGTACTTAATGAATTTTTCAGTAGATGTTACATCCGAAGTCTGTGTTGTTCCCATGTCCTGTTTCTTCTTTTCTTTGGAAACTGTCAGTATAAATATTCAAGTAGACTGAAAAGTCCATAAGTAAAGCTGGTTGCTGAACTTCACCAGTGATGAACAGAGGGAAAATTTGTTTCATGTTTGTAGTCAGAACTTGTTTTCCATTTTTAAGTGACTTCTGATATTGAAGTCCTAATTAGGTACTTTTAAATAGAGATGAGCAAATGCATTGTCCAGCTGCTCTTGCCACTGTCCTGTGCTTGTTGATAGTTGCCCATCTGCTCTTTGCCAGCTTAAAAATAAACATCCACTACTAAAATGAAAAGATGTTCATTTAAAGTATTATCCTCATGCTACACAATCCAGTATTTTCCATCTAAATGTTCATTCTGCTCAATAAAAAAACACCAAAAAATACAGCAGCTTGTGTTACCAGAGGGACAAACTGAATGTGCTTTATGAAAATACGCATAAGATGTAGTTGCCAAACGAAAAGCTCCAAAACCCACGTTAGCCTACTTCCCTTGATCATTCGCCTTCTAACACCCAGACCCACGAAGCTGTTCGAATGTTGAGTCCAGCGGGAGTGAAGCGCCTGGGTGCTATCATAAAGCTTTGGTCTGAGGCTCTCCAGCCTTGCCCTGCTCGCAGCCCTGATGGAGGGAGCTTCGGCACCATCTGCGCTTCCGATGGGAAGCGATGGGAACCGGGGGTGTGCACCCGAAGACCGCTGCAGGTCTTTGGGTAGGGCCCCCGCCTGTTTCCCAGCCGTGGGGCTGGCGGATCGCGACCCCCGCCACGGAACAGGCGATTGCGGAGGGCTCGGGCTCGTTCCGCAGGCAGGAACCCGAGATGCGAGCGGCGAGCACACGGCGCGGTGCCAGCGACGCTCCCGGGCAGCGCCGCTCCCGCCGGGGCGCGTCCCCACTCTGCCCCGGCCCTGGGCGCTCCGTGCCGAGGGGAGCGGGGCTGAGGGGAACGGGATCAAAGGGAGCGGGACCGAGGGGAGTGGGGCTGAGGGGAGCGGGGCTGAGGGGAGCGGAGCCGAGGGGCACGGGGCTGAGGGGAACAGGACCAAAGGGAGCGGGACCGAGGGGAGTGGGGCTGAGGGGAGCGGAGCCGAGGGGAACGGGGCTGAGGGGAACGGGATCAAAGGGAGCGGGACCGAGGGGAGCGGGATCAAAGGGAGCGGGGATGAGGGAAGCGGGGATGAGGGGAGCGGGACCCAAAGGGAGCTGGGCTGAGGAGAACGGGACCAAAGGGAGAGGGGCTGAGGGGAACGGGACCAAAGGGAGAGGGGCCGGGGGAGCGGGACTGAGGGGAGCGGGACTGAGGGGAGCGGGGCCCAAAGGGAGTGGGAATGAGGGGAACGGGACCAAAGGGAGCAGGAATGAGGGGAGCGGGGCCGAGGGGAGCGGGACCGAGGGGAGCGGGACCGAGGGGAGTGGGGCCAAGGGGAACGGGGCCGAGAGGAGAGGGGCCCAAAGGGAGCGGGACTGAGGGCAGCGAGCCCGGGAGTGCTGGCAGCAGCAGCGGCATCGCCCGGGCCGGGCTCAGCGGGTTCGGCGGGGCGAGAGCGGCACCCAGCGGTACCCGGCGGCACCGGGACAGCGCCGTGTGACACCGGGGCATCCCGCGGGCTGTGGGTGACACTGGGCGTGCTGCGGGCTGTGGGTGACAGCGGGCATCCCGCGGGCTGTGGGTGACATTGGGCGTGCTGCGGTCCTTTCCAACCAAAGCTCTTCGATGAATTTATGATTCTGTGATACCATGAGTCTGTGTTTCTGTGAGTCTATTGTTCTATGACTTATAGCCCTAGGAAGGCCTTGAAAACTGGTGTGGTTTTGTGCTTTTGTTTTTGGTTTAATAAAAATCACATACACATGGAGGAGTGGCAGAGGCCTGAGGAAGTCAGAGGAAGATCTGAGCTTGCTGCTGCTGTGCTGGGGGCAGGAAGGGAAAGGGAACTGAAGGTTTTGGGACCTTTCTCTCACTGTTACAAATACCAGGGAGAATGATTTCTCTACCCACCAGCTTTGTCCTGAGGGAATCCTACCAAGAGGGAGTCAGAGGTGCTTCAGGGCTGGACTATATGAGGCAAACCTGATCTTTCTCTGCCAACAGGAGAAATGGAAGAGGAGGTGAAAGTCTGTCAGACAACTGTAATCCCAGCCAGTGACATTTCAGTAGAGCTGTTGTAGGCTGGGAGTACTACACTCCCAAAGAACAAAGAACAGATTTTTTGGCAAAAAGATCTTAATCCACTGCCTTAGAGTAACAAACACCACATTAGTCATGTCTAGAATTGTCTGCATGCTTGTGTGAACCAGCCACAAAGTCCACAGCCTCACCTTCCTCTTCTGGGTCTGTTCCAGAAACTCTGCCAGTTCTGCCATGTTTTGCTCCAGCTGAACTCCCAAGGCAAGTGAATCTTAATCCTACCCCTGTTTAAGGTGTTGAACATTGCTGTTTTTGTAAGAAGCGACTGTTGATAAGGATGATACAACTGTGGGTTTGGAAACATTATAGATAAATAAATAGTGCTCAAATGGCTGCATTTCAATAGAAGTGATGTTTGGTGAGAATAATATTTTAGAGAAAAGCCTGTATTTGTTATAGGTTTTAATCTTTTTAGTGTGATTACTGACTGGGAAGACAATCTACTTTTCATGTGGTGTAAAAGAATCCTCCTAAATGAATAAAATATGGGATATGTTAAGAGCTCAGCTTAAAACCTAGCAAAAACGAGGAAAGAAAAAAAGCAGAGAGAACACAGGCAAGTCCCTGTCTCAGCTCTGAGAATTTGTGGTTGGGATTCTATGAAAGAACAACCCCTGGTGGGACAAGAATTAAAATTAGAAGAAGAAGAAGAAAAAAACCTAAAATACAAAGTGACCCATGAAACTTAGCCCAGAAAGAAGGAGGGCCATCAGAGGAAATGAAGTTAAGGATATGTTTGGAAGGAGTTTGTTTTCTCAAAGCCTTCCATTTCAGTGCAACTGATTTAAAACCAGGGTTGTGTTTCAGCAGCAGCAGTTGCAGGAGTGCAAGAAGGGAGTCTGCCACCTCAGCCTCTGCCAGCATGCCTCACACTGAGCTGTTTCTGGGATTGGGCTCAGAAGCTTTTTGTAGACCTGGAGGAAAAGCTGCCCTTTCCTTCTGGTGGCTCAAGCGATGCTGCACAGGGACGACAAAAGTTGTCCCTTAGCTTGGCTGCAGACAAACCCAGGATTTTGTTGCCCAGCAGTTTTCCCTGTGCCCACAGGGATTTGTGCAGTGCAGGAATTGAACCAGATTTTGCCACCAGTGCCATGCCATTAAAACCTTTTGCATCATAAATGCTTGTGGAGTCATCGTTCTCCCATCAGCTCAGCTTCTTCCCTCTCACATCAATGGCTTCACAAGTATGCCACTTACTTATTTTATTTACTTCTTGTCTTTGTTGTACAGACAGCAAATCACTGAATAACACATTTTTTGTTTTGTTTTGTTTTCAGGGCAATTTGTCTATTCAGCTCACTTTCTGTCTTGAAAAAAACACTGGAGGAGACCTGAGCAAGAATGTCACAGAGCAGAATTGACCCTGAAGTGCTGTGCCAGAATGTTAGCCCCAAAGTGGTGTTCAACACAGTAAATTCCCATGAGGAGATCGGGAATGGATACAGGAGCAGAGAAGGGGTTTATTCCAAAGGAATAAGGATCAGGGAAGAAAGCCAATCGTGTTGTGTGGTGGTGGTGAGACAGTCTTACTCCTGTGAGATTTCCATGTTGTGGCTGAAGTAATTTTTTTCCTCATGGGCCAAATGTTTGTTAAGGCAACGTCCTGCTTGCCTGTTGCCTGCCTCTCCAAAACTCACTGCACGGTGGGAGGGGCAGGACATGAAAAGTAATGTTTTAGCAACTTCAGTGAGAATGTCTCTCCTCCTGCAAGTGTACCTGGTTACACAACATACTCCATTCCTCCAGGCTGGCTGTTTTCCAAAGGCTGGGCTGTCACAAACTGCTAACAGCAGTGCTTTACATCTCACAGTGCTGCTCCAGGTGGGCCACTGTGGGTTGTTCTCTACCTCAGGGCACAGACCTGTTCTCTGCAGCACAGTCTCGCTCCAGCCAGCCCAGCCTTGCTCCTCTGCACACTCCCACTATTACCTTCTCTTTAACCACAAAATGCTTCTCTTCTCTCCCCCACTGGGAAACTCTGTGGGGACCATGGCAAACACAACTGACCCCTGGGGGTTTTGTAGCTCCTTTCTGGGTCAGGATGGTCCTGTAGTGGCAGGTGGTGACTGCTGTTGCATCTTCCCCAGTTGATGGCAGGCACATTTCCCAGATGTGTTTTCCAGTGGCCCAGGTTCCAGCCCTTCTCAGGGGTGTGATGGGTGTCCATTATGTCCAGTGATGTCAGCTGGGGGTTGCTGACACCATTGAGAAAACACATTCCAAGGAATGGTTCAAATAATAGATAAATTATGGGGAAGTTTCAGCTTAGCAAAGATCTTTACACTTGAAATTCTTGTACTAACCATGTCTGAAAATAGTGGTGTGGACAGGGAAATATAAATTACGCTGTCAAAAGCCAAGCTGAGTAAATGCTCCAGCTGGGATATTTCAAGTTCATTAGCTCTTTACAAAGCCATGCTTATACTGATTTGGACAGAAAAGTAGCTCCAGAGAAGGGATACAAATCTGCCATCATGGTCCAGGGACTGAAGAGCCTGGTTGTCCCTTGCCACAGCACAGGTGCCTGGACGCTGAGCTGCACTTGGGAGCACAACATCTCACTGCATGTCATGGCTGAGGACACTTTATTGCTTTCTGTCAACACTCTAGCACTGAGTTAGGAAGTAATATGTGCTTCTAGTGATGTGATCCCTCAGACAGCATTTTAAATCAAGCTTCTGTCTGTGGGGAGGCATGAGAGATCCCGTGACACCATTTTTATTTCAGGAAGAATAAAGGCATTCATCTCCGCAACGTTGGATAGATTCACTGCCTTATCCCAATAGGGCATCTTCACATAAAGAGCTGAATTAAACTGCAGTCTGGAATAGCAGTCAGGGGTATGAAACTCAGGCACTAATTTTACTTCTTCACTGAAACTATCCATGTTTTATTGCTCTGAAGGAGGGTAGCCAGCAACTTGTGCTGTGTCTTCCAAATAATGGCACTATTTTTCCTCTGAGTCATTTTTGTTTGAATGCTGATAACTGGTATTTTTATTTTCAAGCCCAGTCATGGCCAGAACTGTGAGAAGAAAATCAAAACAAGTTCCAACCTTTATTTTCAAGGAATCTGGCTGAGCTGTGGAGGTAAAACTGAAGTTAAAATTTTTAAAATTCAGTATTAGTTCTAGGACAATTGCACTAAGACAGCCAGAAGAGGAATGGTGATAACAATTTTAATACCAGTGGGGACAGCTGATTTGAATTAAGCCTCTTCTCTCAAGTGAGAGACAGCAGCCCTTATAAGGACCACAAGTCTGCCATGGTGGAGCTTTTCATGACCATTCATAGTCATAACCTTCCTGAATGCCATGTAAGCTTTGAAAACATTATCCCAATTTTTACACATGTGAGTCTGTGGCCCAAGACTTGGCCTGGGACCTCCCCTGTGAGCACTCAGCAATCTTGCAGTTGAGCTGTAACTTGTGAGAATCACTCCCATGCCCTTCTCACCTTCCTTGCCCTACACCAGCATCCTCCAGGCTGGATCTCACCCTCTGCCCCTTGGATTGATGACAGCTCTTAGATGGATGTTCCTGCACTGCCTAGCTGCTTTCAGGCAGGGCAGAAGACCCAACAAGCTCCTTTGGCCCTTGGACTGATTTCATTCTTCATGCAGTAGAAAATAAAGATAAGGAGAAAAAAACCCAGTGTGCAGGGTAGAAAGCAAAGCTGATGAAGGATATAGATTTGTATGCTCAACATATATACTATGGTGTACTTAAATAACATAGCAAGGATTTTAAAAATCCAATCATTTTATTTTAAAAGTAAACATCGCTTGTGAATATACAGCTGTGTGAGTTAATAATTTGGTGTTATTTTTAGTTCTTTGATTTGTTAATGCATTCTGAAAATTGTCTCAGCCTCAGTGTGTAACAACCCAAGAGGACAGGGAAATGCAAAGTGTGTTGTCCTTGTACCTTTTCTCCTTTTTATGTTTTGCATCAATCTGATGTTTTCAGGTCAGTTTATACTACTGTTGGATCTAAGTGTGCCCATCACCACATTGTAAAGATGCAAAGCCACGAATTCACAGAACGTTGCTGCCTTCTCTCACCTTTTCACATATCCAGCAATTTTCCTTATCTTGGGAGCAACTGGGGATAAAATCCATGTGTGAACTGCTTACAGCAGGACCTCCTCTATTTACCCTGTGGGATAGGACTCCTCTTCTTTCCCTCTGCCTGCCCTTTGCAGAGTTTCCAACAGCATCCTGGCTCCCAGCAGCTCAGACTACCGGGGTAAGGGGAGAGCTCTGCTCCAGGCAACCAATTCTCCCTCCTCCCAAGCATTGCTACTGGAGAGACTTAGAGAGGCTTAGCATCTCCCACCTGGCACCAGGGTTATTTATGCAACATATTTCCTCTCCTTTGGTCCAGAAAGTTACATCCCTCTCTCCCCACGACTGGGGTGACTCTGAGGAGCAGAAATCCAACCCCGGGGCTCCATCCTGCAGAAACTGTACCTTGCTGGAGATAAGTACTGCAGATGGCTGCAGCTGCTCAAGCCAACTGGGACGGCAGCCGCCGGCCCCCACGCACAGCCCCGCGGCTCAGATGTCCTCAGGAAGGAGAGAATTAGTGAGGACTTTAATGCTGGATTAGGCTGCCCCAAGTTTTCCCTTTTTCTCCTACCACCAGCTCAGCCCATGGAAGCAGGCGGTCTCCGGTGTGGGTTACAGCCTGGGACTGCCCCTTGGAGTGGCCACGTCCTCTCCTTGACCCACAGCCCCCCTGCCTCTCCAAGCGTCTTGAGGTGGCTGATGCCTTGGGGTGTGCCCCAGGGCATCCCAAGGGATGGGAGCTGCTTGAGGCTACAACTTGCAACCCCACTCTGTCCTCTGTTGTGCAAAGTCTGGAACTGAAATGGAGCATTTTGCAAAGAAAAAAGGCTTTTGCCTCTTCACTCTGTCTTTTTCAAAACACATCCACCTGAACATAGACCCTGCACCACATGTTCAAAATGTTCTCCCCTGTGTTTTTAGGAATTCCCTTTTTCAATGAAACCTTTGGGATATCCCACCAATCTGCAGAGAAATCTGCAGCCATCCTGGCAGACTTTAATGGCCCTTAAGCCGTGGAGGACTGAGCAACCCAACACTGTGGCCTTGCTCTTGCTCCACAGAGAGAGATACACCTTCTCCCTGTGGTCAGACCTGCAACCATGAATGCAACTACTGTGAAACTGGAGCTGATGACTTGTTGAGTGGTAGCTGGTATAGGCTTCTTGGCTGGATTTAGACAGCCTGGGAGGCTGCCCTTCCACAGCAGTCATGTGGAAAGCCACAGAGAAGATCAGGATATTGCAATAATGCTGTTTTTCTGAAAAGCCAGTTCAGTGGCTGAATGAGCTCATGTGGATTCAGGACAAGAATCCCATAGTCATGCATCACACAAATAAGAATTATAAAAGATTTCATATATAATTTATCTCTGGGACTTAGAGATTTGCCAAAACCACTGTGTGCCGAAAACCAGGAGAATATACAAGGATATCACTTTTACCACGTTTCTCATCTTTCCTTGAACATCTGCTACTTGTTGTTGCTAGAGGGAGGTTTGGGATGAGGAGACACACCAGATCTGACCCATTGCCATAATTCTTTCACTTTCTGCTATGCGGTATTCACTTTTTAACCCCAGTTGACTTTGAACAACTCAGCAAGGCTTATCTGCCATCCTCCTCGGGAGCTGCTTCTTACCTTCTGAGAACTGCCCATCTGAGTTTCCTTTTAATAATTCATAGGTATTTCCCAAAGGGTAATTAAAAAGCTTTTGTTAACATCTGTCAGGTCTGCCTGCCGAATTGAACACACCTTGAAATGTGCTGTCCTCCCATTGAAGGATTAGCACCAGGATTAACAAACCAGAAGGAATCCGACTGCTTTTTGTGGAGACACAACCTTGGAGAAAGCTCTGGCCCTGGAGATTTGCTTTTCATTTTCTGCTCTACAACTGCAAACAGAGCAGAGAAGCTGCACCCAGGCTGATGATTCCTGACCCTCCTCCTGCTCAAGATGTGAGGCAGCAGGAGCCTGAAAATCATGGTTGTGACACATTAAGCAACTGAATTCCATCTGCCACAGCAAGAGCCATGCTCTGTGCAGCACCACTTGGCTGCTGGCATATGAAGTTTCTCAAGGACAGCTGAAGCAAAATTCACACTTTGGGAAGCTTGGTGGAGTTTTAGGAGTTCATGCAAAAATGCCACAGGAATCCATGTTTTTCACAAGAGATGTTTTAAAGTAAGCCAAATTGTCCTTTAGTCACTGTGATTATCCCACAGTATTTTCAGTCTTGTCTAAACCAGGCTTCAGGAAGCTTTCTTTTCCAACACACATTTTTCTTCATGGGATGAGTCAGGGAAGGTGGGGCAATCTCATGGTACAGACCCTGAGCTGAGCTACAGGGTACAGAAACAACTCATAGCTCAGGCCACAGACCCTCCCTGCACATAATTGTGCAACTCAGGGCAGAAATCCAAAGGAGATGGACCACAAGCATGTTTGGTTTCTGTTGAATGTGTCAGAGGTCCTGGTACAGATTTTGCATCAGATGCTGTGGGCATGTGTTTTGTGTACCAATTCACTGCACACTGCCCATGCTCTTACTCCTCTGCCATGTGCTCTGCAATGTTGCTGCCGTGAGTAAATGGCCAACATCAGCCAAAGATTTGGGAAAAACCTCAAGAAAAACATCCAGAACTCAGCTCACCAGCACAACTCTCATCTGCTTGGAGCAGTCACACTGCACATCAGAAGATTTGGGTCCAGCCTTCTAAGCTCATCTTGGAGATCGTGTTCAAGCTGCTGAAGATGCTCAGCTTGGCTGGATATAGGAGCAAGTTTTCCTTGCACCAGCAAGTCAGTTTCTGGGGAAAGTTTTCATCAAATTTCAGGAGAAGTTGCAATCTGTGGTAATAAAAAATTCACAGATTTTTTCAGCCTGACACGAGGCAATCCTGTGACTTCCAGGACTAACACATCCCCACGCATTTCGGCAGTCATGTGGCTGACTGGACACAGTTTGGTGGACAATGCCTCACCACTCCAGTGGGAAGAGTGAGCCTTGACAGCCCCCACAGCTTGGTAAGAGCAAGGTTTCAATCCCCAAAACAGCGTTCCTTACTCACCAGCAGCATGGGGCTGCTGTGCCAGGGTGTTCTAAGCCAGGACAAGCAGTGCTCAGGTTCATAAAACCAGTTGTCAAAGCCTTTGGGGCGCCACTGTCCCTGGAGGGTCCTGGGAGCCCACAGACATCTTGGTGGCGATGTCCCTGTCAGCTGAGCACAGTTTGTGTGAGCTCCTTGGGAACAGCAGCCCCTGAGCTCCCACATCCATCCCTGGGGCTGCGTGTGTTCTGGCACTTCTGATGCCACAGAAGTGGATCTGGCGGAGCAAGGGGGAGATGTGTTGGCATGTATAGCTGTAGCAAGAATTGACCAGTATGAAAGAATAAAAAGAATGATCAATCGATCCCATTTTACAAAATGCAGATCAGAAGTATGAGTGCATTAAACTTGGGGTCACAAAACGCTGCCTTGCTTTTCCTCCAGTGGATCACAAAGGATGTTTTGGAGATTGGGGCCCACACACATCCTTTTGGACTGTGAGCAGGGGTCCCTGCTGCCTGGGGGCACATTACAGGTTTGAAGATACCAACGGCCAGGAACTTCCCTGTGCTCAACCAGGAGTGCCAAGGGCTCACACAACACCTGGTGTCTTCAGGTACCACTTGGCACCACTGGCCAAGCTGAGCCAGTCTCCTATGAAAGCTTTTCATCAGCTGGCATGAGTTCCCATCTGGGTCAAGAAAACTTCATACTGGAAGGCCTCAGTTTTAACTGTTTTTAAAAAGCAGCTCTTTGATTTGTATTCTGAGATAAAGTTTTTAAGGATCCTGAGGCAAATCCTACCTCAGATGGCAGATGCTGGTATTACAGATGAAGCAAATAACCAGTAGTAAATAACATGGCACGCACCAGGTTTTCCACACATCATTATGGAGGAAGCCATGTGCCCAGAAAAGATTTACGACATACAGAAGCAGAGAACTGCATAAGTAGTGAACATTTTAAAGCAGAGAATACGCCTGTTTAATAGATAACTCTTCTTAATTAAAGAAAAGGGAGTATTATTCTGAACATACCCATTCTAAGTGATTTTCTAGTATCAATATTTTGGATTAAAAAAATATCTGCTATAGATCCACATGCATCCATCCAGGATATTAGCTGATGGCAGGACAGCTTGTGCAGTGTGTGCACGCAGCTACTGGTCGGTCCTGGAAAACACTTGTTTTCTGTGTGACAGCCACCACCTCTGTGTGCCATGGTTATTTTGGGCAAGGTTGGGTGGACTGGTACAGAGACAACCAGCTTTGAAATCCTCCGCTGTTCTTTATAAAGAAGGATCCCAGGGATGCAGGATGCAGGAGGAGGGCTGAGGCACAGGCAGGCCAGAAGGAAGCACTGGGAACACGGATGTGGGAGCTTTATAGGATAAAAGCAGGGGACAAGGACAAACTGAGGGGACAAGTAAAATGCTAAAGACAGACTGCTGCATTGCTGGATACTTCAGACACTTAGAATAACCATTCACACCTCAGAAATGCCATGGTTTATTTAACATGTCATTTTTTACCCTTTTGCCCCCAGCCCTGAAGAGGAGGGAGCAGCTGCATGTCATCCCCAGAAACCCAAATCCTGCGCCCTCTGCCTTCTGCAGAATAAATGTGTAATGGGAGCTTTGCTTGCAGTATTTGTGCTTTGCCAGCTCCTGCATCTGCAGGTCAGGACACGGTGCAGATTTTGTCTGCCCCTAGGATGCTCTGAGCTGATGGCACCCACAGATTGGTTTTGCTGCACTGTTACATTTTCCTGCTGGAAATGTAACATAATGGTTTAATAAAAATTAAACCATTGAGTAAAGTACTCCCAGTAGGAAACATGAAAATCTGCAAATGGAAAGCACAGGAAATGGTTTTGTTGCCATGCCAGCCCCATATGTACTGATGAACAATGAAATACAGTGACTTCTGCAACATTCACAAATGCCAAGTGCCAGGGCAGACTTAGGGCTGGCAGAGGCAGAGAATAGTCTCTGTGGATCTTTGGTTGGATTCAGAGGGTGGACTCTGTGCTCTTCAGTGCACCAAAAGGAAGGAGAAGGCAGAACGTGAATCCCGACTCATACCTGCACTGAGCACATATGCACAAAAAAACTTCCAAAGTTTTTGAGATGTTATTTGAGCAGGGAAAAAACAAAGGAGGATGGAGGGATTTCTCACCACTTGGGAAAAATGAGAACATAATTGCTAAGATGCAATATCTTCTAACTTCCCTGCTCCAGGTCTGCTCCTAGCATGAAATGTGCTGCTTTATTCTGTTATGATGAGGACAAAATCGAACAGAGCAGTGCAGCCATGTGGGCCAGCCATGGAAAGCCAACACTTGTGAGCTGATGAAAGGAAAGCTCTGGGTGCCCCTCTGCACCCACCTGGTACAGAGTGGGGCTCAAGCACCCCAAAATCAGTGTGGCTCTGGCAGGTGCCCCCACGGAGGGCACAGTTGGCCCTGTGAGGTGACTGCAGCAAGGAGAGGGATGGAGCCCTGGGGGCCCAATAGTGCTTTCCCCCAGGCAAGGCAGGAGCTGGTTGCAGGCGGTAGGAAGGCGGGTGGGAGGATAAAGGGAAGAACCCCCCGAGCAGAGCCCACAGCTGATGGCCGTGCCCAGGGTGAGCGCCCCGGCTGCCTCTGGTCCGGAAACGCCATCGGGGGGCCCAGCGAGAGCGAGCTGGGCCAGGAGAAAAGCAGCCTCAGAGCATGTCTAAGGTCATGGCACTTGACCTTTCCGTTTCTTTTCCTTTTTGAAACCCGATTACATCTATTTTTAGGCCCGTGGTGGGGGAAGGAGGGGGGAGCAGGGGTGGGCTGACCCGGCTCTGCTGTGTTCCCTCCCTGTGCCCTGTGCCCGCCCCTGTTTGCACATGGCCCCAGGTGCCCACGCACACCCCAAGCCACTGAGTGAGCCAGGAGTGGTACCAGGGTGCTGTCACCACCCCAAAACTCCTGCAGGCTGAGGTCTGCTTGGCATGTGTGAGGAGCAGGAGCATGTGTTACAGCTGCTTTGGACAGGGAGTAATGCTCCATAGTGAGCAGCTTCCAAGGGGATTCGCTCTGGGTGCTGGGGGAAGACACGGTTTAGTGCTAAGGACTGAGGTTGCTGCAGCCCTGTCTGAATTGAGATTGACCTGTTGGTGCTGCTGGTGAGTGAGGGGCTGCTGGAAGGTACTGGAGTGGAGGAGGGATGTGAAGATGTCAGAGGACGAACTCAGAATTCTCCAACTTTGAGACAGATTATTGCAAACCAAGTTAGGCTTTGGGTATTTAGCTTTAAGGCAGGGCAAATCACACTTGAAGCAACAAGGAAAAGGGTGTGAAATAATCATGGGTGGTGAGAGGAAAGCTGGTTCCCAAGACAACATTGTCTTCATCAAGTGTAATGTCTATTTTATGTTATGATTTTAGTTTGTCTGAGCAATAAGAAAAAAACAAAAACCTTCCATAACCTTCTGGCAGACTGTTTTGCCAGGAAGACAGTTTTTCTCCCACTTCAGCTGCCTGACTGCCAGGAGCACAAAGAGGGAAATCCAGGAGTTGGGAAGCCAGCAGCATAGTAGGTGTCCCCATGTGGGGCTGGGCTTTCCCTTCTCTCCCCAGGACCTGCTGTTACTTCGCCCAGTATGGGTTTTGCATCCTGCCTTTCCCACAGCTCTGGCCAAATGCAAGCTGGTAACAGCAGTGTGAGAATAAGGGCTGGGGGCGCTCCACTACTTTGTTGTTTTATACATTGGTGTTTGGAAAAAAATAATGCTAAAGTAGCTGATGACAGTGACTGGGAGAGGACTTGGCTTCCCAGGAATCAGTTCCTGTGATCATCAGCTTTTTGCCCTGCAGCTTTTCAGGGGGATGTGAGATCATGCCCTAAAGGGACTCTTGCATGGGGAAGTGCTGCTGCTTGGTCTTTCTGTATGACAGAATCCCTCTCTCTTTATTTTAAAGCAAAGGTTATCCTGCCCACCCAAGAGCCTGACTTGTTTCACATCACCCATTCAGCAGCATCTCACAAACATTCAACAACAACGAAAAATTTGATATCTGTTTTCCAATATGTTATTTACATGTTATTTCATATACCACACACACACACACACACACACACGCACGCTCAGAGCTTTCTGCTTTGTGTTTTTTCTTTAAAAGGCCCAGGGTATGGTCAACCAATTCTCTTGGCTGCTTAGCAACAGGCAATTGAGCCTGCCTATCAATTCTCAGTTTATAATAACCTGAGGCAGACCTAGATTTTTGTTTTCCCTTGAGCTTTTGTCTGTAATAAATACCAGAAATGTAGGGGCAGCATGTGTCAGAAATCCCGCAGTGGAATATCTTTCATCGCGCTGGCAGGGCTGCTCCTCTGGCAGGACAGAGCTCCAGGTCCTGCACACCCTCCTCTCCTTTGTTAAAACATTTGAGAGATTCATCCTGCATTAGACCACACCCCATCATAGGCTTATCATTTAAATTGCTAAGTTAAAAATAGACATTTTCTTTTTTGTGTGAAAAACAAGACCAAAGAGTTCACCTGAACAGAGAGACTGAATGCAACCCTCAACATACATGAATAACCTGGATATCTCTGCTATGAAAAAAAGGACAGAATAGAATTAATTTTACTGGCCAGTGGAGCCCTAAACAGCACATCCTGCACTGTGCCTTAAGGGGCTGGAGCTGAGGGGCCTGGCTGTGCCCCTGGGGAAAATGGCAATGGCAGAGCATGAATGGGTTTGGAACAGAGAGTTGTGCTTTAGTAAGTGCTGAGGAACTGCTGCCTTGTATTGGAGGAGGGCAGCACGTGGTGGTGATGGAGAGGTGGGTATCCAGCCCACCTGACAGGCAGTGGGTGGAATGTGGCGGGATCTCATGGCCAACTTTGTTGTAACAGTGCACTTCCTCTGGAATGTTCTTGTTCTCCACTGGCAGCACCTGAGGGGTACTGGTTACTGACTATCACTGCACATACTCAGGAAGGAAAAGCAACCTGTAAGGCTTGGAGATAAGGCAAACCTCTGGAGATAAAATGTGAGCAAATGGGAGAAGCCTGTTCATCCACCTCTGCTCCATGAGCAGGCCTGTTCATAGAACTTGGGGTGGGAATTGTGTGGTTTTTTAGATGTGACCCCTCCACACTGGGATGACTGCAGCTCTCATAGTTATCCTGTACCAAACCTAAGCATTTCCATCACAAAGAAGCATTTCCAGGAGACTGACATATTTTTTACTAGCGGGTGATCAGGAGTAGCTCAGCCACCCCACATGTCCTGGATCACTCTAGGAAGAATTAACATCCCCGCTGCTGGTCCTCAGCCTCAGCACAGCTCTTGTGCTCACACAGCGTGGTGCAAAGCTGCTGCCTGCAGCACTCCTGCCCACAGCCATGCTCTCCCTGCCTGTGGTGTTCCTTGTCCAATCTCCAGGTAGCCTCCAGCTTTCCTGGCTGGGTTCCCCACAGAGGACAAGCTTTTTCCCTCACGTGGGGAGTCCTGGCTCTTGGGCAGAGGCTTTGCACCATCCAGCCCCTCACCTTACCAAGATATCCCTGCCCAGTGTGGGTCCCTGCACGCCCCAGGCATTGCTGGCCTGTGACCCACAGCAGCAGCAGGTGCAGCATCAGATGATAACCAGTGTGACAAGAACACGGCGCTGTCCCTCACATCCCTTATGACATCCCAGCCTGTCTGAGGGAGACCTGCAAACAACCTGTTGCAGGGAGGACTGAAATGCTCTCCTTTCACTCAGGTCTTTGCAAGTCCTGCAGGCAGACTCTGATCTTTACCTGGCCTCCACTGTAGGCACACCAGAGGACCAAGTGCTGCTTCTGCCCAGAGGTCATGACCTGAAGTCAGAGGTCAGAAACTGCTGGCAGTGCCTTTGCTTTCTGTGTGGACCAACAGGTTCTTCAAACTCAGGTTCATGCTGATTCCTGAGCTGGCAGAGATGATGTGGATGGAGAAATCCAGTCATATGCATGGATCTCCTCTCACCAGGCACCAGAACCAGAATGTTCCTCTTGCAGCATAAGTGGAGGTCATGCCAGGGAAGGAGAACTGGGGGTCCCCATGGCTCCAGCACAGCTCATGTACTCACAGCCCTCCCATCCAGGCTGGGAATTGTTCTGAGCTGCTGGATCATGTAATACCATCACTCATCTTTTGTTTGCTGGCAATTTAGCAAAGGATCCAGTTTTTTATAAACCAGAATGTCTGGAAATGAAACATAGGCAGGCTATAGAAGAGGACTGGCCTAGGTGTTCCCTTAATTGTAACTTAATGGAAGCAGCACATCCCTGTGAATGCATGTGGACAGGACCTTTGTCCAAGAGGCATCCTAAAGGAAAGACACATCCTTGCGTGATCAAAATGCAGACAAGTGAATTTGTCAGTGTGAAGCTCATGGTATGGCTCTCCTCAGGTAACCTTCTTACAGTGGGATGTACAGTGGGAAATGTCACATTGCTTTTGTTGAAAGTTCATTATAACTGTGCTGAAGAATGTACGAATCTATCTTCTCCTTCATGTTGTGCCCTCCTGATAGGACAGTAAAATTACAGGACACAGCAAGCTCTTCCTTTCAAAACAGGATATTAAGGGAAAAAAACCCAATCCAAACTTTTCACAAAATCTGTGCATTTGACCTGTTTGTAGCAAGAATTAAAATCTACAAAGAAATCCAGGACACTTGATGCACTATTGTTTCAGCAGTAATTTCTGGATGCAAAGCGTCTAACAGGGGTTACAAAATGCTACGCAATCCTTCAGAAAAGGGGGAATATTATAAAACACATTACATATACAGGGCTGCCATGTAAATGAGAAAGAACTTCACAGAAGCCATACAAGGGCTTGTCACCATGAAATTAATAGCATTTTAAGTGTACATTTAGCTTACAACAACTGGTGCAATTCTCCACTGGAAACCCACTTCTGCAACACTTAATAAACTTTTAAATGCAACTCTGGCTCTCAAAATGTTGACATTTTCCCAGATATGCTCTTCTCATAGACCCTGGTACATTTATGCACCTGTACATCTGGTGTACAAAGTGGAAAGAGACCCTTTCCCACAGCAAGGATGCAGCACCAACACAATTTGAGGGAAACAGCTTTGCTTTACCAAAAAAAATCAGCAACAAATACAAAGTCCAAACCAGAATAACACTGAGGATAGAATAAACACAACTAGGAGTGCAAGCTGCTGAGAAAATGGCTTCAGTGTACAAGAAAATAATTCACACCGAAGCTTTGTGTGTTCTCAACTATTTATTATGCTCACACACAGTGATAAATTAAAATTCTTGTTGGCGAAATGTCCGTTCAAAATTAAATTATGCTGTAGCCTCACCACGAGGATTTTTGTTGTACCAAGTCACATTTGTAATAAACTTTATTAAATGCGATAAATTATTACACAGCTCAAACAGAGAAATCCAACAGAGAAATCACGTCCATTTTTGTTAAACTAAGTAGCAGAGCTTTGTCGTTGGCATTAGGACAGCTCTGAGCTCTGCTAGAGGTATGTTCTAGAAAATCTCCCCATAGCTCTTAATGAATAATTGAAGGCAATATATAACTGAGATGCTTGTTTGCTAGCTCCAGAGTTGGATCCTAGAGGACCATTAAATGAATTTTTAATAACCTATGCTATGGTTAAAGTTATAGGACACAAATATTCATTCTAAACATACTGATCATATAAAGAATAATCCCGAGGTTATAACCTGGCTAGCACGAGTTGCACGATGACTAAGAGAGCAAAAAGGGAAACATTAGCACAGCTTACAGCTACTCCAAGTTATTTTTCAGATATTGTCTGTGCCTCTTACCTACATGTCCCATGACTCTAACAGTGCACCATGGTGTGAATGCTCAATTTTTCCAGGGCAGTTCTCCTTGCTTTTGTGGTCACCTTTTCCCTCCAGAAGCTGGGAACTGATGAGGCCTTTTGAGTGTATGGGGTCTGCACAAGATCTTACCCATCTAAATTATTTATCAGTGAGGAGGCAATTTCTGTTGGTGCCTCAGGGTGATGCTGCAAATGTTTCACAAATTTATTACCCAAGAAAAATTCAGTATAATAAGTTGTCTGCAAAATAAATTTGTAGAGAGCAATGTAATCATTAGGAAATCCAGCTCATTTTAAGTAATTGCTAACTGCACCTAGGCCTCCATTAATCACTGCATAATTGAGTTTCACCTAATATTAACTTCGTCCTCAAGAAAGGCTGGTTTATCTCTGTAATAAATGAACATAATAAAAGAAGGGAACAATGAGAGAATGACAAAATCAGCACAAACTTTACACCAAAAAACAGAACAGAGGAGTGGCCAAGTACCCCGTGCCATGGATTACTCAGTATTTGTATCTTCTACACTTTACCACCAAGATGAGCATCATGGAAGACCATTTTTGAAGGCAGGTAGACTACATTTGGTGGGGCTGTGATTGAGCATGAGGGTTTAGGACACTGTGCCTGTGCCCAGCAATGCTTTTGGTTTGTCAGAAACAGAAAGCAGTTTTGGAAACCCTGGTTTGCAATTTCTTGTATGCAGATATACCATGCTCCCTGTACAGACTCACACAGTTTTACTTGGATGAGAGAATATCTGTTCATTTTGCTATTTGAGAGGGTATCTTCAAGAGATTTTTCAAATAAAGGCATGATTAAATTTCAAGGCTTCTAAGAGAGACCCATGAGCTGAGAAGGTCCTTTAGGACTCCGTAAAGACATCTGAAGATACCTGCAAATGCACTAAGGTCTCTATGGCTTTCCCCTGCCACTCGGTTAGGGATATACTACTAAATTGCAAGCAGAAATCTCAGCTGCGTTAGGAAGGAGGTGGGTAAAAACTCGTAAGTGCCAAGCTGAAACTATCCTAAACTTGGTTGTTCCTTTTCCTCATTTTTAGGCCAGAACTGTAGATGAAATGTGGCCAAAAGATTACAGTTATGGTTTCTATACCCAGTAAGGAGGGACAGAACCATAAAGCATATATAATTATTTTTTACCTCCTGATTTTGGCCATGAAGGGTTTAGACCTGCAAGGCCTGTTGTCCCACTCACTTTTCATCATCTCAAAATGAAGCACAGATTTCTGGCTAAAAGCAGAATGCACATATATCCCTCAATTTACAGCACAGCTTATTTTCCCTCCAAAGTCTGTCATGCCAGGGCAACAAAGACCTGAGCAGTGAAGAAACAGTTGCAGCCATATGGGCTTGTAAATTCTTATTCATTAATATGATTTTTTTTGTTTGTGGTAATACAGAGTACAAGAGACCGAGCTATTCCAGCCATCACACAAATACTGACCAAGACAAGTTTCCCTGTTATTAAAACCTTGCGAACTGGTTAGTCACATCTAGATTAAGACTTTGTGACCTTTTAGAGAAAGGTCTCGCAAGCTCAAAGATTAAACAGAGAGGAATGTGCACCTGATTGTGGGATACACTAGTGGCCCTGTGTTTAAATATCACCTGGCTGGAGGGATTGTGTATTTTGAAGACAGCAACATCGTTCTCCAGGAATCTTTCCTTATTTGAATTATGCAAAATTGAATAAAATAATTGACTCAAAACACCGTAAGCTGTTAATTCTGTCAGCACTGCTACAAACTCAGGTAGTAATTTAAGAAAGGCCATTCTTCACTTTTGTTTCTGTGGTTATTTTTTTTTTAATTTTACTTATTTGTTTATCTTTTGTAGACAAGCAGGGCTTCTCAGGCTACTTTACCTGGGAGGTTGCTGTAATCAGATGTCCTCTCCTGGGGCTGTGCAGGCAGTCCTGATGAAGACAACATCAGCTCGCCCATGGTAGCTTTTCTGAGACATCACCTTCATAGCATCCTGCTAGCAGGGTGAGCCCCAAATTACACAGTCCATGTACAGCAGTGCCCTGGCTGCCAATTGGTGACAGAGATCAAAATCACACCTAGTACTCCTTGTTAAGTACTTTATAGCACTTTGAATTGCATGAAATGGAAGGATTTGCATTTATTATTTTTTTTTCAGCACTGCTGTAAAAGTTGCAGCTGTGTGTCAATGGACTCTCTGAAATCAATGCAACCTGAAAATGGAAGTTACCCGTGCTCTTGGATGATAACACAGGATTCAAAAACTCAGTCAACAACCACAATCTACTGACTCAATGAACTTGAAACATCCCATTAAAAAAAAACCAACTCTGAAGGAGAAGTTCCCAGGAGCATGACAAACCAATAGGTAAAATAATGTGTGGGCTGGACAAAGCACTATCAAGGAAACGCCTTGATCTTGAACTGTGGCCAGCAGATCACAGAGAAGTCTTGAGGGAGGACATCAGGTTCCCATCCGATTGCTGCTTTTATTAAATGGTCCCAGAATATCCCATTACAGAGAGAGGGTGCACACAGCTACCACAGGCATTAGCTGACTACTCAACTATGTCCCTGCAACATAAAAAATCAAATTACAAAGGAGATGATGAAAGAGAAACAATCAAAAAGAAATTCAAACTGACTGGTATCTTAATTTACAGTAAATTGCCTTGAGTTGTCCTGAGTAGCCAGGTAGGGATGTTGGTACTAAATAAGAAGAAAATGAACCATGCTCTTTTTATTTAATCTCCATGTTAAGAACCATTCATGTTGCCATTGCAGCCGTTACATTTAGCACAAACTTGGGCTACTCTCACTTTTTGGAAATCTTATTCCCTGTTAAAATCCTTTACAAAGGGGATAAGCAGCTCAATTTTAGGCATGCTGGAGGAGTCTATAGTTAGCACAGTTCACAGCATAGACATTTAAACCTGTGCTCTTTTGGTAAATACGTTAGGAAAAGCAAAAGGGTTAAAAATCATTTAAAATCACTAAAATACAGAGCCACATAATAGCCAAAAGGTGGAAACAGAAGAGTGCAGAAAAGACAGTTTCAGAATATAAAAGCTGGTGAGAAAATATTAATTTTCAGATGTACTAAATATCTTCTAAAGTTTTTTTTGTCTTAAGCACATTACTGAGCTCATAATCAATCAGTCTGGCTATTTAGACACAGCGCCCCATTGAGGATTTAGCAAAAATGAAGTACTAAATTATTCAGCATTTAAGCAATTGGATAAGGAATACGTAGCTGAAAAGGACAAACTGCAAAACAAGATTATTTCCCTGTTTACACCAGTATGTACTGTAGTTTTAACAGGCCTTTCCAGGGAGAGATCTAGACATTTTTTCCATGCACAGAATTGAGATCTCAGCTTTTCGTCTTGTATTTTGAAGTCAAATTACTCTAGTATTTATACGCAGCTGAAAAGGATCACGTCTCTCTCAACTTATAAAATTAACATTTTTACTGTATTTACAGCTATGTTTTGTCTTTCTCAGTTAGGCTACCTTTTTATAAAAAATACCTGACAAATACTCCTGCTCTTTTCTATTACAAATTTGCACAATATTTAGCTTATAAAGAAATACTAGGAAAGTCTCATCTCTGTACACATGTACTAGACACATATCTTACATGAATCTGTCCAAGAAGTCACAGAGATAACACTTTTCAGACAAATATTATATATTTTCAGAAAGACAACTGGAAATTACGAGGTGTAAAAATTTCAGTTTCCTCAAAAAGGTTTTACAAGCTGTCATGTGCACAAACAAGATGAGATTTACATTTTCCATGAAGAGTTTTGATGAATTTTGGATATGCTTTGATACACCAGCTCTAATCTTCTGAGACACTTTCCCTTTTTTTGTCTTCCTCAAGATCCATTATCAACCTTTTGAATGCCTTACAAAACATAAATACAAGCCTACTAGTGCTGGAGACTGCATCCCAGCTGTTAACAGCTGTAAGAACAACGACAAAATGGGCACTATTGCATGTAATTTCATGCAATTTTCATACACAGCTGTTAAAACACAGGCAGGAGTTCTGTAACACTGGAATTCACAAGGAACTGATACTGCAAAATGTTACACCAACACCTGACAAAATGGAAAATGTTTTTTGCCAGTGCCTGCATCTCAAGGTCACAGTATTAAACAGCATCAAAATAACTCATTAAGGTGATAAATTTTGTCTCAAGCCCCCATCTCTTTTATTTTAGCATTGAATTTCCTTCTGGCAGCTGCACTAAAATACTAAACCACTCTCAGAGGCTGAATGACACGATCTGGGTATCACGGTTTATTGACTCATGACGGATAACCAACACACATTTCAATTCTTTGATCAGTGGTAGGGTTTCTTACTTACCTTCCAAATGTATGCTGCAAATTTCTGAACAGTAGAAAAACTCAAATCTAAGCCAAACAATAATGATTAAAACAGCAAGACATCAATTCCACCTGACTTAATATTAGGATTTTTTTTTAAAAAGGAAGCTTCTTGAAACTTCATACCAAACATTTTCAGTTGTTGCTCACAGAGCTAGTAGGAGTGTTGTACTGGATAAAACCACTGCAGATGTCAGTACTAATTCAAAAATATTTCCACAATGAGGTGACAACACTGGCTGTTGAACAGAATTTGAGGTGTTCTGCACTATTTAAAAACATGAGTTTTAATTTATCACCTGTTTCCATCCTGCCATAGTGACAAAGATTTTCAGAGTTCTAGCCCCTTTTATTTCCCCTGCCATATATAAAATGTTAAGAAATCAAAATGTAATTCTGACAGACTGAACCCATATACATTTACCTAAATGGATAACAGAAGTTACTTTTGGTCTTGAAAATAAATCATACATGACCAAATAAGCACCTACAACATGCAATGCATCTTTTTCCCTCACTGTTTTTCTAAGTACATTAAAGAATGTAAAGAGGCCCATATGTCTGTAAAGGCAATTTGATCATTCAGCAGCAAAACCAAATTACAGAAGGTGTGCTATAAAAAAACACTGTTAAGACTTAGACCTTACACTGCTGAATTACTGACCTATACTCAATCTTCATTTTTATATTGCTAAACTTCTGAGCAGTTTTAGAGATTTCATAATGCATTACCTTCAGAAGTCAGGGAAAAAAAAAAGAAAACAAAAAAAACCAGATGAGAGAAGGCACATGGCACTCCTGGTGGGAGGGTGGCAGCACCGGAACTTTGGTTTATTGCACTGACCCAAGACCCTAATCTGGGTCAGGAAAGTAAGTTGTCATGCTACCCTTTAAGGACTGACACATTCTGCCAGAGGATTTTGGATATTTTCCCTTACGGTGAAAATCTTCAGATGCATCCCAGACTAGAAATATTTCACAGCAACTGCTTCACTGCTTCTATACTCAGTCCCATTCCCTTGTGTCAAGCTTTGCCTTCTTCAACCCCCATTCCACATTAGGGTGTCCATTATCAGAGAAACATTCCATGCTCTATTTTATAAAGGTTCTTTATGTCTTCTTCTCCAGCCCGTTCCAGTTGTCTGCTCTGTTCTACAAAGAGAAGGTGCAGTCACTGCTTTCAGTGACACTAGTGTCAGTCCTCACAGTATCCACTCAGGCTCGTTTGCATCCACTCACCTTCCCTTAGACCTTTTATCACCTGCTCTACAGTCAAACTGGATAGCTGCTTCTTCCCTCAAGCTCCACAAGGGGTCGTTCAACTCAGGAAAAAAAAAAAAAAGAATCAAAACACTATAACAGTCTTTTTTTCCCCCAAAACACCCTACTTTCAAAGAGCTGAACAAGGGAATACTGCTGGGCTAAAGCTGATGGGACTGGCTCACTTGCTTAGCACAGGTAGGACACAGAGCATTAGTAGTGCTAGATGGACTGAGGGAGGGCTTGTGCCATGGAAGTTAACTACTTAGAAGAAACTGTCAATTGATTTTCAAAACCTCTCCAGGCATTGCCGGTAAAGCCCTTGGATTGAAAGTCTGTGGAAGTCACAGCCTCTGTCCTGACATTTTAGAACAGACATTTTTGAGAAGACAGTGGGGGTTTTTCCTTGACATCTTAATAAACAATACTGAGCCTTCTAACAGGAGAAAACAGAGAACCACACCAATTTCCCCACTCATTACAAACAAAAGGCAGGTAGGCATTCAATAATTGTTTTTCTTTTTTGCCAGTTATAGTAAATTCAGATCCAGAAATGTTAAGCAGTTGGTCTTTCTCAAATGATATTTTGCAAAGCACTAATCCAAATAATGCATCTTGGCATATATTACAATGAAAAAGCGTTGACATGCATTCACACTTTATTTCATATTTTTTCAAGGAATGAAGTACCAGTAAGGATCCACACATTTGCCATACTGCAAACTCCTTTTGTTCTTACTGAGAAGTACTTCACTCTTGCAGACAATCCCACACAAATCAGTGCTTCCTTTCCTCAGATGTCACATTAAACTACTCAGGGTTTAACTGTTGTGTATGGGATTTGCAACCTGTTACAGTGTAAGTAAAGAGGATTGTCGGTATTTATGGAGCAAATGCTGGAAAACAAAGAAAATGACATCTGCTTTAAAGTAACTGTAGACAGTATAACTGGCATTTTGGAATTCTAAGGCAACAGTGTTGGACCAGCATGTGAAATTCTGCTGTAGACTCCAAGTTAATGTACTGCTCTCATCTGCAAAGGAGAAATATTCTGATGTTTTTCTCTTGTTTTTTTTCTAATTTAGGGATAGGCAGCAATATGAAAAGCCAGCATTGCCACCAGATAACTTCTGTTCTTAACTTTTGCATTCAACGAACCCCTTAAGACACCATGTGATGTTGGGCTGGAGTAGTACACTCTTTATTTAAGATGATCTATCTGGCGATATTCATGTATATTAAAAACACACATGCACTTTTTTGCAGACTTGCAATTTAATGTATTTTCAGAATTCACTACAAAAATGTGGTTTCACAAATGTATCCATAAACTGGGACTCCTACAGTAGTATGGATAATGTACAGATGTCTTTCTCAGGACTACCAACACTGTGCATTGTGCAAATTGTCTAGGACTGCAATCCTTCCTCAGCAGCACTTGGAAGAAAATTTGTGAACTCAATACTGATATCAAAATACAGATTTCAATAATTTACTCTTAAAAACATTCATATTTATAACCTCTTAAAGAAAATAAAACAATTAATCTGATTATCAGATACATCCCTCAGTTCTTCCAGTTCCAAGGTATACACAGGTCTCCATCCTGCAGCACAGAGTAGAAATGTGAAACACAAAGGTGCATGCCTTGTAGGTAGGGCAACGATTCCTCCAGCAGCCTTTTACAACAATCTATCATCTGTGCACTGGAAACACTGGGTTCCTTATACAACCGATCCAAAGAAAATCTTTCAGTGGAAGTATTGATCAGCTCCTTCTCTGTAACCATCATCCTAGCAAATGGAGACAACACACAGTGACAAAGTTACAACTTCATCTCTTAAAACTCCCACTTTGAAATAAGCATTTCAATATATACTGAACATGTATTAAAACAAGAAATATTGAAATAAGTATATTATATGTTTGTAAAAAAAAGTGCCAATTCATATACAGCTGTGCTAGAACAGAGATTTTTGTGCAGGTTGACACACATGTCTAATCTCAGAAGTCAGAGTGAACATTCTTCCATGACTATGGGCACTGCACACCCACGGACTCACATTTCAAAGCCTGTGCCATAACATCTTTTTGCTCACTAAGTTACTGGGAAAAACACAATAATAAAAATCCTGTGAGGCTTCGTTTTTAATGTAAGGAATGAAAATACTTAAATAACATTGAAAGGTTAGGTTTTAAGCATAAAATCATGTTCATAATTACTCCGTCTTAATTAAACCATATGTAATCAAAACCAACAACTGGTAGGTACGGTAAACTAATGCATATTAAGTGTGTTAGTAACTTCCCAATTGCAGAACTTTGTTGATGTGCTAGGACCGAATGATCCTAAAGGTCTTTTCCAACCCAAATGATTCTACGAATTTTGAATTCAAAACTTGCAGATGATTCCTTTCTGTCACCTCAGAGAAATAAGACACCACCTGGCAAATTCAAACTACTCAGAAAGGAAGTTAATGTGCACATCTAATTAAGTCACTGGAGCTGTGACTGATCAACTGATGAAGAGACAGTTCAGGTTCAGCCAGCCGCACTAGCTCGGGCACTGTGCCACACGAATACAGCTGCACTTCCAAGCCAGCCTGGCTGCAGACAGAGCACCACTGCTGCCCTACAGCACAGACCCTGAACTGGACAGGCAAGGAGCTACAAAGCAGCAGCACCACTGGGCTGTGAATCGGCCCAAGCTAAGCAGAGACATCGCTACTGAGGCCGTTTGCCTGACAGGAAAATGCTGCTATGGGGCCTTGCCACTACTCTGCAGAGCTCAGGATGGGACCTCTGTGTACTTGCATGGCACGGAGCTCTGCAGAGGCACTCAGATCACTGCCCAAGAGCCCAGCCCACTCCGGCAGGCAGCGATAAGCCAAGCCAGTGAGTTAACCTTAGAGCAAGCCTGTCCTCTCCACAGATCATTTCCATGCCACCTTCCTGAGTGCATTCCCAAATACTCAGGCACCAAGCTTTCCCGTTCTATGAAATCTTAGGCTCCTCCTTGAAGGAATTCCAATTAGCTGGAGAACTGCAGGTTTGTTTTCTGTCACTTCCACAGGGAGGTTTACACCTTTATCACCACACAAACTTGATACTTTAAAGAAGCATGGGAAGGAGAATCCTGCATGACTAGAAGACTGACATTAACCACACAGACAACAGAACTTTGTAGAGCAGCAGCGTTTGGATTTCCTTGTGCATGCACGTCAGAATTACAGTCACTCTATGCTGTTTACTGCATGTAAAACATTCAAGTCCATATGCAAAGTACAGTCAGTACGTCTCAAAGTATTTTCCTTTATCTAAGGGCCTTTTAAACCATCATACGAGACTAAGGAAAATCAGACGGACATTAATGAGTCCAAGGAAGCATTAAGTGGAAAAAGAGTTTCCAGCTTCGATAAAAGGCAAGTAAGAGGAAACAGGAGACAGTTCAAAACAAAAGCAGAGGTGATACAGAATGACTGTTTTGTATCTCCTATCACACAAGAATAAAAGAATGACAAATTAAATCATCAGGCTGTGGGTCTACAAACCACAGAACACCTCCTCCCTCTTTCAGTTACATATGCCTTATCTGATTCAAATATGCAATTTGCTGCCATCAGCTATTTGGAGCCACAAAATGCAAATTGGCTCAAAAAGTAGTAAGACAAGAGAGGGGCAAATAAAAAGTCTATTGAATGTTATTAACATGAGATAATGTTTCTAGCTTCAAGTATTTTCTCAAGTGCAGTCAGACAGAAACTGGGAAGCAGTATTGAGTAAAAATCCACCATATTTTTTGTCCCATCCATAGAGCCTCTCTGTAAGCTAATGTATGATGGGGACAGACATTGTGACTCAGTACAGTTGTTCTTTACTATTTCATACAAACCAGCAATCATCCAGCACACAAGATATGCATCTTGGCCCTTACATTCTTACAACACAGCTGCTTGTACTCTGAGGGCACGGTTTTCCTGGATTAGTGTCTTTATAAAGCATGGTAGTGTGAGGTTTTTTGGAGAGTGAGTTACCCAGATGCAAATGCACACATTTGCTACAACATCCCTCCCAAAATCTATAGACAATACTTTCCCAGCTGTCACATGTGGACAGTTACACAGAGAACTATTCAGTAATTACAATTTATATGGCAAAAATCTAATTTCCAAGATGGACTAGGGTTGTGGAAAAATCCCAAATCATGTCCACCTGCAAAACATACCTTTCCAAGTAACGAGGTCTTAAAGAGCTAAAACCACAGTGCCTTCAGCAAGACTCATGCCTAAAATAACTTCACAGAAACATATCTGGATCTATACATCATGTATACATTCATGACACTGTGATAGTTCAACAACTCAATAAAAGGTTTCCAAAGCAAAAAAATAAAGTTGCAATAATGTCCTCTGAAAGAACAAGTACCACTCACTTAGTTGTAGCAGTATTTTATTAAAAAACCCCAGTATCTCTACTTCATCCTCAAGGACACATACTGGGTTCAAGGTCAAGAACCAAACTCATAGTTCTGATGGATGTTACAGAGCATGGCCCTAATACTAAGTATAGTGCTGGAACTCCCTATCATAGTCGCTCTTGTCTCACATCTGTGAGAGAGAGTACCCACAAGGTGTTTCTCTCACCATAATTCCCCATTTTTTTTCCTTCACCTTGTTAGGTACTAATTAATGTTTTTCTCAATTAACTGACTAACATCTAGAAATAATGATTCTCTAGTTGATCTCAGTTATTTTGAATATAGATTTCACTGCTTTTTTTTGTCACATTTTAATTAACATTATTAAAAATTGTTGCTTTTCTTATTCATTAAGAAGGTGTTTTCCACCTCTTCTTTGGGGACATGATTGTAAAAAGAATTATGCAATTTTGTCTTGTAAGCAAAGATATTTTACTTCTGAATGACGTACAATTGTCTCTAAAAGGTGAAAGAGGGTATTTTCTAATAACTTTTCATTCACTAATGCTGTAATTCTTTACTTAGTAAAGCTGACAGGTAAAGCATAATTTTAGAAACATAAGAGGTTTTTCCACCAAATGGTATGAATACATTCCTTAAAATTCTGCTCCCTCTCCAAATAAAAAAACAGGACATGCAAAGATTTTCAAGAGCTAAATGTATACAGTCACATGAACACTTACTCCTCCTTTCTTTTCAAATTCTCTCTTGCTTCCTGTGCTTTGGCAAAAATAAACCATTGAAGAGCTGCTGGATCACAGACCGTTGGGATCATAAAGTGTCCAAATTCATGCAAGCCTGGTGCATATCTGTCACTAATGAACAACGGAAGTAAAGAACAAGGTATAATTTTTTTAATGCAACAATTTATATAAATTACTTTCAGAAAAAATTCTAAAGATAAAAAAAAAATTAATCACAATCAGAATAATTGATGAAGCTATCAGGTTTGGTTCATGAGAACAGAGAAATATAGTAGGTTACGCTTTTTTAAAATTAAATTTTGAAAGCAACTGGCAATAATACTCAAAAAGTACAAACACCATAACAACAGCACAAAACTTTGATTTAACCCAGCGGAACACTCTAAAATAGACAGAACTCTGAGTCCAATTTGAATGAAATTAAGCAGGATTTTCTTCAGTCTGATTCCTTCTTAACCCAAAAAAATGCACTTAAAACCTTCAGAAACAAAAAGACTTTGACATAATGAAAATCCAAGATTATATCACTTTTCTTCTTACTGAGAGCAATAAGCAGTGTAACAAAAGGAGTAAAAGAAGAAATCAACCTTCCCTGCCAATACCTACCTTTCCAGAATCATTTGCAAGCCTCGCAGACTGCGAGGATGAAAAGGTAGTCTGCTGTCACGTAGTTTATTATAGAAAGAGTTCAGAAGCTCGAAGTACTCTTCCAGAGTCAAGAGAGGTTGCAGCTCTTCAATATATATTACTTGGATGCCTCCCAGGAGTTGGCTTATCCGATCTTCCAAGAGCAGCAGCCTTTTTTGAAGCTTATAATAATTTGGCAGTCTCTCAAAAATCTATGCATACACATGAACAAATATTTTCTATGTTACAGAGCTTAAAAGTTAATTCTAATAAACTAAAAAATAACAAGAAACTATAAAAAAGACACTTAACAATGCAAACATGGAACACAAGGGGAAAAAAATAAAAACCAAAGAATACCACAGGTAAGAAATATCAAGTATATAAATTTTGGGACAAAATATAATCCAAGAAACTTTTAAGTAGCTTTTGTATTTATAACATAAAGGTACTAAAAGGACATAAAACCATGGATGGATGTCCTCTATATGTTCAGAAATTAACAGTCTTGGATAAAAGATACATATATTTATAATCTGATGCCTATAAAAATATTTATCACCACAGTTATAGTGGTAGAGTTATTCCTCATACAGTAGTCACTAGCTACCATCTCTGTTGATATTGTTTTAAAGTAGCTTTTAATAAGAAAAAAAAGCTGCTGCTGCAACAAGTTGAGTGATTTCAGAACTATCTCTTTAGAAACCCAGAAAAACAGTAGAATAGACAGTAGATAGTTCTGACAGTAGAATCAGAACAGCTTTTGGCACAATAAAATTTGGTTCAGCATTTGCATTTGTTACAGAGAAAAACAGTGAAATTCCTTTAAATAAAGTAGCTCTGAACCAAGCATTTTACAGACTGACTTGGACAGTATTCTACTGCTTCCTTCTTCTAGTAATTAGTAACAAAAAGTAATAGCACTTAGGACCACTTTTTAAAATGAGGTAGAATTGGACAAATATACTCTCTAGAAACTGACTCACCAACCTCATCAAGATCTTCACTGACTTCCTGTGTAACATTTCACATGATCTTCAGTGCATTTCAAAATAAAAAGCCTTTGATTTCAGGTTCAAATATATACCACTCTTTTGTCTTCCCAAGCAAATACCACCACTATAACTAATTACACACATTGTTCCATTTACATGGCACTTTGTGTGGCTTTATGACGCCTTTGGAAAAATCCGCAGCAAAGGTTAGAAAGATGAAGCATTTATCTTTTCAAGGAAGTCAGCATTTATTTTAGTATAATCAGAACACTTTCATTGCAATGACTATCAACACTCTCAAATCTCAGGAAGTTTTCTATTAAATTCTAGTTTCATAGTTTAAATTCTTAGTAAATTGTTCACACTAACAAGCCACGGTTTGTTTTCCCCCCTAAGTGAAACATATAAAGGGAAAAATTCAAACCACCACCAAAAAAAGATTGAGTGTTAACTTTTCATACTATTCACTGGTTCAGAAATAGAATATTCTGATATTCCAGCAGGGTGAAATTTCCAACTATTAAATTCCACCAAAAACCCCCTTTACAAAGAAATATTTTTTGATAGAACTATCAGTAATGTTTCAGTAACCAAGATGAAAGAAAAATTCCTCAAGTGACATGTTGATATTGCTACATATTTGGTTTTTGGTCCTTTGCATACAATGTTATCATTTAGGATGTCAGAAAGCTTATCAACTCTGAACTTTACACAAGCAGCAGCAGAATTGACACAGTCACTAAAGATAAAATTCTGCAATATTAGCTGCCTAAAAGAACAAAAGGGAGTGACAGAGTTGGTTAGTAGTCATTGACTGAAATCATCAGTTCACAACTCCCTTTAAATCTCATATTTACAAAAGATCAGAATAAAATCCATTAGCTCTTCATGGGAATGAGCTCTTTATGGATCACCAAGTATTCTGCAAGGACTCACTGCACAGACTGGAACAGTGCATAACAAATTAGTTTTCTAATCAGAAGTAGCACTGATTTACTAATGAAAGCAAAGATCTAGCAAAGACTGTTGTTAGTAACTGCACACATAGGATTAAATTTCAAATGCAGTGTACACCACTATGCTAAATACATTAGCTAAGTGTTTTAAATCACTCAACAGATACCTGCACCTATTAACATTTTTGTTTATAGTTTAAAAAAGGATGTCACAACAAAGGGCATTTGCATTGAATTTGAAATCCTCTTACTTTGGTCCAGTGATGGTGAACATCCATGGTCCCCAGCATTATGTGACCTGCTGCACTCATGCCTGAGCGGTCTGTAAATACCACCGTGCGTCCTAGAGATTGAACAAAGCTCTTTACTAATTTGGGTTACTGCAATCATTCCTACAATTACTGAAGACTTAACTAGGCTGCTAACATGTCATGAGCAATGGATTTCGGCAGCACAGGCACATCTGAGCAGGTGCTTCTGCTATTCTCAAAATTTTGAAAAGTCCAGTTTAAGAATTTTTTTCATACAAACCTGACCCAATATTTGCCTTCTCTCTGTTTGAACTCGATAGATTTTTATTTACTTGAACTTTTTTCTTATGACTGCTTTTAAAATATGAGAAGATCTCATCAAAGAAAAAAAATCTCATTCAAAGAATCTCTACAAATCATGTATAAAGTGGACACAAATGCTATATGCTTGAAGCATACATAAATTAAAAGTTGGTGAAGTAACTATTAATAAGGCCATTCAACTCTTTTCAGAACTCTCAGCAACATGCAAGCTGTAAGAAACACTTGGATATTATGTTTTCATTCTTTTTTAAACCAGAGATAACATAAAAGGTTAATTCTAGGTAGATTTTTAGGGGGATAAATCAGTTTTGAATGTATGTTTTTTTAAGTTGAGTACAAAGATCCTCAAGAATTCTTTAGGGTAAAAGCACAGGCAAGTATTTATCAAAATAAGCTTCCACAGAAGTCTTCAGTGTGATGTATTATCTACAAGACAAGGCTTAAGTAGAAGCTCTCGCTCTCAAAAATCAGTTTTCCACAATCTCAAAGAGCGAGCAACACTGACTTCAACGCATCTAGTCCATCCTTGTACCCTAAGGCAACATCAACTGTACTTGTATAATTACTGACAGGTATTTATCCAGTGCATTAGTAAGTATCTTCAAAGATGGAGACTACGACAGGTTCACAAGGCAGACTTCTCTAACACTTCCAATCTTCAGCATGCTCAGGAAAAGAAATTCATTTGAAATCTGATACAATTTAAAACTACTACTTATTGTCCTTCTTGCTCTGTCTTTTGGCAAAGGATTAGGTGAACCCTCAAATGAAAGCCATTCATAACTGAGTATCTGCAGACAGGTATAAAATGTGGAATTACAATTAGAGGAAACAGCTACTGCCACAGTTCAAACAGCTGTATGAAAAGAATGGTAGGTCAGGTTTACAGAATATTTTAGTTTTTCCTGAGAAAATATAGCTATTTTATGGAACACACATGAGAAAATAAAGCAGTAGCATTTAAAAAATATTCTAGTAAATCCTTGCTAGGGTTAGAGACCTCACATTTTTGTCTTGGATCTATCATGGGCAACAATCTTTTGCTATCTCCACCCTTTGAGAGGTTCAGTTCAGATCTTTTACTTTCATGTCTAATATTAAGTCTAGTGCCTTCAACAGACTCCACCAGCATTTATTAAGAAGTAAACTAGAAGCTGAGTGCAGTGAATAAACTCTAAGGAAAGGTCACTTTAAAAAATACCTCGTAGCTTTAAATGTAAGTTCTCACCAGCTTTTCAGTAAGCCTGAAAAGTTTGTTTTTGCAGTTATCAAAAGAATTTGTAAATAAGAACTAGAGCTCCCTTGTCACAGAAGACCCATGCTCATTTCTGAATCAACACTATATTAGGATACATGAAACAAGTAACAGAAATACCTTTAACATTCTCTAATATTTCAGGTCGCTGTTGAACCAGGCGACCCAGACTGTGTAGCTGGCTACAGCGGTGAGCAATGCCCCAGCTTCTCTGCCACCTAAATAAAAAAGTAATTGAAAGCATTTAATTCTCAATATTATTTTAAAAAAATCACAGAAGTTGAGATGTAGCTCAAAGCATTATAACACAAGCAAAATAGCATCCAAACAGTAATAAAAGCAAAGGCTACTCAAAAGCTATCCATGTCATATGCTATTTAAACTCATAAAAAGCCTAAATAAAATTCCAGTGTTTCTTAAAGTGAGTCCCAAAGAACAAAGAAAACAAACCAGGAAAAATAAATATAAAACCAGGTAAATCTCTCCCCCAGTAAGAGGGGATTAGTAAGAAAACAGCACCAGACAATCCAGTATTTGATTTGGTCATGGAGTATGCAGTTTGTTTGGACACTGTGTAATGTTTGTCCAGAGGAGCAAATACAATATGTAAGGACGCTGTTTTTTTTTTTTTTTTTTTTCGTTCCTAGCCCAAAACATTACTATGATTCCAAAGGAAAGTCACTATGTATTTTTCGTATAGTACAGTGAAGTAATTTTTGTTAAACCATTCAAGAGCCAGGTGTTACCTTGCTGGCTGTAATACACATAGTTTTGACATCTTTTCCATCACAGACTGATCAGACCAATTGCTAAGCAAATTTCAAAAAGCATCTGAATTGCAAACTTGTCCCAGTGTATTGGAAAAATACTTTTAGTTGATACAAAACTGTCTCCAAGAGGAAAATTCCCACTCCTTTATTTTACTGTGTCTGTTTGGAATTGAATAAATTTTCTTCATAACCCCCATATTTTATATTTTATTAATAGTGATCATAACACATCAGTATTCTGGCTATTATGCAGTGCTGGCACAGTGTCCAGGTCTCATTTTTTCTTCCCACTCTGCCCCCCACAATCAGCAAGTAGCAAGTAGGCCGGGGTGGACAAGATGCTGGGAGGGGACACAGCCAGGCTGGGTGACTCCTACTAACCAAAGGGATATTCCAGACCATGTCATGGTCAACAATAAATGCTGAGGGAAAGGAGAAGGAAGGGGGACCTTTATGGTTATGGTGTTTGTCTCCCCAAGCAAGCATTACACATGCTGCCCAACTGCCCAGAAGACAGGCTAAACACCTGTCCATCAACAGGGAACAAAGATTTAATTTCTCCTTTTGCTTTGCTTGAACTCAGAGTTTTGCTTCACTTCAGCTATTAAACTTCTTCCTTAACCAAAAAATTTTCTTGCTTGTGCTCTTCCTATTTTTTTCCTCCCATTCCACTGGGGGTGTATGAGCAAGTGGTTGTGAGGGTGCTCAGCTGCTGGCTGGGGTCACCCACATCATCTCATTTAGGGAAACCTAACTGGCAAAACCTCACTCCTTAGGATGGAGAGAATGGCACTATGCCACAGCATTTGTGAGGCAATTTAATCAAATACAAGTAATTAAAATTATTTACTGTTGTCTAGCAATATCATTTTGCTTTCAGCAGCACCAGATAGGAGCAGAAAAAGGTGGCCATTTCTTCATCTGTCCTAAACTTATACATGGAATAAAGCCAGTGACCCAGTTATTTTTCAGATCTCTGTGAACACCAGAACGAGGCTCCAGAATCACAAGTAATAGTGTCATACTAAGATACTGGTTTGTCAGATTTCCAACACTCACATCCTTTTCTGAATTATAACAATGTAACTCATGAAAGACTAATAACTCTTCATGGGACACAATAATTTTAATGTATTTTGGAAGAACAAACTATTTAAGAAAATTAAGCCATGATGAATAAAATCAAACCTACGCATTTAATACTGAAGACTGTTTCAGAATGTTAAAACCCTCACCACAGCACAGTTACAGAGAATTAGAAATTGTGTTCAAAAAACCTGGCTTCAGCTTAAAGGAAACCAGGGTCTTTTGCAGGGTGAAAGGACAAAAGCATGATTTTAGAAGCTCCAACTCTCCTTCCTGGTTAAAAGAATAGAACCTAACAAACTAGCCCTTGAAATAATCCCTCAAAGTTTATTTTTCTATTTGTGAATACCTTTGCTGCCACTTTTCCCACCCTGAATATCCCACTACAAAACATCCTCACTCAAAGGCACAAAAATTAAAAAAAAATTGCAAACTATTTTCTGGAAAATATTCTGAAGAATCAAGACCTCCAACTGCACTCAGATCTTTCAAACAAACAAATCTCCTCCTCTGGACAGTGAGAAACTAAGCATTAGAAGAAATAAGATTTTTATTAAGCATTCACAGGATGTCATTACGCACCATGTGTAAAGTTGCATTTCACTGCCTGTCTAGTTACCTTTGTAGATATTAACTTGAGTTTAGGAAATGCAATTTTAACCAGCAAAACACCCGAACTAATAGATGCACACCAGTTCTATTTCTGTGTATGCTTCAACTGAAGCCTATATTTTCAGTTACAAACAGGAGGTCTCTCAGAGCAGATTGTAACAGGAAACTTTTGTCCCAGGAGAATACTTCTGGAAAAATACTCAGTGCAGTAACACTTCTTCATATATTAAATATAGCTGTTTTGCTGAAATAAGCTTTTAAAGTTCACAGCATTGTATAAGACAAAACTTCCTTGCTTTGACTGTCTTAATCCAAGTTCAACTGATCTAGTTAATTACCTGATATCTGAGAGCTGGAGTTCATGAGAAAGTTCAATTTTTAAACGTTCTAATTCTTTTCTAAGCGGCAAACTCTTTTTCAGCTTTTTTACTGCACTTGCTTCATTATAATCTAGCCAGGACCTGAAAGAGGAAAAATACTCAACAGTAGAAGCATGCTGCTATATGATCTATTATGCAAGCAGTACAATTAACTCAATTCTTACTGCTAATGTAAGTGTTTTAAGTCAAATTATCAGGTAAATGGATTTTTTAAAAACAGGATAGAAGATGACATGGCTAAACACTTCACTTGAAGATATCTACAGAAGAAACTCTGGCACTTAATGTCTTTGGAGGGGACCAAGAAATGAAAATCAAAACCACTGACAGTGTTAAAACTGTAACACTTGAATGTGTGTGTAAAAGGCATAAAACAAGTCAGTGTGACTTCAGGGAAGATCTTCAGAAATCTGTGACTTAATTTAAGGAATTTCCACATATGTGCCTTAAAAAAAACCCAAACAAACCCAAACACACCAAAACCTAACAAGAAACCCCAAACAAAGTGATAATAGTAGACTATCAAATATGGGAGGTGGTACTAAAGGGCTAAGTTAGGTAACTTTTACAGAGCTGACATGAACATAGATCAAACAGGTCAAAGTTTTATAGTTTTTTTGCCAATAATCACAACCAGACAAACATGACTCTTTGAGGACATCTAGACTTTCAGTAGGTAATTCTGTTTCTAGGAAAAGGTTACTATTTAAGAGATTTAGTCTTTGTTCACAGTATAAACTAATTTTTATACTCTCACTTTTGCAAACAAATAATTCAATTCTCATTTATATTTGAAGCAAAAAAATTCAAACTCAATTAAAAAGGCAGGCCTGATGCCAGCTGTCTACAAATTAAAACTAGACTGTTAATACGTAACTGTCTGTGGCATTTCTTGTAAATGTGTAAAAATAAGTAAAAATATTCTCTAGCATGTTAAATTTCAGTTAAGTGTTTCATAATTGTGTGTATTACAGTAGTTTTATTTGTGAGGTGGTATGCAGGACAAGGGGCATACTTTGCTCTGAAGATGCTTCCAGCACAGTTCTGTGTTCATTTCAAATGGCACTTAAATCTCATTGTTCCAAAAAGTTTTTCAAGGCCCCAAAATGTGTATGTGTCCCAAAATGAGCACATATAAATTTTTTTAAACCACAAACTTTACTACAAAACATATTACATGTAATGCAAGTTCAGCATTTTTAATTACATTGACTTAAATATTAAGGTTTTCCTGCTGAACAACAAATGAGAAGCACAACAGTAAGATACCATGTATATTAAAACCTTTTAACCTTAGTTTTCATGTATTATCTCTCACCCTCAACAGAATGTGATAATGAAATAGGAATAATAAAGTTAACAGCCATGTAAGTTTGTGTTACAGAAGTCCTGTAAGAGCAAGTGGAGCCCTTGTTTCCTTTTGAATTGCCACCGATATTCCAGAAATCTGAAAAACTAGATCAACCAAAACTAGATTGACCAAACATGACTGCTGGGCAAAGAGACAAGAATGCTTCAGCTTTGCTGGCACTGTAGTTACCCCAGGAGCTCATTTGAACTCTAATTATAAAAGGCATGGCAAAATTACATGTTGGACAATAAAGTTTTGTATTGTTCAGAATGTTTATTGCCTACCTTTAAAAACTCAGCATTAGAATAAGATCAATTTAGGTTTCAAAATTTCAGTTCAATGAAAGCATTACATACAGTAAAGTTGTTTCCACTCTCTGGGCTTGCTCAAGTTCCTCCTCAGGATCCTTGAATCCAGTAAATGAATAATAAGTCTTATCCCATTTGATAGGTCTGTTCACTGTGCTTTTTGCTTCCTTGTGGGGTTGAGAGCTCACATTCAAACTCTGAACATGCTCTGTAGATAAACTGCAGGAGTTGAGAATATCTAATACTGTGCTCAGGAGATCCCTAGTATGTAATGTAAAACTGACTGCTCGAAACCCTGTAAAAAACAAGTATCATTTAATTAAAATTATTTAAAATGCATTCCCATATCTTTCCTCTTACACAAGAAGCTAAACAAGGCTCAGATAGCTGGAAATTATTATGATACTCTTATTTCAATATTCACTGTAAAATTTCACATGCACATAGTTTAACTATGTCCCATCACTTAGCTACCAGACCTAATTTCCCTAATTAGAAAGTAAGCTTTGACTCAAGAGCAGAGGACAGCATCCAGTTAAAATGTTATGTTAAGGAGACCAGACATAGCACTACCATTTTCTTGAAAAACAGTATGATTTTATTTTCTAGCATGAGGGTCCCTCACAATTTGCTCAGATGTTCTGAGAATGTAAAGCTCTTCTGCCAGGTAAGGCATATTGGCTAGAGACAAATTTGTAGAATAAAGTTAATCAAATGCCAACATCCCAAATTTGGCAGTACTTTTCACAGTCTCAAAGATAAGAGACAATGAACTAAATTGAAACTTCAGATATTATACAGCTTCTGCTTAGAGAGTAAGTTCCTACTAATTCTACAAGTGCCCTGACATTGTGTAGCACACATGAACTGCAATGAGGACAAGGACCCCAACCATTGTTACAGTTAAACATGTCAATGGTATTAAAAGCAGAAATATTACCACTTACATCCATCTTTTTTACTTCCTTATACTGTAACTTGACCTGAGGGCTGTCATGTCTCATTCTTTCAAGGCTTTTTAAAGCTTAAGATGTGTAATTACTTGGGATGGTCCCACCTGCCTGATCTAATACATTTTCACACTATGACAGGATTTTATTCAGTTGAAAAGTTGTTATGACTGCACAAGGCTAAGCAATGCTCTGGAGGAATTAAAATACAGGAAGATACATTCTACCCAATATAAAAGCACCTGAAGCATTGAAGGATTCCTGAACATTAGAAGAACTTGGTTCTCTTTCTCTTACATAAAAAGTAAGCTGAGTTGGCTTAAAGGAACGAAATCCTGGTTTCTGTAGGTTCTCCAAGTAACCATTTAGCCTCTTCAGAGAGTTTTCATTTACTTCCTGTTTTAAAACAAAAACAAACAAAAAATACAGATTATGAATTTGGCCATTTTTCATCTAAACCTTTTTAATCTTACATGCAGAACTAGGTTTCACAAAATGTCAGTTGCTTTTAACAAGTAGTAATATTCTTCACATTCTCAGCATTTATAATTGCCTTGCATGAATAAATTTGTATGGTGTACATACTTGTATATCTGTGCACATTCCAAAACCCACTGTCTTTCAGGCTTAAAGAAATTCATTGATTCAAATATAATGCACAGCATTTCAAAAGGATAAAGTAAAATGTATTATAAATTAGCCTGGAAGAATTCAGTATTTTCTTTATAACAATTAGAAAATATGATTAACAAATAAGGGACTTTTATGGGACCTACCCTTGTTAAAAATTAAGGAAGTGCATCTTTTTGTCCTCTAGTACCAACCATAATTAATTCTAACATTACTTTTGTCTTTCTGACAGTAGGAAAACTAGAAAGTTTCCATCTTTGATATATGAAATATTTACAAAGAAAGCATACTAAAGTAGTTTTACCCTCTCTTTAGGATGCTGGCCAAAGAAATCTGGATGTACAGCAAAATAGAAAGGTCTGAGAGCATTGATGGCATCAGCACCTGACAAAGTTCTTGACTGAAGAACGCATTGCAACAGTATCTTGTCCAGACATAACCTAAGAAAATAGTAAAATGTTTATGCATGATGCTATCAATCAAGAGACAAACTGATACAATTACATTAAAATGTGACAGAATGGAGCAAACAGTCATAGTTCAAGCATAATAATTTAAAACTGGAAAATCTAAATTAGGAATCTGAATTCTGGATCTTTCCCTTCGGGATTAACAAAGTTGTGTTTTGAGAGTGCCAATCCAACAGGTTTGAGGAATGGTGGATGCTAGTGGTTGAACAAGACATGTAAATAAGTACAGGAATTTCTCTCTACTTTCTCAAACATGCCTCAAAAATTCCCCAGTCAAGTAGTTCAAATTGCAAATACTGGCTTTAGTGGCATTTTTTGTAGACATTGCTGAAGCTGCTCTTAACAGCTAACCCTTATATACCTTTGAACCACCAAGTTAAAAAGCCAAACCCAGTATTTTTCAAGCAGTGCCAAAAGAATATTAAATTTTACCCAGAAAGAACAATCATGATTCAGGGGAAAAAAAATCTGCATTAGTTTTTGAGTTCCACACTTGTGTCCATTAAAAAAAAAAATCTACTTTCCTGAAAATGTCTTTTATAGAAAACATCAAGTAAAAAGACAACAGTTTTTGCTCTTTTATCTTCACTGAATTACAATAAACCAGGACTAAAAGAAATTTAAGGGTAAGAGAAGAAGATTGCTTTACATAAGATCAGAAGGAAAAGTTAAGTTGAAGAAGTTCTAGGAAGTTCAGAAAGTTCAAATGATTGAATGCCTGCAATTATGTAGAAATTAAACAATAGTTCTGTAACGAGCATATTTGTGTAAAGAAGACTGAAATGGAAAGAAAAACCAAGTCCTGCATTAAAAACCACCAAAATATCCTGCCATAGCTCAAAGGCAGAATTCAGGTTTAGCAAACTAAGAAGCAAGAATGTATATATAAAAGCAGCAAGAAAATGTGAACTAGGAGATACAGAACAATAGGTTTTAGCTTCAGCTGATTTCACAAGCTAACAAATTCAACAGGCCAATTTCGGTGATTTACATTCATTTTAGTTTGCAAATCAGAAGGGCAGAGACTCTGCTGTTAAGCAGTACAATACAGTTTCACTCCTCGCAGAATCATTCAACCCCCAAATAGGAAAACATACAGCAGATTAGAGACAAAGCTGCTTCCAACTTATATAAAACTAATACCTTTATTAATCACAATTAGCAGGACTGTTTTACAGAGACCTATTTGTCCAGCATCCTAGACCAAATAATCATCCTGGACCCAGAAATGGGAGACTTTCCCAACTGCTATCATTAATTTTAAAAAATCCAAAAACCCCCAAATTAGTGCTCAGACAACAAGCAGAATGTTTTATTTTGGAAAATGATAAATGACAACATTTGAGCTGTCAAGCAGAAGCATTGACCCTTACTTTACCTTTTTTCTGTCAACCTTCCCAGCTCTTCAATTAGAAACATGAAAGCAGTGAAGACTAATTTTTTCTGCCTAAGAGGTGGGCAAATACTTAATTAGTAAATCTTAAAAGTCAGTTTGCTGAAAACAGAAGTTATTGTAGAAAAGTGGGACAAAAACCCTATGATGGAATTCCAAATTCACTATGACTTAAAAACAATTACCATGCATGTAGATGAAATGTAAGATTTAAAAAAAAAAAAAAAAGGCACTAAAATATATTAGTGGTAAACACTTCTACCTCCTTGTTGGCTGCATCTCAGAGACTCTTAAGACTAGTCATCACTACATCCCATGATCCTACTCAAAACAGCAGGAGATGGTGAAGCAGTATAATGTTATTAGGAGAGTGAAAGCTCTTAATGACAAAATCATGCCACAGTTGCCCAGTGATGCAGGAAAAACACCTCTACTAGACCAGGCAAGACAGGAAACAAAGCACTCTGGAAAAAAGTCCACTTGGTCATATGCTTTATCATTTTGGATCTGGAAGCACAAAATAATTGTTTTGCTGAGAAAAAAACAGCAAATTTTTCTATTTTTTCGGGTAGCAAGTAGACACGAAACAGTAAAAGGAAAAAAAGTATTTCCAGCAAAGGAAAAAAGTAAACTAACTAGTTACCCCCTTCTGATTGCAGTTGACTGCTATGCAAGAAATTCACATCCTCCTAGACCAAGCTGCTAGGAGGAAGGGGAGCTCAGTTCTCTGTTCACCCATTTGTACACTATTTCCCACATCCACTCTCAAACTACACTGCATCATGTTTCCGGTAGTTCAGAAAAAAGTTCAACATACCTGGAAACCACCAATCATACTTCTGAGTTTATTAACCATAAAATTCCATCTGTTATTCTACATGAAAAATGGCCAAGTGTAGCTAACTTTAGTTCCCTTGTTTTGTATTTAAACAACATTGTCATGCTAGAAGGAAGGCTCAGGATTCCAGCCAAAAGTCTATTTTGAATTTGCTTAAAAGAGAAATGCTCAAAGGCCAAAATTAGTCTGCGTGACAGAAGGAAGAATTCACTCACTGAAGGTGAAAGACAGAACTCTGAGGCATCTTTCAACTGAAGTGACAAAGTAAGTGAATTAAAATGGATTTAGAGGGAGAAAACGCAAGAAAGATGTTTGTGGCTTCATTCACAAGGAGCAAAGATTGTTCCAAGAGCTTCATTTAGATCTGAAGAGCAGAGACAGGCTTCATATTAAAATGAAGGTCACAACCACCTTGAGGACAGCGTCTCCATGAAAGACATGAAACACAATCTCTACTAGAACACATTATGCAATCATACTCCAAGACTGATTTAATTTATTGGTTAAATAAGGCCCTTCAACTTCCTTTTTCTTCACATCTCTCCGAAGTTCAACTTTTTGGCATATAGCTTTGGCACTGAAAAGCTCTGTTAAATTAAGTTCATAGTTACAGACATATTCACACATTTTGAAGCACTAAGCTTTAATAACTCAATAATGCAATAACTCAATATATTGGATATCAGATTCATATTTCTCATAATTAAGTCATTTTAAAACCCTTGTTTTCTTGAGAGCCTTTCTAATGTCTCACTTGAGGACAGGCATTTGGTTTTGGAGGGTTTTCAACTGTGGATGCTCTGCTGAAAGCTTCAAGCTGTAAAGATGAGAATGTCAAAGTAATAAGCATGAAACAAAAATACCAAACCAGTTCCACAAATATGCAAGTCATAAGCAAACACTGAAACATATGCTAAAGGTAAATTAGGTCAGTAACACACCGTACCTTCTCACGGTTCTCAAGGAGCAAAACATTTCAGCAACTTAATGGTTGAGCCAAAATTCAGCCATCCACTAATTCACTTAAAAAAAAGGAAAAAAATCCCTTTTAGAAATAGACATGGCTATTTTCCTCTGTTACTTACCAGTGCATTTTCTAAACCTTGGGTGATAATTTTTAAAGTCACAATAGTAATATAACATAACCTAAAGCTTTGTATAAGAATGCTTTCAGTTTCCTCTACTAACAGTGAGTCTTGCCAATATTAAGAGTTGTCACATTATCTTGATTTGAGAATGAACATTTAAAGGTACTCCAGTTAGGGAAGAACTCCAAATAATTAAAAAAACAAACAAATAGAAGCTTTCTTTAAGCACTAACACATGGAATCTGACAAAAACTTTTAGTAATTCCTACACTCAAATATTGATACTTTAAAACACATGCACCAACTACTTTATGGGAGGGTAATATAAAACCAGAGGGGAAATCACTGTCACACAACAATGCCTGGGAATCTTTATCAAAGGTTTGCTGACATTCATAAAAATGAATTAGCAATTCTTACCACTAACTTCTGCACTAGGCAACTGTAGGCTAGAGTTTGCCAACAGGAGGCAAACCACTTGGCACGCCAGAGTGCCGGAACACACCTAATTATTAGGGATTATGAGGTGAGCTCCCTATTGGCAATGTTTTCAAGCATTTTTTAAAAATACACTTCGCACTCATCAAAATAACATGCCTGCTACATATGCTGTTTTAAAGAACCCAAGATGAACAGCTATCAGAGAAACATCATCCATGTTCCAATACAGCGTGACACTTCCTATGCCTACTTTGCAAAACACCTGAAGTTTCAGAAGTGCATATAACTAATACAAATGTACTTAACCAAGAACTTAAATTTTTACTAGAGGCAGATAGTGGGAGGAAAAAACCATACTGAGCTAAAATATCCCAAAAACATTTTATAATTTTTGTCTTCTGATTTTCAGACAGGCGGGCAAAACGGTAACCGTGTCATTTTCACTGTCTGTAGCAACAATCCTAATCATAAATTAATTTAAACACATTAAGAAGCTCTCTGGTCATAAAACAGTTTTCCCTCACTGTAATTTTAGCTTCAGGCATTTCAGTAGAGAACGAAAAAAACTCAACAATCTCACTTAATCCTTGGTGCCGCTTTATATAACCAGACAAAGCATCATTGTTTCTTACTTTAAATGCTCTATTAACTGCTTGGAAATTGGTACACTGCTTAGCTGAAAAACAAAACCTCCTGGGTCTGACTAAGTTTCACCTGAACCCTACCTCAAAGACAAACCCGCTGAAACAAAACAAAATATGAATTATGTCGCAGAAGCCTGTGGCACCACGACGTCGCCCCCACCCCCCGCTCTTGTCTGTTCCAGGTGTTTACCTACACTTGAGGCAGCACGGAGAAAACAGCGTGAAAATCAACAAGATGACACCGCTCAGAAAATAAGCTCGGGCGAACGTGACTCGCTCGCTGCTTGAAAGGAAATGAGCTGCAGCGGTCCGACCACTAACTACTTTAGCTACTAAAAAGAGAGCCCCGGTAGAATTCGCCTTAAGATCCACTAAAGGCAAGGGCTTCCCAGAGGGCGGCAGAGCTGACCGCGATCCGGCTCACGGGCCTTTCGCACCCTCGTCAGGAACAAGGCGCGGGATGAGGAGCCGCCGATGCCGGGCCGGGCAGAGCCGAACCGAGCCGAGCCGAGCTCGGCCGAGACCGGGGCCGCGCGTGCCCGCGCGCACGTACCGCCACGCGCGTGCCAGCGCGCGGGCAGCCCGCGGCCCCACACCCCGCCAGCGGGCACCGAGACGCGGCCCGACACCCCCACCCCACACCGCCCGGGCTCGACCTCGCACCGGTCTTCCGGCCGCCGTCCGAGCGGACCCCCGCGCAGGTGGGCGGCGGGCCGCGCTGCCTTCCTCCCGCTCGCGGAGAGGCACGCCGAGGGCCCCCGCCCGGCCCCGCTTACCGCCGCGGCCGGACAGCGCCCGCCGGGCTCGGCCCCATCGCCCCGCCGACGGCCCCGGAGGGGGCGGGACCGGGGGATTCCGCCGGGGCGGGGCCGGCGCGCCTGCGCTCCCCCTGGCGGCTCCTCCGCTGAGCGGCCGCTCCGGGCGGGCGGGGCTCCCACGCCCCCGCCCCGGCCCCGCCCCCGGCGCTCGCCCCGCAGGCCCCGCCCCTTAGGAGCGCCTGAGGGAAGAGACTCCCTACTCCAGAGTGCTGCGCCCGTCAGTCCAGCTAGACCTGCAGCGGTGCCTCAGGGATACGGAACGGGAAAACCCTGACGGAAGGAATGCCTGCCCTTTTGCTGAGGGGATGGGAGCAATTTAGCCAAATGCTTGCGTGCGCTTTACATCGCCTTTTGTTCTGCAGAAAAAAAACACCAAGTAGGCGAAAATCCAGGCATGAGCTCTGCAGTCCCGAGGGGAATGCAAGAGCTGCTTTCCTGCAGTTACACAGAATTAGTTAGGTTGGAAAAGACCTCTGAGATCATCGAGTCCAACCTGTGACCGAGCACCACCCGGTCACTAGACCATGGCACAGCTCCAGGGACGGTGACTCTACCACCTCCATGGGCAGCCCATTCCAGTGTCTAATCACCCTTTCTGTGAAGAAACTCCTCCTATTGTCCAACCTAAACCTCCCCTGGCACAGCTTAAGACGATGTCTTGCATTAGTAATGCTCGATGTACACATATATTTTCACACTTGTTTTTCTTCCAAGATCCTTGGTGTCCAAATGCAGCTGATACAGGGACACGGAACCTCGGAGCAAAAATGTCTGCTGCTGCTGGTGTTCGAGAACAAAGGGAGATTAGGGATTGGATTTGCATGCAATTTATTGCATTTTCAGACAGAAAAGGTTAAAAAGAGCACTGTCAAGGTTTAGGAACTATCTGTAGTTCAGTGAAGCTTTAAATCAAGTTAACAGTCTCACAGCCCTTGGGGGATTTCCATAATTTCCATAAAGTGCAGCATGTTTTTCACTTCCCAATAGAAGTCAATCAGTTATGTAAGCAAATTGTCTGGACAATTATGCAAATGGAAAAATAAATTTAATTTATTCAACAGAAAAGCATGTTGTTTGTTTCACCTGAAATTGATTTTAACTTGTTGAGGAATAAAATAAATTGGGAGAGGTCATCAGCAATTGCCAGTGCCAAATACCAGCTCCACTGCTTAGGGTACACATTTTCAAACAGAGCACCCCTATCCTGCCCCAGCGCAGGAATTAATTCCTGCTCTTTAGCTATGTATCACCATTTACTGTGCTGATGGGAGTATTACTGTGGCTTTATCTGGTCATGATATTCCCTGTCCATACCCAGGACATGTCCCAGTAGCTCAGCAAGAGCTGCACAGATTTCCAAATGGAAAGTTTTATACCAGATAAAATTATCACCTGGAAAAGTTTGTGTTTTGATGTCTTGAGTCCTAACAGAATTTTAAACATTCTTGCTTCTTAATTCTAAGTTGCTACAAGTGGCAATTGGAACTGTTTTGTCCTTACTCATTTGCTTCCGTTTTGATCCTTGGTCTGTGGAAGGTCAAAAGATAGCATCAGTTTCTGCAATCCCATCACATGCAATGGTCCAGAACTCTGAGACAATCCTGTCAGTATTATTCTGACACTACACATCATTCTAGTAATTTAAACAAAAAAAAAGTTATGCAGGAGTTAAGGCTGAAAAATATAGAGCTGGATTTGCAAAAAACCCTTTCCAATAAAACCACAGACCCAAGACGCATCTGGAAAATGTAAAAGGACAAGGAATGTGAATCATTGCTTTTACTATGGCTAGATTTTACTAAGCTTAGGAATACAACATTGAGACTTTAGTAATTAAACTTCTACTGCTATAGCAGAGACATTTAATTTTACTATTTCTCCTCAAGTGAAGCTTTCACTAACGTCCATTTGAATTCTTCAGTGAACTGAGTACAGCCTATAACCCTGGCTGTAGCCTCCACTTCCAGTTAAAGCTGGAAGCTGGCCATCTCCACAGCTGGGAGTTTCAGCCCAATTTATTCATGAGCATTTGCTACATTGTGTGCTCTGGTGTGGTGAAGAACTGCATAGTCTGACTGATTTCACACTTTCTTAACCTCCTCATGCCGCATATCATTCTCTAAAGTCTTGTAGTGGTTACAAGATATTAAACTCTCCACGTCTACTTCCCTGCTTGACTATCTTGTTGCATATCTAAGAGTCTTCATTACAGGAATCTGAATAAAATGAAATAATTTAGTAACAATACAGACTCAGATATTTTCAATGCCTTATATAAATATTAAAAAACGTTTATTAACAACTTAACAACTCCTCCAAAATGCTCCCACTTCTTTCCCCATTGCTCTTTACAAAACAGCATAAAACTATCAAGGTCCTTTTTCCAGCTTCTCACCTCTGTCCCACATTTTGAAATTCTCAAAATTATCAATATTTTGAAATAAAATAGTGGTAATTCTTCCAAACCACATTATTCTGTTTTAGTTACAAGAAACTGTCCATACCCAACAAAAATAATCTTTCCAAGAGCATAGTGTGTAATCAGTGAAAACTGAAGAAAGATTTTCACAGAGAGAATTTCTCATGCATCTAACATACTGAAGGAGCACAGTGTTGTCTACTCCAGGCTGAGCACAGCACAGGGAGGTTTTTATTTGCACATTTTCCTGTCTCTCTCTGTGAACAAGTAAACATATACTTTATTTCCTATATGAAAAATTATACCAAATAAGTTGTTTAATGTCAAACACAGAAGTTCTTTCAGCTTAACTTATACTGAGAGAAAGCAAAAATATGGATATTGTCTACTGCATGGCTGGCTCTGCAAAACTGCATTGCCTCTGTTGTACTTTACTCTTCAGGATATTTTTTCCATCTTTCCAGGCTCATTTCCATCCCACAGTGGACAAAATCAACAATTTTGTCCTGTTTGGCACATGGAATTTCTCTAACCAAAATACAGAAAATGTTACTCAAGAAGCGTTTCTGGCCTTCTGATACACATCAAAATGATGAGATTTGCATTGTATTTCATGTGGACCCAGACAGAACAAAAATGTGAAATCAAGGACTTAACAGTAAAGTTGTTTCAATTGCCTACTGGTTTATCATGGTGATACAGGGAGAAACACTAAATTGACACAAACACCAGAAGCCTCAGTGGTAACAAAACTTCTGAGCGATGATGTGGGGAGCTTGCTTTGCTTGTTAATATAAAACATGACTGAGACTACATCCTATCACCTGAAGATGATACTCAGGACATGGAGCCAAAGCATTGCAAAAATTTTACACAGTTCCAAGTCAAGCTTGAAGGTCAATGATTAACCTCTTTCTGACAAATAAAGCAACATTTGGAGTTTTGTTCTGGGGATGATCTAAGTGAAAATTCAAGGTTGCTTAGAGAGGAAAAAATTCTCCTGTCTCTAGAACATCCCAAGTTTTGAAGCCATACAGATTACAAAGAGAATGTTGTCCTTCTGTATCCGTCAAACACACTATTAGCCACATCGGGTACCACTCACAGAAACGTGGGATTTAGCTGAGGGCCAGAGAGCCTCTGTCTAATTCCAAGGGAGATTAAGCCACAAAGATCTTACAAGAAGTAATTAGCAAAAATTACTTCATTTCTTACTACCAGTTTTAGTTTGTTGGAACCTTCCAACCTTCCTTGCTCTTTTCACTAATGCTGGAGTGGCTGCAAGAGGATCAATTTAGTGCCTTCAGCTGAAACCTGACTACTTCTAACCCAGTCTTTCAGCTACTGGGAAGCAGAATCAGCAGAATCCAGTTGGATTTGACCAGGTGGATACCCTTACAAATGGCAGAACCATCTTCATGAATGAGAAGGGGCAGAACCCAAAGTCTGTTTGGACTAGTGCCAACTGTATTCTAAGACTGAGGTGAATAGCTCCTACAGAAATGCCATCTGGTACCATTGGTATTGGATCTACCATTTTTTACAAGGCAGGCAGATGATCCTTACAGAAGAATGATACCCAGTGAAAAGGCAAGAGCCTCTATCCCAGCATTTCTTTGTACAAGTGGCACAGGAGGAAATTAGTGATCTTGGTAGTCATCAGATTCAATCCTTTCTCTTCCAATTGCAACTCCCTAACAGACTGGATGAGAAGTGGTATTGAAAAATGTCAGGACCTGGCCTTGAGGAGGTCAGGAATCCAACAACTGATGATCAGATTCATGACATCAGATTAATGGCATAAACTCCAAGAGTGGCAACCTCCCCCAAAGAGAAAAACCCCAGATACCAAAACCCTCCACACAACCATCCAGTACTAAGGTCATGATGGCTTTCATGATTTAGAGCTGCAAAGAACACCTGCAATAATGCTGCAGGAACTGGGAAGAGACTTATGCTACCCCAAGGAGAGACATTTTCAAACACTGAGGTCCTGTGCCACCATCCTAATCTCACTTCTAATGGAACAGCCTAAAAACTCATGAACTTCTATAGGTAAAAGAACTTAAGTGTGCAGAACAAAAGGCTTTAAAACTGATGGAGAGCAGGACCAAAAGACCTGTATTATTGACAAGTTTGAGAAGGTTAGTGCTGGAGATCTAAATAACAACACTACAAAAGTGCCAAGCTCAGTAAGTATCAACTTTGACAGAGGCTTGTTTTGCTATGAGAGGTTTTCCGATATTAAATGTTTGGTTCTTCTTATTCAGGCTGTAGAGTGTGACTTAAGCATCTTATACTTTGAATGTGATTCAGGATTTTCAGGTGGAAAAAAGCAGAAATCCTGAAGAACCAGGAATGATGGAATGAGCTTACTAGAAGTCTCCATCTCATCATGCAGTTGGCAGAACCTAAAAGACGGGCAAAACCATCTCTCTCTAAGAGCACAATCAAGGGAGAAAGCAAGTTTTCCTTTTCAGTGGAAGTATCCATATATACAAATGTGAAACCATACAAAAGCTATTATCTATATCAAATAAATATCTAATTAAATGACCAACTAAACCTTCAGCTGTGAGCAACGTGTAGGCTCTCAGTTCTGTAAAGAAAGGTATCCTAAATCAGGCATGTCTCAAGTGATTTTGAAGGTTTTTTATTCTCAGTGCTTTTTACTGGGCTTTTCGAGCAAAGAAATCAAGATCTAAGGCGCAAAAAGTTGGGACAGTAACCTCACAAGTTACTGTGAAGCAGACAAAAGAAAACGTGTTACTTATACAGACTATGAATGAATGTGGAAAATGTCTCACTCAAGAACAGTACATGCACTCAACCAATGCACTTTCATCTATGCTTATACTACACTTATATGATTACCTGCTGAGAGAAACAAGCTAAGTGCTAATTCTTTGTAAGAATGAAGAATGGTTCTGAGGCTGCAGCTTCCTCATTATCTGGTGATGCCATTGCAAAACACCTATATAAGTCAGTGTGACAGTTTATATAGTTAGGGAAAAAAATACTCTTTCTGTGCTACTATCTGCATTATCATCAATACAGTATTTAAAACCACAACTTGAGTTTGAAACCTTGCTGTAAATCAGTAAGACACAGTCTGAATATAGTGAAAACTATTTAGTAATTACTGAAACAGCCAGACTTTCTCAGCCCATTCCATATTCTCCTGAAGCCACTTTAGAGCAGATGAATGCTCCAGGCTGTAAACTTCTTCCATATTAACATTCATTGTCATACGCTTAAGAAAAAGCTTTGGATCAGATAATTGAGCCGCCTGGATCAGCCTCTCCACTGCCCCGTGATAGGCATTGTTATTCTGAACTGCATCTTCAGATCTGTAAGGGAATTTTAACAAATAAAAAATTAGGTACCACACAGGCTCAGTGTCACTTGCCTAACACTTTATACTGGCAGAAAAAATATAAAAACATTAAAATAATGCCTTGTATTTTTCACTGATAAATATTATGCTAATTTCTAGACAGTTATATTATTCTGAAGAATTAAAAAGTTATAGAAGGTGTATTTTTAACATATTTAATGGTAATGAAAAGTAATAGGCTTTAATGCCAGTGCAAAGTAGCTCTGCAATATTTACAGCACATTTAATGAAAAAATGTCTCTGGGCTGAAAAATTCACTAAAGGAATGCAAACCATTTAATGAACTGGATATCGCAAGAATTCATGTACATGCTTGAATCCATAAGGTTTACTCAGTTTTGGCACGTAATCACTTTTGGAACAAGGCTGTGCCTAAGTGACATGCCTACATTTTTGCAACATGCCACATTTTACTGTTTAAGAATATAAGCAGTTGTACAGTAGCATACACATGGAAACAAGAGATAAAAGTCTTCCTACTCATCCAAGAAACAAAATGAAGAGATGTGTTCTTAGGGAAGAATAAGGAAAACAAGATCTATTACTCACAAGATCACATGAATAAATACAATCAAAACGGTACATAACAGACAACAAACCTTTTAAGTATTATTTGAAGAGCATGACTAGTCCTTGGACTTTGCATATCACTGGCGTTTGAAACAAGAAATATTTCAATGGTCAACAGCATCTCAACTTCAGACAAGTAAGAGGGAATGTTCAGAAGTTTGTGATATAAATTTCCCTGCAGCTCTGGGTAACAACCCAGTGATAAAGCATCTGTGAGTAAATGCAGAAACATAAGGAATTAGGATTACCAATACTAAACATAGATCTGTTTTCTTCTGTGTGACTACATGTGGAAAAACCCCAACCCCAAACCCTTAATGGATTTTACTATTTCACCTATGAAATGGCCTTATTTGAGAACACAGCATTCACACATAACATTCACCGTTGTTAAATGTTTGGATTTTTTTTTTCAATGAGTTTTATCAGCTATGATTAAAAAGCTCTGTCAGAGGTCTGGGGATACCAAATGTGTCATAACACAAGTACAATTTAGGCAGGTCAGACAGAAGCTGTTAATCATGGTCAAAGTACAAGAACATTTGAACAGCATCTCCCGCTTTGCTCCCCCTCTCTCTTCTGTCAAGTGATCCCAGCAACCCAACATACACAGCATTTCAGGAAAAAAAAAAAAAAAAGAGATGAGGAAAACCAGCAATTTCAGTGTTAACAAAACCAAGTATCCATCCTAGGAACGATGGACTCTTAAAGCAGTCTGCTAACCTCAACAATCCTAAGACAGAGTCAAACAGTAAATAATGTGACAATATGGAGAGACCCTATGCAGAGTGGCACACCCAGTATTATCTTAGCTCAGAAATGGGGAGTTGAAAACTATTACAGACTATTAGCTTTTAATTGAAAGGAATTTTCTTAATAGTTAGAAAAAACTAATTAGCTAGACTTCTCAAATCTTAAATATTATACCACCACTGGTACACTTCTAGAGAGAAGTATAAGGAAATCTACTTTGCCTAGATGAAAATGTGAAGATGATGCACTTTTCAAACATTTCAGGGCTCACACACTTGAAATTCTGAAACTGAAAGTAAAAAAATAATTTTATCACAACTGCATTTATTTCATGCCAAGTAGTATTCACTGATTCGTATTTTCAACTTACCATTTCCTAATAAATATTTTGGTTACAAATAAATTCCTGAGAATGACACAGAATGTACCACTTTTCTTTTTACTCATACTGAAATATTATGAGCACATTATCTAAAGAATGTAAGGAGAAGGTATCACTTAAGAAGCAACTTACTTTTGTAATAGGTCCTGGCTTTGGACCATAAAGAACTTCTTCCCAAAGCTGTGATTAATCCTCTAAGTAAAACAAAATCAATAGCAATCTTCCTGGAAAGCATGAAGTCTACTGCAGAACACGAGACCCCAAGGTTCTTGTTCTCAAAACAGGCATTTATCAGCTTGTTAAAAAGGCAGTTGTATTGAGAAACATCTACAATATCTGAAATGAAATTAGGAATATTAACTACTGAATTAATCCAAATGCAAATCTAGTTGAAGGATTGTTTCTCAGTAAGTACCTAAATCAGAACTCTTGCCCCTATCAGCAAGATAGAACAAGGCTGGAAAAACATGATAATCATCAGAAGTCTTTTCATACAGTACTTCATTCATATTGTGAAGGACAAGTGTTAAGGTTCAAGTAATAATTTGCTGCCAAAACTGATAGAATTAGATAAAAACACATTTAGTTGCTCAAGCCTATAAACACAATCTTCACCTGATCTCTCAAATTTAAGATTTCCACCAATAAAAATCCCCTTGGTTTTCTGCTTCTCTTATTCTGAACTGCCTCCTTTTTGGCAGGACTGAGCAGCCTTGTATTCACATCATAACTCAAAGAACTACATCCTTTCAGTATTCTCTAAGTAGATGGTCTTCCATCCAACCTTTCCTAACATACCTAAAAGTGGCAGTACACAGTGAGACCTCCACACAGGAATCAGCTGAGGTTTCCTCAGTGGAGCCTAAGTAACTGTGTATCTCATCCAAAATTTGTCAGATAAATAAAGAGAGCCTGAAAGAGCACTTGGTTCTTAAAATGGTATATGAGAGATGCTTAGGTTAGCTACCTCAGTTAAAGAAAAAAATCCCCACCTCATTCATCTGAAATTAAGATAAAATAAAAATAAAATATCCCTATTTAATCTCACTGTATAGACTGTGTATGATCCTTAAAAAGTTAATGGGTCTTTCCTGTTGCCCTGTGTAATAACTGAGCAAAAGAGGACAGGTGTGTGTGCACATCCAAGTGTGTGTGCACAAGTGCAGCAAGAGCTGCAGAGCACAACACATACTTAAATGACACTATACTCTTTGGAAAACAGTAACAGGCTTGTATAAACCCTTCTTCAATAAATTTCAGCTACAAAACACTAGAAGAATAGCACAGAATCATCTGTTAAATTTTTCCTCTTTACACAGTATCTTTTTCTTTACTTACCAGAATGTTTCTGCAAACCTGGCAAGTTCTGCAGAACTTCAAATGCTTGCCTGTACAAACTCTTTCTCAAGTATTTCTGCACTATTGCACATAACAGATTATGTCGATTGAGGATGTCCATTTTATCACAGGGCCACAATGGTGCATCTGTAATCCACTCTGACTCTGTGGCAAACAACAGTGCAGTGTTATTTAAACCTGGAACTTCTGGATATTGAGACTTTGGGCCATCGAGAATACTGTAAACTGTACCATGACAAAAACTTCAGAGTTGCACAGAAAGTTCAGCTCGACTTATTAACAATTCATTCCTCATGACCAATACTCCTTAGATTGATTCTCTGAACCTTTATATTATAAATCACCCCTTCTGTGAAATATCACTGCAGTAAAATGGACTGTCAGTGGCATACATAGATATGTATATATCTATGTACAGCTATAAATTGAACAGCAAATTTACATCCTCAATATCTTTACAGCATACATTCTTTTTACTTCTGAATTTCTTCTCTTTTCAGCAGACTGGAGTTCCAAAAAGCCATATGTAATAATTGAGAAATATGGCACTGTTCTAAAGCAATTATATTAAATGGTGATACTGTGAGTTGCAAATGAACACTGCATCAACCCAAGCCAGAAATTTGATACTGAATGTCCCCTGGTTCAAAGGAAAACTACATGGGACAGCATCATTTTCCAACCTGCACTCCTCCTTCACTACTGCAGATTTTTGGGTAGAATGGTGCTGACATCTGAAAAAATTAGTTGTAATACTTCTTATACATATCAAGAATATTAACCAGTAAGATGATCACCTTTCCTTTATTGACTCAGTATTATTAACTGTATTTAGTAACACACATCAGCTTGTAACTTTTATCTGAAATCTGTCATAGAAGTGAACTGTTCAAATTTAAGTAAAAATTGTAAGACAGGCTTACCTCTCAATACCCTAATTGCTCCATCCAAATTTCCAGAATGAAGAAAGATTTCTGTGGCTTTATTAACAATCTGACATCTGGATGCTGATCTCCCTGGACCTATAAGTCCTTTCAAGAGTGTAAAATTTATCTGTAGTTCATGCAGTTTATCCAAAACCTTGCATCCCTAGTGTAAGAGGACAGGGAAAGGGGAAAGGTCAGAGAAAGCAATTATATTAGTGAACACAGAGTATATTTACATAAAATAGAACAGATTTAATTTGATGACACAGATTTATAGGTATCAATGCAGTTATCCAAACTGAGTCAGGGCTGAATTATAGTAAAATTTCAAATGAGAAGTTTAGGGATTTTTTTACTATGTAGTCAAAAAAATTCTACCAACCTATTGTCAAAGAGTTCCCAACACACTATTACCCATAACATCATTTCTATTATATAATGTCCAATACAGTATTTTTAATATGCTTTGTAATTAATTTGTATGTGTTTACTTTGGTTTATTAATACTTTTAGCTCTGATTCCATTCAGCACTACACAATCTACAAAATTCTAAAAGATCATACAGAGAGTTTTTATTTTGCAGCCGAGATGAAATTGTCAAACTTAAATAATTACTCCAGCATAAGTCAAAGGAAACACTTATGACTGTATGCAGCAGGACAATAAACTGGAAGAAGTTGGACCTATCTGGCTAACATTGTAACAACCAACAACTTTATCATCGGATTCCAGACTTGATATTTTGACTAGTTTTCTACAGAAACTTAATCTAAACAACTTTTTGGCTGTCCCTTTCTGTCAAAAGTCGAAGAAAGGTAGCAGTGTCACAGGTAATTAGGATCTGAATCTAAAAAAAGAGGATGATCGAGTCAAGGTGAGATACCAAAATCATGTTCCCAGCAAGGCATTGGCCAGGCAGAATTCAGTATTTGTCCCACCTGGCTGCACCCTGCTAGTCAAGCAACAAAGACAAAACTCCAAACCAGATGTGTTTCAGCTCTTGCTTAGTGGGTGCATCAATGATGAAGTGGCTTACTAAAAACTGTGGTGTGTGTGAGCGTGCATTGTGGTGGCAGAACAAGGGCCATGGTGGCAGAGGGAAAGAGAGCTTTAGGAGAACAGAGAAGCTGGCAGAAAATTACTTATTAAGAAGCTAATTTTAAAGAAATACTTTATGCATATGTACATATACACAATGCACTTCGTATGTACTCAAAATTGGACACTTTTGAAGGCCTACAGGTATCCACAATATTTAATCTGCAGCATAATCCATAAAAATACTAACATTAACTGCAGTTAACATTTAAAGTGTAAAGAACTGTAGATGTATGTGGCTGAAGAGGAACATACATACCAGAAAGACTCAGGTGAAACCTGAAATCTAGTGCAAACCAGAAATGAAATATAAAATTAAGGAGGATCTGCATCTATTCCATGCTTCTGGCAAAAGAGGGCCCACTACTTTACAGGAAGATGGAAAGCACGCAGCTATAAGCAGGAAAGTGATCCTTAAAGGAAGGGCCCTCAATTAAAATGCAGTTGAGGAATGAGATCCTTAACTGGACTAGAACCTCTGACCAGTTCTCTGTAATATTAAAAAGCTGAGTAAAAATAAACCATAGTGATGTCTTTCAAGAAAAAGTTGAAATAGGAAGTGAATGAAAGAGCTGCCAAAGGAGCACTGATGTTACAGAATTCTCTACAAGTAAATATCCAGAAAGCAGTCAAGTGTTGCTTGAAGACCTGTCTCCATATAAGACATATTCCTGTTGCAAGTTTTTTTTTAAGTACATCTGTTTTATGAACTTTCCTTGCCTCTTACAAAAAAATTCTCTCCAGAACCAAGCAGCATACATATTTTACCCCCAAGAGCTACCAAAGTTCTGCAATAAAGGGGTTTGGTGTTCTTGAAGGAAAAATGATATGATAAGCACATTTAGAGTTTCAGGCAGTCCAACATATTCATGTAAGAGCACAGGGCATATCCTAAAGCCAAAATTAATTTGGGCAGAGCAGGAAGAGCAAATCCATTACTACCTTACCTTATGAACTACCTTTTGGGCAAAAAAGACATGGACCAAGTAGATACTAGCCCATAAGCTCAGGATTAGAGATTTATCTGATATATATATCAGAGTGAAACCGGTAGAGAGAGGTAAGAATGACAGCCTCCTGAAGCAGAGATAAATTTGTGATCTGCCAATTCTGATAAAGTTCATTCAGTGCAGAGCCTCATTCACACTCTAATATGGTCAACACAGGTTGTCTGCAAAGCTGTTTGAGGATCTTGTCAGTAATCTCTAGAGAAGTAGGTTTGATACCTAACACAACACTCTGAAAGAAACAAAGATCTTTTGCTCTAGACATGAGAGAAATCATAGTATTGTAAGAAGCATCTACTTTCAGTAACTCTTGTACAAGAACAACACAACACATGCTTTTCACACCTTGCACCTCTGAAATTAGGACATGAAGATGAATCTCCTTGAAATATCAGGGGCTGTGCAATCCAAGATAAGACTTCCTTAGGATGGATCTGGAAAGCAGCTAAAATGTCTGAAGGCACAGAAACATTATATGCTGAAGACAACAGCCAAAATCCAAGCCAAACTAAACTCTCCAGTGGGCATTGGAGCACTACCACTCCTCAATGCCAAGAATTTAGATTCGTTCTTCTGTGGTCAGGTGTATCTTAACTGTTCTAAGTTTTATGGAACAAAAAGGCCTGAAGAGTTCTTGTGCAGTATTACACAAATGCTAATGCAAAGACCCTCTCTCCTTCCCTTTACTTTTAAACAGTACCACACTGTGCTGCAGCTTGATAGTGACCTGCTGAAGGCCATTCAACTCAAGAAGCCGATGCTGCAAAAGTAATGGTTCATTAGAACAGGTATCCTGTCTCTAGACTAAGCCTCTCTATCAACTATCTCCTGGGACCTGGCTTGACTAGACTGAGCAGTGCACAGGTTTTTTACATAACAGAATTCCTGAAGGTAATCCTCCTAGAGACCATCATGCAAAAGACAATTTACTTCCTTGATGCAAACCAGAAAGAGCTCCCTGATGGTAATCGCAAAAAAAGCCAACCCAAAACCTTGAGAGATGAAAGGGGATGGGAGCATTTGTTTCTGTTCATAGAAGTGCATTCGAGAGATCATCTTGTACAGGACGAGGAACATCCCAGTACAGCATAATTATCAGCTGAAAGGATCAGGCCCAAGTTCAGAATGGGATTACTGACCAAAATACAATCTAAAATCACTGGGGATTTATATTACTTCTAATGCTATCACTGTTTATGTTGCTTTCTATAAGAGATTAAGTTTGGTATGCATTGGCTCCTTTCTTCCAAATTTAACAATGAAATGATCTTGCTGCAGTGAAACATGACCAATACTGCCCGAGGCCTAAGAAATGTCAAACATTCAGTCAAAAGTCTAGTCTCTTAATCCTGGCCCTGTGTAATATTTGAGAGCAAAGATATGGCTGTAAAGGTATTTCTTTGTGATGTCTGAGTTTTGCAAGATTCACAGAACTTAGAAACTTAGATTCAGTGTAAGAAAAGTACTTCCAGCAGTCCTGGGGAACAAGCAGCCCACCAACTGCAGCTGTGCTATGCTGCTTTTCTGTCTTCCTGGTCTTATCCATTCCATTTGATGTCAGATGCAGAAGCACCAGTGCAGAAAACTGCCCAAACTCCTCTAAATATCACTTCAGTTGGGAAGTCTCAGAATGCAGCATGATTGCCAGATAGAATAAAGTGATGTTTCTGGGAAATAGTTCCATCAGCACCTCACCCCAGAATCTCAGGAAGACCTGTCTCCTAGTTCAGATTTAACCTCAGCTCAGAAAAATCACAAGATGAACATGAGCAATCAGTTTCTACGTTGCAAGAACAAGTTATGATTAGCTCCATACAAGACTAATGCTCAGAAAGACACAATAAAATGCTTTGGTCCAGCTGGACAGTTAGGAAGTACAAGACAGCAGGGAGGCAGGTGGCACACCCAGCCATTCCACTAGAGAAACTAGAGTTTAATATCCAGAAGAGAAATTTCTAATTATTTTTCTTTTTCTTCCAGTCAGGTTTCTGTAGCTCTGCATACCTTTACCCACTGCAGTACTTTGTGATATGAATACATTACGCTTATCCCAGTCCTTCCAATGAAAAGTCTGTCTGCTTTATTATGGTGTGAATTTTTCATTACTGGAAAGAGAAAGAAAACGGCTTATTTATTTATTTATTTAACATGTAAATGCAGTTTTAAAGAAATTACACGTTTCAAAAACACAGTAATTGTGAAAATACTAAATACATTTTCTGAAATATCTGCCACTGAAAGTAGCAACTTCCTAAGTCATCCATAAAATGCTTGGACATGTAATGGCCTAATTTAGTAACATCATTATTTGTAAAGTAAGTTTTACATTTTCTGGCACCACAAATAAATTCTGGTAATTGCAGAACTGAGTAATTACAACCTCTGTGGAAGCACTAAAATTTCAGAGCAGTGGTCTCAAAGTAGGGTGTGAGCACAACAATCCATTCAGATGTGGTAAGGAAATATTTTTTGTACTATTACAAAATAAAAATAAGTAAAATACTTTAAAATTTAGTGTTTATTTAATACTTATCTCATATTTGTAACTCCTGATTTTGTGTGAATTTATAGTGAATTTAATACACTGGTGTAGTAGCATATGTATATAATATATAAATAAATAAATTGTGGGTGACTGCTCAAAAATTTTTTACTGATGGAGGTGCCTATCAGTTGGGAGACCACCATTCCAGGGAAGACAGACTAAGTTCCCAGCTCCAACAAAATTTTCGCCCTGTGTCACAACTGGAACTTCTGACAGCTTTTTCATGCTATGAAAGTCTGTGGTCAGAAAGGATATGTGATATATCTGGAATAAATATTCATTGTTTTAGTAGATAATACAGGTTGAAAAATATCAAAGTAATCCTTTGCAAAACGATTTAATATCCCACTGACACTTCACCAAGCCTCAGTAATCTGCAAACTCATTAGGAAGAATGATACAGATGTGCAAATGAAGGGGCATAGGGAAGAAAGAGGCAAGAAAGCCTGCCAGACCTATTAAAAACATTGGATTCTTGAGCACCTAGCCCTTGAAGAAACCCTTGGTTCTTTAGAGAATAAAATAATTCTAAAAATCCAACTTACTAAAAAAATATATATATATATTATGTAATCTGTTCAATGTATTTTAAAATACACAACTATATATATATATATATTTACATCACTAAAGCTTATTTATGCTATTAGCAGTGTGACACTTCACATGAAAATACTCAAATACATTTGCCACTGTCCTGAGCATAGGCGATTTTTATTAAAAGATCATGAATTCTCAGCTCTCTTTTTGATTTCACAAAACTACTGTTCCTGCTTCAGAATCTTCCTTAAGTGTAAGCATTTTACTGGAAAATAGCTTCTACTGAACATTACAGCTGACTGTATTTGCACCTCAAAAAATTCAGAATATTGTAACATAAAATTAACTAATAATCAGAAAACTATATGCATTAATTTTTTATCTCTTTTAAAAACACTTCAAAAAGCTCTTCTTGCATCCTAATTTTATTTACCTGCATCAGCAAAACTGCAAAAAGGGACTCCTGGTTTTTCTGTCTCAGAAGCTTTGGTTAGAATTTCAGCAATAGATAAAAACAATTTCTGAAGATCATCAAAATGTTCACATCCAGTTCTTGCATTAAGATACAAAGCTCCCAGCTTAACCCAATCCCTTTTTACCTTGCAATGCTGTAAAGAAGGAAAAGAATAATATAAGCAAACCTGCCTCCAGAAAACCAAACAGAAAATATAGTGAAATTTGAGATATATACCTGGGATAGACTTAAAGGAGAAAAAAAATGGAGATGAAATGTTACTGCCAAGAACCTTCATGTTCATATGGCAGTTACATGTTGCCAAACTTACATGAACTGCTAATTACTTCTATCCCTCAAGAAATTAAATTCCTTTTTTCATGTCATGACCCCAGTTGAGGAAGCTTATAACTTACTCATCCTATTTAGGAACTGGCATTAATTCAGGTTTTTTTTTCCCCATGATGCACACTGAATTTATGGTTATCTTCTATATGAATTAGACTTTTGTTTGCCAGATCACTTGATGACTTTGGTGTTAAAGGAGTAAAAAAAAATCAGTACTGTTTTTTGCCTTTTTAAATTTCAATCTCTGGATCTACACAGGATGTGTGATAATATGTAAATTATATTATAATTGCAGATAATGAGTAATTTGACCCTGAATATGAAAGACACAAGTGTCCAAATGAAGAATGTTTTACAATATTTTCTTATTCTTTAAAATACTGCTTAATGTTGTCCATTGCAGCTTTTACAATCGTGTGTTTGCATACTAGATACGAATTCTATTTGCTAAATAATGTATTAAATACATTTTTGGTGAGGAATGATGTACTACTACTAGTTACAAACATAACAATTGTAAAGCAGAGGAAATAATTGCTTAAAGTTACAAAATCTTTGAATTCGATGAAAAACAAAGATAAAAACTACAAGTATGTAAATTAAAATACTGACGTTACAGAAAGGCCAAAGACAGTTTACTCCTGCATGTTAAGCCTTCCCAAACATGACTTTGCATAAGCTCACTATACTTAATAATAAAGCCCACTAATGTAAAATAATGTCTAGAAATTGCTATTTCATGTAGGTTTAAAAGAAATAATGAAGAATGAACATACTGTACCTGAATTTCAGCCACTGCCAAGTTGAAGTCAAAAATCCATGTCTTTTCAAAATACCTTTCCTTAAATCTTCCATATGAAAAAAGAAACCACTTAAATTTTAACACATCTTATTGAACTAGCAGAAGGTGAACAACAAATTATCACAAATTAACATTAAACTGATGCGATTTTTGATCCTATTTGCTTCATATTACACTGAAAACGCTCATTTAAAATCTTGCCAAGGGAAGTCAGCGCATGTAGTAAACAAATAATTGAGCAGAGCTATTTTCACAGATGCTGCATATTTGGTTTCCACTAAGAATCAAAGGTATATTTATGAATCACCAATTTAGTTTCTCAACTTGTGTCTGTGTATATGATGCAGATGATACAAAAATGAAAAAGGATCACAACCTTGTTCAAGAGATGGGGAAGTATCAGAAGTTTTTGAAGAGATTTGACATTTTGCCCAGCATATCCTGGCATTACTCAAAAAATGACCCTCCTCCTTAGTAGTGTTGGCACAAATATTTATGTAGTCACACTGTAAAGGAAACTAGAAAACTACTTCAGATTATAACTAATCCTAGAAGGGTTGTTTGTTGCAGAAATATTGTTTGCCTAAGTGGGCCTAAATGATATATTAAACCATGATGTTTCTAATTTGGCTAGCTAAATAAACTTCTATCACAGTTGGCAGCAGATTGTATAATGATGATTGATATGAAATCAGAATCTAAGTTTTGATTTAACAATGCTTGATCTTTGAAACACAATAAATCGACTTTAAAATACACTAGCACTTTAGAAACACTTTAAAATGCCAGTAGACATGGTATGATAGTATTTTCATCAACAGATCAACAGATCTTTTAAAGATTCCACATAAACTTATAAAATTAGATGCTGAAGAAGGAACTAGGCAGCTGTAATTAGAAAATAGCTCCTTAAAGACTTACTTGGATTTTATGTTCAACACAGTACTCATTTCACAACTGGAAACTTGCAATTGGTGAAGTAACTTGATAATGTAGTCAAAATGTTCTAACTCAAGGAAGATACCAGCATCAATGAGCTGTAATATCAGACAAAGTAAGAAAAGTAAGAATATAAGAAGTTGTAATGACTTAATGCATCTTCAGAGGTTAAGTGGCAAACAACATTGGGAAAAAACACATTGCAGTGAATCTCAGTCAGAAACGAAGGAATAAATGAAAACTGATACCACAGCTACTTACAATAACACTTTAAATATTATTTCAGTATTGTTTTTTAAATTGGTATGTTCGAGTTTTAAAATAGGCAACATATTTCAGAAATTACAAAAGCAGCAGTAGTACAAGTGAAACTCATACCTTACAGAAGGTACTGATTAATGTAGGCACAGCATTTCTCATATTCAAAGAAGCCACATGCTCAAAAACTTTCAGAACAACATCTACAGCCGGCTAATATAGACAGAAAAAGCACAATCAGTTTTGCAACTCCATTCAATTAGAAAGCTTAGAGATTTTATGAGAGGGTATTCTGAATTACTCCCCTCACCCAAAATTTGAGTACCAGAGTAAAAGCAAATGTCTTACTATAAATGGCATAGTACTCAAAAAACTAAAATTATGAAGCTAAGATTTAAAAAAATATTACAAAGCCACCTACCAGTGTCTTGATTTTTACAGTTACATTCAATATCTGAAATACTTCCTGCAACATACAGTTGCTGAGCAATGAAACAAGAAGATCATTGAGCACTTCAGAAGCAAAATCCACACCAGGAGTAACTTCTTTGTAATACTCCACAAATATTTGGACTGAAAAATCAATTAAATTGAATTTCACTTTGGGGTTAACTAATGCTAACTATTTAAACAAGTTATTTCTTTATATTTTAGACACAGTGCAATAATGCTTAATTATCCAAGATATTATGGGACAGGGATATGGAGAAATAGGGGTGGGATCCAGTTTGAATACAGTGTTAACCTCACCAGAACCAGATGGACTATTCTGAAATAATGCTGTATCATTGAGCTGAGCACTGTAAGCCCTGTAGGTTCCCAGAAAAGTTTAGCTGATTTGGTGCAGCACAAGAAGAATACACAGACCCAGGTTAGATTTAGTATATGCATCAATGCCTTTCCAGATAGGAAGCTCTAGGAAGTCAAGTGCTGTGTTACAGTGGATGGTCTTACAACCAGTTCCAGTGCCACCCTTCCTTCCTGGACACACACAGTGGCCTGCTGGTATCCAGTGTTACCCACATTAAAACACCCATGTGCTCAGCACAGGAACATGGCAGCGCAGGTGCAACTGAATTCCCCATTCTCATTCTGCTACACTCTAACAAGCTTTCAAAAACTTAGACTGCTCAGGACCAGAACAAAAGAAATCACTGTCCAGAGTAAAAACAAAACAAAAGCTCTTTCTGACTGAACTCATTCAGATGGATCTGAATGAACTACAGTCCCTAAAATGTGTTAACATTTGCATATATGGTATAAGGACCAAACTAAATCTGTTGGGGGTGCGTTGCAGTAGCAACACTTAATTTCAAGAGCTTCCAATCTCAAGTTTTTGGGTTTCTGATGTTTTGTCAGGGTGTTCAAAAGCACCTTAATAATATTTGGGTTCTGTTAAACCTCTGCCTTATTTACATATTTCTACTCCCAAATCTAATTGCAGTCAGGTTAAGTTCATTTTATGCGAAAGTAAGATTTCTAAGAACCTCCTAAGGTAAGTGCGTATGTAAATTGAATGTATTCTTTCATTTGAAGTAAGAACTTTTTATTCACTGCTGAAGTGGCAACCATTTCTCTCTCAACAGCCTATTTAATTTGCTTCAAATAAGCTAAGTAACAGCTACTGCTATACCATACCTGCACGTTTTAGGAGGCCTGATTCTTTGATACTGATGTATGTCCTAAGAATTGCCATGCAAATCTGTAAAAAAAGAAAAAAATTACAGTAAAATGTAACTTCAGTTTATGCCAAACAAAAGAACTACTCACAAACATGAGTTCTATTATATAATAAGCTTTACACTGCTTCCATGTAAGCCATACATACCGATAAATGTATATAAGGTAATGGGGTCTGTAGGCAAAGACTCTGTCAAAAGGCCTCCTTTTGACAAATCAAATCAAACAGAAAAAATAATGCAGATAAAATGTCTGGGAAAGAAACTGCTGGGCATATACTCAGAGCAAACAAACTAATAAACAAACAAAAAAGAGATAATTAGAAAATGCAGTTACTTCAGAATTAGTATAAATGTGGCAGACCGTAAACAAAGAAAGGAAAGCAAAAATGTGAAAGTGAAATGTGGTTAAATAAAAATTCCATTAATGTATCAACTAAGAAGTCAAAAAAATCACCCAAAAATTAAGCTGGTAACACTGACTGCCAAAAAGAATCATTCATAAGGACATAGATTAAAAAACTCAGAATTAACTTGATTTAATGAGCCATTTCACCATAGACTGAATTGGCTGAAAAAAAAAAAAGAAATCCACACCTATATATTTTAATGTTATTTAGTATTGGAACATTCTTGCCTTAACATCTTAATCTGCCAGCTTTGTGATACTTAAACATTTTGCTCCATCTCTGCAGATGAAGAAATAAAGATTACTGATACTGTATCTTAGAATTCCAAGTTAGGGAAAACTCCCACACCCTTTTAGAAATTCGCTGTCACTTCTGGAACATTTACAGTCTTTCTGCACAATAACATAAATTGGTCATATTTAATACTATTTTGTGAAATAATTAAGTATCAAGACAGAGAAAATGCCCTAAATTAGTAGTCATAGTACTACAGAACTGAATCAGGTTTATTTTTACATGCAACTTCAAAATGACACAGGATTTGCTCATGAAGCTTGTTATACAGCAAATTAATTATCATCAAAGCAGAAGATACTGGTTTATGGCCAAGACATCTTTCTTATTTTAAAACTATTAACCTGTTTAGATCATCAAGCCAAAGAATACAATAACTGTATATCTAAGTATAAATGAAACTTACTGTTTTTATTTGGAAGCAGTATCACAATGTTGAGTTATACTGCAAGATACACTTTTCATAAAATCATGTCAAATTTTTGATCATTAATATATGTGAAGTGTCACTTGGGAACAGATTAACTCAATCCAAATCTATAATCCCAAGTGGCTGAGGGCATTCCCAGAATAAACTTTAGCACATGCTTACAGTATGGAAATTAGTTTGCTTTCTTTTGGAATCTGTTTTTCCTTTCTTTGGACTGACTCCCCAAAAAAGCCAAGAGTGCATCTGGAGCTCTTACTGTTCCAAGTATTAGTGAAATTGCTTGAACAACCACTTCTAGTAGTATTCAATCATGAGACATGCTGTATTAAATTAATTAAAGAAACTAAATGTGTTATTCATTTACACCTTCTAGAAGGCGTCAGTTGATTTAGTTGTTCCAATTTTGAAAGGTGTAACTGCACCCACAGACTATGTAAAAATATGAGAATCTTTAGATTTTGAGTTAGTTGTAATAGATTTTGAATGAAGGTACATGAAAGAGATTATTCCTATTTTCAAAAGGCAGTATAAATCACACTATTCTGTCATCTATCAGTTGACTCCGTGACTCATTTAACACAATTTAATAAAAACCATAATAAAGGCCTCTGTATCTCATACAACCAACCAACCAACTCCTCAGTAAAAACACGGTCCTACTACAACAGAGGTGCTTATCAGAAGAATAAGCACAGGAATTCACTAAATACTTTAGCATTTCCCAGTCAGTGTCCACTCTGTTGTTTAATAAGAGAGAAACCCCCATACTGCAGCCTTTATCTCAGTGAGATCAAAACCAGGATCCTTCTTACAGGAAGTTTCTATACACTGTGGAAGCTCTGAGATCCACAATCCCTGTTCAATGTAGCTGAAACTGACCAAAAGGTTCAACAATCATTTAGTGGTGGTTAGAGACAGTAATAAAAAGGACAGTGTAGTATCTCATTTCTTTAGGAAGCCACACTAAAAACTAAAAAAACCATAATCCACCACAATAGAAGTATATATCCAAGGCCCTGAAGTTGTAAAACAACACTAATGAAGGCAGAAATCTTCCTATTTTATATCCTTTTTTTGTTTCCAGTTAAGAGGTTCATAGGATCAAGGAAAAGAGTATGAAGTCACAGAAAGTAAAAATTTATTTAATAGACAGGAATCAAAAAAATTAAGTAAGGTTCACAAAGCTAAGATAAAATCACAAAGAGAAATACAGCTTGCATAACATTTTTTGAAACCAATCATTTAACCATTAAATGACTGCCTGTGCTACACTCTGAAGTGTCATTTGAGCAAAACAATTTACTGCATTAAACTCACAGTCTCCTGCCCTTTCACTGAGGACCACTGAGAAGAGTCCAGCACCACCTCCTTTGCCCTCTTCACCATCACTGATATACTGTATTGCTACGATCCACCCTCCCTTTAAATACTTTGGCAAGTATTGTATTTTGTTTACCTAATGCAACACAGATTTCACTGTTCGAAAATGAAAGGCATCTTTTTAAAAAAACCCCAAAAATTTGTAACTGATCTCAAGAGTATGCTGATTGAAAACGTATGATGTTTTTATGAATTCAAGCACTGCTGGGTTGTGTGATCAACTACAACTGTAAAGTGCTAAATACTAGGAAGTTATGCCTTAAAGCATCAACCAGTTACTTAATGAAAAAGAAAAAACAACATTATGGAGGAAGGCATTTCTCTTCAAAAACTCTGGTAACTTATCACTAAGAACACACTTAGTCCATCACTAAGCAGATGGACTACCACTCTGCATAACAGTTGTTCTCCTGAAGAGATTTATTCCTCCTGTATAAGATTAGACTCCTTTATTGCTTCTTCACCTGTTTTTCATTTATGTACTTTGGTGCCACCATGAGGTAGGTGCTTGGCCTATTATCATTTTCAAATGGACAGGTCTAAAAACAAATTCATATACAAACAAACAAAACTCAGGCTACCAAGAAGGTTTGGCTAGGTTTGATGGGTAAAACAGTTATAAGTGTGCTGGAATGCTGCACAAGTAAAATCAAATGGAATGGATTTTTAATAGTTTTAGGCAAATAATTATTTAATGTGCCTGTAACGTAATGATGCACTGCAAACCACAATAATTAAGATAAACTAGTTGAAAATAGTTACAAGTATTCATTACAGCCTGCTAAAGATATATCACACTTGAGAAAAAAGGAAAAATCTTCCATGCAAAACTACTCTCAAATCTTAGTATTTTTAAGATAACATAAATAATATAAATTTTTTAAGGGTTTAGAAATCATTAACAAAAATATAAAGCAGCTTTTTTCTTTGGATATATATAAAGGAAAAGAGAAAACATTAAGAAAAATAAAACCAAATTACACTGATGTATTTTAAAAATTCACACGCAGTATACTTAAGATATCAGTAAGATGCACAAGCTCCTTTAAATGTTAGGTTTTTTTAGCAATTACGTCTAACAGGTTAACTGCAAGTTATTTTTTACATTTTGATTCTGAAATTTTTATTTACTGACATCAGTGATAAAATTGCTATCATATCAGTAGGATGGTAGGTAAGAAATAAATCTTGTAAGATCTGATGAGGACAAGTTTAGGCATTTGTTACTGGCTACTTGCTTTGATGTTTTTGTTCGCTTCTAGTTAACTTACAAAACTTAATTTAAAAACCTTATTACTTGTCAGTACAGTTAGCTTGCCTTGCACAGTTCTTGGAAGCATTAAACTCATAATGTCTCTGTTAAATGATTTGAAAACACATTTATTTTGCCCATACTGGAAAACTATTCTTGCTTACAAATATGATGAGAGTTGCTGCTCTATTTAAGGAGATTACAGCATCCTAAAACAAACATGCCCACTGTTACACAAAACATGCAGAAAGTAATATACCATAGATGGCTTTTGGCTTTACCAACACATACAAAGTCTTTGCAAAGGGTGGCTTGAAGTCTCTGATGCTCAGGACAGAAATGTCTCAGAATCTGCCCATTTGACTACTCTATATTTGTACAGTCTAATAGTTGATGCGTGCTCTCTTAAAGCATCTACTAGCTCAAAATTATACCATTAAAAAAAAAATTAGAAGAACTTGGGAGGAAGAATTTCTGAACAATTTTTTCATCCATCAATCTCTGATAACTCACTTCCCATATATAAATGAACAAAGGAAATGATGTTTTGGTTTTAAAAAGTGTCCATATTTACAATCTTTTCCTTACTTCAATGAATCTTTTTACCTTTTCATCCCCATGTCCTGGAACATGACAGAACCAACATTTTGTTCTTTCACACCCACGTGAAGTCATAAAATAGTATCTGCAGTATTTACGGGGCAAATTCAGTGCATCAAGGATCTGCTGGACTGAATGACAAGCCTGGAATAAAAGAAAATTACAACAAGCAGAAAAAGCCAAATAATATTTCTTGAAAGAAAACGTGGTCTTTGGTTTTTTTAGAATTTCAAAATATAAAGCAAAAAATATGATCTATAATTAAGTCTCTGAAACAACCCTCATCTCTATACTGTACCTGCAGCATTTCAAAGGACACAAAGATCAATCGCTTGTCAGGTCACGTTAGCGTCTAAATACAACAAAACTCATCTTGAAAACCACAAACAGGGATAATGCAAGAAGTTCTAAATGAGATGGACAAAGATCAGAGACGAGGGAGAAAGGTGACAAATTCCTGCATGGCTCTGAGTAACCATCTGAGAATTCTGGGGCATCAATTTCCTTGACCCTTTTTCAGTGCTCAGCATCATGGACAAAGCAGGCTGTCCTATACATGTGAAACCTTGTCTCCTTTTCAGTTCTATAAGCACCAATAAAGCAAAAATCATTATTTGATTTTGCTTAAGCTGAAAACAAAAATAAAGAGAACTTCACTGTGAATAGCAGTCGCTTCATCACTGACTTTGTTCTCAGAAATTATACTTATTTAGTGATAACACCTCTAAAGGTGTAAAAATATAAACGTATACAGATTCACAGTTTCTGACTTGATACATAGGGAACTGTCTGAACATCCATAAGAAATATAGTGCCACAGGATCAGAACTCACAATTGCATTTCTCTCCATCTTCCATGGCTCAAAATCTCCACAATTCCTCACTGGCAGTAAAGTACTTCTTCCTGAAGATTTGTAACCTAAAAATTAGGATGAAGGCAGCAAATCACATAATAAAAACGAATCATACTGAAACCACTCTCATTTATCTTATTTTCCTTTATATTTATAGTTCCTTCAAGTCACAGCAATGATTAATGAAAATTTGATTAATGCAGTCTAAAGCCAGTAATTTAAATTACAGTTTTCTTAATTATCCTAAAAGTGAGACTTTACACAAACTTCAAGAGTAAGCACATTTAAATTAAAAACTTCACTACTTTATCCAAGGCTCCTGCTCTAACTTAGAGATAAGAAAAAGAATAAAAATATCCAGAAGTCTTAATTTCAAAACCTACCCATTTTATCAGTAATCTTTGCATTCCAACATCACTAGCCCTAAATTTAAGCTAATTTTTTCCAGAACTGATAGAAAACCTTTCATACTTATTATGTTTTAAGCAGTGCAAGTAGCAAGTTTAAGCCCAGTGTAAGTTACTGGTTTCTTAACCATGAAACTTGGTTTTAGAACTTTAATTATTATTGAATTACAGTTTTCTTTCTTTGAAAAATGAATGTCATTGGAAGATAAAAGTTCAAATTTTCAACTCCATATTTAAAGATAAATGAGAGCTTTTGAATGCCTTGCATTCTAGGACTCCCATCTGGCCCCTTCAAAGAACCGAGTGTTCAAAAGACAGGGTTCTTAGGCCTTTCTGGCAAACTATAGTTTTTAAAGAGCATCCAGTGAAGAATGTTCTACCAGATACTAGCACCAGGTACATGGTTCTTAATCTCCGTGTCTTCCTAACAGATAGGACTATCACAGGATAAGAAGGAAGAGCATAATGTAGAACAATGAGTATTTAATGTTATGTATTGTCACACTGCAAAAACTTGTGAAGTGATGGTGGGCCACTCGATAAATTCAGGACTGGATACAGTTAGTGACAAGACTGAGAAAACAGCCAACCACTAGCTACAGAAAAATGTCACTGGGAATTTGATCTTTCCTCCAGATTCTTGCCATCCCCAAGCACAGAATTTTTGACCAGGTCCTTTTGAGAGTTTGTACTCTCCCTTGCCGACTGTAGGTCAGACTTGTAGGGAAGCAGGCACTTAAGTGAAATAGCCAATCCTGCCTGCACAGTTCTGGGAATAAAAGGATGTTTTGCCCTGTCCTAGCACAGAAACTCTTGCTTTGGCAACTTTCAAGTGACTTAAAGAAGGAAGACAGAAAAACTCTTCAGAAGGTGTAAATGCCTTGAAAGATAAAGACATGAACAGGTTCAAACAACTGGAGTCTGAAGACATATTCAAAATTGCTTTTTAAAGCATGTGTTTCTTGCACTACCTGAAAATACTGTTAAATGACATGATGATAAAATTGTTCTACAAGCTCAGACTGACAGTATAATTTGAAATTAAACAAGAACCCCTGTCACTGATCTTAATTCAAGAAACCCATGTTTATAAACATCCATATTAATCAATAATTCTAAAAACATTGATTTCCAAAGCACCTGTTGCAAAGAAACAGAATGCAGTATCTATCCACAAGAAATCGATTTCCGCTTTTTCTCTATCTTGAACACCAAATAAACCATGCATTTATGCAAGGCTAAATGTCAGATTTGTTATGTGCAGTGACTGCAGTTCTATTATGATTTCTCTAGTAGACAAACACTGAAGCAGTATCTGTCCCAGGAGTGAAATATACTGGGTCAACATGAAGTGGTACTTATTAAATCTATATAATTATTTGATTCAGTCTAGTGAATGCCTCAAAAACATTTGAATGGGCATACACAGCAAAGTTCCGACCTTCAGCAAGGTGGGCAAACCACTCCAGGAAGTTTTATTAAGATCAACCAACCAAATCTGTAGTCACATTCTCTGACCACAAATAAAGGAAAACAAGTTACTTGCTAATAACATGTCTCAAACACAGTGTGTCTCACTATTAACAATGCAGGCACTGCTGTACCATTAAAGTATCTGAGAAGCATAAATATCAGATAAAACTATCTCTATTCGACCCTACCAAATAGAAGGCTGCTAAAACCCAGCCCCAAACCTCTCACTAACCTACCATATGAGAGCTAGCAATATTGCTTTTATATATGCAAAGCAGAATTCCAGCCAACATCTTCGGGAACTAAAGACAGTCCTTAAGATTTCATAGGCAAATAAAGCACAAAAAAAAAAAAAAATCTGAAGGGTTCATCAGCACAGCATACAATACCATTTGTCCAGGACTTCATCTCTGTACTTCCACTGAAGAGATTTACTTTTTGGTCATTCAGTGGTAATCCTGATAGCAATTCACAGTTCACTTTGCATTTAGAGTCACTGTTGAATATTAAAAACCAATAATTGTTAAAATTAGTTTGTTTAACCAAATTTAACAAGCATTTCTTTCATATACTGCACACCTAAAAAGAGGGATTAAGTGCATAAAAGATGAGAATTTCTTCAACACTTTACACAACACTTCAAAACTTGCCATAAATTTAAATAGCCAACAGTGCCAACAATTTCACTTTCATTTCTCTCATTTGCCTGGTTCAATATGATTATGATTTAAGCTGAGATTACTCTGCCCTAATGCATAACCATATGAAATTCAATAAATAAGTAGAAAAGGCACCTGTGAACAACTTCTTTCCCCCCCCACCCACAGTGAGAAGAAGACTAAGATGATTTCTGTCACCTCTGAAGAAATATCTACTTTACATTAATCAGTTATGCAATATCCACCAAAGGAGTAAACCTCAGGGCTTTTCAAATTACATTTGAAGAGTAACAGTAGAACTGTTTTCTTTCCTAAAAACTGCCTACTGGACAGAAGATTTAGGTGATTCAAGGTGATTTCAAAGGGGACTCCAATTAAAGACTCTTCTACTTTTATTCCCAAATATGTAAATCCCAGAGAATTAAACTACTAAAATGTGGTGTTTTCAAAAATAATCTAAAATATTGCTAGCAATATGCTTGGTAATCTCTCTCGTATTTGTAAACAAAGCCACAGGAAAAATATTATCCCATTCCCCCTTTCAATTAAGAATCCTGGTTCAGTACAAAGGACATTTTAACCTGCTTGATCCTCTGCAGAAAGAAACAGAGTTGCTACCTCCTATAAGGAATTAAAGGTATTTAATACTTCTCATAGCCAGGATAATTTTCCTAAAGTTTAGTTCCTAAACGTCAGGATGTTTTCAATACAATTTAAAATAAAAATGCCACAGTAGATAAGAAAAAGTTCCATCTAACAAACCCAAATTTTTCAAGATCAGTCTTTATTCTCATCAATGCATTTGAGTTGGTTTCCAAAGGGAATAAAAAAACTGCAGCTTCAGTTACTCAGAAATTTCAAATTACCACATAAAATCTTCCTATGCTTCCTCATGATGCCAGCCTCAGTTCTGACACAACAAGATTTTCATAGCAGTTTCCCTTCAGATTTCTTCAGTCTAGACAGAAACTACATACAATTTTGCTAGGAACTGTAAACCATATAGCTCTACAAGCATTTTTTTTAGTAACAGCATCGCTAGAAGTGGTATTCACTAAATAAGAACAGCAACTATGTTTTCTTCTAGACAAAACTTTGCAATGGTAACATTTTTCAGTAAAACTAGAGAAAACAGTTTAACTCCAAATGAAGGCCCCTTCTCTAACCACACAGAGTATGGCATTGCACAAAAGTGTTTTATTCAGCACAATCTACTTATTCTATAATATAAAGAACTATTTATGCTACTAATGCAAATCTAAACGGGTATTTTATAGAAGGAGGAGGAGCTTGGAGCTCTCTAGTGGATTAACAAAAAGATGCAGTATTCTCGACTAACAGACTTCTGGAGCATTCAAGTCTGTCGCAGAAATGTGAGTGATGCTGGAAAAAAGGCAGCACTCTCTTCTATGTCAGCTAAGGTTTCTTGGTTATTTTGAAAATTACTGTGTCCTAGTTCAAGGACAGGATTAATTTTTGCAGCAGCTAATTGATGATTACTGCTCCTAAACCACAACATTCTAAAATGTTATTTCTCTTCTAATTACTTAAGAATTCCATCTTAAGTATACCCTTCCTACAAAAACTAATTCTCCATCATTTGTGGACCACTGATGAATGAAAATTTCTCAGTCTGAAAATAATTCAGGCTTGGATAATCACCCACCACAACAAGGAAAAGCGATGGATTCTGCACCCAGGATGGGGCAGCCCTGGAAGTACAGACAGACTGGGAAACAAGAGGCTGGAGAGCAGCCCTGTGGAAAGGGACCTGGGAGTTGAGGCTGATGGCAAGTTGAATGTGAGTCAGCAGGAGGGCCAACTCTGCCCTGGGGGGCATCAGGGACAGCATCACCAGCTGGGCAAGGGACAGGATTGCCCTGCTCTACTCTACACTGGTGTGGCCTCACCTTGAATATTTTGTGCAGTTGGTTGCCACACTGGGTGCCACAACATAAGAAAGGCATTAAACTATTAGAAAGTGTCCAGAGGAGGGCAATGAAAATGGTGAAGAGCGTTGAGGGGAAGCCTGGTGAGGAGTGGCTGTGGTCACTTGGTTTTTTCAGCCTGGAGAAGGTGAGACTGAGTGGAGACCTCACTGCAGTCTGCAAATTCCCCATGAGGGTAAGAGAAGGGGCAGGCACTGATCTCTTCTTTCTGGTGACAGGACCCAAGGGAATGGCCTCAAGTTGTGTCTGGGTTAAGCACAGGTTAAGCATTAGAAAAAGGTTCCTCACCCAGAGGGTGGTTGGGCACTGGAACAGGGTCCCCAGGGAAGTGGTCACAGCACTGGACTCAATGCTCTCAGGCACATGGCGTGACTTTTGGGAATATGTGGTGGTGGGCCAGGAGTAAGACTTGATGATCCTTATGTATCCCTTCCAACTCAGCTTAACTAGGTAATTCTGTGATTCTGTAAATCAGACTAAGAAATGATGTGTACAACAAACACTGCAAACACAGCTTGAAGGTAGAAGAACGGTAAAGCATGTGACATGTTTTTAAGCACCTTTTTCTACAGCTGTACAAATATTTGTCAGCCTGAATTTGAATGAGATATTTCAATTCTTTCATAAGCAGAAATGAAAAATGAAAGCTTCACAATTTATTTATTACTATTTTTTGCTTTTGTTAAGTTCTGGTAAGTGCTATTGTGGCAAGAAATGCATCTTATGCTAGACTCACATTGAGATGTGAAAGTGAGACACTGTCATGAAGTTAATATATTTTGCTACCAGTCAAAAGACAAAAAAAAGCCCTATTGTCCTGTCAGGCTATAACTATACTTGTTCTGTACTTTGTATAGTGAAATTATATTATTTCACATATTTATTTGCTTCATCACATAGTTACAGTAACATGGAAAATTAAATTAAATACTGGCAGAGTTCAGGTAACAACATCATGTTTTATTTGTAAGGTAAACTGGGGAACACCACAGGTTACATGAAGGACACACTATATGTACCTTTTCTCAGCTTCACTCTTGTTTTCTTCATCAACATCAGGCACTCCATCTGCAAGTTTGAACTGTGAAGATATTTAAAAGTTATTTTCAGGTACAGCAAAGCACTACTAAGCCTGTTATGCTTTACTCTACAGACTCAAAACTGTTAGTGATCATTGTAAGGTGTAATAAGACAGTTTTAACTGTAGAAACTGTAATTCAGTGTGTAGGATTACTCTTACAACATCTTTGTTCACGGACATATGGCCTTTACACTCTTGAGTTCTTTAAAATAATGATTGTTAATTGGAAAAAAAGGCAATGTGACTGTCTTCAATTCTCTTTGCTCTTGTGATAATTTCAGCAATTTTTAGGCCTGCTGCCCAATTTTAACTGTGCTTGACAGATGTGTGGAACACCACAAAAGTTACTCCATCAAGTTTAATGAAACCTAAAACTGCACCGAGGAGGAATTTAAGCCTTTTGCTCAGCTATACACAATCATGGATAGCTACAAAATCCCCAATGACATGGAGAAAAAAGACAGCACAAAACATATTTGGAGGACAGAATCTGAAATGACTAGTAATGAATGTAGTCATAGCTTTGTTTCATTCATTTTTCAAGAAGCAACTTAGAACTTCATATTCTAGCACCAATTTACTATAGCCAAAGAATTAGAACTACATATGCTCTCACAGGATTTCTAAACTTTATTTTACCAGTTCCTGAATAGTTTTAGCATTTTCTCCATGGTTAGTTTTTGCCCTTCTCACAGGATTACTAACTGAAAAAACTATCAAAAAAGTAAAATCTGAAAAATTTCCCAAATGGTATAACTGCAATAACTGTTGCATTCCCCCTGCAGGTGTGCACTGTTATTTTCTATCCACATACAGAACAGGTTTAGGTAGGGCTTAGTAAGCATTTTTTGGTTTGAGTTTGGGTTGGGTGAGATTATTTGTACATATTTTCTACTGTCCAACACAGCACAGAAAAGCAAGTACTAAGACACCGATTTTACAAAACCACAAGGGTATGAAACAACCTAACTGGGACTGACCTGGTAATATTGCAACAAGTACCCCACCTTCAGCAAACCTCAAAATTTGACAGACCCTTTTTGTCTCTCCAAAAGATCAGGAAACAAAATGGCACCATTAACTTTGTGAATCACATGTCAGCAGTCCCAATTCCTTTTGCTGAAGGAAATGTTCCTCTTCTTTTAAATGATTTTGAAAGGGAAACTGATTCTTTGCTGTTTGATTAACTTCTCAATTACTTACCAATTTTTAACCATGCAAATTTTACAGTATAACTTAGCCAGTTAAAACCACTAGCCACTCCTGAAGTAGTGGAAAACAGTAAATACTACCAGCAACTACGTATGAGTGGCAGAGATGCAAATTCCAATTCATTATTGAAGAAGCAAACAGTATAAAACTTCATCAAATCTTTAAAGACCTAGACTTATTATCTAGAGGAGAGAAGATAGAGAAAGGTCAGATAAAGTCAGTGAGCATAGAAATCATTTCCTCTGAACAGCTAGAAATCTGTATGCTGAAGGCCCTTTTGCTCAAGTAACGAAGCCCAGAATGATTCTTCTATGATGCATGATGGCTGTGCAGCCCCCCAGCTTTCCAACATTGCCCCATCCTTCTGATACTGAGAGGCATTTAACAGCAACATTTAAAATTAGGTACGTTATGTAAAAATGTCATATATGAAAAGCAGCACTCATAGGTGTACACTGGAACTGTAATTTTCATACCATTGGGAACACATCATTACTGCAACAACTGATATAACAATATCCTGTTTCACTTCAAATTTGAAGCTTAACTGTTGGTGACAATTAAAAAAAAAAAAAGTTCTGTTAAGCAAAGATTACATTGCCAATACACAGTAATCTATGAAATGCTAATATTCTTTTTATTACAGGAAATTTAAAATTTTGTTGACAAAACAGCATTAGTAATTAAAATTATCCAATCATGTGGATTGTAATTTCTTAAAACTATGTAAGGAGAGAAAGCGTAATTTCTCAGTACCTTTTCATCTACGTCCAAACTCGTCAAAAGTTCATCTAGTTTGCTCTGTTGCCTATCTTTAAGAAACTCCTCACTAACATCTCTTGAAGGACTGCTTCCTCTGGAGGAGTTGTGAGTTTTCACATCTTCAGCTGAAAATGTATAAATACATTGCTTTATTTGTTTCCCATGCTACTAGACAACAAAGCTTTTATTTCCTAAATATTACAAAGGCTTAGCGCTAATGACATTTAAAAACTCCTAGGACTTCCCAAATGTGAAATTTACAGGGAAAAATATTTCATGCTTAAGGCAGGAATTATTTCAAATAAATATTAGGCTGAAAGTGCAATTAAAATTCTATCCAAGCTGTATGTTCTTTAATGGTCCCTGTAGAACAGTACAACAGGTTTATTTATAGAATATTGAATTTAGTGTTTTAGAAATAAATTCAGTTAAGCTTTTTTATTAAAACAGCCAAAGATAAGTATGGTAATTTGCTAAGCAAAAGGACTTAGTCTTTGTTAGAAAATGGTCTAAGTTAATCATACTGACATGATGCAACACTGAATTAAATACAGAGATCTCTGAGAAACTCCAAATTCCTGTAATATGGTAAACTCAGTAAGAATTCAGTGTCAGGAACTTTCGTCACCTTTTGCAGATGCCACAGGAAATGAACAACACACTCGGCTGCAACTTTCTGAAACAGCTGTTTATGTACAACAAAAGAGTTCTACACAGAAAAGAAATTCACTCCTGGATCCCATGAATGACTTCCAACTGCACTGTGTTGTCCAGACAGGAAGAAAGAATCAGATTAATATTGGAAAGGCTTTTCTCTTACAGTCACTGGTCTCTACGATCACCGAGTACAAGACACATCTGGCTGAAGACAACATAAACAAGATTTCCACTAGAAAGGTGAAGAGGATTGATGTCACCCAGAATATTTTAATTGTAGTACTTTTTCCCCTTCTTAAATGGTGAAGCCACTAAGGCAAGGAGCCATGGCCTCACTAAGTAACACAGGACACCAAAGCAGTAACGTGTATTTCTAAATAAATACAAAAATAGTCAGCAATTAGCAAAACCAGACACCTCTCTTTTTTTCTGTGCAGGTCTTTTTTAAAAGTAATGAATTAAACATAAGTTAATGGGTGCATATTCATCTAAGATTATGATATGATCCTGCTTCTCAGATCTGTGAAGAAGGACTTTAGGCACCACAAAAAGAACCAAAGACATTCAGCCTCAAACTTTGCTAGAACATGAAGTAAAACAACAAAGAAAATGCCCAAGTTACTGAATAGTAACAAAACTTGTTGCCAGGTTTGGCTTCAATCACATCAAACATTGCAGATTCCATGGCACAGGCCTCAGTCTCTTTACGTGACTAGAGGCCTAACTGTGCACTTCCTCTTGACTCCTGCTCAGGGAACATGTGTCTGTTTCTTGGTATCTGAGCTCTTAAAAACTCATTACCTTTTATTTTGCCTTCTAATACATGAAGCCTGGAATGTTCTCTTTCCCAAATAGTCTCTATTTCCTCTTTCCAGGAGGCACTATCTGCCACTTTCTACATTACTACTACATGAATGTAACATATCCATGTGGAAAACCAGCACAAGAGGTACTATCACAGACACCTTTCCAGCCAGAAGCAAAATCAACACGTAATGTCAGAATGTCAGATTGACAACAAGCTGACAAACGGATACCCAGAAGGGACACACCATGAACCTCCAAAAGCAGTCTTAGCACTCTGTGTGTTCACCACTGTCAGTAACAGGCTTCTATTCAAAGTCAAAATCCTCTTCCTCCAACCTATCTAGTAGAAACTTCTATATTAGGTATACCTTGCACAGTAGGTCTGGTATACAAGCTATAAAAACAAAGCAAATCACATTTATGTGCTGCCTAGCTGGACTGTTCTGCTTTAAATAGGAAGAAAAACTCCATTAAATCATAAGTAACCTTATTTCATTCAGAAAGGGCATCCTTTCAAAACAAAACAGCGTTGCAGTGGAATGTGCATAGCATCCACAAACTCCCCAAAAGGACAACCTGGAAATAAACCTGATTACAAAATTCTGTGTGCTGATGAACATAAGAGAAGCTCCAAAGCACTATCACAGGACTCAGCATCTTACTGTGATCTCAACAACTAACAGAATTATTTGTCTAAAACTATCAGAGAAATGTCAAAAAAAAACCAAAACCAAAACCAAACAAAAAATTCCCACTCCAACCCAACCAGTATTACCAACAGACAAGTACTACAGAGAAGCACATGTTCCCTATATGATGCAGGCCTGTGTCTTTTTTTTTTTTTTTTTTTTTTTGGTGGAAAACAGAAAGCCTTGGTTTTTCCACAAAACATCTTTTTGGTGTCTTTCTTCTTTTGTTTATATACCAAAAATTGAAAATTTCCAGGGACCCTTACCTTTTAACATCAAATTACAAGAATTTTCAGTATCACTTGACATTCCAGATTCTTGCATGCATCTGTTTTGAACAAAAAGCGTATTTAAGATTTCCATCTTGCAAAAAAGTAAAAATAATCTATCAGTTACATAAAATCAAAAGTTCTCAGTAATACCTTTAGCTATGGACAGAATCCTTACATCTAACACACTATTTTAAGACTCCTTTTTTCTTTCTCTTTTGTCTTTCTTATGTTTATCCCTTCAGGTATACGCTTAAACACGTTAAGTAAAACCAAGACATTTCAAAACCCAAAATTTTCAGTAAAATCTCATGATCTCATTTAATCTTTGCCTAAAATATTGGGAAGGGAAATTTTCTCTGTATAACAAATCAAGAAAACACTGTGCTAATGAGCCAATTAATTAGTTTCTAAAAAATGTTATTTACAGTAATTTGATATTCAAGATCATTTGCATAACAATGAATCTCAGAGTTACAAAAACAACTGTTCATAGGAAGATACTTCACCTATTTCAAGGATAAGTTGGGAAAAAATTACTACTACTCCTTAGAAAAGCTCAGGAGGGACAAATAAGTATTTTAAGTGTTACATATAGAATATATGACAATCATCACAGATTTTATAAGCTTGTACCTGGTGAATGACACCAAGTGTAATGACAACAAGCTGCCCAGTCAAGGCAACAGAAAATTGGAAACAAAAGCATATGTGAAAAATTAGTTTTACTGCCCCATTCAGGCTTCAGGCCAGAATGTTTTCCCAATGCCTGTAAGTGACCATAGCACCCTTCTCTATGTAAAATGCAAGAACCAGAGAAATAACCTGTTGAAGTTCTAGTTGTATTTGGTAAAACTCAACAAAAAAAAAGTAGTATGCACTGGTCATGATCTGATTATTATTTGCTGATATCATAAGTTACCTAGTAAGACTGTGGTAAGGTCTATTGCCTTATTTCAATATTGTCATATTCAGTTCATTAACATGCTCCTGACCGCTACCATCTAATAATCTTTGCATCAAATTATGGAAGGTAAAAAGCAAAATAAGAAATTTTGCCTGTTTCTTTAGCAAATCAAGGGGAAATTGTAAGAAAGAAAAACCATGCATTTTTATTTTCCTTGGCAAACAAATTCAACAGGTGCCAGAAAGAAATGAACACTCCTTCTAATAAATTAACTATGCTACAGCCTGGCTGCTTCTCAGGAAGTTGAATGGTCCTACTACAGATTTTCCCTGTTCTCTAGAGGCTTGTTTTGGCAGAAATTTTATTCTATTAACATCTAAAGTTTTATATTCTCATGTTTAGAGAAGTATTCAGCATCTCAAAGAAAATTTCATTCCTCTTTAGCACATACATTTAATGAAAAGGAAAGGTTAAGGAGAGCAGTGAGTAAAAAAAAAAAAAAAAAAAGAATGCAGTTATAAGGTGAAACAATCCTGAAAATAAAATTGAAGTGTTACTTAAAATACAGGTAACATAAAGCCACTTAGACAGACCACGCAAAGAAAATTAAAACACCCAACCCAATAAAAAACCTAATCTTTGGAGGAAAATCTTGGATTACTTCTATCTAAACTGGTTTTTTTTTTTTGGTGGTAAAATGAAAAATACAATCTTAAAAATGTTTCACTGAAGACAAGTAAAAGATAAAACAGACTAAACAATAGATGAGTTCATCCATTTCATGAAGAACTACTATATCATTACTACATCATTTACAGAAGCTAGTTTCTACTTTAAAATTCTTTTCCTCCTCCTGCGACTTTTATCATCATCTCAAAACCCAGTAAAACATTAACACCTAATGATTTACACCAGGAACTTGCTGAATGAAGATGCAGGATCATAAACCCCTAGAACACCTTAGCCAAATCACACATCTAAAAAAAATACCTACATGTCTGGGGATAGGAGAAAAGGAGGGAAGAAGAATGGCAGAACAGAACACTACTGTAGTGTTCCATTTACTCTTAGAGATTCAAGAGAACAAGCTACACCTAAAAAGTAAAGACATGTCTAAGTATTATAACCACTTTACAACTAAGAAAACTGTCTTCAAAGAGATATCTGTTATCTCCTAACAGGTCAGATTAAGAATATTATTTTTAATTTAATATTTGTTTCCTTTTTCATATCTTACTTCACTTAAAGTAGCCCTTTAGGACTACCTTGTCCTACAATTCAGAGTTTATCCCAGCTCTTATGAAGAACAAATTATCTGCATTCAGAATACTGTCATACCTCAATCAAACTTAGACACTCAAAATCAAATAAAGAAATAATTTCAACAGAAATTAGTGAAGTTCTCTAAGGAAGCCTGATCACTACAACCAAAGTATATGGATATGAGATTAAAGTACTTAGGAATACCGTGATAAAAAAAGAATTATATGCATACCTAAAACTACTCTCTTCTGAGTATGTCTTTTCTGAGGTAACGGGAGACTCAGGCTTAATATACACCTTTGTGTCTTTAATGCAGTTTGTAGAGGATGCCTTCACTGGAATATTTTCACAGCGTGCAGGTGCAAGCTCCTCTTCATTACTGGCTCCAAAAAGGTCAGGGTCATCCTGAATCACATCAATGACAAGAACATCCTGGTTGTAAGCTTCAAGGATATCTGGCAAATTTTGACTTTTGTGTTGTGAAAAATTTCCCCTTGATTTTCTATCACCATGTATTTCCAATCCAACAAGGCGGTCGACTGCATTCCAAGAATGATCAGTGACTCTAGATTTTAGCACACATTCAGTACTGTAGCAATCAGGCACAGATGGCTCTGGTTGTCTATCAAAAAGAAGATGTGGATACGCAGAAAAACTTTCAGGGAGCACAGACATCTCATCAGAGAGGTTTACAGAGTCACTGCGCTGGAAGTCCTTACTGTCAATCTCATCTGCTTTTGTCTGTATGGAAGGTGGAGATGTAGCATCACTCATAACAGGAAGAGAACACTGCTCAGATTTTAGCAAGAACTCTCCACCTGTCTTCTGCCTTCCTGGACTAGTGCTTTCAAAAAGCTCTAGTGGACTACAAGTTTTGCTTCCAAATGAATGGACAGATTTCTGTTTCTTGGACTTGGGTTTGTTTCTGCATAAAGGAATTTTGAATTTTGTCAGGCTTGCAGAGGTTACTGGCTTAATTAGGTTTAAATCAGAAAATGTTTGGTCCACTACTGATACTTTAGGGCTGAAGTTTATACTGTTTGTTTTACTTGTACAAGCACCATTCTGGACTGTCGCAGGCAGGCTTCTATTTGTCACATCTTCACTTTCATCCTTTTGTTCTGTTGTACCATTCTGGACTGTCGCAGGCAGGTTTCTATTCGTCACATCTCCTTCATTTTTATCTTTTTGTTTTGTTGGTTCACTCTTGACCGTTGCAGGCAGGTTTCTATTTGTCACATCCCCTTCATTTTTATCCTTTTGTTTTGATGTGCCATTCTGGACTGTCACAGACAGGTTTCTTTCTGTTACATCTCCTTCATTTTCATCTTTTTGTTTTGCTGTAAAATTCAAGGCTGCTTTAACTTCTTGCACATCATCATGGTTAAAAGCCACAGCACTTCTATTTGTATTAACTGGTGATTCCCCATTTTCATTGCTCATTGTCAAAGTCTCATAAATGTCCACAGAAGAGGATTCCGTTGTTACAGGTGAAGCCTGACAGTCAATATTTGAATCAATCTTTTTATGTGTAATTTCTTTTGTAATTTCTGCCAATGATGCATGCAAATCCAGCTGTCTCACATTCCCAGTCACTGCACTACGTCCTACTGCTTTAACACTGCTTTTATCAGAGGAATCCTCAAAAGCAGCCTTTGAAAGTCTTTCTCCTTCTGAGATAGACCTACGATTTTTAAGAAACCATTCAGAAGTCCTGGCACAGGATTCAATGGGCCAAACTTTTTTACCAGTCATGGGTATTGTTCTTTGACAGGTAAACTGCTGCAATTTCTTATTAACTTTGTTCAAATTTCCTCCTGTCTTGCTTTTGTGACGATCAGAAACATCATGGATCTGAGCTAACACTCTCAGACTATCTGAGGCAGCTGCATAAGGCGCCACACCACTTGCATTTTCTCCTTTCACAAGTACAGAGAGCTCAGATGTCTTCTTAAAGTCAAATGCAAGTAATTTGGTATTATTCTTTCTCCAGGCTGATACAGTTTGTACTTCATGAGTATTTTTTTCTGCATCAAAATCTGATGTATGATCACATGAAGCTGAGAGAATATTATTTAGTCCTGAAACTGCAAAGGAGCTTGACATGGCAACTGCTGGTTCTGTTTGTAACTCACACTTCTTGCATTTACTAGCCACATCTGCAGATTTCTCAGTGATTTTCATCTTTTTTCTAGGCTTTCTACCAATATTCCACTTTTTTCCCCTTAAACAATTACTGCTTTCACTTGGGCAGCATGAAACACAGCCTTCTTCATTTTCATTCTTTTCTTTATTAGATGATAAATCACCTTTTATGAGTGATCTCTCATTTTGCATTCTACTAGTGCTGCAAATTCTGTCATTCACGACTCCAGTACCATGGGCCACACGGAAGAATCCATTTAATTTATAGCTGTTGGTAGTTCCACTAGCTGAAGGCTTCACTAATGTATTAATGTAACTGCAGTCCTCTAATACCACAAATGGATTCTTATCAGTTGCACAGACCAAGCCACTACAACGGTTTAGGGCATTACTGCAATGCTCAGCATCACATTTTGCAGATGTATTTATCACTTTTTCAGCTGCAGTCACACTTAAACTTTGCAAGTGCTTGATTTTACCAGATCTGCATTGCATTTTTCTACACTGCACACCTGGTTCTTTTGTTACAGTAGGGCACAGAAAGTTGATGCTTTCAGTGTCACCTGATGTAGAAACTGCAAAAGATCTAGAATAGTGAGATTCCTTTTCCTTAGAACCTTCTGTTCTGTTTTCCTTTGTCTTAACCTTCTTCACAGCCTGTGAGGTACCAGAGTCTTGCTCAACTGCTTTCAATTGTCCCTCTGCTGATTAAAAACACAAGGATTGTCATTAAAGAAAACTCTAAGAGAAAAAGACTACCCTATTTTATAAAAAGAACAAAAACTCCTAAACTTTTAAGGCTCCTAAAGACATGACACTGTATAAGGCTAAAATATTTTTGTGAAGTTTGATGATTTAAAAAAAACATCAAAACATATTGGGACAATTGGAGTAAAAAGGATATATCATCTTCAGAAACAAACACAAAGAGGAACAGAACCTTATGGCGTCATAAGGACATTGGAAATTGTGTATTTGTTGTGTATTCCACATAGGTGGAAAACAAATTAGAGCAAATCTGGCAAGAAAATGCAGATGCTGTCTGCATGCTCAGTCTTAAAAATCTTTTGTTCTCTGTAGTAGGATCACTTATTCAATCTTTCAGAGACACAGTCCAACCAAATGCATCAGACTGACAGAAAAGATCCAGAAAAATTGTAGGACTTGGATTTTTAGATACTACTGCTTTTTATTTGAAAGCAAATAGAGATTTTGTTAAAAACCGTACATCTGAAAATCTAGACTAGAGAATGGACTCAAGAGCATACTAGCATAATGCTGGTTTTTTCAGACCTGTTTTCAAGGTAAAACACAATGTTAATACCTCTGTTTTTCAGAATATGGTTTTTATATAAAATTCACTTCAAGAGTAAAAAGAATGTTTTTAGACAACCATCCTGAAAATAAAAAGACTTTTAAGACTCCTCTTTCAGAGTTGTTCCAGTTTGACTCAGCATTCTCTTAGAACATCAAAACACAATCATTGCTTCTACGTCTTTTGGGATTTTGCAGAAAATAGCAACTAAAAAGTTCTGAGAGCAAATCCCAGCATCTTATAAAGACAGACACTGAAATAAGACAGCATCATACATAATCAAAAATAAACAGGTAACAGACAGATGAATGAGGAATTTACTGTCTTCTATTATGGCATTGCTGAAACTACTGCCCCCTTTCTTACTTGTGGCTGACCACCTCTGCAGAAATGGGGGATGCTTTTGAGGGAAACAAACTCCCAGCACTTCCTACCAAAGGCCTGCCTGTTTCTACCCATACCTCTTCCTCCCTCCCTCCCTCCCTCCCTCCCCTCTTCTCTACCCCCTCAAAGGCTAACTGCCCTACTCTCCTTAGTGTTAAATAGGCTGCTCTTCTCCTTCAAGTAAAGCCTTTCCTCTTTCTGAAAATCTGTCTCCTAAGACTGATGGTATTCACAGTACTGGGAAGCACATCCTACCTTTTCCCAAACTAAGTCAGCGGCCAGTCTTCAAAGGGGTCTTGCTGCAGAACAAATTTGGGAGCCCAAATTCTGTACCTGTACTTCTACAATGGTGACAGTGCTTACCACTTTCCCCTGGACTGTCTGGTCCTTTCTGAGAGCTTGAGTTCTGCTGCTCTTCTTCATGCAACGCTTCTTTCTTCTGGTTGTTGGCTGTTCTTGCCCACTCAGATCCTGCAGCTGCTGTGACAGCAATACATTTCTGTTTCTCATACTCAAAGCTCCTTTCCTGCACTCTGGATACCATGTATGCTGTTCCAGCAAGGCAGAGCCATCCCTCTCTTTGGGACCATATACTTTTGGTTTCACCACTGATCTCCTGCCTTTCTTGCCCAAGGATCTCCTTTCTTTTTTCTGTGTCCCTAGTGTTCTTGATCCAACTAATTCACACCCATTCAACCTCTCTGGTATATCAACCTCTTGCTGAGGTTTTGGTTCAGGCACAGCTTCCCGAGTGCCCAAATTCTTCCCAAAATATGGGATTTGCATATTCTGCATCATTATGGAGTCAGTGCACTTCACTTCAGTACTCCATGTGACCTTCTTGGGTTGAGGACCTCCTGGTTCTGGAAAACAAGATATTCCATGTTTCTCTGTGCTCTCAATTTCCCCCTTCAAGGATGGGACTTCTAATTTTATTTCCTTACAGGAATATTTGCCTTCTTTTCCTGAGTTCCTTGAACCCTTGTGGAAACCTGAGTTCACGTCTTCTGAGAAATGTTCATACATTTCAATCCCTGCTGAGAATTTATTCTGCAAAGTTGTTCCTGAGCAAAACAGCTGTTGACTTTGACTTGTCCCTCTTAGAGTCTCTTCCCAGCACATTGCTGTAGCCGTGGCTTCTGCTTGCCAATCCTCACACTCAGCTGTGTCTGAAACTGCTGAAGCTACACTCTTGCTTCTACCGGGAGACTTCCTGTGCTGGATTCCCTTGGTTTTTTTACCTGGGAATTTCTGTCTGCTCTCATCTTGCTCCTTCTGCACAGGCACAGGAAGAGCAGAACACTTCAAGGAAGCACCAGAAAGCCTGGCACGTTGTGGAAAGGAAGGTAAGGGCTGCCCAGGCTTTCTCTTTGGTGCCAAGCGAGGACTCCATTTGACTAGCAGCTTTTCCCCCGGCTCACGCCCTGTCCCCGAAGAGCTGGGGCTGCTCACCTCCAGGTCAACCAGCTTCACCTCGCCAGCCCTCACCACTTTCCCTGACCTCAACTGCGGCATCTCGGTGGCGCAGAGACAGCAGTAGAGCCCACAGAACCCACTGGCCAGGGCACCTTTCGCTGCAACCTCGCTAGCCCGGCACCCACGACGGGTGCAGGCCCGACCTGGAGCGGAGGACAACCCCTCCCAGGCTGCCGCCTCAGAGGGCACCCGAGGGAGCCCAGACCAACAGAATGGAGGCCCAGGCCGACCAGAGAAAAACCACGGCCACCGACAAGCCCTTCCTGACACCCTCACCCCCCCCGCCCCCAAACACACACCCGGAGCAACCTCTCACAGACCGGGGCGCTGACGGAAGCGGCCCCGCACCTCTCCACACTCGAGAAGGCCGCTGCCAGCAGCCTCCCGCGCCGCTTCCCCACCCTCTCTCTCCTTCACTCTCTGCCTTCGTCTACCGATCCGCTCCCCGACGCCTCGTCTAAGCGCCGCCTGCGCACCCGGGAAGCCGTGCTGCCGCCGCGCCGGCGGGCAGCGGTGTGGCGGCGGCGTGAGGGCGGCCTCGCGGCGCGGCGCGGCGGGGCGGGGCGGGGGCCGGCGGGAACAGCTGCCAGCCTGCGCTCGCCCTCTCGCCGGGGCGGCGGTGCCGCCTGTGCGGTTAAACCCAGCGCTGGGGGAGGCGAGCGGGGCTTCTCCCGGCGGCTGTGCAGCGGTGTTGGCAGCCCGCGGCCGGGCGGGCATGCATTGGTTTGTGCTGCGCAGCCGTCGGGCTGCCCCCATGGTGCCCGAAGCGGCTTGCGGAGCTGCCGGGCCCGGCCGCGGCACAGCCTCGGGCTGTGGGGCGCCCAGAGTACCGGGTGTTGGAACTGCCAGAGCCCACGAGCAAACGCCCGACTCGCCCCGGGCTCGGAGTCGCGTGGATGAACACCCAGGCTCGCCCATTTCATTAGGTGTTCCATCCCCCTCGGTGATGGAGTATTCCTTCCTTCGGGCACAGCGCTTCAGAAGCTCGCCAACACTGAGGGGCCATGCGATGGTTTCACAGAATCACAGAATGGGTCGTTGGAAGTGACTCCAGTGCGGTGACCTGGTCCAGCCTCCCTGCTGGGCCAGAGCAGGGCCATCCCAGAGCACATGGCACAGGATTGTTGTGTCCGGAGAGTTCTTGAATATCTCCAGTGATGGAGACTCCGCAACATCTCTGGGCAACCTGTTCCAGTGCGTGGTTATCCGCACTGTAAAGTTCTTCCTCACATTCCAGTGGAGCTTCCTGTGTATCAGTTTCTGGCTGTTGCCTCTTGCCCCATTGCTGGGCACCCCCAAGAAGAGCCTGGCTCCATCGGCACCTCCCCTTTAGATACTGGCACACATTGATGAGGTCCCCTCTCAGTCATCCCTTCTTTAGGCTGGATAGGCCCAGCTCCCTCAGCCTTACCTTGTAAGAGGGATGCTTCAGTTCTGTGATCAACTTTAAGGCTCTCCACTGGACCTGTTCTAAGAGCTCCATATCTCCGTTGTACTAAGGACACCAACTTTGTATTTCAAATAACACAGATTCTTAGGACTTGAATTAGGGGGAGGAAATCACCTAAAAAGATTATATAATCAGAAAACAATAGAAGTTGGTGTTTGGGTGCTGAATGGGGTGATAGTTTCAACACAGGTGAAGAACACCAAAGCTTCAGGACCATTCACTGGGAACATGTAGAAGTTAGCTTAAAAAAACAATGTTGTACAAAGACTGAATCTAAGTGGCAGGTGTTAAGAAAATCCAGAGTTATTAAACTTAATAAGGTGCTCTAATGCCAATAATGCTGTCAGCAAAATTGCATATGGTTGGTAAATGATGTGTCCTTCAAGCAGTCTCTGTGTTTGCCTCAGGTGGTCTCTGAGGGATGAAACACCTTACTCAAATTCATTTCACTGTGGCTTAGTGCTTTCTGGTGTTCACATTTCATACATCCTAGCTTGAGATCTGTGCAAAGAAATAAGGTGCTTTATATCACAACTTGCTAGAAGTGCAGTACTGTGAATGTAAAAGAGTAGTGGAAAAGTGTGTTTTACTAATTGGCATTGCCTCACTATATGACTTCAGCCCATGTAACTCATTTTATCTCTGTTCCTCCATCCAGAGGTAAAGATAATACATATCAGTTCAAATAAAGACAGAGAACATTGTATTTTTGCTAAAATCTCTCCATAGATGAAGAAAGAACAACAGGGAGGCTGGGAAACTGTTAACTTTCATTTGCTTGTTGTCTTTTTAGATGGCACATACATACTTAAGTACAGAAAGTCAGCAAATCGCTAACTAAAACTAATCAAAGAAGAAAATACAAATTTCTGAGGCAGTTTCTCCTGTGGCTCAGTATTGTGCTTCTGGTCCTTGGGACAGAAAGGACCCAATAAAAGGAAGTTAACTGCACAATATTTATCATTGTCAGTGTTCTGCAAGGCTGGTATTACATAAAACATTCAGCTCTGGTGAAATTTAACTATTTAACCTTATAGTTCAAACCTTCTTCAGTGTGCAACAGTCTTAAGTTTTATAACAAGATGAAGAAGAAGATATGCTGAAAAGCCGTAGTAAAGGCAATCTGGGAAAATGACATATAAATTATCTTACTGCTAACTCTATTTTTTAGGATTTTAGTTTTAGTCAGTTATTTGCAATGATGAGAACTCTCCTTGGACCAGATTTTTATGAAATGAATAAAAATCTGCTTGAAATGAATACTGATTAAAGGCATTCTTCATTAAAGCACTTTGAAAAAAGCACTAGAGCTTCAGAAAGGACATTTTGAAGCAGCTGTGGATTATGTTAAAAACCAGATTGCATTCAGTTTACAATACTGCTAAAAAGAGGTAGTATAAACATTGTCTTGCAAAGTGGATCAATTTAACCATCTTTTAAAAACATTTGAAAGATCAGAGAATTTTAATATATAGGCACAGTTAAAGAAATCCTGTGTCAAGTGTTTATTAAAATTGTAGGTTATTAAACTGGAAAAAACTTTTAAAAATCATATAAACAGCTTAAGAATGAAAAATTAGTTATTTTCACATTCCAACAACATTTGAATTAGTAATACTGCAAGGAAATGTTTAAACGTTATTTTAAAATTATATCTTATGTAGAAATAAAGATAAATGCTTGTTCTTCTTGAGTTTTATAGTTATCTATCTCAATGCCATATCTAAATTTTAGAATTAATTAAACTTTTTCTGATCTGTTGCTTTCTTTCACTGATTTCTTGTTCATTCTAGACACTTCAAGACAGTAATAGAAAGATGAGGTACCAGGTGTCGGAAAGTAAAAAGGGGATTGTGGTGCCCAAAATATTTTTTCCCCCAGAATTATCAGTATACTTAGAGATGCCTGGCAATTTTCAAGTGGGAGGAAGGAACTTGTGTGACTATATTTATGTAAAGTCCACATCTTTTTTGTTTTTCCCTCAGAGAAGTGCGTGCACTTATCTCCCCAGCTGATGTAATTTATATTGCCACTGTGGAGAAATTGTGGCTGCAGATCTAACAATGATACATTTGAGCAATCTTCCAAAAGTTTTTGAAAGATTGAAATTTATAAACACATAATCCAGCTACATAGGTGAGCAAATAATATAAATTTTTTATTGGGCTGTATTTTAGACTTTGGTAATATACTCACCTAGCAACAGGAATTAAGCTGTCTTTTTTTTAGCTGGGGAGCTGGAAAGAATTAACTTGAAATGAACCTTTTTTTTTTAGTGAAGCAATGTGAAAAATGTCCCCTTGGACCACTTCTTTTTACACTGCTTGCGTCTTTATGCTTGGCTGAGGGAGAGATTTGTTATCTCTAGCAAACCATGGTGAAAAGATTTTGGCTGTGCTGTAATAACTGAGACTGAGCTCTGAAGAGTATTTAGTCTGTTGCATTCTTAAAACACACCAAATAAAGCCCTTAAGTGATACAACTAAAAAGAAACAGAAAAGAGTAGTTTCAGTCCAGTATGTCTAAGAAACTATCCTTTGATAACCCCAAAGATTTATGAACAGTTTTGAGCTATTGGTTTTGCAAAGTTGGAACCTGAAGATAGTAAATATTGATATGATTTTCAAGTAACTTCTTTATCCCCTGATTTCTGTTCAAATACTTGGGTGCTTTGGAAGTAGGTATATTGCTGATCTGTTAAGTAAGAAGTTATTTTTTCTTTCAAGCCATTCATGTATATCCTTCTAAAATTGCTTTTGCTTTTCACTTCCAGGCTCTTGAGTCAGGAGCCACCTTTGACATGGCATTTAATGAGAATGCTGCTAACTGCCCTTTTATTGGACTTGAGGTACAATGCCCATGGTCAGCTCATGTCCTTGGTAGCTCCCCTGTGTGGGTGTTGACCCAGTTCATACTGACAGCTGTTTCCTTGTCTGCCCTGACACTGTGAACTCGGGTAGACAAGGGCCAGTAGGGTGGTGAGAGCAAAGATACCTCGGTGAAAATACATAATCTGTTTTGTGAAACTGCTGAGTGATTACACTGCGTGGCAGACTAGGTGAATCCAGTGAATAGCTGGATTCTATTTTTATTATAGAGCTGTACAGGGCAGATTAAAGTAACTTCATTTTCCACCAGTTTAAAATGATTCATTGGAGGAAAAAGGACAGCTGCTATATTTTGTAATGAACCATCTGGCATTTCTTGGTAGATCCTCTGATTCCTAATTTACTACTGAATTGTGACAGCATGAAAATCAAAATTATTGATTATATAGAATCAGCGTTTCCCTCTGGCAATTCTGTTTCTGTCAAAGCATAGTCATAGGAGGGATAAGGACCTCTTACACTGGGTTTTGCAAGCCTTGAAAATCATCTGTATAATTTGCCTTTTTTTTGTAATTATGCTGCTTGACATTTATTCTGGAAGACTGACTTTCCAGATGATCACATCTGATCTGAACCTTACAGAAAGTGGCTAGTTGGTTTTAAGGTTCCACAAGGGAACCCCTGTGTAAGGTTCATATTCTGTTTTACTCCCTTTCGTTCATGTGTCTTTTGAAATTTAAGAATAAACTAGGTAGTTAGCCAGAATTAGAAATTTTAAAAACACACAAGCAATAGAGGATTAACTAGTCAAGTAGAGGACTACACATTCAGTATCAATTTATTTTTAAAATTCCCTAAATAAAATGTATCTTTGCTTTCACATAGATAATACATACCATGTACCTACTACTAAGTCTGCCTTTAGAATCAGCACCTTCCTAGTGGGTGGTTGAAAAAGATGGAGTTAGGAGGAAAGCATCTGCACAGCAGCAAGTACGTGACACCTCCATCTTTCTGCCAAAAAAGGATTATAAAATGTGATTTCAAGATGAGGAAGGAAGGAAGAAAGGAAAAGAGAAAATCAAAGTTGAGTAAATCAGAGCGAGAAAAGGCATAGGATTAGAAATGGTAGGGTATGCAGTAAGGATACTGCATGGGATGCAGTAAACTAGTAGATAATCAGGGAAAACAGTGCTAGACAGAACACAGACAAAAACCCCCCAAATGGCTTCATAAAAGCACTCTTAAAAGACAGAAAGGGGTGGTGAAGATTAAACACAGTAATAGAAAACTTTCCTGTGGTTTAGACTGACTGAAGAAACAGTGGGGGATCGTCTTTAGCAGTGCTCCTAGGGAAAGTGAGGAAATCCTGAACTTTGAATAGTGACAGTGATCAATCGCAAACTGGGACCCCAATCTGAGACCTAATTCATCTTTCTGTTAGGCATTGAAAGTGACTGGCTCCTACATTCAATTTCTGGCTTCAATCTCTTGTGCCACGGTCGTCCATTAAGGCCTTACATCTTTGTCTGCTTAGCAGTGTCAAGGTGGCTGACGTACTGTGTGAAGCCTCAGAACAACCTGCTGTGTCTTTTCTTCCTTGGGTGATTCATCCATAAGCATCAGGTCACTCCACATCCCCCAGTATGTTACCTAGTTTGTATATATGGTTTTGAACCTGAAGAGTGTATTTGCAGTTACTCATGTTTTCAGAGCTGCAGATCTAGGAAATTCCTGCTACTTACATATTTATAATTTTTTGAGGCAGTATTACGCTCTAGAAATAGAAGTATCTTCTACAGTTGATGAAACCATGCTGTTGTGCAGTGTACTAATTATATATCTTGCCCTATCCAAAGCAGCATGCAACAATTTCGGAATGTATACTGACTTTACCACTGAACATTTTCCCACTGACATATCCAGGGTAATCTATAGGAGGAGTTGCATGAAAGCTGACATTATTGGTTCACATATACAAGAGTGCAACACCTTGCTGTGCAGGAAAGAGCAGAATAGATCAGAGATTCACCTACGTTTGAATTCAGCTGCTTACTTCTTCACATGTTATTAATTATGCCGTTTGAAAACAACAGAAAAGATCTTCAAATAAACCAGGCACATACTCGGTGCTGTAGTCAGGGTTGGAGGTAAAATTCATTGATACTGAGTCAAACCAAGGGACCCATTCAGCATGGAGTTGCATCCAGCATAAATGATTTGCTTAATATTGACATCACTTGTGTATCTTCATACTTTGGTGGGCTGAGTGGCTGGGTCATAACCTCTGAGTGATATCTCAGCTATTTGTGTTCTGTGTATGAGAAGACTATTTCATTTAAAATCTGAATACTCTTTGTCTGTGTGTCCTGCTGCTTAGCCAGCATTTGGGGACAGACAATTTCTTTTTCATCTCTTCACCTAGACAAATATTTTTCTAATCAGCATGAGGATTGCTGATATGTTTGTGATGGCCCAGGTTCCGTGCTGTGCTAACTACAAGAGTGTCCGCTCTTTAGCTTGGCTGTCATTTGGTGGGTCAGACTGAGCACATAAGTAATTGTGGAACTGTGATTTCTGGAGTCATTGTCCTGCAAGCAGCTACTCTGTTACTGTGTAGAGCTGATCAGAATATCGCCGTGCTGGCTGGTGTATACAAATATGTAATTGCTGAAGAAATTAGATGTTTCACTGTTATAGGAGATATAGGAGGAATTATTTGCTGGATTGCCCTTCAGCCTTGCCACTTTCAAGAGCAATTCCTTTGATGCAACATAGAGAAAACATTCTTTAGTAATATAACACAACAGCTCTGAAACCCCATTATGAGTCATGACTCCACTATAGGTTTTCTGCATAATATTACTGTTACTATTACGTTGGTAGAATTCTTAAGTGAGTAATTATATTCCTGATCCCCAGGCCAGTCAGCTGCGGACAATTGAATGAGCCACCTCAAGTGCTAGCTTCATGAAGATGTGAAGACTTTCTGAGCAGAGGCTGTACATGGATGGCTTAAAGACTTTAATTCATTATGGTAATTAAAACTCTAGTTTCACATTCACAACATTTGGCATGTTGCTCAAGATGAAAACTGGGGTGCTTTGCATTAATCATGGTGTGATGATCAGGTAGGAAATGATGTTATGTATTCATACAGAGCAGGATACAGAAAGGAAGAGGAGGGAGTCTTCTCTGATGTTACAGAATCTGGGCAGAAGTACTTTCCTTGCATCTCAGGAGCCTTTCTTTCAAGTGCTGTAATTTCTTTCACCTGTAAGAAGGCTGGCAATAAGCGATAATTCTCAATGAATAGCAATGTTGTTGTCACCATCCAACACACCAGTCAGAACAGCAAGGCAGTCAATTTTTTTTCTTGGCTGCAGCAATCGTGTTGTATTTGTATGCCTGCTTATGCCAGTCATTCCTTCCTGGTCTCTGAGTAAGTATTGGGGAATTTTGTCTAAATTTGACTATCATGGGATAGAGACCAGGGCTGTTAAGTTCCTGCATATTTCAGGAAGGTGGACATAGATGTAGGCAAGAAGTCATCCATTGAAAGAAAGACTCACCCTTTATTAAGCACTAGTGAATCCACAGAAAAGAGAGATGTCAGATACCAGGTCTTGTCCCACTACTTACAGGGCTAGGAATTATAAGATCCTGAACAGGGTTTCAGGCAAGACTGGGTGTCAGGGGGTATCTTGCTTGTGAGGGGAGAGAGCTTCCACAGGAGTTAAAATTACTGGCAGAGCTTTATGACCAGAAGGCTCTAAATGTTGTTCCTGAGGGAACAACTTCCTAAAGCTAGGGCACACAAGCTGTAAAGCAGCATTAATTCCTCTGTGGAATAATATGTTTCCATACATGACACATCTAAACGTTTTTCAGGTCTGTTCCTTGGTCTATGGGAATTTAAAGGAAAATAATTTATATAAGTAGTTTATGTAGTTTATGTAGTGAAATTTCAAATAAATGTAAACAATGTATTTATTTACGTTAGACTTATATAAGTCACTTTTGTAAATGTGCAAATAGGTATTTATCTTTGCAGCTTATGTTTGAGTTTCCTAGTATGTTTTGAACCGTGAAAAAACCAGGTATTTGTATTCATTTCACATGCTCAGCAGTCTGAAAAGAGACAACTGAAATCAGTCATTTGCCTTATGTGGGCTAAGAATGATGCTGGCAGGGATTCAGGTGATCAGGGCTGGGTGAATGCTGAACTGAAACCTCTTCCTGTGCCGCAGGATATACTCAGTACCTTGTCTTTTCCCCACCCATAACATTTACACTTCATCTTCAGGTAGTGGTTTGTCACATAAATCTGCATTGTGGTCTTCCTGGGGGCTGTTAGCTTGTCTTTCCTGTCTGCTGAGGAAATTAGTATGAGGAAATAGCCAAAGAGTTATTTCCAATCAGGAATCTGGATGTTTTAAACTAACATCTTTTCTTTGGAGTAGTTCTGTGAATACGTTTCCTTACTTTATAGGCTGTATTTAGTAAAACAGAAGGGTGAATTAACAAATTGCTGCCTCATTATAAAAGTGAGGCACTATATGCAGCATTTGCTTTTTCAGAGACCTGTTTTCTGATACCCTCATCCTCCTCTTCTCTTTCTCTAAATACATGTTTTCTGTGGAGTGAGATGAGAAAGTTACTGTAAATAGTTCAGGATCTGCACGGAGTTTTTGCATTCATTTAGGAATTTGTTGGTGCAGCTGAACCTACTGCAAGCCAAGAGGCTACACATGGGGTTGCACAGAGCACTGTGATGGGATTTTTCAGCCTTGCCCTTTTATGTGTGAGTAGATGCTAAGGGCACACCCCAATGTGAATGAGAACTGGTGTTCAAACAACAAATCTCTCCATGCTATAACCTCACCTTCTCCATGATCGAACGCTCAGCTTGGGTTTTGTGTCTGTTTTTCACTTTCAGGATGACAAATAAACCTGCTTGACAGCGCATGCTGGCCCATGACCTGGAGTGTGTGCCCTGCCACTGCAACCAGGCTTCACACATGTACAAAACTCTGCATTTCCAGAGAAGAAAAATAAACAGGAGAAGCAGGAGACTACAGAAAGAGAAATCCTGGCATGCTCTGTGAGGACACTACCATCTCTTTTCCCTTGTCTACTTGCTGCCCCACCATGCATGAGGGCTTCAAGCCATATAATATGAATTAGTACATAGCCTATAAAAAGACTATAGTGTATAGACTGTTTTTGCTATAAAACCCAAAATAAACCAGCGCACCTCATTAGTCAAATGGAGATGCAGAGGTACTGTTCTGAAAAGGAATATATACACTACAATAGTATTCACTAGGACACACAACCTCTACATTTTTATTATCCCCTTCCAGATAATGCTTCATGTCCTTTTAGGGAGGCTTGTCATTTAAACTGTAGGCCTTTGGGTCAGGGACAATTATTTTGGGTGTAGTTGATTCTCAGAGTGAGCCATCAGCTGATGGAGCCTGCAAATTTCTGCTGTGCCCTGTACATGTGCGATAACAGTGGTGACATTTGCAGGGGCAACTGAACAAAGAATTTTATCATATATGGCCTTTAAATATTGACTAATTGATTTAGCATTTGAGAAATATTTGGGGCTTGTGGATTTGTCTACTGAAACTGTAAATAGCTGCTGTGAGCAGTCTCCAGCTGAATGCAGAGAACACTGTTGGTCACAGTGACCTTCCCTCCTGTTCATTTTTTGTTACTAAAAATAGTTGGAAAAAAGAATTAATCAGGACTGTCAGGACTGTAAATTTGGATAATTCACATTATCTAAACTCTATTAGTTCCTATGTTAAAACATACCTTTTTTGAAATGAAACAATTTTTATAAGAAGTAAATTAAACTATGTTGAATTCAAATGCCAGGGGTTGTTACAGTTAAGTATTTATGTAGATTTATACACTATTTTATGCTATTCATGCTATTTTATGAAATCCTCGTGATAGAAATTGTTTTCCAAAATCATAAAATGTTTTAGGAGAAATATAAGCTGTGGGTAATAGATAGGATTTTTCAGGAATGAGTGGCTGCCCTGCTTTCAAATTCAGTTTGGAGCAAATGACATGGTGGTGTAGTGAATTTGCAAAGCTGTGGCCAGGTAGTGATTAAAACCTAGTAATATTTTGATTCATTGATAAACAGGGAGCATTTATTTGAAAAACATGATGGATAACCCTTTCTTGATTGTTAATCCATGATGACATTCTCAGTGAATAAAAAGTTAATTCTCAATGAAAGTCTGAACACAGAAGCAGACTTGTCTGTGCTAACTCAGTCCATGGGGTTACCGAAAAAAGTGGAAGAGTTTTTCAAACAAACTAGATGAATTGGCTCTCCCAAGTACCTCTGCTCTTTAAATTTCTGATATATTTTGCCACTTTACATGCATAACTGGTTAGCTGATACTGAATAATGCCTATCATTCCACTGAGAATTCCTGGACATCTTTCCTCTCTTTTACTCAATGTAAAGTTTATACTTTAAGATAATATCATTTAGTTCAACTCACTCTAAGCTACATCATACTAAGGGATCCTTAGCTTTCAGAGGTTTTGAGTTGCTTTTGAAGGGGATCCAAGAATTAAGGTTTTGCCAAAAATGTCCCACACAAAACTGTGGAACCTCCAGAAGTATCACTCTGTATTTCCTTCTGTAAGCAAAAAGTTTGGACATTTTTCATTAATGTTTTTTTGGCTAAGCCTGCGTCGCTCAACAGGATGGGATGAGGAGATCCCTGAGAATGGACAAATCAAGGTATTTCCTACAACAGCAGCAGTTTGTTGTCTCAGTATGTTGCCTACACCCTTTACCAGAAATTCTGTCCTGCAGTATCCTGTCAGGGTAAAAGTTTTCTAATTTCTGTCAAAGGATCTGACTCCTCCAATGGATGCTTTTCTGAGAAAGAAAAAAAAAAAAGCCTGTCAAAATTTTCCAGCTGGCTCTTGTTGTTAATGTAGGGAGGACTCATGGTGTTTTTCATAGCTAATGAAGATGTTGATGTCCTATTTTATAATGAAGCTTAGTTTTGACTGTGGAAATGTGACTGATTCTTCCACAGATTTAACACTGACATAATAACTCAGCAAGTGCTGTTCTCACTAGCTTAGATCTCTCACTTAGCAGCACCTTTAGCTGAATTAACCCTTGCCTTTTTGGTTTCAATTTTGAATGTCTGAAACCAGTCTCCTTGCAGGGATTGAATACCCAAAAACATTGCTCAGTCCATGAGGCCCTGCCTCCTGTTCCTGGCTTCATTTTGGAATCACTAATCTGTAACTGTATTGAAATGATTTCTTGAATAGGACCTTAAAATGCCAGCTTTCTGTGTATCCTATTGCTTTCTGCAAAGTCCTCTGAGCTGCCAGTTGCTCAAGTAATAGTGTGATTAGCCTGTGGAGGTTAATCACTTCATATTTGCTGAAAAGAAGGGCAGAAAAGCAGGGGGGTGTAAATTTTCTCTGTGTGTCGTGTTTAGGACAGGTGGTGCCAAGCACTGGTGCTGGAAGGATTTGTCCAAAGTGCCTGTGTTCCCAGCAGATGGTGCTGCACTGGTGGCCATGAGCAGGGATGTGTCCAGGACTGAGCTCCTCGTTCCAGTACCGTCCCTTCTCCAGCCCTTTGTGAGATGAAACTTGAGATGCAAAGTTTATTGAGGGAAAGGGATCCAGAGGATGCTGGAAGTCGCCCCTGTGCAGTGTGGAAGTGGCCTGTTTACACGTGTGCATAGGTGCTGCGCAATCTGAATTTCCCTTGTGGCATTTCGTTATGTTTGTGTTAATCTTTAGTTCATTTGCACTATTGGCTTTGTATTCTCCCAAGGTTTGCATAATTTGTATAAATATAGAACTTTCTTTCAGGGCTAGAAATTATGTGCACCTTCATTTTGTCAGTCCTTTTAGATGGGTCAGGGCAGTGATCCTTTTTCATTCTTGACTAGAGAATTATAGAATCTTTTGATAAAGAAAGAAAAAAAAAATCTTTGTCTCACTTCCTTCTCTCTGTTTTGGAGTGATTTGAAAATGTGAAAAGCACTTAGCAGGTAGGTAAGTAAAACTGCAATTTTTTTTGGTTTGCATTTTGAAAATCACATTTTTGCCACAAGCACTGTAACCACAAATTAACACTAAAAAAGGTGAATTTTTCACTAAGCTCTGGCTTGTGCTTCTCAAACAGTAAGAGACTGGGAACAGTCAGAAATGATTTTTTAGATATCTTCATGCCATGTGGAGTACCATTTGTCTATGACCTCTGTAGTGACTAGTAGGGGGTCAAAGGTCCTGAGCAGTGGGGAAGGGACCTCTTAAGTGACCTCATGGCTGATAAGAGCCGTGAGCAGCCATAGCAAAACTAGCTTTTAATATTAAAGTCTTCTCACAGATTTTGTCTAATAGTCTGAACAGACAAACTTTTTAGGGCAGTCTTCATATCATTGGCATCTTTTGTGCCTCATCTAAATAAGTTTCATAGTGCTTAAATGCTGTGTTTTAAGTATGTGGGAGGGAAAAAAAGTATGTGCAAGGTCATGTGAATTACCCTGTGCTTTAGAATACAACTTGATTTCTAAAGACCTTACTACAAAGGTCGTAGTAACAATATATTAGAACCCCTAGCATTATTTAGTAGTAATTTTTTATATGAAGTAAAAAAACCTGATTGTCAATGTTGAATGTAATCAGGTAGAATGAGCATATAAGAAATCTTCACAAGCAACAAAACAAACCAGCTCAGTGTTTTTCCCTTGCAAGGCCATGGCCTTTTCATCGCATTGACCACACAGCTATAGCAGGGCTTGCAGTATTTTCTTCTTTGCCTTTGTGATTATCACTAAGCAACTGCCCCCTCACTGTTTCTGTGCTCAGATCTGGTTTAGAGAGATTTGCCTAATTTTGAACTTTTTCTCTTTTAGAAACTGCATCAGGAATTAATGGACTAAAAGGAAAGTGCCTTGGATGAGTGACATTTCTTTGTTGGAGAATTAGAAATGACATTCTCTTCTCCAGCCGTCTATGGAGAGAACATGAAGAGTGCCTCTGCCACCCCCACAGCATCCTACTGCTGTTGAAATTTTGCAGGTTTGGAGGAGGTGAATTTTGGAGTTACCTACAAACAATATATCAAATGTATGTGCTTGCACATAAATGTTCTAGTTCAGCAATTGAGTAAATCATATGCTGTCAGTGCAGTTCAGATGGTTTGCTACACTGCAGCACAAGACACAAGATACTTCTATGCAGAAATCCAATTTATATAACCTGTTTCCCCCTGAGGATGAAATCTACTGAAAAAAAATCTTTCTGTACTGCTTCTTTTAGATCATTTACTGGGAGGGAGGAGCTCTGTGTAATCTCAGAGTTTGAACTGCACTGGTGCATAGAATCATAGCATCTTAGAATGTTAAGGGCTTGGAATGGACCTTGAAAGCTTTCTAGTCCCAGTGCCTCTGCCATAGCTAATAAACCTTGCTGTCCCACTCCAACACATGTGTTGAAGACAGTGGAACATCACATGTTAGCTATGGGAGAAATAATTTTTAGATGTATGTCTAGATTTTCTTTCTAAACACTGGACATAAAAATGAGTGCAACAAGAAGTGTGTCCTACACTAGCTGTATTCCATGCTCACTGAATCTGCTTAAAGAGAGTGGTAGCTTTTTCCAGAGATGCTAAGCTCTTGTATACTGCATCACAAATTTTCCAGGGTATCAGCTGAATAAAGCCTTTTGTTAGCCTCTATTTAGTATCAACAAAGAGAGATAAAAGAAAACGATGTCCTAGAGATTTTCCTAGGGCAGACTTCATCTCTTTTTATTCCACCATGAAATGAAGAGACATCCCTTAAGGTACCACACATTTATGATACAAGAAGCACAGAGATGCTTTGTAGTAAAGCATCAAGATGCAAAAAATGATGTGCAACCCCATCATTATGAAATGACATGTTTGTAAAATGGCTGTTGCTGACATGAGTTACCTGGTTGGTTCCTGGGTGAAGCTGACCACCTTCAGTGTCAAATATCTTCAGGGAACAAAGGAAAATCAAGTGACTCTCAGCATCTCTTCTTTTTTTGTGCTTTAATCTACTTCTGAATGTCATGGAAATGTGGGTTGCTATGTAGCAAAACTCTGTATATTTAATTCAATTTTAATTCCATAAATGATCATGTTCTTCAGTTCATCCTTATACCAGACTTTCATTAATAAGTAGTAGGAAATTATCTAAGAAACTTCATTGCTTGATAGTGATGATTGTGGCAAGTTAATTGCTCGTTCAAAATTCCCCCCTTATGATTAAAGTTTCAGAGAGCCTCATGACAGAGTTACGGGACACTGCTTTTCTTTGCGATTAGTTGTCTTTCATTAAAGACTAGTTTTACATCTTCTGGTATTGAGTGTTTCCTTTGAAGAAACTTCATTTTTTTCCCAAGCAGATAAGAGCCATTCTTCTCTCTCTGGTGAGACTGAATTGAAGGGGGGCATACTGTCTTGTGAACATGGTATGAAAAATCCCATTTCTGGACGACAGGCCTAATAGGAAATGCCATTCCCAGATTCCACAGGCACACAAGAGAAAGCATGCTTTGGCCCCAGACAATCAAACCTTTAATTGTAAAGTTAATGCTGATTTATTGCAGACTACAGTGTGATTTTTTTTCCCCTTGGCACTTACTCAGAACAGCCAGGTCTCTCCCCTTTCCCTTGTGCCATTGCCCGTGAATGGCATACGCCATGCACTAAGGTAGCTGCGCTCATGCCTGGAGTCGCAAAACTTCCCCTTACAGCAGCACAGCAAGCTACCATTTATTTTTAATTGCTCCCCACCGTGTAGACCAATTAAGGATGAAGCCAGCAGGGCAAGGATCACTGGCAAAGCCTTTGAAGGGAGCAGACCCAGCATTTGCTTCGCCGGAAGGCTGCCATTCACACATTTGTGCAAGAATGCAAACAATTGGGCTCACTCAGTGGGATCAAGTGCTATCTAGTTCAATCTGAGCCACTTTCTAGTGCAGATGGCAGTGAGAGTGGCAGCACCACTGAATATTATCCTCGGGGTTAGAAACTTTCCAAATGAGATTTCCATTCGTGACCCTCCCCATTTCAGCAGGAAACACCTGCTAAAGCAGCTTTAGGAAATGCCTCTCATTAGCAGCTTCTGTTTGAGCTCAGGTTTTCCTAGCCATCCGAGTTCAGCAGGCTTAAGAACTTGATCTTTTGATAATATGAAAGGGAAAATATTAGAGGATAGTGGGTACAGCCAACATTTTGGGCTCGTGTTTTCTACCATCTTAGTTATTGCTTTAAAATCCTTATTTGACATATTTCTTTTTCCTACCTTTTGAACCTCCTAGAAAAGAGGTTTGCTGGGCATCCTTAACTGCTTGGTCATTCCCAGGAAATCCTGGATGAAGGGTTTGCTGGTTAGATTGGAATTAGCAAGCCAGTATTTTCAATAGTTTGGGAAAAGAATGAGTCTGCAAATTTGGTTATGAGTGTTGTGAGCAGTCTGTGCTTTCCCACTTCTGCAGAAGAGACCCAGGGTTTATGTGCAGTTATGCTCACACGGAGCTGGGATGTACCAACCAGCATGCACAAACCCAAAAATCACTACAGAAAAATAGGAAACTCAGTTTTATCCTGGGAAAAGTTTTCAGGAGGGCTTGCTGTTCCTTGCAGTGGGCTTTTACAAGCTGTCAGTTGTGGCTCACACATCAGCAAGGTTGTGTCTGCTCAGTGTTAGGGACACACAAATGCTGGGCTCGGGAGGGGTTTGGCGTCCCTTCATGTCTGGATGCTCAACGTGCAGGTAAATGTTAATCAAAATAACCCCAAATTCTGTCTTTGTTCTTCTGTTCATTGCATGAGGCACCTGCTGGTGTCTCTGTGAGCTGGTTTCCCAGGGAAGCTTTCCAGTTACCCACTGGTCAGGATGGTGAAAGCAGTGGGTGCAGCCAGTGCTTCTGGCTAACAAAGACCTGCTCTGCTGGTCATCTGCATATCTCAGTGATGCCAAATCCACAATTTTAAACCTTTAAAAAAAAAATTTAATTTATGAATGCCTCCATTTTTTCCAGTGGAGGAGGAGACCCTATATGAGAAATCTTAGATTATTAACAACCAGCCTTTTAAGAATCACTTAAAATTCTGACCAAAACTTATGTATATGCATAGGGGTCTTTTCTAGATGAAGATAGCCTTTAAAGTGCTCATTAAACCTTTTACCTGGGTGATTGTTTAATCATTTGTTTGGGGAAGCCCTGTATGACTGAAAGGGCTGATGTCAGATTTAAATGCTATTCTTTCTACAACAGCAATGGCAAATGATGCAGCTGAACTGAGACTGCAATTCCATCATGAGTAGGCAGGTTTCATTTCACATGTATGCCATGCAGTTTGGTTTTGCATGTTGTGGAAAACAGCCACTCCCTGTGGCTTTGTCTGTATGTTGGATTTCCCCACAAAAATTCCTGCAAACATCTATAAGGCAGAAAGCCAGTGTGGCTTGGGTTATTCCCAGCTGCTTCCCACGTCCCCAGGCCCCTGCAGCACATTTCCCTCCTCCCTTCCCTGGGCTGCTCCTACTGCCAGTGCAGAGAAGAGGAGGAATTTCCTGACACATGCCGAGCCCCAGGAGCATCGTCTCCCTGGGCTGCCAGGCTCTCACTGACATGGCATTGATGCTGAAGATGTGAGAGGACTGGCATGTCTCTAGGGCTGGAAAAAAAATGGAGCTTCTGCTATTACTTCTTTTCTGATCCTAGTTTCTCTCTCCCTGTGTGAATGCTTTTTAATATTTTCCTGCATGTAGACTTCTGGGCATACTGCAGCTTTCAGTGCCACATGAAGTCATTGTGAGGATCACTTACTGATGGCTTTTAAAGCAAGCCAGCTATTAACATTGCTATTTTCATTTTTTGTTGTTACATTAAATGTATTTCAGCAGTAATGTAAGATTTAAATTAAATTTCATCTTTCATAACACCAACAAAACGCAGTTGTTTTACAAATTGTTCACGTATCTAATGGGTGTAACTTTGTCCTAAATTTTTAAAAAGCTAATGATTATATACAGAAAATGTAGAAAACGAATTGCCACTTTTTTTTTTTTTTTTTTTTTTTTTTTTCCTTTGGATACCCAGAACATTGCTATGTTATAAGGATGGCAATTCTCAAACATTCTTTTCTGGAAAGAAATTAATCTTCTTAAAACTGTATAAATAATAATTGAAAGAAGATGTATTTGTGCTTTGCTGATAATGGAGTAATATGGTGCCTCTGTACACTTTAATCTGGCATTTGGTGATTGTACAGCGCGGTGATCTAACAGTCTTCAGATTTCAGAGCCTGGATTCAGCAGTACATGCAAAATTCTTTTCAGCATGGTAGAGAATTGTGGCAAGGGAAGAGACAAAGCTGTTCAGTGTTAGACAAGGGTTTATCACACCTATTGCCAGTAGTGTATGTTTTCTAATTTAGGGTATGACTGAATGTCTATTTATATGTCAGTTGCAGAAATATATGTGTGTGTGTGTGTGTGTGTGTGTGTGTTATGTGATTTTTCAAAAGCAAGCTGGATGTGCACTCCTGTATGTAGTTAATCATTTTGCTGTGATGCTTATATCATGAAAGCTCAATAATTGTGTTACAGACACCCCAATATTGCGATGGTTTTCTTGTTTTCTCCACGACTGATAAGTTCTATGTTACATCAATACATCAGAATCAAGTTTATAAACTAAAATAGGAACCTGTCATTTCAGAGGGAAAAAAACCACATTAGATGAAAGTAAACTGCTTATATTCATGAGCACCTATCAGCTTTTATTAAAATAGCATCCAGTTCACACCAAATACCATATCCTGCCTTGTGTTGACAATGCTATCTCAGCCTGGGGATTTGACTTGTTATATTTGCTTCCCATGCTTTTATAGTCAGATAGTCCTTGAAAGAAAACTTTTGTTCTGATTTCTTACTGAGATGAGAATCACATTTCCATTGACAGGGAGTGGCTGGGTCTGCAGGTGCTGCTGTAGCTTTGGGTATTGTTTGTGCCTGTGGTCTGGAAAGTGCTCTCTTGCATCTCCAGAGCCTTAATGTGTGTTAGGGCAGCTGAGAAGAGAGTCAGCATACCATGACTGTCCATGCTGCTAAAATGGAGTGTAGGAAACATAGCAGGTGTTGGAGGCTTTAGGTATCACACCCGTTGTGACTGAGTCCTGGCATGCTGGGGAGGGAAGATGGTCATGGCAGTACAGGCAGGGATGGTCAGGGAGAGAGGTTGGCCAAGCTGCAGGAAAGCAAGTACAGATGGAATGAACAATCACACTTTGGAAACAAGAGATGGGAAGAAAAGGTGGCTTTGGCTGTAATTGTGAGCGAGATCCCCCAGAACCTGGGTTCACTATTTGCTTTGGCTCCGGCTCCCTGTGTCATAGCGGGTAAAACAAGTGCAGTATTTCTGTCTTTCAGTCGTCCATGCACACCCAAGGAGTTCCTCAAGGTTTAAGATTATCATAATGTAGAAAAACTTCTGGTCAGCAAGGTCCAAACACCTTAGTAGTTTGAAGGAAGGAAGGAACACCTTTGTTTGAAGGAATTTCCTTGCTGGGGTTCTGTACAGTTCAAGCCTTTACCACTTTTCTCAGGAGCTGTCTGTTGCTTTCAAACAAAACTTTTTCAGTTTTGTCCTATCTGGGTACAAATATTTGCCTTTCAGTTTTCATCTGATTTCAGTAGAGGGCAACACCCACTATTCAAGAAGTGTGTGTTTTCTCTTGCTAGAAGGATTGCTTTTCTTTCTCCTGTTGACACCAATCACAGGATCAAACATGTTCCTGAGCCCTTGCTCGGGTCACAGAGCTGTAAAACCAGCACCGCAAAGAAACTCGCAGAACCTAAGACTGTGCTGGCTCAATAAAATCAGACACTCTCCAACCTCCCTTCTACATGCACAGTGAGGGGAGAGAGCATAAAACTGGAATTACTGCATGTCAGCAAGTATCTGGAATAGAGCGAATGAGGATGTGTGTTTCAAAGAGGAACCGGACATCTAAATCTCCAGTTTGTTTGAGATTTGTTGATCTTTCATGGTCATACTGAGAAGAGTTGTGCAGGGAATGGTCAGTGGCATGCCACAAGAACAGTCCAGTAAGACTTTTTTAATCTGTATATTTCAAATCCCCACTTTTATCACATAAACACTAAAATTTGAAATGTCTTCTAAAAAATCATTATGCCCAAAATGTTAGCAAAAATTACTTTTGCTAACAGTGGTGCATTTAATTCTCCCTAGTGCAGCCCAGCATCTATCTTACTAGCCCAAATTTGCATTTGATGTAACTGCATGCCATGGATTTTGTCACCAATTATCATTCTTTTCAAGGGAGGATGTTTGTGATTTGGGCTGAAATATGCTAATTACTGAAAACCACCGACACGTGAAGAACTCAGTATTTCAGCTACTCCCGATACCGGCGAGAGCGGTGAATGTGAAATACCACCTGTCAGGCGCTTGCAGCCGATACAGCACACATTCTGCAGTGTCCTACGGAGTAAGGGATGTGGGAAATAAAGCTGCTGGAGGGGGCGATGCTGTCGCCTCTGCGATCTGTGCACGGAGCAGCCCGGCAGCGTGGCGTGTCAGGAATTCCTCCGCTGAGTGGGAAAGGCAGCATCGCAGCAAGCTGCTGAGCTCGGCAGTGCTTCCCATTCCACAGGGGGGAAAGTTGGCATGGGGATATTTTTTGTTTCTTTAAAAATCCATACTTGCAAACCAGCGACTTACACACACGAATAACACCGAATTATTTTGAAAGTGCTTTAAAAAGATTGCAGGAGAAGGGGACTGCTGATTGTTCAGAGCCACGCAAAGCTGTTGCTGCCTATTCATTTCATTCATCCTAAATACCCAGTCGCAGTTTAATTCCTAGATGTACTGTATGCCCTTTCGTGTATAATCAGCCTAATTTGTCTTCAGCTGCAAGCAAGTGAACCAAGATTCATTTAGTTAAGCAAGCTAAGCAAAAGCATTCTTTGCTCACAGATGGGTAAGCCAGCCGATATCTTAAGATAAATGAAGGGAATTTTGTTTTCTTTTCTTAGCTACTGTAAGGACTCCTACGGACGGAAGAATGACAAAACAAATTTTGTCCCTCCATGTTTTTAATTAGTTAAACAGGGAAAGACTAATAGATCTCATCCTGGAATCTGGAATCCTAATTTGCAATATTGGATGTTGTTTTGACTTCAACTGGCACTTTTAACAAATAGACTTTTCACTAGAGGTTTTCAGAAAGACCGCATGTAATATTAGATGAGAGGTACTTAATTAATGTAGGAAAGCGCCAACAAACTATCAGCCAGCACTGACTTGTCTTGGATTTGAAATAAAAGGTATTTGCTCTGTGCAGCCTGCCTAGCAATTACCATTAAATGTGTGTGGATTTAGGCCAATTCTTAATGAAAAAGGGGCCAGCTCACAATAAATGTCACCCATGTTGTCTTGGGTTACCCTGATAGCATGGTGAATGAACCAAACAAAATGCAAACATTAATCTGGCTGACCCCAGGGCAACCAGTGTGAGGCAGAGATCAGCTATGACCTCCCCTTATCCCTGTGCCCTGTCTGAGGGCACAAGGCAAGAGCCAAATCTGCCCATCAAACCTCCCACATGAGGAGCAAAAAGATTTGGAGAGTAGCTTCAACAGGACATCATGTCAAAAGAGGGTGTATACAGAGCAAAGTGCTGGGAATTGAAACACTTTTAATCCCAACAATCAATTTGCATATTTACAGAACTTCCTACCCAGAGAGCTGTGCATCCATTTTTCAGCCACATCCTTCCTCCTGGCTGCATGCAGGTGCAAAGCCTGTGAGGAAGGGAGAAAAGTGCACATTTCCAGGAACTGACTTTTTTTTTTGGTAGAGGGACAAAGTCCAGGACAATTTGGAACTGTCTCAGCCCTTCATCTCAGTGTCGCATCCTCACAGGGTCAGAGAATAAGTGAGCATGAACTGCTCTTTCTGCTCATCTCTGTCTTCTTGGGAAAAAACGGAGAAGTTGCAGGAGTAAGGGAGAACATATCCCGTTCCGCTCCCTGGAACCAAGGAGCCTTGCTAACTAGGGATGCAGGGGAAAGAGGGATGGTTTGCTCTAGAGTTGATGGAGAAGGCTTTGTAGTGAAGAGGTTGGTTTAGGAAAGAGGAGACTGTATCTCCCCAGAACTATAGAGGGAACCCAAAGATCGCAAAAACTGCAGAAATCCTAAGAGCACTTGTTGAAAGGATTTTGCCTGTTACAGAGCAGGGTACTTGCCTTGGGACTGGTAAGAAGCCAGGGAGCTAGGTACCCTTTTGTGTCTTCCACTCCCTGTCATCATGAATAGCCTCCAGGAAGGTCCACTCCATGATTTCTCACCCTTGTTCACCCAATGGGCAGCAGGGAGCAGGCTGGCAGCTTCCTTGAGCTTCAACATACAGCAGAGGTAAAAAATCTGCTAACTCCCCAGCATAAAGTCTCATGTCATCATCATTACCTTCCTTCTCTTCTTTTTGAACAGTTTGCAAATGGCAGCTTAAGGTAAAAATTTTATTTGCTGCTATCCTCTCCCTGTCTTCACCTGCTCCTGGCCAATCTCTACAATAGGCACTACAAGAGACACTTTTTGCATGTGAATATTTTTCTAATTCCAGCACTGTGCAAAAGGGAGTTCAGCCCTGCCTGGGGTCCAGTGTGCCCTGCTGCTGGATAGAGCCTCTGCTCCATTTCAAGCTCCTTCCACTCCTCCTGGAGCGCCCGAAAGCCAAAGCATGCCCTGTGTATTACTCCCCCTGGCAAACACAGGCTCATCCTGAAGCAGGTCGAGGTAATGACTTGGAAAATAAATTCTGTTTAGAGAACTTGTTATTTCTTTGGGTTAGTCAGGCACAGAAGTCAAATGGGGATTTTCTTCATAATGTTCAGGTCAGAAGTATGGGATATGCTGCAGTTATCTGGGAAGGTACAATTATATTTTGCACTGGCCACTCACCAGTGTAATCATGCCTTCAGTCTCACAGCCTCAGCTTTTCCGTGGTAGTGGTGCTCAGCAAGCCTTTCTCTTCTGAGCCAACTTCAGAGGCACCAAAGGAGCAACCTTTGGTATCCGCCTGCGGCAGCCCTGGTTACTTCCCATTATTAATTCCCTCTGGCCCCCTACCATTTGGATGAGTTCTTTCTGTTATTACCTTTTTGTTTAATCTCAAAAAGCAATCAAATTAGTAATAAATTGAATTACTTTCTCAGTTACCTGGTTGTTGGTGTAATTGAAGGAAGTGGTTAATTTTTGGGCGCGGTGGGGTTTTCACAGCACTAAAATTAGTTTTTCTTTTGTTAGACCAGAGATACATGTGGCGCTAACATGGTTGAGGCACAAATCAGTATTTAGATGAGAGGTGAGAAATGAAAAATTCATTGATTGACCAAAACCTTCTGTGCCACTGAACATTGTGCAGTGATCTAACTAGCGGTGAAACAAATAACTTATCACAGCATTGGAATTACATTCACGTATTGGGAAATTCTCTTCTTTTTTTGTTCACAAAAGGACTTGATCACATGCCATTATTCAGAGACTAGCTGAAATCTCTGCAGGCCTTTGCTCTGTAATCTAAAAAGCCCTTTGCTTTTACTATGGTAGGCTTTGGCAGCTACACGAAAATGCAAAATGATGGCTGTGCTTGTATCGATTATCATCCTAGTTCTGCTCTCAGTGAAGTCCATCACAAACCTGCCACTGCCTCCCATGGGAGTGAGTGCAGGCTGTGTATAATTGCAGTTACTTTAATACAAATTTACTTACTTGACACTTGAAATTCTGCATTCTTGCTGCAGTAATGCTGTGAGCAGCATTAAATGAACTGTCTCCCAGAAACAGGCTGAGACTGCTCATACTCACCTATGGCCTGTTTTCCTCACCTATAGTCCTGTTTTCTGCTGGAGGAGTGACTACCTCTTGCCTGGAGCAGGTCCTATAGCAGTGCAGGGCTTTCTTCTGCTTCCCCATGTCACCTGTGAGATCCCTGTGATGTACTATGTCTTTGTGAAGGATGTGCTGCCCACTGGCAATCGCTCATTTTGATGCTCTGTGTGATGTCTCTGCTTCACGTCTGGTCCTTATCTCCTTATTTGTTTTATCACCTCTCTACCCATTCTGATCTTCAGTCACTCTAAATTCTCTTTGTTGCCTACTTCTCCTGCTTGGTTTGCTCAGTTAGTAGCCTGCATCTGGCTTTTGGGTCACGGGGAATGAACAGGCTCTGGTTGAATGCCTCCTTCTTCAGGTGGCATGTATCTATAGTTTTAAACCCATTCAGTGCCTTTTATGAGCTCTTTGCATTGTCCAAACACAGCATGTATAGACATTTACCTTTGCCCATAGGGCACCTTCAATTATATCTTTAATTCAATCTGCACAAGAGGGGGTCATGAGGCTGTGGCTTTTTGCAGTCTATTTTAGGTTTGTGGGTTGGGCAGAGAAACAGAAATTGAGCAGTTTCTACCATCTCTTTACGAGGTGCAGTGTAAACCTGAGCAGCCCTGATGCTGTGTTGCACTGGGGAGGATTCACCTGCTCACAGCTGCTCTCTAAGTGTGTCACTGGAGCAAAGCCTCTTGACAATAACCCATGAATTGCCTGCTGTGTGCCAGCACAAGGTCAGGACCTGGTTTTAACCTCGTATTAGATCTTAGGTGCCTCCATGTACCCACTTTTTGCATACAAGAAACAGCAACTTAAAAACTGGCTGTTCTTTCTGCCTGAAATTCACTAGCCTGCCAGTGCAATATCCAGGTTCTACAGAGAGCTGCTGAGGGAGGAGGCAGAGCAGTGTATCACAGCCTACTTAGTTTGCCTTTCAGAGAAATCTCTCTGCCCTAAAAGATCTGAAATACCTCAAAGCATCATTTGCAAATGTTAATCTGGAGAGTGCTGGGTGCCCAGGGGGTACAGGCATCCAGTTAAGTCTTCAGAAAATGTCTGTCCCAAAGCTGAAGTCTTAGATTTGTGTTCTCTATTGAATTTATGACCTGTTGCAAAGAAATAAATACTTTAAAGATCTCCAGTTTGTCCTGGTTCCAGCAGAGACAGAGTTCATTTTCTTCTTAGTAGCTGATACAGTGCTATGTTTTGAACCCAGCATGAGAATAAAGTTGGTAACACGCTGATAGTTTGGTTGTTGCTGAACAGTGCTTACACTAAGTCAAGGACTTTTCACTTTTCCATTCTCTGCCAGTGAGGAGGTGCACAAGAAGCTAGGAAGGAGCACAGCCTGGACTTCTGCTCAGAAGTGGCCAAAGGGATATTCCATACCACAAAACATCATGCCCAGAATATAAACTGGGGGAAGTTGGCCAGGAGGCAACAATCTCTGCTCGGTGAGGGGCTGGACATCAGTCAGTGGGTGGTGAGCAATTGCAGTGTATCAAGCATCACTTGTTTTACTTGTGATTTATTTTTCTTGGGGATGTGTTTCTGCTTTCATGAAATAGTAACAATAACAATAACAAACAACAATCACCATTATTATTATTATTATTATTAATAATAATAATAATAATAATAATAATATTATATTTTACTTTGTTTCAAGTCTTATTAATTTCAACTATTACTATCTCAATGCATGAGTTTTTACTTTTTTCCAGTTCTCCTCCCCATCCCAGTGGGACTGAGGACATGAGTGAGGGGCTGGGTGGTGCTTGGTTACCATCTGGGACTAAATTATGACACAACTAAGTATCAACAAGTTACGTCTATCCCTGCAAAGTCTTAGGGACCCCATGACTACTTTGGGGGAGGACTTTGCAAGCACAGCTGGTAAGAGTGTTCAAAGCTGTGAGCTTGTGATAGACCTCTGGTTCTCTGGGTGAAGCCCCTACTCCACAGACTTGGCAGATGTACCTAAAGATGAGAATGGTTCCATGCAGCTGATCTTTTCATGGCACACATATGAGTGGATCCCCTATATCCAAGCTCTAATAATCCTCTCCACAGAGATCCTCTGTACTCTCACAGCAATGGGATATGGCTGTACACTGTGTAATTATTTTTTTAAGTTTGCTGAAGAAGTGAATTGGAGCCAAGGTGATCACATTGCCTCCTGGGAGCTTCCTGGGTGACTGCAGCAAAGGGAAAGGCTAAGGAGGATTTTAGAAATTATGCTTGCACAGAGAGTTTGCTTCACCACATCTCCTCCAGCCTGGGAGCAAAGGCCATGGTTAGGCTGGAGACAGCTATGTAGTAGGGGTTGTGATAATATCCAGTTTAAACAGGGAGAATACGGTGCATAATTTGCACCAAACTATTTTTATATCATAGTGTCAGGGAATGGGTAAGGTTTGAAGGAACCACTGGAGGTCACCAAGCCCAGCTTCCCTGCTCAAGCACATCAGGTTCATCAAGCTCAACTTGTCCTATGATCTAGGCTATCTTGTAAAACAGAGCTTCCAACTTTGAAGGTTTAGAGGCAGAACCCCATGAAGACCCTCAACACAGCTGGTTTGCACCCTGTACTGATGCTGCTGTGACTTACACCAGCACACACTGACAAGCACTTCATGGTAATCAATCAACACTAACTTACAGGTGTCTTTTCTTTACTATCCCCATATTTTCCCCTTGAGGTGATCAAATACACAAATATTAATTTGACAAGACACTTCCTAAATCTGACAGGAGAGGAGAGAGTTTGAGAGTGGGTACCAGCCTTACTGGGGCAAGTTAAAGGCAGCTTTTGGCCCATAGCTGAGCTCTGGAGATGCAGGAAGGTAATGGCAACGTGTCAGACAGGGGCTCTGTCCCTGCAGACAACCAGGAAAAGAAGAGGGATGTGCACATGTACGTATGAAACTCAGTGCCTCCAGAATCAGACTGGGGAGATGTTCACGTGTGGCTGAGACGCTGTGCTGAATCCATCCCTGCTTACATCTGTTGCAAATGAGTGATTTTATGAAGACCTTAGTGAAATATAAGACATGGCAGGTTTGTTTTTTCCCCACTCATCATGAAATAAGATTAAGGGAGTAGCAGAAGACATCAGATGGAATGAGGAAGGGATTCTGTCAGGGATTCCCCATCAGGGAAGGGCCTGTCCATTGGCTGCCTGCACTAAGGAAGGAGGTGAGGGCCCAGGGTCCCTGGGCTGGTGTGAGCCCTGGTCTCTGGTTCCCATTCAGCTGAGATGTCTACTGAACACTGTAGAAACTACAGGTGCTTCTCTGGTGGTTCAAAAGGCAGCATGTTTTATTCCACTTCAAAGTGGCCTACAGAACTCATTTTACCTGGCAGTTGCACATAAACAAGAAATTCAACTTGAGAGAAAAAATTTCCTGTTTCAAGTTTTCCACCCTTCCCAAAGCAGCATTCTTGAGGACCAGCATCCCAGCCCTCTCTTTCCCAAAGCTCAGGCACTGACTCAACTGCAGAGGCTGAGGCTGAAGGCACAGCTGATCATCTGTTGAGGCTGAAGAAACTTTTTCTGGTTGAGACTTTTGGTTTTTGTTCAGCTGACAAACAGGAATTATTGGAAACTCATTTGCATTGCAAGTGTGCATTAAAATGCATGAGGCGTGTAAGGCTGGGGCTGGTGGAAGAAAAATGTGTGCAATTTGTGGAAACTGTGGATTGTTATGACTCCTGAATTGGCATATTTATATGCTTCATTGTTCTTAGATTTGGGATTTTTGGTTTGTCAAATCTAGTGTGTGTGTGTGACATACATACCACGACAGACTTTTTGTTGTTTTTCTTTCATGGAAGACCTTTCAGTACAGCCAAGGCCATAGCACAGCCATCACTACTGGGCAGCAGGCTAGATGACCCAGGAGAGATTCTATCCAGCTCAAATCATTCTTTTTCAGGAATACAGTTGCCAAGCTATGATATTTCTTGAGAATTCATCATACTACAAATCACAGTTGGGGAATGAATACAAATCTTGTGTGATGTCTCCAACTGAGACAGTATTTTTAATCTTCCTTTCTCGGTTGTCTAAAGGCAGTAAAATTGAAGGCAAGATTAAGACTGTTATGCACAGGATCAAAAAATGTTTTTTGAGGCGTAACATTAAGAGGGGTTTTTTGATTTGGGGATCCCAAAAGCAGAGGTGCTTTGGAAAGGTAATATATGCAGACATGTACTGACAAGCTCATTTATCTTAGCCCTCTTTTTCAGAACACTTGGAGGAGCTTTACGGATGCTGAAAAAATACCGATTCTTGTAGGTAGAAAAATCACTGATACAAAGAGAACAGATTTTCAATTCTTAACCACTTTTCACACGCTGCTCTATTGGACTAAGAAGTCTCATAATGCCATAGCATGTACAACATTATGTCACTAATTATATAAATTGTAATTCTTCTGGTCTCCAACATACACAAGTAAAATTTATGAGACTGTATCACAAGTTGGATATTGCCATATAAACATAATAGATACTGCTTTTTCATTAGATGCATTCAGCATTCCTCTCAGAGAACAGATTTATTGGATAAGGTCTTTTTCATCCCCAGAATGATGTGGGGCAGCCTCACCATTACCTCCAGGAGCTCTGCAAACCTCCACTGTACCTGCTGCAAGCTCCTGGTCCCTGGCATGCCTCAAAACACGGGGCTGTGAGGTGGGTTACAGCACACATCTGTAGTGCCCGACAGAGAATGAGCTTATTGGCAGCATGAGCAAAGGGTCAGCAGAAAAGGAAGAAGAAATTTAATATCTTGTACGTTTTTTTCATACAGGCAGCAGGACAAGCTGCAAAAGAAAAGAATGATTGACTGCTGCTGGTGCTGTCTAATGCCGGACTTGGATTTCAGGAGCTGGGAATAAGGCAGGTTTGTGGGAACTGTGAATGGATGAGGAGAAAAAGGAGCCAGGGAAGTTCCTTTTGTTCAGAGCTGCTCTGAGGGAGGGGCTGTAAAACTGGCATTCTCTTGTGTGACAGAGGTGGTGACAGAAACACTCCAGCTCTTGTGAGGGATAATAAAAAGGGAAGTTGTATAGCTTCAAGCAAGAACAAGTTATCCCTTAAAAATAATACGGGGGAAAACACAGTATATTTTAATGTTTGTGTGGCACTTTTAAGCTAGAAATTGTTATGAACGCTAAATATTGTAAACGCTAATGTGTAAAACGGTGACTAATACTATTAGATTCTGTCATACAAGAGCCCTTGGGATGCAAATTCAAAGAGACACAATAAATAACCGTAAAAGAAAAAAAGATAAAGAAGGAGAACAGAACACCGTTTCTCATTTCAGTGGGAATGTGCTGATTGACACCAGATTCATGGAGACATTTCTCCTCTCTGCTTGGGCTGCAGAGCCCACACCCTGTTCAGGGAGAAGGGGGCAGCAGGAAAATGTGTCTGGCTGGGCACTGCCTGACTGCAGGTACCCCTGTGTGTGTAGAACCCATGGTTATGGACCAGACTCTTCCTCATCTGTTTCAAACCAGTGAACATAAGCAGCAATGCTGCCCAAGCCTTACACTTCTGAGCTGTTCAAGCAAAGCTCTTGGTGGGTTTTTGAGAGCCCAGCAGCAGCTTTTCCTACAATAGCTCTGTTTGAAAACTGCTGCTTGGGGAAAGCAGCATCTCACTGCCACCCACGCTCCTGACTCTGCTGGACACTGCCAGAGCTCTGCAGTGAGGGATACAGCCTTCCTGCCTCCTACACTGTCTCTGCATTCTTTTTTTTTTTTTTTTTTTTTTGCAGTTTTTTGCATCATTTGTATGTGCTGTTGTCAAATGAAATTGCTGCAGGCTGGGGGAAGAGTGGCTGGAAAGTAGCCCAGTGGAAAAGTACCTAGGGGTGCTGGCTGGCAGCCAGCTGAACACAAGCCAGTGTGTGTGCCCAGGTGGCCAAGAAGGCCAATGGCATCCTGGCTTATACTAAAAATAGTGTGGCCAGCAGGACCAGGACAGTGATTGTCCTTCTGTACTCGGTGCTGGTGAGGCCACACCTCAAATCCTGTGTTCAGTTCCGAGCCCTTCATGACAAGAAGGACATTGAGGGGCAGGAGTGAGTCCAGAGAAGGGCAGCAGAGCTGGTGAAGGGTCTGGAGCACGAGTCCTGTGAGGAGGGGCTGGGGGAACTGGGATTGTTAAGCCTGGACAAGAGGAGGCTCAGGGGTGACCTTACCTCTCTCTACAACCACCTGAAAGGAGGTTGTAGCAAGGTGAAGGTTGGCCTCTTACTCCCAGGTAAGCAACAGGATAAGGAAAAATGTCCTCAAGCTGTGCCAGGGGAGGTTTAGGTTGGACAACAGAAAAAAATTCTTCACTGAAAAAGTGATTAAACATTGGAATGGGCTGCCCAGGGAAGTGGTGGAGTCACCATCCCTGGAAGTGTTCAAGAAACAGCTGGGTGTGGCACTTAGTGCTGTGGTTTAATGGACATGATGTTATTCCACAAGAAGTTGGATTCAGTCTTTGAGTTCTTTTCCAAACTTTATGACTCTATGACTGGTTTGTAATCAGCTTTGGGGGGAAGCAGGATTGTGCCTGACCAGATTGCTTGCTGTGTTGAGATGACCACCTTGGTCGTCAGGCAGGGGGAATGGAGGTGAATGCCATTTGTCCCTGCTGTAGCAGGTTTTTTGCCACAATAGCCCACACCATCCTTATAGCCAAACTGGTGAGATGTGGTCAGGGGTTCATTTCTGGGGCTGCTACAGTTTAATGTTCCTACAGGTGAGCTGGGTAAGGGGACAGAGCACACTGTTCCTGTTCACAGGTTCCTGGTGGCACTCTGGCAGGTGTCAATTCTTACAGGCAGGGATGGTCCTGACTCAATGCCCCACACCATTGATGACAGCCTGGTCAAAGCCCCAAACAAAAGGTGACAGCTGTGGATGTCCTGCAGGTCCTGCTGGTTGCTGCTGCTGGCTCTGCAGAGGGGCAGGGTGCTGGAGGCAACATGCAGTGGGAAAACCCAACCAAGAAAGAGAGCAAAAAGTAATGGGATTGTTTCCCTAAACCCAGATATAATAAGCAGAGCTTGATGAAATGTGCTGGGTGAGTGCATGTGGCTGTTTCTACGGGAGTAATTTTTTTTCGTTTTGCTTTTAATTAGCCAGGCTTAAATTAGCAGCATCTACTGTTGATATTCCTCCTTGAACAGCCAGAACACTTTCAATCAGGAAACTTATTAATATGCAAAAAAGTGATTTGTTTTGATTTGAGTCTAGAAGGGTTCCCCCCCCCCAAGTTTCCATTTCAGTATCTTCTGTTCTAAAATGAAGGTGAAATTGCTGTGGCCATGTAGGAGAATTTGGGCTCTCTGGGGAAGGAGGAAAATCTTGATGGAGAGTTTCAGAAACTTCCTTGTTGGCTGGTATTTGTTCTGCAGTATTTTACTATGCTGAAACAACACCCTGCCGTGGGATAGCGGGAGACTCACCCAGGCTGCTGTGCTCTCTCACAGGGTGATTAAAATCATCACCATACAAATATTTTTTGTTTCCCAAAGGTACTCAGCTATCTCCTCCTCTCCCAATCTACTATTTTGGATGGGAGGGAGGTGTAAGTTTTTTTGACTCCATAGTTCCTGAATCACTTCACCGGTATGTTTGCATTACTATATTTACACTGCAGATGACTGATGCTGATCTGCACATTAAAAGACAACTCCCAACCCTCACACATGGTGGATGGCTTCCCTGGGTCTTGCTGAGAATGTCAGGTCCAAGCACCATTTCCTTGCTGTGAGTTTTCTGGGCTGATGTGCTAGCAAACTTAATTTGTTTATTTCTCTAAGTCTTTGGAGAGGTGTAGGCATTAAGAATTAAACTGGGCAGATGGCTGAGAGACAGTTTTGGGCTGTAGAGCATCACAGGTCTCCTCCCCACCTTGCAGTGGTGAGACTTGGTCAGCCTGTCTGTAGGCTCTGTCCTGTCACAATAGCACAACATTTAAAGACTACAGGTCTTTAAATCCATTTCTGTGAGACACCCAGATGGGGATGGTCTGGGTTTTTTATTATTACTTGTATGAGTGTTTAAAAACCCCTGCTGTGGGTCATAACCCTGCTGTGTTGTGTGCAAAGTATATACACAGAAAGCTGGGGAAGTGCTGAAAGGAAATCTAAAAGGGGATAGATTTCTTGGCCTTTTAAGCTCCCTTGGCACAGCAGGAGTGGCAGAAGGAGAGACCCATGCCTGCCCACCCTGCTCCCTCATGGAGGTGACTTGGGGCACTCAGATCCTTGCCTCTGCACTGCAGAGTAAGGTAAGTGTGGGCAAAAGTTTTGCTCTCCGCCTTAATGCTTATTTTTGTCAGAAAAATGTCATTTAGAAATGGTTTGGATTTTTATTTTCCTCTAAGAAAATCCCAGAGTCTGTCACTGTTAATCTAGGTTATAACCAGTAACAGAGTGTTCAACTTTTTCTATCGAGCTGTTTCCAAATATGGATTTTTCCTTCTATAAACATATGGGGAAAAATACTTTTTTTTTTTCCTTGATCAAATGTAGCTATGAGACTTGGTGGACACCAGTTGTGTGCTTAAATTCAGAGACTTGATTCTTCAGATGCCGAGTCAGATTTGTCTTGGGTTTGAACCAAACAGATTGTGAAAAACAGTGATTTACCCAGTGCAAATCATCCAGCCTGGCACTACTTGCCTTAGGCTGGTTGTGCAATGATGAATGTTGAGTAACAGAATGTTACCTGATGTTCACACCACCTCCCCAACCAGGGACACCTCCCAGCTGGAGATATGGGGACATAAACTCGAGAAATGAAGCTACCCCATAGCAGAGTCAGAAGAGTAACCCCCTGTGCAGGGTAAAGTCCCCTTAGCTGGGGACCTGCCTGCAAGGCCACAAGAGCCAGAGAAGCAGCCACTGAAATGGGGCTTTGGGAACCTGGTGACAGAACTGATGGGACAGACTGATGGGACTGATGGACAGAAGGACAGAGGTTGTGGGTCCAGCGAGTAGAAAGTGTGCCAGGGTGCTACAGCCCTCCTGTCTGTGCCCAGGGAGCATTTAATATTCAAAAAGCCTGTGAAGAAAGGGACTTGGCCTGCCAAACTGTTGACTTCAAAAGAAGAGTTTGTGATTGAGAGGCATAACAGCAATGCCTCCAGGTGACATCTGCTTTGGAGGATTGGAAGAGCACACTTTCGATGTGTTTTCAGTGTGCCTTTCTTCAATGGCAGATCTTCCTGACTCCAGGGAATTGGAGCCCTATGTGTCCCTGGAAATTAAAACAAAAAGTGGCTTCAGTGGTATTTCCTGAAATGCGTTTTCATCTCATTGAATCTGTCCTAAGAGCAGCCCCAAAGCATCCAAGATTTCATTTTCATCTAGTAGTGATCAAAAACAACATCAGCAAGGAATAAATAGACAAAGCCATGCTGCAGGGATATTAATTCACATGACAAGGCAGAGCAGTTTGCTTTATTAAAAAAGAAAGCTCATGTGAGGGTTTTCTTGGTCACTGAATATTTCAGCCACTAATAACATCTGTATTTTGCAATCTGTATTTTTCGGGGTCTTGTCTTGGAGAGAATAAATCTTCAGCTTCTTGTGAATAAAGCTGCAGCCCTGCTGAAGGTGCCTGAATTTGTGATGTGCCTGGAACACAGGCAGGCAAGGACAGGGACTGAGGGAGAAGCTCAGCTTTATCATGATGGAGGCATCAGAGTTAATGGTATTTGGCCACTGGGAATCTGTTTGCTCATCCCGGCAGGGACAGGGGGGCTTTTTGGTGAATGTCTCCCTTTTCACCAGCACAAATTGAACTCCTTTGTTTATAAATGAAAAAAAAAAACCAACCCCAGCCATGTGGGTTTTCTTTCATATGGGTTAAAACAAGCCAACTCCACCCAAAGCTGCCCAGGACTGAGCCACTGTGGCTGCCCTGGCCCTGGGGCATGCACCCCCTCCCACGCAGGCAGCTGCTTGCATGCTCACTGCTGCACTGCTGTGGGCAGAGAGGATTGCTGCATTTCTTTTTCCTGACAGCAGACACATCTCTCCTGTGACAGGATGAGTGATGTTGTTCCCTCTGCATGTGCTGTTGGGAGCAGTCACCAGCTCTGCTTCCCTTACCTTGTCATTAAGCAGCAGAGACATTGCCATTTTGAATTCAAGGCTCGAAGCCAGTGCGATTTTAATTCAAGTGATAAAACTAGAAGGGCTCTTACAGCAACACAGCTTCCAGAATGTGATTCAATACTTTTGGGTTTAGACTAGCAGAAAGTGGGAAGAGATCAAAACCCATTCCTGGAGGAAAAGAGCTGCTGCTTCTCACCAGAGACTCATCACACACTGCAGTTGACATGGGAGATGCTGTCATTGTGTGACGGGTCTCTCTGGAGGTCCCCATAGTCGAACAAGAAGTTTATTTGGAGCAATAAAATAGTAAACTAGATGTGTTGAAATCCAGCAAAGGGAGAGGTTATGGGGTGCAGGAGTACTTATACTGGTAACACCCTGTGGATGTGCAGCGGCTCCCCAGGCATTTGGAGGTTTTTAATTTCCAAGAGTCTTCCACAACTTATCTTCAGAGCTGGGGTATGTGCTGACCCACATGGCTGTTACTATGGGAACCATTATTCTAACATGGCAAAAAATAGTAATGTAAACCCCCTAAAAAAGGCTTAAGCCTTTTGCCATTTATCAAGGAATAGGACTGTCAGGTGTATGGGGATAGCAGCACCTTTTCTAGAAGACTGTCCTGCTCTGTATCAGGGAGGGTGGTGGGCACCTACAAAAGCCAGCACAAAGCTCTGCCTCCTCAGACCTACACCAGATCTCCCATCAGCAGTGCTGAGATTCAGCCAGAGCTTTGGATATGAAACACCATTTGCAGAGTTTGCAGCTGTTTCAGTCCATGGCTGCTATTCACATGGAGAAGCTGCTGGCTTTCCTGAAGAGCCCAGGGACACATGTTGCCACAGCTACACATCCCCAGTGGCAGAGAGACCAGGGTAGAAAGAGTTCAGGGCATGACACCCCAATGCAAAGGAAGGAATTAAGGTTTAGTCATCTTAATAACCACTTCATTAAAGGCATATGGCAGGCAATGTATTGGAATGTTGAGTTTTTCACATATGCCAGAATTCTCTAAAATTGAGCTTTTCTTCCCAAACTTCCAAAATTTCAGCTGAATCATGGAGATGCCATACATTTAAAGTACTGATATAAACCTCAGACATCCTTCCAGCTCTGCTTTTTTTGTTCTATTCCAGACCTGGAACGAGCCAGACCATCCCAAGCCCTTGCCCCAGACCTTGCAGAGAGAGCAGCAGCAGGGCCAAAGCTACAGTGGTGCAAAGTGCACAGCCTCCCTCCTGACACCCACACCATGTCCCTGTGAGAAAAGGAGGTTTCCTGGCACGAAGTGAGTATCAGAGTGCAGCTGACTGGATTGCTTTGTACATCGTCTTTTTCAAAATGGTCTTTGACAGCAAGAGCTGCATGCATTAGGCTTGCATGCGTGGGCAGTGCTTTCCTGCTAATGCATGGTTGGAGAACCAGGCCTAATTAAATGCAATGTCAAAAACTCATTTATTGAGGCCCAGGTACTCTTCTTAAGGAAGGAGGCAACTGTTTGTCAAAGAAGCATCATAATTTTTGGAATTTCCCATATTCATAAAGACAAAGAGTGTGGCACAGCAAAGTCTCTGCTGCTTTGGCTTTTAAGTAGAGAGAATCTCCTTAGAGGATAGGTTATAAAACTTCTCTGAGAAGTTTTTGTGATTTTCAGAGACTGCTTGCTCCCTTCTGTTGTTTACATCAACCTTTGAGTGAAAGTTATTTAGCCTTGGTTATTTAGCCTAGTGATTTTTATGCTCTTTGTGGTGCCACTTGACTGCACAATGGGGATGTTTCTGGCCCTTTTATGTGCACATTTGAGGCCTGAATATATACTGTGAAAACTCTTGATTTTTCTAAAAATACCTAATATGCTGCATTTAAAACTGTAGCTGTGAACAAGCCTCTCTTCCTCCTCCTTAATGTCACCTCTTGCTCACCATGTTAAGATGCCTGAAGACTGTTTCTGTATTTTCTCCCTCCCATTGTGAAGCTTTTATGGCCCTGAAATAAAACCTGACTCAGGTTTGTGGGTACCGAAATTCAGCCCCACCTACTGTTTGCTCTGCAATGCTGCCTGAAATATCATTTTAATTTCACATTAGTTGCTTGCCAAAGAGGAAGCCCAATTAAAGAGACGAAGAGGAAATCTGTTAATGGCACTTTTCATGAGGAACACCACAGTAAGAAAGCAGCATGTATGCGAACGCAGAAAGTGAGAGATGCTGAGCCCTACTGTGCCTGTCAGCTTGGCTGTTGTATGCAGGGGAAAAGAGAACAAAATTTACAAGGCTGCTACCCTCTGAAGTGGTATGTGAGCTGCTGGTGAGCTCAGGAAGGAAACAAAAAACCCATTCAAAACAATTGAAGAACAGCGTGGATGGGCTGAGAAAATAAACCCATCACATCCAAATTTCAAAGGGTTCAAGGGTGAAATTAAAAAAATCTCACAAGAGACTACAGCCCAGCATTTCAGGTTTGATAGACTTTGCTCTTTTTTCTACCCCCCATTGCTGAGCACAGTGTTTTATTAAGGTTATAAAATCAGGCCTTTCAACAATTCTAATGGGGTATTTTTTCAGGGTAAACTTCCATTTTTTTTTAATGATAATACACAAGTAGGAGAAAGGATTTGTAAAGCTCCAGAAAACTCTCTGAGTGCACCCACACTGCAGGGGCCTCTCTTTTGAGGGACAGTCCAGAAACCTGGTGGGCACCTATTTTTCCATCTCAGCAGCCAGGACTGGGGCTGACATGAAGGTGAATTGTAGGCACTGATTAAGAATAACACTCCACAAATATAAAACCTATACTGAACTAGTTATTTTGTGCATTCACCTTTCACTGCAGCACGTGCCAGCTGCTGAAGGGAGCAAAGAGAAATTGGTTCCATCACCTGAAGCTGACAGTCAGCTTTTCAACCAGCAATCCTCCTCATGAGATGACATGATTAGGCTGCTTGATGATACCAGGAGTGCTTGATTTTCAGTAGCAGAGCTGCATTATGGCCTGCATTAATTTGCTAGGAAAATGCTTTAGAAGAGCATAAAAGGTGATGTATTCAAGTTAGAGTTGTAGTACAATAAATGCCCCAAGGGTACCTTTGAAGTGGGCTGTTCCCATGAAATTCTTTAACAGAAGGAGCTGAAAATGACCCATCTCTACATATCATACTTGGAGAATTATGGAGATAGTTTATCAGGTCACCTGGCAGTGGATATTAAGCATTAACTCATTTCAAATGTTATGTGTATTTACTGACAGAAGCTGAATAGGTCAAACAGCTCACAATAAAAGATGAAATGGTGTTTGGTTCCATGTATGAAGAGCTGCTCATGTAAATCGGTGTGTGTGTATGCAAGGGTTGCAGGAACTATTTCCTTGATGCCTCCTGTTTCTAAAGAATTTTCTGCATTGCCCCATGAAACAAACTCTGTAGAGAAAAGTTTCAAGCTTTAAAACAAGGTTATAATAAACAATGAGGTTACCACACAGAGCACACAGTTTGTGTTAGCAGAGAACAAGTTTAATAAACCAGTGTTCTTGCATGTTGAATTCACAAATTCGTAGTGCATGAAAAGGAAACACGATCTAGTTTTTCCTCTCATCAATGACAAAAACCCAGTGCTAGCCTGCATCCATTCTCCTAAGGTAAAAATGAGCCTCCCACACACCTCTTACATTGTTCAAGGTATTTGACTTTTTGCTATAAAAGGGATTCAGGACTACTTGTGCAGGGAGTCCACCTGAACAGAAAGATTAGGATAGGTCCAATGAAACCACCACTGTCACCTTTCATTTGCATTTCCAGGCTGCCCCATACTACTTCAGATCCTGACTCTTCCCTATGTCTATCTCCCTGCCAGCAATAATACATCCAGGATGGAATTTAAATAATTTTTACTGCCATCTTCAGTCACATGAGTTAGGATAATTAAGAAAACTTAAAAAAAAAAACTTAATTGGTTCTATGTTACCTGAATAATTTCTCTCTGCACTTCTCCACCCTTTGCTTTAGACATATCTAGTCTTTTATATCATGCAAGGGACACATCTACGAGCATAGAGCTGTCCTGAGGGGTGGGAGGAAGGGAAAACCCACCAAAGAAAACCTCATCATGAGACCAGGAGCACATGCTGGCTTTCTGAAATCAAAACTGAAGAGCATTTCAGTTTGACTTTAGGGACTGTATACCCCAGCCATCAGGTGTGTGCCGACCTCCGTGTACATGGTCCAGATTTGGACGGAAAGCATTGCTCTGTAACCCACTCCTCTCAAACTAACATCAAACTGGTGGTGTGGTACAAAGAGAAGAGCCTGTTTCTAAAATCTGAAATGCTTGGCACATGTTACAGGGTTACAGGTTTGAGTGTGCCTCACTGTCCCTCTACACCTAGCAATTTATGAGGCACTGCTTTAGCAACTTTTTCTGTATTTTAAGGGCTGCAGTTGTTGGTACCACTTCTGGATCACACTACTGTTTATTTTTTCATTCATCACAACACACCTAGGGCTGGTTTAGATAGAGGCACGTTGGCAGAGGCTGACCAGGTTTAGTATCAATAGCAAGGAGTCCAACTTTTTCTTGGTACGTACAGGACCTTTTACAGAGACTATGTGGTTGGGTTCCGAGATAGGGAAGGGATCAGAACAAATCACAGGCAAGGACCACAGATGCTACTGCCAGGGAGAACCACACATGGAGCATGCAGAGGGGGTTTTTTTTACTATTTTCCACAGCTTAATAAAAGCTACCTGTTCCTTAACATTCATAAGGCATGTGAAGGGGCAGTGACCACACTGCTGACAGTGCTGCCCTGTGCCTGCTGAAGCTCTGCACTGCACAGCGACGCAGGGTGTCGGGGCCAGACCCACAGAGATATTTAGGGGCCTAACTTCTATTTCAGACTTCAGTGGGAGGCTGGTGCCTAAATAGGAGTTGAGCACCTGATTACCTTTGCAGGTCTGGGCTTGCATGGCAGCAGCCAGGAGGTGCTCCACGTCCCCTGCCTGCCCGCAGGAATGCTGCTCCTCTCCAGCTGGTGTCGAAGCGTGGTGCGGTGCGACCCTGGTGTTGTGAAGTAGCCGTTCTCCGACTGGTGACGGCCTGATTCACAACACCAGCTGCTGCACAGCACCTGGGGGCCTGGGCAGCCTCCCTGCTCCTGGGCTCCTCTGCGCTGTCCTTCTCTGCAGTCCATCTTCCACACCATCGAGTGCTGGAAAGCAACAGGACAGGGTTAGATCCATGGATCCCACCAGCTGTATACCCATGTCTGTTTGAAATACAAACGTGTGAAGGGTTCAAAAAAAAGATAAAAGAAAAGAAATAGAAGTAGCAAACTGGTTTGGCACTCAAGATCTAAGGCTTCGCAGAGGTGGCCACTGCAGCGCAGTACTGCAAACGTGTACAGCTGCACTCCTGCAATTCATTCCCTGCACTTATCTCTTGAGAGCTAGAGGCTGGAAGGCAGAGGAAGCAACCTAGAAACTCAGCCAAGCCCTCAGAGACATGGAGAAGCAGGCTGCTCCTTCAGAAATCCCAGGATGTTGTCAAAAGGAGAGCAGTGCCCGAGGGACCACTTTGCTTCCCGAGTGCACCGTGGCCATGAACCTTCATGCCTGCACTGTCTGCTCCAGCATGTGTGTGGTCCATTCCCAGAAGCTTCCCAGCACACTGGCATTCAGGAAGGTGCTCCCCACCCCACAAACCCCCCAGCCTGCAAGCCCTTCATTCCCCTCCAAGACACCCGGCCCTCAGGAGCTCTCAGGAGCTGAGGGACACAACCCACTGCTGACCAGGAAAAATCAGCTTCTTGTAAAATCACAAGGGGAGTTATGGATTCTGGGACTCAAGGGAAAAAGAAATCTCCCTCAGCTGTGCAGGACTGACACTGGTGAGCACGCCAACCATCACAGCATGCACACAGCGTGTCTCTCGAGCAGCACAAGGGCTCAGGGTTGCAATGCTGCACCACTGCAGAATTGCTTTGGGGAGGGCACAGCTCCAGGTGGTCCTGCAGCTTTTCAGGCAGGCAAAAAGAGGTGGAAAGAGACATGGGGTTCTTCCTGATTCCTCTCCAAATGCCGCACCGGTGGTACAATGACTCACTCGTCAGGGTTAGCTCATTCTTAAGGGATTACCAACAACTCCTTATTGGTTTAACTAATCTAGGTACTTGTGAAAAATAGGCAAATAATAAACTTGATCTTGTGTATTAGAGACCTTCCTCAGCAACCAATATCCAAAAGAAGGCAGAGTTTCTGTAAGTTAGTTCAGGACTATCCCTGGGATGAGGAATCATGGAGGAAATCCTTTAGGTCATTGGATAGAAAGAAAGGGATATGATATGCAGCCTAGCACACCTCCAGGGAGAACTGCTGGTTTTTAATAGTTCTCCTGAAATGGGCTGGATTTGGAGGCATAGGAAGCATCCCCCCTCCATGCCCACTGCCCGAGTTAATCCAAGGGAAACTTCATACCTTGTCTTTCCCCTGCAGAAAAGGGACAAGTAGCCCCTGGGCAAAGAAGTGAGCAACATATGCACTAGCAGAAAATATTCCAGAGAGACAAGTTATGCAATCTAGTTGCTGTAGGAAATGGAACTAGATTTCTTGACACCTATGCATGTGTGCACACTTGCAAAGTCCCAGTCATGTTGTACTAACACAGCTTTAATTTAAAGAGCATATTTATTCAAAATTGTAACATGTTGAAACAAACAAAAAAGAATATTTACATTTTATGTGTATCTAATATTCCCATCAGCCTTCAACTCTGAAAGGAAGAATCCGAAAACTGAACTTGTGTTGTAGCTGGTGCTGATCAGTGGTGACATGCTAAGAGTGCTGGATAAAGGGGAATCATCTCACCAGAGCAGATCTTTCACTGTCTGTGGTGGCACTGAGCACACTCAGTGAACCACATTGTGTCACACACAGAGCAATGCCAAATACTTTTAGTACATTCTCCGTTCTCTGGGAACACTAAAATCTGCCACTAATACCGTGGGTGGGAAAAGGGAAAGCAAATGATATGAGCATTTTTCAAGGTTGTTGAAATCCTTCTCAATCCTTTAATACAATCTGTGCCAAAGCATATCAGATTACTTTTAAAAAGCACACTACCATATATGCATTGCTTGTAGTCTGGAAGAAGCAAATTTAAAGGCCTTTTCAACTTAAAATCCAGAATTATATGTTGTACAAATGAGAAATGAATGCTGAATCTACTTTCATACACACCCTTAACACACCAGAGATGGAGCTTGGCTTTCTGCTTCTTTACCCTCTTGGTCAAATAGTCCAATGTAGCCTTAATGCACACCTAAAATTTTTTAAATTTAATATTTTCCCATTTTTACTTAACATGATTTTATTTAGTCATCTACTCAGGTTCTTTGGCACTACATGGTCTGAAAGCTTTTTTAGGATTTCAGCTTGATTGCATGGAGGGAAGTGTAGAATCTTCTGAACAGCTGAGGAACACACAGTGAGGGAAAGGCATTCCCCCATGGCTGGCTGGGTCCAGAAGCCCTGAGGAAAACCACCAAACCCAAATATTTACTTTAGGCTAACACTAGTGCATTAGGAGAAGAAAGTAATCTTCCTATAAATAGGAAAACAAACTTCTCAGTTTGGGGGGAAAAAATTCCACCAACACAAATCCACGATAATCTTGCTTAGGAATTAGCGTTAGTGTGTGTGTATACATTTATATATATATATATATATATATATATATATATATATATATATATATATATATATATATATAATATTTAGAAACAGGAAAGAGTAATAAGAAGCCATGCCAATGAGCTGTTTTTTGTACACTGAGTCGCAGGCAGTGAGCAAGACTTGGGTATGGGGTCAGCACTAGACTCGGGGCATTAACTGCAACCCCACCCTGAAAGGTTATTATCGCCCCTAATATCCCATGCAAATAGATTTTCTTGCTTTGGTCACAGCAGTCTATTAATTCAGCCCTCTTGTCTGGTACATCTTTATCCTCTGCAGGTTAATCCTGCCAAATTCCCTTGCTGTAGTACATGTCACACAGCATATAATATCCAACAATGCAATTTTGCTAATCCTGTTTTATCAGCTTTGTTGCCTTGTCTGGTCAATCCAATAGCAAAAAACCTCACATAAGGTTTTTGCCAAGATCTCCCTCTCTTTTGCCCCTCCACCCCCCCTTTTGTATGGTTTCAATTAAATAGTTTGAGAGCAGAACATAGCATTTGGATATCTGCCAATGTCCTTCAGAAGCAGAATGTCAAGGCACTTAATTATATAGGTCTCCCAATTCTTTCAGGCGCCCCACCTACCCAGTCAGCTGAATTTACTAAATGCAAGTGTAAAAAATCAGCTCAAATCTCCTTTTAAAACCCTCCCCATGCATTAAGGACTTGAAGATGGCTGAATAGCGACATATTTATCGCCCATTATCTTACTAAAAGATTAAACAAATGAGTAAAGACTGTCTCATTAACAGTTCTTTGTTGTCTTGTTTACTGTTTAGTGGACTCATTAACATTAATTATTAGAAGAGGAACATCAATTATTGCAATAACCTTCGTCAAGCCAAGCAAACTGACTGCTAAACAGCAAACAGATCCTCGTTTACCAGGCAGGATTTGCATGGACAGAAAGAAGAAAAAGAAAAGAATCCCATAAAATCCTCAACATCACTCTAAAGCAGGAGAGAGCCGGTGTCGCTTGTTAAGTCTGGCATCAGCAGCACGTCCTGCTCAAGACCTCTAGACAGAGAATAAAAGGGTGAGTAAATTCTGAGGTTAACTCCACAAGACTTGCTTACCCAGCTCTAAGTGGCGAGATGTGAACAAAGGGATCCCTACTTCCTCTGGCGCTTGCCAGGCTGTATTTATTACACTAATTATTTTAACGCAGGGAACAGCCCTTTCTCTCCCTCGTCATCAGCGCAGTGCATATGCTTGTATAAATATAACGCACACTGCAGCATCGATTTCAGGATTCTCCATCAACACGCTGCTGGAGCTGACTGCTTCACTGCCTCAGGTGAAGGGCATTCTCACAGTTACAAGATATCATGGCTCAGCCTTTTCCCTCCTCCCTTCCCCTCTTCTTCTGATCTCTTTTTCCTTTTGAGAAAACCAATGCCAGGTGGAGATCTCCTCCCCTGCCTGAGCAGAGATTCAATGTTGTAGCAGTATTTTAAAGACACCATATATTTCAGCAGCTCTGGCAGGAGTTAAATACGAGCAGTAGCACATCCATTATTTAAAATACTCTGAGGAAGAAAGCTGAGTCACACTATGCTGGATCTGTCACCTCTGACACTGCTTCTCTGCCTAAATACAAGTGCTAGCCTGTGCCCAAGAACAGAAAGAACCTCTGCAGAAGGACCCTGAGCCAAATACAAACGTTTAAGATTATATTTATATACAAATAGAAACAAGGGCAGCAAAGTGCTGCACTTTCTTGCAGATGCTTTCACAGCTACATGTAGTGAGTGCACATGCAGATCTCTCCTTACAGCCAGGTTTTAGAGGACAAACCCTTGCAATTCCTGAGCCCCTGCCCTGTGACTGCTGCCCCATGCTCAGCATCACCAGGAGCCTTCCTCCTTGGTATCACCAGGAGCCTTCCTCCTCACTCCCCCAGCAGTGAGGTCCCCCAGCACCTTCCCCTTGCTGCCCCTCCTAGTACATCGACTGTGTCTGGATCTCCCCGCTAATTAAAATGTGAAACAATTAAGCTGTTTGCTAAATGAACGATTCTGGCCCCACAGCCTCCTGGCCAGAGAGAGGTCCGCAGAGACAGCATAGCCTGTTACCTCGGTGTGAATTTGTGCTGACAGGACAGTCCATCCGTCTTCACATCTTTGGACAGCTGTGCTTACCTAGCAGAATGTAAACATCTCTGAACTTTGCTTACTGGATAAAAGGAAGCATTAGTTTCCTATTGCATTTCCTCCTACAAGATCAATCATACACACACAGGCCAGACACAGCATCCCTGTGTTTGTAATTAATCTCGTAAAGGAAGAACATCTCCTCTCAATCGATTGCTATATTTGTATGCAGCCTTCCTGCAAGGGAGGGAGTAGAAGAAAATAAAAGCCAGTAGCAGAATAATAATGAGCTGGTTTCTTAATAAAGGCTGGTACGTGCTATATATGCACAGCAAGATGCTTTCTTAGGTGAGCTGATTCTCTGTTGGAAAAATCACCTTGTAATCAATGTTGATCATTAACACTGAGGACTGCAGGATTGCCTTTGGATGTCCTAATAGTGGGAGTCTGTTTGATCACAACAAAATCCAAAAAGATTTTCTGATTTTTTTCTGGTATTTTCACTGAAACAATACACGTGCAATACTTCAAAATAATCTTCCACATGCTTTATTGTCTCTTGCTAAGTGTTACTGATTGCAGATAACCAAACTGAACACTACACAGTCTCTGTGTTCTGGTTTGCTCATAGGAGACTCCTTCCCATCAACAGGTCTGGTCACGAAGGACGCCTCATTCACGCTTTCCTTACTGTGTATGGGGATGTTTAAAATCCAGACGAAGGAAGTATTTATTAAGAAACCAACAAACACCCCCACAGCACAACCTGCTAGATCATTCTCTTCATGAAAAGTAATTTCCTGCCCTCTCAGAGAAAGAGGTGTGTGTAAAGTTACTGCTCTTCTGAGGCTGACCAAGACTCAAATTAGTGGGCAGAGGGAATCAAATGCGGTGTTTAAAAAACAAACAAGGGTAAGTAAGTGCTTTTCAGTGGTTCTGAGGACCCAGGCCTGCATCTTTCTACTGTTTTAGATCCATCTGTTTCATTGCACAAAGTGCACTGAGCTCACTGACATTTACACTGAGCCAGAATATTCTTTATAATGAGAAAATAAATAGTCTCCAAGATGTGTTCAGATGAAATGTACACTTCTGATAGGCACCATACTAGTCTAGGGTGCTGCTGCCTATTTTGATTTAAAGGAATAATATGAAGATTGAATGCAATATTGAGACAAGTCAGCGTCCTCTTCCCCATTAGGCAAACAGCAGCAGCACAGAACTGCTACTATTCATAAGAGGGCTCACTCCATGGTACTTCACACAAGCTGCTTTACAGAGTCTAATGCTTACATGATCAAACATTCAGAAATATTGAATTGTACGTGCTTGAGAAGAGAAAAAACCATCCATATATTTTAGGAAACTGATTGACAGCAATAGAGAACAGCATCAGTATAATCACACTTTAAAACAAAATGCAGGTGACTGACTGCCAACACTGCAGCCTCATGTGCAAGGCCTGTGAAGATCTGGAAGCATCCTTCTTCCCATCATCATCCCACCATTGCATCAAGCAACAATGCAATCTTTGCTAAATGCTCTGCTGTGGTACAGCCTCTTTCAGGACAGAGGCTGATCATTTTTATTTTGTGCTGCTCCTTTCTAATTTAAACATCTTTTATCTCCGCAAAAATGCAAGTTTTGCCTTAAAGGAAAAAAGACCTCAAATATCCACAAAATACCTAAGAAAGTGTACCATTTTCTTTCAGTGGACTCAAATTATGCAGTCTTCACTTGGATATATGTATATAATTTTCATAAAAAATTGAATGCCAACACATCAATTTTTGAATTTCTTTATGGGAAAATACATCTATGTGTTAACAAGCAGGCATTCATTCATCTGGGAAATCTACAGCCCATTACCAGATTGGCCGTTCACTGTTTATATGAACAGCCAGCAAAACCAAATTACAAATCATTGCTTTGAATCCTTCCACCTCTATTTATCTGCTCCCTGCATGACAGAGGGACAGCCCTTGGACCAGGGGTGCTGGCATCTAACCGAAATGATGGATGTTTCAGGAAGAGTGTTTGAGAGGCCAGTGCCTTGAGTCTTCCTTCCTCCCAGCCACAAAAGGCAAAAGGCATCTTCCCTCACCACCAGCAAGATTTCCACAACTGTGAGGTGAGCAGAGGCTCTGACACATGCTAGGATGCCTCCTCTCTGCCCCTCCTTTACCAAGAAAGTCTAGATGAAAAGTGTAAAGATGCTGTTTGCAAACACTGATCACTATAATTAAGGCACTGCTCAAACATGCAGTGTTTGATAAGGTGCAAAGAAGAGACAGTCTGGTCACAACTCACTGGCAATGTAAAATACAAAAGGGGTAGTACTCGACTAAAGGACAAATGGTAAGCCCAGGGCTGAGTACTGAGTGTTAACCTCTGCCTTCTCCTAGCGCCTGTTTAACAGGAGACTTCAGACACTTGGCTGACTTGGAAGTTTCGATGCCTCGCCAGTTGCCTGGAGGCTGCAAATCTTAGAAGATGAGATTTTCCTGTGGCGTTTGACTTTTCTGCCTGAAGCCCAGAGAGCTGAGGAGCAGGGAGAGAACAGGTGAAAGTAACCCACTACAAATGATAATTCATTGCATGTTCTAAGTAAAACTTATATAGAGTGCAAAAGGAAGGGAATTTTCCTATCCCCATTTCCTCCATGTCCGTGTGACTATCACTGTCCTTTGTCCCTACATGGACTGCTCTCAGGTCTGGAAGACCAGTAAATGCAAATCATCCTTCAGGAAAAGAAGATCCCAAACTCCTTTAAATTCTATCTGCTGTTTGTTATGCTTTTTTCCACAACTAGCAACCCTTCTGTTGCCAGACCTAGAGAGGTTGGAGGCAAATTTCTCAAAGCCGGCAGGAAGACAATAACAATTAACAGAATTATTCCGTTCTGTTGAAGCCAGATAAAAACCATGATCTGCATAAGAATTCAAAATTATATCCCTAATGAAATGTAGTTTCTGGTCCCAGATATTTTTTCCTAAAAAAAACCCCCAAACAAACAACCAAACAAAATCAACCAACCAAACCCCAACCCCTCCAAAATACCTAAAAAAATCCCCCAAACAAACAAACAAACAAACAAACGGAACAGCTCAAAGCAACTCCTAAGGGTAAGAATGCAAAAGCTTCCCTTTCCTTTGCAGAGTCACACTACAACCTATGTTAGTGCAAGCCAGCTGCACAAAGCCACCCCCTTTTGTTATCCAACCAGTGAGAAAACATGAATCAAAGTGGAAATACTTCAGAGATTTCCCATTAAAGCTGCAAACTTGACAAAGAATCACATATGGTCAGTTGTACCACACACACACAAAGTCACAGTCCTAAATCCAGCTGGTCTCCTTCATCAGAACAGGATGTGTCTGTCTAGCAGTAGTCACTGAAAGAATGAAGCAATCTAGGATCTGGAAGATAGCAAGCTGGAAGGAGGCAGGTTTGAGGATTTCCATTTAATTAATAGCAATAGATTTTATTATCCTTTGCCTCCAGTTTTGCTCTTAGTTCTTTTCATATTTGCGCTCTATTAATGAATAAAATATAATCAGGAAAACTAAGCATAAAACAGTTTAATTATGCTTTTTTTTTTTTTTTTTTTAGGAGGGGGACACGGGGGGAAGTCCAAACAAACCAGAACAACAAAACCTGCAATAAAAAAAGCAAGACCACCATGTATTTCGGATTCTTACTATACAATATTCATGTCTCCATGGGGGTGTGTGTTATTATGGCACTAATTTGTTTAACACAAACAAGCATAAGCAGCTGAAGATGAAAACCTGTACGTAAAGACATGGCTGACAAAACATACTCATATGTGCAAATAGGATGCTTGGGAATAAAGCTAAGCTGAGGTTATTTGCACAAATAAGAGGGTTTTTTTTTTCCCCTTCCCCAGCAGAGCTGACAATAAAAGTACCCCTGTCATCACCACAGCCTCCTGCAATGTTAACATTAAATTTTTCTGTGTGTGCATGTGTGCAGGCAGCTTTTGTTAGCGTTTGTCTACAAAATCATAATAGGTGTCTTTCCTTGTGCACTGGCTTGTGTGATAGTGGTTTAGGAGACAAAACCAAGCCCTGTCTTTAATATAGTGTTATCAGAGGCATCTCCCTTGGGGAGGTGTTATGGCCATCTAGCAGACACTTAGATGAGATATGTGCTTCTTTGGAGAGATATTGCTACAAAGCATTTGAGAGAAAGAATGGATGCTTAGTTAATAGATGCGCATAATTACTAATCTGCGATGTTCTTAATGGGAGATTTTGACAGGCAGTTTTGAAAGGTATCATAAAGACGTGCAATAGTGCTGCTGAGTTTGTAACTCATTCCCCTGGAATCCTCCAAGCTGAACTTTTATTAGCTGTAATTTATTTTCGTTTTCCACCTTCGATGGTTATTTGGAGAACCCAGCCCACTGCTGCCCTTCCCTCCCAGGGAAGCGTGTTAGAGCAGAAACGTGCATCCAGATTTCCCTCATCTGCACATGCTGGGCACAGGCACTGCATCACAACTGAGCAGGATTGGTTCTGGTGGAGGAGAACACTGCTCCTGTTGTGAGAGAGGTTAATGTGAAGAAGCTACTACAGAAATGAAAAGAAGTTAAGGTGAAAAATCTAGGGTGAGATAGAGTGTTAACACAGCAACACATCTTGGGAGGCCGATCACCTTAACTCAGGCTGAAAGTATAGGGGGACCATGTTTTGCTCTCACTATTGGGAGCTGTAAAACCATAGGTACCAGTTGGGTGTAATGGAAACAACTGGAAGAAGCTCAGAGGCAAGTGACTGACTGTATTTCCCTGTGCCTTCCCTCTTCATCCCTGCATGCCAGCACAGCTGAGGGCAAGATTTCTGATTCTTGCTATTCCTGTCCTGGAGAGGCAGGGTGGCCTGATTCACCGCTCAGCTGGTTTTGCTCCTGTGATTTCAGGGGATGGCCTAGATGTGCTGCAAGGAATTAACCCCTTGCCCTCCTCCCTGCACATGCCATTTTGTCGTGAAGTGTAATATCGAAAGAAACCACTACACAACATGTCTTGCTGCGAGTGAGAACGATCAGCACAAAGCACAAAAAGCCCAAGCCATGCTTGCAGACTGTTTTGAGTACTTTAAAGCATTTGGCTTTTTGTCCCTGTCCTTCCTTTGGAGTTGTATTGTACCTGGGCACCCTGGCAGGAGGTGATCATTCCTGCCATAATCCCCTCATTTGCCTCACTGTCCATCCAACATCAAAGCACACCAATGCTTTGAGCAAGCAACCCAGAAGCTCCCATATTAACAGAGCAAAATGTGGCTGAAAATGCTCATGAGATCACGGGTGTGACAGGTTAATGTGGACTATTTTTGAAGGTGAAATGGAGGCGTTGAGGTCCAAGGGCAGCAAGTGGCACGCTCCCAACCACAGCTCGTGATGAAACAGGCCACCGGGTGTCTGCGGCTTTTCAGAAGCCCTGTCATGCATGGCAAACATATTTTGAAAGGTTTTATAAACAAATCCAAAGGAGGTTATTAAATTCATCATTCTGTGTGCAGAAGGCATGAAAAAATTGTTGTGAATCGGGTAAGTAAATAGAAGTCTAACAGCAAATAATAAAATGACATAAATAATACAAGAATGATGACTAGATTGCTGTATTTTGAGTGGATTTCAGACAGATGTGAAACAGGTGGTAATTATTTGCTACAGAGTAACTGCAATTTACTTGAATTAACTCCATAATACATTTTGGCCAGAAATCCTGGTATTAACGCAATGTTTTCTGAACTTCTTTAGCGAAAAACATCAGTTGTGTATCAAGTTGTATTTCACCACAGCACTCGTATTTTTTTTATCATCAATAAAATACAAACATTAAAGCAGATCTCTAAGGTCATACAAGCAGCCAGGGCAGCAATGAGCAGGAGCTCTCAGTAGAAAATGGACACTGGCTCCATGCAAGAGCTCCCTTCCTGTGGATTTCACCCCAAATTCCAGTAGAGGAGCACACCACGTGTCCTGCTGCTATGCTCAGAAATTTCCTCCTGGGCAGCTCCATGGACCAAGCAATGGGCTAGCAGGGCTCTGCTTCCACCACAAACATACCTACTGCATCTCTCCTGGTTTCAGGCACGTAAACTAATTAGAATGATGTTCCAGAGGAAACTTTCTCTTGGATTTAGCACACAATGAGGAACAATCTTAATTTCCTTCAGACAATCCTGTCAGCTGTATTAATAAATTAAAACACCAAAAATAAAAAATGGAAAAAAAAAAAAAAAAAAAAAAAAAGAGAAAAAAAAGCATTAAAAAAAGTATTAAAACTACTGTGCAAGGCACGTATTTGCTATATTTAGCTTTTTTACCCTACAGGATGATAATCCTAAAGTGGAAAGAAAATGTGCTGAATCACTACATCTAAAAAAAAATATTCTTCTTCAAGCAAAATGTACCAGCCACGTAACACTGAATCTAAGTGCTTTTCACCCTACATTAAAATACTTACTGAACTGAGGGAGATTAAGGAAAACCTGAGACCTTCCCAAATGCATGCTTCAGAGGAGCAGGGAATTAAATCAGAATTCATGTAGTTGGAAGCTGGTATTCAAATTGTTCTGGGAAAGGAGCACTCTATCTGTTTTGATAGCCCAGAGCACCATGACTGTGCAGGACACAGGTACTACATGAACAGCAGATCCCAAACTGCCTACCTTGCTCAGGAAAAAGGGCAAGAGACCCAACCTTGGCGATGCTACTCACACACATTATAATTTAGTCCTGCAAATCCTTCATCCAGTGGCAAGACTGATAAAAATGTGGAGGCAAAAATGCAGATCCTCACCATAATTTGCAAAAGTGTCGTTTATAAAACTTCTCAAACACATGGGCAATGTGCATGAACAGAGCAAGAAGCCTCTAAAAATGTAGGCAAATGCTGAATTTTTGAAGATGTATTTTAAAACAGGAGTCACAGTTTGTCAGCTAAAACATGATTTTACAGAAACTGTTCCTACCTTGCTTGAATAAACTATGGTACCATATGGCAATTTCCACCAATGGTGGTAATAATACCTTTTTATAAAAATAATATCCTTTTTCCCCCTCAACAAGCTCTACAGATGAGTATAGGAAAAAACCACACTTGAATTAAGCAGATGCTTATGACATTCCTCCTGGCCATATAATGTGATTTATTGAGTTATACTGCAGTCTTTGTCTTTTTAACCAGATTAAGGCTGAAAAAGAAGCCAGCAACTAAAACATTTTTCCTTTTTTATTTGTATTCTATTTCGTTACGTTGTATTTTTAGTTAAATAAAGTTGTGGAAGAGTACAGAAGCTACAAGACCTAATAGCCCGGATATGTAATTAATCAGATTTGAAAAGCCAGGACCATTTATCTACATAAAATAAATAGAATCTATCCTATTAAGCTAACCCATTCAAATCACAAACCTGACTGCTGCTGGTGAGAATATTTTGCTTGGCAAAGGTCCTAAAGGTTCTAAAATTATGTATGCTATTTTTATTTCCTCCTTGGATTGGATTAGTTACTAAGCAACTGAAGTGTTCAGTTCTCTTGGTTAACAGACATACTGTATTTCATAAAATTGGTTACTGTATAGGACCTAAACACCCGTGAAGAAAAGATAGAATAGTGTTTTCTGGGACTATTTGCTTGTGAATGGTTTTGTGCAATGGACTGTCCTGGCTCACATTTTAAATGTACATAATTACTACCTAGGTTGCAAGTTTTTTAGAAGTTTTATGTCTAGGTTACATTTTTAAGAAGAGTGGAATCTCCAAGTCAGCGTCCTACTTGACAAGGGAATTTGATCACTTTTCATTTCCTACAGATGCCACTAAGGAATTGGAGGTACATCATCAACGTAATGCTCTTTGGTGCATTAAATAGAAATAGGACACAGCTTAATAAAAAAGGAAAAAAAAGTAAAAACCAGCAGGGAATATAAAGAAGTTGCCCTGAAATAGCTCTCCTTTGGAGCGAGAAAGAACAAGAATTCTGGCATAGAATACTGGTGACATTCTTTAAAACACATCCAAAGGTCCTACCTTTAGCTGATTTGTTGGTATTGCTTGTAAGTACATATGTTCTTTGCATGGTTATGCTACGGAGGAAGAAGTACTTCAGGCCTCCCAGAACTGTGAATCATGCTGCTTACTGATGCTGGAGCCCTATAAAAGCTCCATGGTGCACCAAACTTCACAAACTATCTTTCTAGTGCCCCTTGAACAGCGTAAAATGTGGAGCTGATGGTGGTTTGGTGGTTGATCCCTGTGTTCTTGCTTGTTTGTTTAACCCCAGATGAAAACCCTGGTACCTAGAAGGAATGATATGTTAGCTTTTACAAAAAGTTACTCCAAAACAGGCCTTGGGAAAATGTGTACCACCAGACACACCCTGGAATGTTTTCTGAAATTAAAGACCGTGCTAGACAAGTCAGCCTCCTGTCTTTCTGAGCAAGCTTATTGCCATGTTTCCACACTGATGGTATGGCTCTGGATCCCAAAGGTGCTCAGACACTCCTCAGATAAGCAGAGCCCACAGATGCTTCTGGGTCAGACATGAAGAACACATACTCGTGCTCAGCTGCCACAATCAGAGATCTTCCCTGCTCTCCTGCAGCTTGGCCAGGTGAACTGCCTTTCTTTGCAGCCTCCAATAAAAAAACCCTGTTAAAGCTGGCAAAACATTTCTGACCTCAGGGTGCACCAAGTACCTAATTTGGCTTGCTTAGTTGTGGTGCAGTGAGGAAAAGCCAAGCTCATGTGAAGAGGTTGCAAAGCAGGGCATCTCTTCCCTCTACAAATCCCTAGGAAATACCTGGTGAGCAGAGGGACAAAGAGAGGTGCTGGAGTGTGCATCAGCCTCACAGCTGCCTATGCCATCCGTTTGTTCTGGGCAATGTGTTTAAGCTCATACACATAAATAGACTCCACTGGATGATGACAGAAGTAATTCAAAATGCTTAAAGCAGCTACTCCATAAATCATTTGCATTCACTGGGTTCTGCCTGGGCCCTCGCTGTACTCTCCTTCCTCTGCATGGCTTGACAGGCAGAGCACAAAATGGGTCACTTTCTGTTCCCTTGAATATTTTATCACTAAAAAGGGAAAAGCAAAAGGTCAGTGTTCAGAGGGATTCCTTGTCCACATCTCTGTGCAACTTCAGCAATCTGGGTAATCTCAGGATCAGACCCTTCAAGATGCACACAAGACCTCTGACAAAATCACTGCCCTCATATCACAGTGCTTTCTCCTGTGTGGTTCCTTGCTGTCTCAAGGTTAATATGCACACATACAAGAAAATCTACTTGTAGGTGCTAAGGCTGACCCACAGCATGTACTGCACTATTCTGGAAAGTAGTTCAGGCAATTCAGCACCTTCTTGCAACTGCAGTCTATTCTTTAAGCATCATTCTTCCACAAGTTTTAAAACAACACTTAAAAAGAACCATTAGTGATGCCTGTGTTGGGACCACTGGACTGCAAGACAAAAAACGAACCCAACCTCTGCAGCACATCCACAATCAAACCTGCTCGCTTAAGGACCCACAGCCTTTGCACAAGCAAAGATCCTTGCCCAAAATCTGACAAATGAGCTATGTCACAATCAAAGGGAAGAAAAATCCATAGCTGAGACAACTCCCACCTTTGTTAGCTGGCCAGCTGCAGGGAGAGTGGAATTTTGATCACTTCTGTGGTCCTATTTGAACCCAAAACAGGCAGAGCTTTACCAGTGAGAGCCAACAGTACAAATGCCATCAGGAACAGTGATGCTTTTTTTTCAAGCAGATACTGCACTACAAGACAGGCTGCTGCATGACTCAAAATAAATGTACTTTGCGTACATTTGGGTGCAAAGCACATTTAATTTAAATTCTAGGAATGTCTCAGCTTTTCCATCAGGAATTCCTGGGGTATCATCCTGAGTCAGCCATGAGGGGGACAGCAGATGCAGAGGACCCTGTAGGGTTGATGAGGGGGAAGATGGAGAAGGAGGGCGAGCAGTGTCTCAGCACCTACCAAACCAGTGTCGTCATTTTAAATGATGTTTAAATACTGGTGTTGAATAGTGACATGAATGAAATGTACTGGAAAACACGAAACATTTAAAAATCAGTGGGGAGGTGTGAGATGCTGATCTGCAGTTCCAGTAAAGGACAGTCAGCAGCGTTGGTATGCACGCTATGCTGTGGAAGCACACCAGGACTCTAACACAAAGCAAAGCACAAAGCCAGTCCTTTAGTTAGTTTTTTAAGGGTCAGCTTCTCTTGCTTCACCAACCCTTTGCCTTAATGTGCAGTGACACAGCAGTTCCACCCAGAGCATAACAGCTAAGCAAAGCTAACACAGTTTCAGGTACAGGCACTGTTATGCCCAAGGAATAATATCAGAACCAATGTTTCAACACCTGAATTGCAATTCTGCAAACTACCTGTCATACCATTTTTTATAATGCTACAAGTGCACAACAAGAAAATTCTTCAGAGATACCTTTTATCGGATGCAATCATGCAAAATCTTGGAGCAAAGCTGCTAGGAGGTCTTCATTTTTGACATGTGCATGGCCCTCCTGACTTCAGCAGAATTGTTTACTTCCAGGTCTACTTGATCTACAGCTGAGCTTTCAAAACACCCCTTATTTTGAAGCAAAGAAATTAAATAAGGAGGTTGAACCTTACAACGGAAGGAATTCTAATAGAAATGCTTCAAGTATGAACTCTTAGACTTCAATTTATTTTCCAATACAAGCCTATACTCTGCAGCTTGCTCTTGTGGGGTGCAATGCACCAGTGACTTCTAGGACTTTCCTACAGCAGGGGATTGTCTTCATCTGCTTCACCCTTGCAGCTTGAGCTCTGACAGCCCACCAGCAGTAATACTCAAACTACACCACAGAGAAGCTCAAACTGCACTCTTTCCATCTCCCAAACCACAACCATACAAGCCAGGCTGCTGATTTAAATGGGAATACTCGCAGGTTTGCAAAACCAGGTCACAGGGAGGGGGAAAAAAAAATCCTGTTTTGTAATGCCTGGAGAAGGTACATGTGGGAGAGGATGGGGTCTCTTTTCTAGGAAAAGAAATACACAGGGAAACTCAAGTAAAGGAAAATGAAGCCTCGCTTCTGAATCAAGACAAATGGCTGTCTTCCTGGCACAAGTAAATTAAAGGTGAAAGCTTTGTCAGGAGCTGTGCTCTGTGGAAGACAGCTAGAGAAGAAGAATTTAAGATTTCTGGGACAGGAAGAGTCACAAGAGATGAACATTGTATGATTTAATTATCCAACTGGAGGGATAAATTAAGCTTTTGACTTGGAGTTGCATATAAAGAGAGCAATTAGACTTCTCTTTAAGAAAATTAGCATACGGTTTAAGAAGGGAGTAATAATTTAAAATGCTAGTATGAAATTGTTACTTATATCCAATGGCAATAGGTCTGTATGCTAGACAGATTGAACTAGATGCTCCATTGTTTTATATCAGTATTCTTTTTCCAAAGCCAGTAGACCTGGAGCTGGTTTTTCCTGTTAGAAGGTTTGCCCCACTAAGTCCACTTATGGACACAGCCTTCATCAAAACTCACAGAAGTTTTTTCCATATCCAAACCCACACTGCTGCTGTGTATCTTGGATATGTATTATTCACATATTATTAATCCCCTTAAAATAGGTCCATGCTGTGAATCTGCTCTTGAAATGGGCTTTACATATATGCACATATGCTTAGCTTAGGTTCAAGTTTTCATGACAGACTTCTGTACAACAGTAGTCTGTATGACTATTAATCCACTCTTATTACAAGGATGCCTGTGTGTTTGCATATATCTGTACATGTGCACCTTTACTCTCCAGACTGTGCTGGCACTGCATTAAACAGTGAGATGAAGTTGTTTCAAAAAAACCCACCAAAACATCTCCATCAAGATTCAGATTTCCCAAGTGGGTAAATCAGTCTGAGTCCTCTGACCAAAATCAAACCCTACCAATCTCTTCTAGCTAGGGAACAAACCCTAAATAATTATAAAAATACTTAGTAATTTATTCAAAGTTTAAATTAAGTTACTTTCCACATCAGAAGGATATAAGCCCTTTTCCTACACTGTGCACCAACTTGCAATAAACTATGCTCTCTGTTTGGAAACCCACCAAAAATTGTTGAGAGAGATTCCATCAGCACAGAGACGAGCACTTTTGACCCATGTAAGATTCTGCTATGGTATTCCTATTTGAACAAGTAACAATTCTGAGGAAGTCAATGTTTGCTCTGCTATCATATTTCTATCTAGTAGCGCTTTCCGGAGTGAAGAAATTGCTCTATCATGCGTGCAGAAGCACTTGGCTTGCACATAAAAAGTCCCCGGAGGGTTAAAAAAACAACAACCCACCACTTTTTGAAACCCTATCAACATGCACACAAATTGCACACCAAAGAGCTGGCTAGTATAAATTTGAATGCATTTAATACCAAAGTGAGGAGAAGACAGTTACTCTGAAGCAACAATCCATCCTTTTTGCATACCTTACTGCCAAATAAAATCTTTTAAAGAGGATTAATTCTCTATTTATGATCTTTTACCAAGCACTTTTATGCTCATATAATTAACTTCTCTAATAAAAAAAAAAAAAAGAAAAAAAGAAAATGTATCAGTGCAGGTTTTAATGCATTTAAATAAGCATACATTAGTTTAATTTTCATGTTTGAAGCCCTGGGATCTCAATAGTGAAAACCTAATGTGATTTGACCTCTTTTATACAGAAAATAGGTCAATGAAAAGAAGATATAACATCTGCACCTCTACACATTTCCTACATTCACCAAGTTTTTATTGCTAGTAATACTGGAGGGGAAAACATCAAGAGTAAACATACACGTGAAAGGTATCTGTGTTAGTCACCAGTTAGGAACTCTATCCTATACACAATTTCTCACTGTAACACATCACCAGAAATGACTGGGATGTACATTCACAGTGAAAAATAGCAGCTCTGCCTTCTACAAATCAGATAGCGTGACTTACTCCGAGCTGAATTTCAGCTGTGAACATTTTGGAGAGTGCAAGAACAGGAAGCATTGTGATGACTGAGGCTGCTGTGGGAAAGCTTCCTTGGTTGGATGTCAGCTGCTGGGGTGGCACTGGCATTAATTGATGCTGATGTGGTTCTCACCTGCTCCCAGGGGACTGTTCAGTCAGGAGCAAATGTGTGTTCAGGCTGCAGCTCTCAGGGACACACCCCAAAAGCCTTGTGCCAGCAGGAACAGACCTGTTCATGCACACATTACACTGGTGTTTCCCCCAGAACAGACCATCCACTGATGGACAGGAGCAAAGCTTCAGGAAAAGGAATATTTGTGCTTTTCTGTTCCTATGCTGACACTTGCTGCTTGGATAAACATTCAGGTGTTTGTTTGTTTATTTCTTTCTTTATCTGTGCAAATCCTGGAGAACACTGCCCTTTGGGAGCAGGTTTTTGGAACAGCTGCCCAAGATGACAGGTGAATATTTATCTCTCTGTGTGGTTTAGTATGTAACTACCCTTGTCTCCCACCCTGCAGGTGGTCAAGTTCATATGGTCCAGGCAGCACTTTTGAGGAAGCTGCAGAGAAATGTAGGGAGCAGTCTGGAACTGCCAGATGGCCACATTATCTATCTATCTATCTATCTATCTATCTATCTATCTATCTATCTATCTATCTATCTATCTATCTATCTATCTATCTATCTATTTCCCAGTCCCTGGTGCCACCCCATCATGCAGCACCAACTGTGAGTTCCAGTGGGAAATTAATTCTCTCCTCTGCTTCTTCTTACTCAGGGAAGTTGCCACTCCCCATTTTAAGTTTACAGCTATGCATCACCAAACAAGCCCCAGGGAAGGGGAAGACAGCCAGACTGGTGTTCAATGTCTTGCTCAATGTCAAATGGCAGCCAGCAGCAGAACTGGAAATATAAGCCTGGGTTCCACATGGTGCAAACTGTAGCTACGTTTGCAAGTTTGAAGTTTGGCATACACTTCTGAAAGTGCATGGTGAGCAGTACACTGGAGTATTCAATGCCTTGTGTTTTCTTCTAACAACACCATCAGTAGCCCATACTCAGACTTAACTGTTTTGAAAAGGCAAAAGATCACCTTATTCCCAGGTGAAACCAAAATTACTCCCCCACTCCTTCCTACATTCAGGAAAACTGACTTAAGTACAAAGTATCACTGATATAATTTAGCAAATACAGGTTATACATTCTTATTTAATACAGAATTTTTATAATACACTGGCCCAAGTCTTTCTTTTGTATAACATTGTGGGATGCCATGGTCTTACAGGGAGACATGTCTCCCTGTCAATCCTCTACCTTGCTGTACATAGGAACAGTATGCCTGGATTACTGCTATGGGTGTGAAATACATTAATGCATATCTTACAAAGGCTAGTTTTGGAGGTTTATAAAAACCTGTATATTCTATTGAACAATTAGTTCTGGCAGCAAGGCCTTTAATCCAATAAAACCTCATTATGTCAATAACAGACCCCATGCAACATGCAAATCAGACAGCTTTAGTGTCAACTCCCTGGTCAATGTTAATGAGAAGGGCTAAGGGGGATTTCCAGGGGTTTGGACACTGCTTTGCTTCAAATGCAATTTTGTTTGATTTGCCTTTTTTTGGCAGGAGCCCTTAAAAGCCAAAGAGCCCCATGGCATCCCCAAAACATATTTGGACCATTTGTGTGCGATGTGTGTTCCAAAAAGGTCAGAGCCAAGACCAATGCAGTAGCCACTGCTTCTGGTTGTTCCCTTGAATTTTAAAGCAGGACAAATCCCCTTCCCTTTTGCTTTCCAGCAGGTTCCCTCTCACCTCAAGATCACTAGACTCTCCCCTCATTGCATCAGTCTCAGCCACACAGAGATAAAGACTCTGATTTGTTTCTCAGGAGCTAGGGAGAGAGGGGAAAAAAAAAGCAAATACCACCAAAAAAACCCCCACCACCAAAAAAAAAAAAAAAAAAAAAGCATTAAAAAAATGTGCAAAAGCACCAGTTATGGAGGAATTCAGTGTTTCCACCACCTCTCCCCCCATCCCCAGCTTTGAGCATCAGCTCCAGTCAATTCCACCCAGACAATAAAGTCATTTGTCACTCAAGGACCTGCACAGGTTCAATACCTGATGTAAAGCAGATGATTGCTTCCATTGATTCCAATGAAATATCCAAGCAGAGCCGCAGCCGGCCGTGGCTAGAGCGCATGCACCATTTGTGATGGTTTAATAAATAAACCATTGATTATAAAATGGAGCCTGATAAATCCTGACGGGGCAGATCTGCAGCTGCACCTCTCCTCTGACTCCTGTAATTAATGGCTGTGCTACTGTTAAGCGAGGGCCGCTCATCTAGAAGCAATAGCACATGTTAGCAGCATTTATGCAAATGTGTGTAATTACTGCACCCGGCTAACTGACAAGGTCACTCCTTGCCTTGGCGAGATTTTCTTGGTGGAGACCATCAGTGTTGGCTGGGGATGTCTTGTCACAAGACAGACCACTTCTTCAGCTGCCTGAGAACACAGCAGGATGTCGGGCAGGCAGATGAATCCCACAGAAAATGGGGATATGAGCCCTCAAATCAAGAAAGCATCAGAAGATGCGGAGTGAGAGATGTGGGAACTGCCTGGGCTTTGGATGGTCTGCAGGCTGGGAAAGGGACCATCCCACCCCTGGTCACAGGTTGAAAAAAGCTTGACATAAGATGCCCCCTTGACAAATAGCATCTCACGAGCCTGACAGAGAGATCTGAGCAGCTGTGACAGAACCTTCTCGCAAGGAACAAAACTACTGCCTTGTTGTGAACAGTTGTTTAAATTACTTCTTTCTCTCTTGATCAAGTGCTGGATTTAGAAGGACACAGCCAGGAAATACTCTTCCCATCACTGTGGTGCACAACCCCAGAGCTCAGCCATGACTCAGAGGCCTTCAGCCACAGTCCCCAGCGCTGCCAGCTTTTGCCTCAATCTGCATGGATGACATCAGGAGAGAAGTATTATGTCTCTCTGTAACTGATATATATGCTTCTCCAAGAATGTATTTCAGTATCAAGCCAGGCTAATACATGTGCAATTAGCAATGGAATTGCTTCACTATTTACCAACCTATTAGACTCTCCAGGCAAAGGAAGGTTCCAGCTATCAGACAAATCTCATACAATAGCTAACCATTTATATGAGACTCATTTAATTTCATTCAATTTTAACAAGGCTGCAGCTTCCTCAGGACATTCTTCTACAATTTCAAGGCAAACCCCCAGATCCTTAAAAGGTAAATATATTGCAGAGGAGACTGGCAGAGAGAGGCAAGGAAGAAGAGATTTGTCTTAAAATTTTATTTGACTCCTTTTTCCCTGACTGGAGACAGGAATAGACACGCAATTAAAAAAAAAAAAAAAAGCCAAAGACAAACCCAAACCACATACATTAGATTTTAACATGGTAAATTCTTGTAATGTAAAGGGGTGACTTTGCCAATTTCAATTTAAAAGGGAAATAAGCTTTCTTTGCAAAAATTTATGTGTAGATCTACAAAACCCATTAAATAACATGGGGGGATTACTGAGTAGTATCCATCAAAAAGTATTCATCTAAGTTAATTCTGTTTCCAAAATGAAATAAAGTGCAACAATAAATAATGGCTAATGTGTAATTCAATGTAAAGTCAGGATCAATCCTTTCTTTCATTAGACTTGGTACAGTATATGTGCTATGCATTTTTAATACCTTTAAATAATTTAGGAGAAATAGTGCAGAATAAGACTGACAGGAAATAGTCTCAGCTCCTAATTTTAGGAAACAGCATATAAATTAAATTTTAGAGGACATGACTTCTTGATTAAATGTAAATTGTTGTTGTCACACACTGAAAAAAAATAATGCAGCATTGTATCTTATTACTCTAATCTATTATGTTTGCTACTTTAATTTAGGAGAGTACCACAAAGCTGACAACCAAAGAATCACAGCCTGGGACCTCAGCCTGCTACATTCTGCCCACCCACTGCAGAATGAACAGCAACAATCTCGAATTTGAAATCTTAAAGCAAAAAAATGGCTTCTTTTATAAGCATGCATCAGTTTGATTTTTGACAGGCAGCCACAGCAAATGCATTTCTGACTCTTTCCATTTTCTTGCTGGCTGGTTCTTAACCGTCTCTCTCCCTCCTCCCCACCTGTCACTCCTGACCCTTATTTCCTGCACGCGGTTTTCCGCCCTTCCCTTGGATCTGATGTGCCTGATAAACCCGGCGGTGCAGGATGCTGATTAGCGCTGGCGGCTTTAAAGTTTCCCTAACCCATTTCTCAGGTAATCTCGCACAAACGCCTATCTCCAGCCAGCACATGTGGCAGGGATGCAGTGGCTCACCTCTTATTTCAGAAACACCTGCAATAAATCAGAGAAAAGCTCTTAGCCCAGGTGTTGAAAGGCAAGAGCATAACTGAAGCTGGAACTTGAACCCAAATCCCACTCTGTTCTTGTACTCTTCCCTGCAAGCTCATCCTGGTGGAGGGTGCTAGTGGATCCATGGAGGCAAAATAAAAGGCAAAGCGTAATACATGAGCTTAGTCAGGCAAACAGCATTGCAAATGAATAAATCTACTCACACAAGCAGTCTCCATAAATCCCAAATCATGTTTGTGTTCAAATACTTCCTCCCACGGCTGCAAAATGTGTGAAGAGGCTGAGAAAGAGTCACCCATAACTACAAGGATTCACACCTCTTAAAGCCGTCCTTATTAAAAACAAACTGTATTTACCAAAACAGTACACAAGCAAATTCAGCTGTCTCCCTTCCTTCAGTCATCACAGGGAGAGCTCCAGCTCCTCCAGAGCAGATCAAGAAGGATATACTTGGCTTTTTCAGCCAAGGGGGTTGAAACAGCTTCCACTTCCACTTGGGGGATTCACTGCAGAAACTACCTAGTTTAAATCACATTTTATAGCCTGTGTCACACAGACTGAATAATTTAACAGCTCCTTCTGGCTTTAAAATCTACCTACCTATTGCATCACAGGTGGTAAATCTTATTACCAAGAGAAGAGTAAGCTTGGCCTCGATAAACAGGGCTTTTTAAAACCAATCAACCACAGCCCCACATAAGCCAGCTGTGAGAAATTTGTCATTGTGAAAAAGATGAGTTTTGGTACAATCTCAGAGCCTGCAACTTTTGATCAGTTTGTACTAAGCTCTAAAAGACTATGTAAAATAATGCTTCTTGCCATAAAACACTATTATATTTGAAGAGGAAATTGTATACAATGAGGAAGAGTATGAACTCTACTATAAGCGAAAAATACCTAATTTAGCACAGTGTTTCAGAAACGGAACCCTAAACATGACAAATCCAGCCATTACAGAGCATCCTGCCTGCAGAGACCGTATCAGGTTCAGCCCAAAAAAAACCAAAGAAACAAAATGCTGCATGCTGTTCCATTCAGCCCAATGGGAACTAGAATATTTTAAAAAGCCTAATTGCACTTAAACTCCACTTAGAGGACTTACACAGCAGTTAGTTATAAATGAAGTAATGGATTTCATAATTTCCACTTGACAATGTACTTAAGCAGGATGACTTGTGTGCACAAAGATAGAAATTTAGCTATCTGTCCTTTACATTTAGAATCAGTGCTAATATGTTACATACACCCTGAGTGGGTGTTTGCACATGGCACCTCTCCTGAGAAGCTGGTGTCTCTGAAGGATAAGTGCTGAGCCACAGCCTCGCATTTCACAGCCAAAACAGCAGCTCTGAAGCCTCCTGGACTTTTCTCTCAAAGACAAGAAGAACAAGGCAGGTTTCCCACACAGAAATGGACACAAGATTTGGAGATATCATTGAGAAAAACACCTTCTGATCTCTAAGGAGCTGTGCAATATTGGGATGTGCAGTGCTTGATCCTGGTTAGGTCCCAAGCACAGCACTTTCAGCATATACAGCACTTGTATCTTGGAAAGGTTTTCTCTGCCTGATAGCTGCTGTTCTTATAAATAAAAAAACCAACAAAACAATGACCAAGGGAAATTTTTTTCTGTCCTCAGGGGAAGAAGCCCAGTGTATTTCCTTTAAAATCAAAAAGAGGATAGGAAATTCAGTAAAACATAAAACAAATGTCCTCCTCAGTTTTCAAACAGGAAACACACTTCTGGTTTTCTTCTGCACATGCTACACCTCTCCAGCAACATTGATCTAATATTTTGAATTTCTCAGCAGTTTCAAACCTAATTAAAACAAAAATCTACTTAGCAGAAAGATGTTTTCCTCTTTTTTACTGCCAAATCTTTTCACCTCGTGACTGGTTCCAGATGTGGAGTGTGCAATGCCCAGGGAACCAGTGACAGATTTAAGAGCTAGCCCCTGATGCCCATGCAGCGTTTCAGACTAGCACTTTGGGACCAATGTGACTAACTGGGAGGTTCACAGTTTTCCAAATGAACACAGAATAACAGCTTCTCCTTTCTCATCTGGACCCAGCAGCAGAAGGCATCCAACTTCTGGGGAGCAGTAATATAAGTGTTCCCAAACAGCAGTAGCAGATATTTCTAAACAGCTTTTCTATAAACTCATACGCTGCACAGAGCCAAATAAATTGAGTTTTTTTAGTACTCACGTAAAGTGACCTGCATAACTTAAAAAAGCAGCTTTATTATCTAATAAAACCTTCCATCACACTGAATCACCCTGTGTGTTCACACACAGAGAAATAAAATGTGTGCGCACACACAGCCCTATCACATATCCTCGTGTTTTGCCATCTGGCATCCTTCTAGGGATTAATAATAATAAAAAAAAGGTTTAAAACACCACAAATGCACCCAGGGAATGAGAACTCTTACAGAAGGTTTTAACAACCTGCATGGAGGTACCACAGGACAGACAAGGCAAGCCAGCTAAGGCTGTGAGTGCATGTCAGGAGTAGAAAATGCACATTTATCAAATCAGCAGGCACAAGAAGTTACAACTATTTGTGTTTTATGTAGCATAAGTAAGCTGCAGACCAGTAGACTGATCAAAGCTTGCTCAAGTCCAGAGGAATTGAAATATGACAAATGGTAATGTGACAGAGAAATGTCAAAATAGATGAGGAATTACACATGCCAGTGACTGAACAAAAACTAGCTGAGATTAAGTCAGAGACAAAGATGAAATGCCAGATTGCCTGAAGCTAATTATCTGGACAATTAATGGAATGCCTGCAACTCGTTTTGATTATTAAGAGCACAGTCAATCGGAGAAAGGACAAAGCTATTTGCAAGAGTCCGCGCTGATTTCCTCAGAAGAGGATGCTGGCAATGAAGTGGAAGAAATTCGGACCCTGGAGATCACTAAGCCAGCTGCTAAACTATGGTTCAGCCATGTCACCTGGTACCAAAATGATACCAGTCCTCTCCTTGGAACTCTCCCTGGTGTCAAAATTCAATGCACATCTCATGCCCAAGCTGCTAATTTGACTGGCGTACTCGATAAGGAAAAATATTTGTGTGTCTTTGATGCTACAAAACAAGACACATACAAGTAAGTAATTCTGTGCCCTGACCTGCCAGAAATTAAAACTGAACTTCCTCCCGTTCTCTCTTAATTTTTTCATGCACCAGCTTTCAGGAAATTCATACATTCTTCTATGTTTATCAACTCAAGAGCTAAATGTGGTTCCCAGATAAATTCTTTATGTGATGACACTTCTTAAACTGGCCACAGACCAGCCAGATGCAAATACCTACTTACTCAGCTAATATAAGGGTATATCAAGATGTTTAATAAAAATAATCACTTGCTTTTTAAAAAAAAAAAAAAAAAAAAAAAAAAAAGAAGGAAGAAAAAGGTCTAATCCCAAATACAGAGAGACTCTCTGTGAAGAGTTATCTGAGCCTTTTTCTGTCACTGGTACAGGACTACCTTAGTATCTGGGATGAGAAATACCCAGCAGGTTTCCCTTCTAAGCCCACATTTGTGTCAGTAAAAAGCACAGAGGGCACAATCTTTTGAAGACACAGTACTACATTTTAGCTTTTTTCCTCCCCCTCTAGTGAGATCATGGGAAATATGTATGCATTCACCACTGCCATTAAGCATCACATCCATCAATTGAAAGCCACTTTACCCTAGATAGCAGAGAGTGGAAATAGATGTGACCCAGCCCTGGTGTTTTCTCTGAAGGGCTCCCCTGCAGACAGTCCCTTCCAATATCAGATGTAAATTAGATATAGCCACATCTTGGCTGTAGTGCAGACTCCCAAGCCCCAGCTCTGCCAGCCCCATGAGGGTGAGTGGCATGGCCACAGCAAGACCTGCTCATCAGCCAGCTCAGATCTGCCAGGAAGAATCCAGGGCCTGGATTTATTCACTTGGGCTCTGGCATTGACTGACACAGCTATGCTGCTTTCAGCACTTTGGTAATTCTTTTGCACACATGTATATTCATTTTGGAGCTTTTCACATCATTTAACAGCTCAAGATGTAGGAATTTCCAGAGCTGCCTTGATCCTGAAATGAGGATGTCTTTCAGTGTAGGGATCAAAAAGCCTAGCTGCTCCTGCTTCGTGTTTAAGTTCAGCTTTGTTGCCTTAAAAAGCAAGAGCCTGGAAGACAGCATGTGCTGAAGGATGGACTACAATCTACTGTGCTCCTTGGGACAGACCCTTCATGAGGTTAACAGCAGTTTAACACCCCATGCAGAGATTAAAACTGGTTTTACAAACTCAGTTCCTGAATAGGCACCATATTTTAGCTGAGGAGAAGGCAGCCAGCTTTGCAGCAGGGAAACCAACTTCAAACAGGCGTACTAGAAGGGAGCCCATGCCTTCATGCACACTTCATCCATCCTTGGATGACAGAGATAAGATGTTGCATTGGGGAACTGCACTTCCTATTTTATTCTCTGCACAAGAGGGCAGTGAAAGGGACCAACATTTAGGGTTTTAGAATTGATGTACTACCTCAGCAAAAACCTGTCTGGTGAACAAACACAGCTCTGCTCACTGGTGGGTGAAATGGCACTGGGCAGCCATCTCCATACCAGAATAAAGCAATTTTATTAGAACTCCAATAAGTTTTGCAAACACAAAGAACACTTTACACATTACCCAAGTAATATCTTTGTCCCTGCTTCCTGTGAAATCCCAACTCCCAAACTCATCACTGATAGCAGTCTGGAGAGGACCCCCAAACAGGACAGATGTCCACCTCCTTTCATGTCAAACGTTTGCTAGAACTCTGCCCACATTCAATTACCACCTGCAGCTAGTTACAAGCAGGAAATATTTCAAATCCACAGGCTTAAAAGGCATTTTTTCCCACCCAAACTGAAAAAGTACTCTAAACACTTTTGGTCATTTGTTAAATATTAGGAAGCTTTTCAAACTATTTTATCTTGCTAACAGTTAGGGGTTTTCCAGACCTTAAAAAAAATAATAATGGAAAAAAAAATAATCAGTATTTCATCCTTCATATAGGCCAAATCTCTCTTTTTTTGCCATTTGAACTGATTTACACCTCTGAGGTGGTGACTGACATCTTGGTCAGAGACATCAGAATAAACAAAAGCTCTCAGCATATCAGGTCCAACCACTGTTTGAAGAAAGGGCTTATACTGTTCTCAGCTTTTATTTTGGTTTGCCAAAACAAAGAAATCAGCTGCTTCCCAGGGGAGACATGACAGACACACTGAGTTTCAGAACACCAATGTGATGGAGGCTGGTACAGAATCAGACATACTCAAGGAATTCACAGCACCCCGTCCTGCAGACTGAAGTCGAGGCAATGAAGTGGGGAACAAAGCACACTGCAAAGTTTTGAGGGGCTCAAAAACGTGATATGTCTATGTCTGCCACTGGAGTAATTATTTTCTGACCTTTGCTCACAAAAGATGATTTAAGGAGGTGAATGATTTTTTCTTCCTCTCAAAATAGCATGTCAGAATAATACACACTTCTGCTGGCCCCATGGGAGGCACAGGAATTGTGCCAATCCATCACACTGATACCACAGTCCACCCAGTACCTACCATGTCTGTGCTTTTAAAAGGTTAAAAAAACCCTCTAGGTTTTGAGATAGGATATTTTTTCCTCTACCTCAGTCTTAAAAATAGTGGGAAAATTATACAATCCGTACCCATTCTTGGAGAGGCAACATGAGGGGAAGCAAGCATCATTGCTGTACCCCAGATTTCTTCATTGGTTTGACAAACCCTGAGCCATTGTGAAACACTGTGATCAGGAGCTGAGTGCTGCCCTATGCTTTGATTCACCTCGTACCAAACAGAGCTAAAAGAGACTACAGATACAAGTATTGTAGGCTCCCGTACTACAATACATCCATCTCAAACACAGACGTGAAAGATCTTGCAAGAGTGAGGCTTTGGTAAAGTGACAACTCTGTATTTAAATGATGATTTGTTTGGACAAGGTTTTCAGGAGGAATCCTGCACGGCAGCTGTTCCCAAGGAGCTCAGCATGAGCCAGAGTGCTCATTCTAACCTACCTTTTCACAGCCTTAAAAAACATGGTAGCATTCTCTAATTGACTACTCTTTTCATATCTCAGGAGAGGGTTTTTTCCATTACAAATTGTAACTTGTATTCTGAATCTCACAGATCTTACCTAGAGAAAGAGATAATACACAAGCAGAGGCGTCTCCTTTTCCAAAATTCTGCCAGGGTGGACTTAAGAAACCATGAAAATTTTCAGACACTTAAAATTTCCAAATGAGGGAAAATCAAGAAAGCTTAAAAAAAAAAAAAATAACATGCCTGCACATATTTGATTTAAATGATGAAATTCTACTCATGAAAATTAATATGGTATCTGCTTAAGAGGTGGCCCATATGATAGCCCTTTGTCCCGTTAATTGTATTTATTCCAAAAGTCTAATATTGTTATCTTTGGCCCCAGCTTCAGCAGCCTGTAATTTAACACAAGCACCTTTTTTGGACATGTGAATCAGGTACTAACACTGCCTCCATCAGCCCCTTTTGTGCTTCTAAATTAGAAAACCTAAATGTCGTTTTTCCTTCAGATATGAAACACAGTCAGCGTTGCTGTAAAATAAAAGAGCAATTAACTCTGCAAGATAACTGTTGTGCAGGAGTGAAATACAGTACTTGAAAAAGTGGCTAAAACCTAAAACTCTTCCTACAAATTATATCCCTTAATCAGGCTAAAATGACAGAACACAGCTTCAGATACTCCTGAAAATTAAAGCAAAATAAAAAAAAAAATTAAACTAGTGGAAGATATTCCTCCCACACACTAATTTGATTGCTGGGCTTTCACTGCTGCATGGTAAGAAGTCTTGCTGCTTAGGTAGTTGGAAAACTGGATCCTGCCATCTTCCCCCTCCCTGAATGAGCTCTAAACAGCTAATAAATATTAGCACAGAATTTTTCATGGTTTCCTTTATCACTCAAATAACAAAAGAAGTTTTATGAATTCTCTGAATAAAATTCAGGCTGGAGCTGCCCTAGCTGACAAGACAAAAAGAAAGCTAACATTAAGGACTTGAAGTTGATAAGTATTTTAAAATACAAAATTATCTTGGCTCTGACCCTTCTCTAAAATCAGCCAAGATTTTATAACTTGGTAAAATTAAATGCCTTATCAACACACAACTGACTGCTACCCAGCAAAGATAAATTATCTCATTAGTGCCATAGAAATCAGATGAGGCGTGCATAGTAAGTGACATATTAAATGCAATTATAAAACCCTACTGAAGTGATGTTAGTGACCTGACACATGACAAAAAACCCCAACGAGGCAATGCAGAATCCGAGCTGGAAGATGCACTGCAAGATTTCTATGCAGCAGACATCAGACACAAAACCACTACTTAGCCACCAGTAAAAATCCCATAACCAAAAGTGATGGAAAGGTTTAAGGAATTATTTATAGGCAAAGAAGGGAATATCTCTGAGAGGAGCAGAGCTACCCACTAATGCAGCAATCTGCAATGGCTGTGATGGGGTGAGCAGGTTGGGAGAGCTGCCCTCCTGCATTGCCCACCTCCATCCTCATGTGTGTGCATAGTGCCCATCAGTTGCCAGACATAAGGCAGGTTCCCACTCTTCACATCTGCAGTGGTAATTTTCCAATGTTAACTATCATAAAATGAGAATGAGGGAAACACATGGCTCAAAGGAACCATGGGGAGCCTCCTCCCATCTCCTGCCAGCAGTACCAGTGAACCAAACCCTCCCTGACCAGCATTTATCCAGCTCTCCTCAAACTCCCCTGGTGCAGCACTGCTGCAACCAGACTCACTGGTGCTTCTCTCCCTTCTCTGCTGCAAAGTTTTTTTACTAAAATCTGACCTACATTTTCCTTGCTGCAACTTACTGCTCTTTATCCAACTCACAGCAGACATATCACAGGCTATTCTTTCTCTCCAGCAGGCATTTACACCTTCCAGGGTCACACAGCCTAAGCCAAGAGACCTGATGACAGCTTCTAGTATTTCAACTTGCTCTCCCACATCCTATTTCCTAAATATGTTGTCGTTCTTGTTTAGCCTTTGCCCTTCCTTACACATTCCTTGAAGGGTTGTGCCCCAAAGTGGACACAAATGTCCCAGCTGAGTCCTTCTCAGGACCAGCCACCTTAAAAGATTAATCCATGTGTCATACACACAACACTGTTCACATCCAGCAAGCTGACATCTTGCTAAAGTGTGTCACTGTCAGCTACCACCGAGTTTCCAGACTACAGGAAGACACCCCTCAGGAGTCATCCCCTGCTTGGACAGTGAATTGGGCAGCCTAAACACTACCCTCTTCAATTGCCTCATGGAACTTCACCCTCCACAAAAGCATGGTCTGCCAGGGGAGCACAGAAAGAACACCACAGAAAGTACAGCCACCTCACCCACAGGGCTGCTCCACCTTTCACCATCAGCCTCTCACACCATCCTTGGTGCCAACTGCCAAGCACAGCTGGAAGGCAAACCACACCACCTGAGCCCAACCCCAGATATGAAACAACCCAGCAAATGTCCACAACAAAGCAACTGCTTCCCATCAAACAGCTCAGCATCTCTCCAGGAAAATGAGACTTCTGCGATTCTGTCTCTGCTTGAGGCAGAAGCTCTGTGGAGGGCTTAGGGATGACTCTTCCCAAAACACCACCTTGATGGCTGGCAAAAAGGGATTTTTCTTTTTTCTGGGTTGTGGGTTTTTTCTTCCCTCCCTGCTTTTGACTTGCTTTAGACTTTTACAGTGAATTTGAAATGCAAACTCTCCTTCAGGCCACAGAGCAGAGGGAGTCTCTGCCTGGAGCCTGGAGCCACAGAGCTCTCTGCTGTACCTCCCCTCTGAACAGCACTGCTGAACAGCACTTGAGTAACATGACATGCTGGAAAAAGTAATCAAAAACTCTGCTAAGTTTCATGAAATCAGGTCAAAGCAACATACGCCTGTTCCTGAATACAAACACACATTTAAGAGTTTTTACACTTCTGGGGATTGTTATATCTGTGCTGGAGAGCCTCGTTTCTACAGGGAAAACGACAAGAGGCAGACTGCAGCCTCTTGTCTTCCTGCAGTCTGAATGATACAGGGCCTTGCTACAGAGCTCCCTGCTCTTTTCCATCTCTCACCATAGTATAAAAGAGGAGGGGAAAGGTTTGGAAAAAACCCTGGTACCTCTACTTCACATTGCTAGCAAAGGAAAAACACAAACATGTACTTTTTACATGCCATTGTCAGATGATCCAGTGATTTTGTTCACCTATTGAAATGAGTCAGCTTGAAATGCTTTCCTTAATGCAACTTATAGCTGCCATTAGCACTTTTGAGAGGGGCATTGCTGGTGTCAGATGTGGAACAACCCCTCTGTGGTGTCAGAGAGGGAGCAAGCATTTTCCAAGTATGTTGTTTCATTCCACAATAAAACAAGTTATGCTGTTCACAGAATTACATTTTATCCATCACTTTACTCAGCAAGACAGGCCAATACAGTTTCTGTCCTTTTTCTTTCTCTGTACAGTTCATTTCTGTTCCTCCTGGACATTAGGAAGCGAATTACAAATTGACTGGTTTGAATCCTCAGCACACAGAGGTGTAATACTGTTTAACTGTAGGTATGTTGCTGGAATGCAGTTCTTTATTTTAATATATTTATTTTAACCGTAAAATTAATTATTGGTGACAGTAGTAAACAGAAATAACCCATAGAGATCACTGCACTTTACTTTAAGCATATGATAACACGGAAAAATGACAGAGCAAAAATATTTGAGCATGTTTAGTTCTGTTTGTGGGCAGTGTTCAAATCTGTGGGTTTTAAATTTGAAAGATTAAAAAGTTTAATAGGACTAATTTGGTGGTCTACTTACATTATCCAGTAGGGATATTTTGAGGCATTACAGAATGTCTCTTGTGTTGTCCAAGATACAAGCCAATGAAATCGAGGTGAGGGCTTGTTATTGGCTGGAACCAATTATTTCTGCTGGGAGAAAAGATCAATTTGTGATAAGAATTATAATGAAATAACAGGGATAAGAATTCAAGAAATTTTGACCTTAGAGTAAGTTAATATTTGCCTTGGAAAAGTTTAAACACAGCCTTTATTTTATAGTCTTTTATAAGGGAAACTAATAATAATTTTAAAAAGGCAATTTTCATTGTCTTGATGAAGAGAAAACACTAATAAATTAATATTCTCTATTCTAGATGCCTTAGAGCAGGGTTTGAACTCATCTGCTGATGTGTACATAATGCCAAACATCCATTCCTCAGTTTACACAGAGTCCTGCATGCCACAAACCCTGCTGGAAGAGGGCTCCTGCAGAAGTGCTGGTGCTTCTGCCCATCTACTCACAAGCTCACCTTTAATTGCCCTAGGAAAGAGATCACACTTAAACTCCATTAACTCTTCTGCCTCAAAGAGTGTTCCTTACTGGCTTCTACTTTTCCCTCATTTTGTTCCACATGGCAAAAACCATCATATTTTCTTAAAAAACAACATCTAAGTGCTGGTTCAGTGATGCTTAGAGCTGTTTTTAGCAAAGATGCTGATTTCTCAGGTTCACAGCCCTCCTGCTCCATGTGATTGCTGCATGCCAAGGCAACAAACCATGCTTGGGTTCACACGTAGCACGGATCCAGCCCACAAAGACAGCTTGGTTACTCCCTGTGAGACCCCACTGGACTCAGAACATGCAGCATTTCCTCAGCTCAATCACACACAAATTTCCATGAGATTTTAGCTTTTTATTTCCCTTCAGTCAGTGTGAAGTTAGTCTGATCTTCAGTCTCACATTCTCTTTGCAATGGTTCTGCCCTGTTTTCCAGGCTGTTCAACTGCTCCCCTTTATCTTCCCTGTTCTCTTGAGAAAGTCTCCACTGCAGAGCCTCCTCCAGCAAGGGCTGGGACAAACCCTGCACTGCTAAACTGGGGGGCAGATAACAGAGTTTATGGGTGGTCACAGGGTTGGGTCAAGCCCTCACTGCTGCAACTATAAAAATTTTAATACTAATATATGCCTTCTGACTGTGTGCTAAGATAACAGAAGATGAGAACTGGATGCAAAGGGGCATTTCATCTCCAGCTGCATTTCAGCTTTGGAGAGTGATGGCAGTGTGGGATACCATTTGCAATATCCCTGGTGGATTTAAGATAGTGAGTTTATTATAATTTTAAACATGTTTTAATTAACAAATTCTTTTGTAAGCCACCGTCAGCAGCGGTTTCCATGGTTGCTGCTATCAGATATTGCAGAGCACAAAGTGGGGCTGCAGCAGCAGGGGGAGGCCACACACTGTGCTGATGGGGAAAGGGATCACTGCTGCCCACCAGGAGCCTGGCTGAAGGGGCAGAGTGCAGTAAAAACACTGGTTTTGTGGCCCTCTCCCCTTGGCAGGGATCCCCTCCCAGGAAGGCACCAGGGCATTGGTGCCACTGCTAGTCCCACTGGGTCCTCCTGGAGCCCCACTGGTGTGAGATGAGATCTACACTTCCCGCGGGAGAACAGCCACATTCAGTCCTGTCCCACACCCTAGGAATGTCCCCATGGCTCTTTCATACCAGAATGGGTAAGGGCTTCAATTTGTTCATCTCCAGCATTCAATTGAACAATCTACAGTAGGCCGACTTTCTGATGGGAACTAAAGGTGATTCTTTAATTAGATTTAAGAACTGCAACACTTGAAGTTAAATCACGCTTAGAAAGATGAAAATTGAAAAATGATAACTAATGGGATTTACAGATGATTTCCTTTAAAAGTAAAAAATTATTATTACACACGTGTACCCCAAGGACCTTTCAATAGCTGTTAAAAATATTCCTCTTAACAGCAGACAATGAGAATATATCCACTTATATGGAAAGATGAACAACAAAGCTTCTGCTAAGACATTTTTTAATAAAAGTAAAGATTCCCAATTATAGACTACAGTCTGCAGTCCCTTTCACCTCCTCCTCCATTTCAGATTCTGTATTTCTTTAGCAGCTGAAAATGATGTCACACCTAGGTAATATTGGGGCCACATGTCTGGGTTCTGACCTAAGTGACATTGATGTGGCCAGCTGTAAAAAGGGACATTGAATCCTAGCTCAGCGACATGTAAGTAAAGTGAAAACAATATTTGAAATATTTGTCCAAGTGCAAAGTAGTATTTCAACCCAAATTTACAGCCATCTAAAGAATTTAGGTCCTCAACACACACTACAAAGAAGCCAGGTATCATACTTTTAGGTAACCCCCACATCACTGGGACTTCCTCAATAGTGCCAATAATGGACAGAAATTACTGCTCATGGTTTAACTGTAGGGATAATGCTCATGTCAAGGCTTTTCCCCTGTAAACCCAGGCACTCTCTTTTGCATCACATTCATCTCATCTGACACAGCCCCCAAGGCCAACTGACTTCAACAGGAGCAGATAGAGACTCAGAATCTGCTTCATGGGAAAGATCAGTTTGCTTAATTAAGTGTATAAAAACTGAACTTGCAAAGATATCCTAGCTGCAATCAAACATTGACCAGTGCACAGGGCTTTTTGTGCCATTTGTTTCCCACCTCTGGCTTGTGGAAGTCCACTGCCACTGCAAGTGCTAAACCAAACAGTCAAACAAAGGAATTGAGTGCCAGCACCTACACTGGTGACAGAACTTGCAAACACTTCTACTTGAGTACGCTTTGCTGAATTTCAGGCCCTGTCCTTTTGCAGGTGACATGTGGAAACTGCAGGGGATGTGATGAATCAGGTAGGAATTCTTCACTAATGTACTTTATCAGCAATTTGAATAACATCTTTGTATATCTGTACAATATACTATGTCTCTTACAGGGTCCCAAAGGTGCTCTGAAAGGAAATAATTTTAGTTTTTCCTTCAAGTGTTCATAGATAACAACATTTATTATGAATTTTGTGGTCTTACGTGCACATTAAAGGAATTAGCAGCAAATCCAAAAAGACACAAATCTGTTTTGAATCCACAGACCAAAATGAAAATAGGGAGCATGTTTGATGACAAAAAAAATAAAAATATCATAAACATACTTGCACAAGACAGAAGGACAAAAGCTATTGTTTTTCACACAGATTATGTTAAAAAGTGTCATACAGAACTGATAAAGAAAACAAGACGTGATGACAACTTAGCATCTTTTAAGATGCATCTAGCAAGGCACTACTCATGAACCCAAAAGTCACTAGTACACACCAGCTCTTTTGTGGTCCATTATATACAGCAGGATGATTATTGCAGGGATTAGGTGCTCTCTCCTTAGAACCAGTGGCAACCTCAGCAGAGAAGCCCAAACCTGCTTGTTTGAATCCTTGTCCCTTCAGTGTCTTTAGAGCATGACAAGCCAGCAGAAACTGGCATGGCTTCCCTGTCTCCTCATAGGGGAAAGGACCAAATTCTGCTACTGCTCTCTGGCAGGCACCTTTTCCCAGTGCTACATTTATTTCCAAGGAGAAGCTATAAATTTGATGTTGCAGCACTAGAACAAACAGTTTTGTTCTAGCCAGGCTTTGCCAGGCAGGAGAAGTTGGGTATTTCAGCAGCTTGGTGTTCCTGGGTCAGCTGGTAGAGGGAAAACCACTGGCTCAGGAGCCACAGAACCCTGTCACAGCTTTCCTGTAACAGAGTGCATCTTTAAAAAAATGTTTTGCTTGACTAGGTAAGGCAATATTTGAACATTCTGGAGAAGAGATTATCTGGAAGTTAGAAGACATAATATTAGAGGTAGCATTGTGGTACACAATGTGCTTTACAAACTGATTTCATGCCACTGCCACTTCAGGCCCAGGAAGAATGTCTTGATAGTTATTTGGCTAAGAGAAAAGCTTATCCATTTATGGTCCTGAAAACCCAACAATCTGCTGTGTAGCAGGGACTCTCTTGGGGTGCATCCTCTTCGTTCACAGACTCTGATAGGGATGCTCTATCAGTACTTTTAATTTCATCCCAAATTATGAATGCTTTCAAATCTGAACAGCATTAAGGAGCTTTCTCACTCTTCCTGGCAGCTTGCAGTTCAAAAGTGTTAACTCAGGAATTTATTCTACAATGGATAATAAATGACATTTAGTGACATGATGGATACCCTGGCTTTGCAGTATATAGATGATCTCTGAATACAAGCCTTATTCCTTATTTCCCTAATATGTGCACAGATTGGTGTTGTCAGCAGTCTGTCTTCAGTATTTTGATTAATAATAATGTTAGTGTGGTGTTCTAAATTGAGTTATTGTTCACATTTCTGATCATATTTATGCTATTAGTGGGGTTTTTCTTCTTTTTAATTTAAACTTTTATGAAAGCATTGCATTGTTTACTTTCATAGGCTATGTTTTTTTCAAAATGAAAGTAAGATTATCAGGAGCAAAAATTACTTTGTTTCCTCTTTAACTGAGAAAATATGTTTTAGAGATTATTTTAAATCTTATCCTATTCTCCAGTCTACATGTCTGTAGTGAGGTTTTTCTTAGAACATACAATTAAGAAGTCACTGAACTGTCCCGTTGACACGAGGTCAGAGGACACACAGATTTCCCAAACAAGAACTAGTCCGGTTTTGGAGAGGTTATTTTTTGCAGTATGCTTCACATGAAGAACTTCCAGACTAATGACACCTAATGACCCATCAGCATGCCTTGCAGCCACCATGTTCTCACTCAATGCCAAAGATGTGGGATTTGAAGACGGCAGCTCTCAGCCTTCATGAATAAACAGGGTTATAAAGGCACAAGTCAAGACAGACTCTACAGGAGTTCAATAGCAAGACTAAAATAAGGAAACACCAAAAATGTGTTTGAGATGGGTCTATCTCACGTTAAGCACCCAAGAAGCCCTAGCAAGACCATGCTAGCAGTATCCACAGTCCCTGTTTAGCAAAGATCTGATTTCTTCAGGCTGCAGTCTTCGTAAGGCCACGGCGAGGGCAGGATTACTTTCTGTGCCCACTAATTGCAGAAATTTGCCCTCCAGCTTCAGGCATCTGAAGGGCATGATTCACAGTGTCAGCAGGAAATGACGGGGCTGTCATGCTCCTCCTGGCAGCAGGAGGAAAGATGATGCAAAAGCGAGTGAGAAGACTGAGGGCCGTGGGGATGACTCGACCATGAGGCTCTGGCACATCACAGACAAGCCATATTTTTATACATACAGACAGGAACAGGAAGTTCCGCCCCTCACCAGCCAACACCTAAAACTGTCAAGTGTCTTAGCTGTCTCACTGAGAAAGAAAGAGGAAAATGAATTTTGGAGCTGATTTTAATAATAGTTTCGCAAATCTATATTTTTTTTTTGTTTCTTCAGTCCTTAGGAACAGAACTTTTCTGCAGACCCAGGATGAACCATGTGTGGAAAACCTGACATTTTTCCTCAAACACACAAAAAGGAAAGAATGTAGAAATTGTATGAAAACCAGGCCCACTTTCTTCTCCCACTGAGCAGCAACCAACCACTCAAATCACTAAAAAAAAAACCAATCTGTAATTTTCCTCCAGATGAAGAGCACAGTGGCTTTTGATACATATGCACCTAACTGTGGCTTTCTGTGAGCACAATTAGTATCTCTAATGCAGCTAACAAAAGCAAAGCTTTTTAAAGACACAAAGCTGAAAAAAGGGATCTAAGGCTGAGCAGAGAGAGGAACAAAACGCAAAAGCGGCTCCAATGCTTAAGGCAACCTACACGCACACCATCTATAGATGAGTCTCTTGCTATGAAATGCATTTATATGGATCATTATCTTCACATGATACCTAGGCATTCCAGAGGCATTCAAGTGACCACATTATGCACGGCTCAGCACACCGCTTACGTACGCACGTGGGTGGCTTTAAAGAATCCTGAAATTATGTCAACACCATGGAGAAACAGGGGGCTTCCCATCCAAGGAGAGAAAGAACAGCAGAGAGTGCATGCAGAGGGCTGGGCCCATCTTATCCATTGTGCTGGACATAAAAAGCAAGACTCGTGGATAAAGTTAAAAACATGATTTTAACTCAATGGAGGACAGATGTCGAAAACATCAATCCTGCCCATATACAAAGGATTTCATAACCACCTTTGCTGTGCAGCTCAGTTCATACAGGGAGAAGCCAGCAAGAAAAAAAAAACAATTTAAAAAACTTTTGTGTAGGTGTGGGAAGGGGGAGATGGCTGTACAAGCAAATTGCTTTGTAAAATCAGCTGGTGAGGGGTTAGGGCTGAAACATGAATTTCTGTAAGCTCTGCAGTGCAGCAAAATCTGGGAACCACAGCAGTAAAAAAGACAGGTGGACTTGACTAGAAGTTGCCCAGTCATGTCCCTGTGCAGCTTCCTCATGGAAACTTCCACCTGGCCCAGGGGCCAGCTGGACCTCCTTGCCACTGCTAGGCACCATTTGATAGTTAGGAGACATTTTGCTACTCTAGCTGATTAGGAAATCCTAGAACTAAACTCTAAGAGCACTCTCAACTCCCATCTTACCAACCTCTGCCTCCCCAGTGTTTTTAAACCCCATTTAATAGAACCCCTTTAGACAGGCTCCTGCAGCCTGTGCCTGCATGGCACACATCTGAGGACAGGGACTGGCTCCGTGCTGTCACAGGGAACTAGTTCCTGCTCCCCGCTGATAAGGAAACACACTATACATTAATCTCCTTTTGCAATATCGCATAAAACCCTAATTACAACCTCATGCCTCCACAACAAACACATCACATTTAATTCACACACAAATGTCAGCCCTCAACAGATTTTTTAATGTGGTTGAGTTTGTAATTAAGGGTTTGCTTTGCTCGGCAAGTGAGGTATTAGGGTGTGACCATGGAGCCCAGCTCTACCACTATTTCCTGCAGGCTTTTCTCAGATATAAGCAAAACCAGGACAACTGACCAGACACATTGGGAGATCAACTGCATGGTCAGAGGTCTTACAAACCTACTTCTGGAACAGAAAACCTGATCAATAGAAATAACCAGACAAACACTTTATTTGAACACCTAGCAGATATTCCAGTCCAAGTAACCATTAATTCACATGTTTCTCCCTCTCTCTGTGTCATTTCAAAGAGAAACAGACCTATCTTTCTTCTTTTTATGAGTAGTTTAGAAACCCCAAAGAAACAATTAAGCAGGATATTTGGTGGTAGTGCTTAAAAAGATTTTTAAATTTGTAAAAGGGACACACAGTAGAGAGCTTACACCCATCAGTCACTCTGCCAGCAGCTGCCTTTCATTATCCTAACACAGATCAGTCCTGAAAATAGGAACTCAAATCTTATTCAGAATTCACAAGAGTCTTCTTCTGGGTTGGCAGTCACCTCCAAGTGCTCCGACAATCCAACACATTAACTTTGCTATTATCTAATGATCTTTGCTGGGAACACAAACAGAGCCACATGCAAAGTCCTTCAAGACCTCGAAAGACGAACATACCATGTCTACCTAACAACACTCAACTAAACTAAAGACTCGTGACCCACTGCAGTGCTAAACCCCATGAAAATCTTCCTATTCTTAGTTCTTCTTGCATGAACTGCATTCCCTTGTCTTCAGGATAACAGGGAGACTTCCAGGAAGTAGCAAATATAAACAATTCTTCCAGGTGTAATGATGTTCCAAGCTTCTCAGTTCTGTGGTGGAAACTGGAGAGAAGAGTCTTACATTAGCATATGGGATAAATTCACTGATTAGGCAAGAAAACATTTCAAATAAAGCAGGACACGCAGCACAGGCGATTTTTCACCTGTGCGCAGCCATGGAACAATTTTGAAATTACAAAGTTATCACAGTAAGTGGTCTTCTGGAATATCACGCAGCAGAAATGAACAGACTTCACATCACACTCAAGCAGACTGACCGTGACTGTGACTCTGGATAATCAGCCTTTGAGCTGTAACACGTGAGATGAATGAAGAGAATGTCACTGGAGAGGCATACAACAACACATACTGCCATTGTTAATCACATGAGATTCACCCTGTCATATCCAAAGCACTGAGGATAAGGAGCTTTTGGAATGCTTATATGGAAAATATTAAATTATGAATAAAACACTTTGCCATCAACGATGACAGTGAAGGAGGCAATATTTTATGTCAGAATTTAAGACCACAAAACCCCAAAATTTTTTAAAAGCCTCATTTTTATAAACCAAGTAATTAGATTAAACCAAATATGTAGTAAATATATCTTTAATAGATTTTATCTCATGTAATCATGAGAATGACAGGCAAGAATCTCCAGTTTTTGAAATGACAGACTTATCACAGGCTTAATTTCAATGAGCCCACTGGAAAATAAATACAACAGGAACATTTAGAAAAAAAATATTAGTTTGTAACTGTTCTTTGTGAAAAATATATCAATCAAGAAAGTGTACTTAAGATCTGGATATGAAGCAAAGTTATTGCATGCATGGCTGGGTACACTAAGAAAAGTTGGATCTGTGCTGTATAACAGCACAGGTTCTACACAGACAGCTGCACTCCTTCAAGCTGTATGGGAGATATTGGATAAAAGTCCAATCAATGACTGTAAGAAGGGAAGAGGCAAAAGGGTAGCACAGGCAAATTTAATTAGGTTCCTTGCCAGGCTTATGACATATATTACAGCAGAATTTATCAGCTGAACTGACCAAGGCTCCATTGTCCAGGAAATGGACTGAAAAAGTGCAAGCCTGTATCTCAAAGGCCTGTTAAGTTAAGAGTTATTAGATGAAGAGAACAGAGTAATAAAACAGTGGATGTGGTTATTTCTAGTCAATCAGAAGAGAAAATGACAGCCCTCAATCTGCTTATCTACAATCCATGATGCACTTCCTACAGGACAAACCAAACAGAAATTCTGCATTGAATCTTTTGGGAAATGTTCACCAAAATCACAGAAATCCACCAAGACTGGAAGTTATTTAAACCATTTTTTCCTTATTAGAATTATTCTGCATCTCTCATCTTCTACATGATTATAAATGTAGGTGAAACAATCATTACAAAAAAATCAAATTTCACCAGAACTATTGTGATTTTCCCACAATAAAGACACTGCCTGTAGTCACTGCGTCTTGAGTAAGGGACAGACACTTTTGGAGATTGCTTTCTTAGGCTGTTGGGATTTAAGTCTGCCAGGACATAAGCTCAAAGAATAGTATTGGCCTATATGATTGAGGCTAACACAGCCTTCAAGATCTAAAGCAGGGCTTAGCAAAGGCAGAGAAGGTCACTCTCTATATCTGGTATCAGCCTGGGAGCCAGAGTACCGGAAGCAAGGACAAAGACAGTGATGAAAACTGCCCCTCCCTAGAAGTCAAGTGCTTGGAACTGTTTCTCTCAGAAAGCTACAGCAGAATCAACAACGTGGAGCCTACTGACCAGGAGGAAAAAGAAAGGATGCTGCAGTCTTGATGCCCTTTTATCACACACTCAGAGTGCTGAAGCCACTGCCTCATAGGCTTTGCCATTAACAAAGGTGGTCTTTTCCTTCTTCCTTGCCTCAGTAAACATTACTGGTAACTAATCAGAAAATGTTTCTCAAGAAACCTTTACACTCTGAATAGCTTAGCAGAAATACATTAATTTCTGTTGACACAAATGCATACTGTCAGTGCAGGAACCCTACTGAGCAGCAGCAAGGCTCACTGTCCACACCCCTGACACCAGAGAAAAGAGACACGTCACGCTTGCCAGAAATATGTTGGTCTATGAGCATTATGCCACAGTGACAATTAAAAAAGCCATGATCAACACTCTCCCTAAAAATAAGGCAATTCAAAAATGTCACTTCTGTTGTCACAGTTGATGTCACTTAAGTGTCACTTGGAGTTAATATTAGACTAATCAAGCCAATTATAGAGTACTTATAGTATTTAAGAGCCTCTTGGATCTGACTTTTGATACAAAAATCTGCATATTCCTTGATGTTTTATGAATTTAAACCAGTTCAAAGCTCAACTCCAACAGAGCGAGGAGCATGCAAGGTGTTGAGAAAAACCCCTCAACTGTTCAAGCAGAAAATGCTGCATCCCTTTACCAGCCACAGCGGACTTTCAGCAGTGACTCAACATGAACAGCACTCTCACCACACACTGAGCCCTTCCAGCCCCTCTGCTGGGGTCTCACGAGGGATTGGCTTCTGCTGCTTCATTCCAGAGGCAGCGAAGGCTCACGGACAAACTGATGCTGACGGATGGAGATGCTCTGGCACACAGACACCTCCCTCACTCAGCAGGTACCCCAGCTCCTTGTTCAGCCACACAGCCAGGAGCACCTGGTGGCACACTGCAGTCCCTCTCTGTATTCCCACGCTGCAGTCCCTCTATCCCTGGGGATGAGGCTTGCCTGGAAACCTGCACGCTGCCGCTCCAGAGTCAGAAGAGGCACTTCAACACTCCCACTCATCTGCTGAGGAAGCAGAACTGGGCAGAAATTTTTCTGTGACATCTATTTTCTCCTTTCTTTAGTACGGAGGCTAATGAAGAGTTTCGTGTACACATAATTGTCATGCACAGCAGTTTAATCTCCCTACGCAGTGTCCGTGGTCTAAACACAAAGAAGATACATTGATTCTCATGAAAATTAATTGTTGGGGCATAAAACAGGCAGGAGGGAGGGACAGCGATCTTACTTCCTCCAGGAAGGAAACCATACCTTTGGAATAACAGGTGCCCTTGGGGGAAGGTCAGAGCAAAAGCAGCTAGTGTCAGGAAAGTGACTTTGCCTTTTAATAAAATGCAATTTAGTAAATGCAGACATGAAAGGCAAGCTGGTACAAAGTCACATTTTCTTAATTCCTTCAACCCCAAAAGGCAGCGCTCCCCTTCCTGTTAGAGCACCAAGTGCAGAGGTCTTGGAAGGAATGGACACCAGAGGCTCTACCCAAAGCAGTGTCTCCAGCCCTCTCTCACACATAGCCCAGAGCCCCTTTCTCCTGCAGAGCCAAAGGCTGTGCCCCACAGCCAGCCTGGAGTCCCTGCTCCGACTCCTACAACATGCCAATCGTTCCCCAACTTTTTATGGGTGACAAATGGGTGAATTCACTATTTCACAGAGGAGGAATCAAAACTCACTACATTGGCCAGTTTTATTTTCAAAGGGATGGGTGTTTTGAATATTTGCAGCCATCCTCAGGGAGACAAATGGGTTGTCCATGGAAAAAGTGGACAAGGGTGTACGATACAGGCATTTATCATGCGCACATTTATAAGCTGTGTGTGCTTTATGGCATAATTAATCAGTAGTTGTCTCCTAGTCTGTACACAAATGCAGCCTCCCATCCTCCCAGGCACATTCGATAACTGATTTATCTCCTCCTGCAATCCAAATAATCTTGTCCCTGTGGAACAGCCTGGATGAAGTAATTCAAATTCCCATGCGTGGAAACTCAAAAGGGACACTGGAAGTGCTGTCCTTGCACATCCTTGGCACCTGCACGTTGAAACCCTGCAGACTCCAAGGTGCATCCACCTCCACTCTGCCACATGTACACACAGAAATACATGTAAGACTGTGTATATCTGACTTGAGCAAAAGAGAAAGAATGGGAAAATTGCATCCTCAGGGAATCACTGCTGCTCTTCAGCTCTCACCACCAATGCTGCCTCTTTTTGTACCTGGTCCTGACTCTTAGGAGCAGGAAGCCAGTCACAATCCAGAGAAAAAGCAGCCCTCCTTCTGAGATCACTCAATTAGAAGTCAGGAGCCACAAAACATACAATTGCAAAAAATATAACAGACAAATTTGGGGGTTTTCCCTGTGCAAAAATTCGCATTTGTATCATACACAGAAAAAAAAGTATGCAGTGTGATGTAAGTGCCCTCTTTGTAATTATAACTTGCCACATTTTCACGATTTCTTACTCTGTATTTACTATTCTGTTTTGCTGCTGCAGAGTTTCCTCTATTGCAATCAGTGTGGGTGTCTGGAGTGTGAGCTGTTAAGATTTCTGCTCCTCCCCTCACATCAATATGCTGGCAGTTATCATAAGCAGCTACAGTACAGATCCTGGTTAGAGATTTGCAAGATCTCACACAAAAATGTAAGAGTTGCTAGGTGGAAGAATTATTTTTCCCTTTAACAGAAAGTTTAAGGAACATGGACATACAATTTAATGGGAATAAATAAACAAAAAGAAAGTGCAAATTCTTTGTGGGTTTATAAGCCTAATGTAAACAAGACAATGTAGTGCAGCATCCACTGAAACATCATTCTTTAAAATTAATTTAGAGGAGAACTCAAAGGACTTGGAAAAAGCAAAGAATGCATGTTATGCAGAGGCACTACACTCACATACAGCAAAGGAAAAGATATCCCCTGCTTTTCGGAAATATCCTTTCCCTTAACATAAAAACTAAATAAAAAGGAAAACCAAGACAATTTTAAAAGAAAGAGACCTGTATATTTATATATATTTGTATATACTGCTCTATATCAGCCCATAATTGACCTTGCTCTGCAGACAGTCACTTACAAAAGGTTAACTTCTCATGAAATCAAGAGGGCTCAGACAAAAATAAAATTATACTTTTTCAGCAGAGGCCAAATCACAGCTTGTCATATAAAGCAGCCCCACATTTCCTTCTATTTTGCTCCCTTCTTGTGGATGCCTCACAAAGCACTTCCATTTTTCACACGGGCGCACCCAAAGTTCAGATAAAGAGGAATCCTGCAATTGTTCTTCTTTATTTAGAAGGCATGAAACACACATCAACACAAGATAAAAAATTCTATGTTCTTTAGGGAGCATTAAAGAGGAGCAGTGCCGGCAGCTTATGTACTTTTGTGTGTATTTTAACTACAAAATACCAGCACACAGGCATTCCTCAAAGAACTTGTGTGAATTTTATCAATGGATCATTTCCAGTCCCTCCAACACTTCATCTCTGCCTTCAGCAACTAATGAGTTAAAGATGATAAATACCATTAACAAAGGAAAGAGGATCTTTCCTTTGTTTCCCAAAGAATGCAGAAGCCTGAATTCTGGCAATGTATTTTTATATCCAGCGAAGTTCCCTAAGCGGACGATTTTGCTTCTAGCTTTGTTTATTATCCGACCTTAAAAAAAATTATGCTTTGATTATCCAGACAGCAATCGTACTAAAAAAAGTAATTAAAATTTTTATTTCCTATTACTGATTGTATCAATGTGTATATTTTCCTCTTGTAGAAAAATAAGAGGGAAATGTACACCAGCACCTCAAAATCCATGTAGTCTGACTTCATTTCATGGTGAAAGTCTTACCAGGGCAAAGGAGAATTATATATAAACTCAATCATGACCAGTGATTAAATATTAAGCCACTGCATCTGAACAGAATTTCAGACATTAAATTTGCCACTGATAATCCAAAAGGGGCCCAAATAAACCATGCATTCCATAAACAAAAAAACAAAAAACAAAACAAAAAAAAAGGTTTTAGGTTTGTTGGTTTTGTGTATAAATTATAAAACACAAAGCTTGGTCCTACCACCTCTCCTTATGCTGGTTAATGTTTAGGTCTTCAATTAATTCTGGAGGGATTGTTTCACAGAGTCAGGAGAAAAGGATGCATTGAGCACTAACAGCAGTCATAGCTTCACACAGCAATTTCAAAAAGAAAGGTCTCAATGATACAAATATTGTATACATTCATTACAGAATTTACTCAACAGACTATAAGTCAGCAAAATATCAATAAAAACCATTGACTTAAGCATCTGCTTAAAAACACAGAGCATTTTATTGTTCTTTTGAACCTGTCAGTTATGAGCCTTATTGACCTTTTCTGTAAAGAGGGGGCAAATGTTGTGTGTTATCCAGCAAACAAAATTACCAGAAGCAACGGACAGCAAATTTTTCTAAGAAAAATAGCTCTATTTTAAAAGTTATTTGCAAATATGTGGTCACATTTTAAAATTAAATCCATTTAACTAGTAAAATCTGTGCATTAGTATTTGAAGTCTAAATGATATTAGCATTACACTGGAATTCTATCAGAAAGATAAGAAGAACAATCAATGTATTAAAAAAAGACAGCTATCTGCAAGTATAGCCTGGACTAATAAAAGGGAAGAAACCTAAAGTTTTATATGAACCGCAGTTTCGCTTGTAAATCTTTTTTCCCCTCCTTCAAGTTTCATATACGTTAAATAATTTAATTTCAACCTCTTAGCTTTGTTAGAGAAAGAAAACATTAGAGGAAGAAATGTTATAAGTATTCATGCTTTTAAATTATGCCATAGTCAAGGTGTTAGCATGGGGTTCACAGCCCAGTTTAACGCAGTTCTGGCCAAAATCACGAGATATCATTTCAAGTGAGGCACCTGGTGTGGCAGTGCACACACTCAAGGGCAGTGTCTCAGTGTGGAGGAGAGAAGAAAGCAATACAGAAAGGGGTTTTTAAGCATAAGGTAAGTCAGAGGCAAATTGCATTTTAAGTTTTCAGTGAATGTGGGGGAAGAGTAAGGTCCATCCATTCCACTCGGAAGGCTGCCTGCTGAAATCCCATAAACTGGCTTACACAGCACTTCCAAACACAACCTGCTCACACCTCTGCTGTTTCCTTCTACCTGATGTACCCTTATCTTGCTGACAAAACAGATGCAGCCTGGTTCTCAGCTGAGGGGTTTCTGTAATGTATACAGCAGACATCATGCTTCCCTATATAATACGCAGTCAGATACTGTTGGTCATTTGCATACATAGTAATGGAAGAATAAAAAAGGCAGGGAAGTAACTGCTCTGTCTCTTGCCTTCCAAGGAGTTACAATACCTTTCTGCACATTTCTAAACTTTCAACTGTGAAAACGCAGAGGGTGGAAGCAGCTGAAAAGGATCTGGACCCCATACCAGGATTTTTTCCCCCCTGCACGTCTGTGACAAGCCAGCAAAAGCGCATACCTCTACATTTAAATACCAATAGGAAGACTACATTGCAAAGGAAGTGCACACAAGGACAGATGTTCACATGTCATACTGGACTGGAGGCAAACCTAAACCTTTATGATAGGAATACATCTGATACAAAACCAATTATAAAGACTTTTTGTCATACACTGCGACCACTAATATTTTATCACTACTTTTGCAGAGTAATCTGCAATTAAAGAGATAGCATAAAGAATGAAATATTTTTAAATCCTTCTGGTATAACCCACCCCCTGAGTTAAATGCTGACAGCTAGAGAAAGAACACACAGATCTGTCTATTCAGAGGCAGCAGCGTGAACACGTTCAATTAAAAATGCGAAGCATCTTGAAAAAGGGGGTATGGCAACTACATCTCCCACCAGGAGCCAGACCTCACCTCAAGTGATACACCGACGTGTTCTTGCAAGGTGGAATACTTCTTCCTTCCCATGACCAAAAAATAAATAATAATAATTAAAAAAATTAAAAATCATCTGCAGAGGAGGAAACACTTACCTTAATTTCTTTTTTGGGGAAAAAAATTAAATATATGAAGGAAAGAGCCCGGCTGCAGCACGTTGAGCAGCACAGACGCGTCTGAGGAGAGGCAGGCGGCAGCGAGCGGAGCCGCGGGAGCAGCGGGCGAGCGAGGCAGGGGCGGCGGTGGCCGAGCCCCTTTCCCGGCGGCAGGAATGACAATGCGCCAACACCCCCGCCACGGCACAGCAGGCAACTGTAGCCAGGAGACAGAGGTGCTCAAATTAGAAAACCGCTGCCAGAGGAAATAAACGGGAACCACAGCGACCCCCTCGACCCCAGCAGCTATCAAATCCGGGAAGATATAGTGCACATCTGTTTTACGAGGCCCCCGGGGAGCTCCAACTCCAGCTACTTACCCTGTCTGCATTATTAATAGATGTTAATGGCGCCATTATATCGGAAAGAAGCCTCCTCCTCTTTATATTATGGAAATTGCAAAATTCCAAGTTAGGTTTGTTTGAGGGTTTTTTTAATTTAAAAAAATTAAAAATTAAAAAAGAAGAGGAAAATCCTACACACCATGAAGCAGCAAACAGCTTCTTGGTCCTGCAAACTGCAGAGCTGCACCTTCTCCCTTCACCCTTGCCTTCCCCAGTTATCCCCAATATACTGATTTGATAGACAAAATCGATTCAAAGCAGCAAACAACTGCAATAAAGCAAACATGCAGACAAAGACTTCCTGCCATAAGGCAACTCCTGAATACACAATTTTCTTTTTAATAAGGTTCTGAAATTTTTCAGCTAGAGCGCATACATTTATTCCCATGCAAATGATGCAGTATAAAGAACAGCACAATCCCACACCATTCAGATTTTTCTTACCTAAATACATAGCTTATTTCTTCAGCAGAAGTTATCTGTCACCTCAAAAAGTATTATTTAGACTGACTCGACGATAAAGTATCTTCTGTCAAGTCTTTGATTTAGTTAATGAATAAAGGAATGTGATCCTAAAGTATCCCTAGGCTGTATTCTGTTCATGCCTGGATTTCCTCTGAGTCCATTCATCCTCAAGGTAGGTGTACTGCAGTCATGCACCAAAGTGTCAAAAGACCTTCCACAAAAGATATTGACCTATTTTAATCTGATCCATGTATAAATGCAATGGAGCCACCACTGGGAATAAAGTGAACCAAAGATGTATTTTTAACCCCTTTATGGCACCGTATGCAGCAGGAACAAATGCACATCAATAACAAACATACCCTCAAAGACTGTACGAGAATGCAGTTTGCTTTAACTGGATCTCCTCCACTGGTGTTAAGTGTCATGTGAAATGCTACTGCTTCTCAGAGAGCCAGGCACATCTCTGCACTCTAGCATTGCTATCAGATAATTTTTACAAGCCTCAAACAAATAATTTAAAAATTAAAAAAAAAAATAATTCTGGAAATGCCAAAAGAGTAGGCTTCCCCAAGTCAGCTTTTACTCTGCTACACAAGATACCAATTTTAATTCAAATAGAAAAAACAAACCACCTCAACGCCTCAAACTGCAGAGGGGAAAATAAAGAAAAAAGCCATACTTAAGGATGGAAATACCCCAGCATTAATTGCACGATGAAATTTTTGCATATGTGGGGGTAGGCTGGGGAGAGCGAACGTGTCAAGAATCACCTTCTTGTGCTGCAGATGCATGCTGCAGCTGTTTGCTGGCTTCCCACAAATGAATGAAAAGTGCCGCTAATTCTTCCAAGACAAATGTAACCGATTGGCTTTGTTGCCTGCTCGCCTCTGTGGCTTTTGAGACCACGCAAGTACGCTGCAGACACAAAATCACAGGGTCTGGCTGTATTAACTGAATTACAGACAGCGCTGATGTGATCATCTTCATCTCTCTCTCGCGCTCTCTAATTATTTATCCAGATCAAGCCTGACTGCTGGAAAATTAGCTCTCTACAGGAGGTAACCGAGCTGAAAGGTTCTTTTTACCAAGAAATGATGGGCTGGCCTCTAGCAGTACATATGCCAGTGTGCAGTTGTAAGGAAATGTCACAAGATGTAAATTTGCAAGTAGATTTCTCATCCTCCCAGAAAAGGAAATAAGACATTTTTAGAAGATATATATATATACACACACACAGACATACAAAATAAGTAAACGTCCAAATGCCTGACCTCGAATTTAGAAGAATTTATTTAAAATGGAAAGAGAGAAAATGTATATTGGGCACATCTCCTTTTCATTGCTTTACACAGTCAGTCCCACTTGCCTGTCTATGGCAAGTTCATAGTATTTCACTTGTGCAGGATTTTCACTTCTTGCCAGCAGATGCAATGAGACCAAGTTTTAGTTCCGATGCTTAGGGGGAGAAAAGACAGCAGGATTTTAGTCACTGAATCAAACCAACCCACAGCAGAATGAACAAAACAAAAAACCAGGATAGTAGGGGTTTTTTTAAGCTCAAGATACCATTTTAGCCTGCAGCAATCTAAAACCAACTGTGAATGTAATTTTTTTTTTTTTTAGTTAAATAAATGGAAAATAAAAAGTGTTAAAGCTGTGAGACAAACAAGGGTAGTTTAAAAGGAATAGCTTTGAAATTATTTTGCAATTAGCGAGACTGTCATTACAAGTCAATTTACTGTACTGCACGCATATATGGATGTACACGCTTTTAATACACGTTAATGCACGCTTTGGTCCAATTCTAGTCACATGTAGGCCAGCATAAATTTTAGTGCTAGAGAGCTTTAACTTGCCATTTGAAGCATTAAACACAAAAACCATGGACGTTAAAACAGCGCAGCAGTATGAAGCAAACATACTGATTTTGATAGCTACAACCTTTGGAACTTAATTTTTCGGAAAGCAAAAAAGAAGCAGATTCCAGGCTCAATCCCTTTGCTTGCTGCACTTGCAGCAGTTTCAGCACGTCAAGCCTTCCTCGATCTTTTAATTGCATTGGGTGTTATGCATGCCAGGGATGGGTGAGAATAGTTGTCAACCCACCTGACTGCAGAACAAAGAGCATTTTTTCTTCCAGCATTTGTTACTGATGCTTGAGCCACACCCTGTGTCCTTACAGAACATGCTCTTTCTCACATTTTCCTTTTTCCTACCCACACAGAGAGACTATTTCTTCCCAATAATAAAATAATAGTCATTCCCTAGAATTACTACCCTGGGTTTCACCATTTTTGGAATCTCCTGTGGGTTTACTTTTAAGAGACCAAGGAGGACTGCGGGTGCTGCTGTGTTTTCCACAGTGTGGGGAGTCCCTGAGCTGGGATGCCTCAGCATCCCACAACCTGGCTCCCCTTGACCTGCTTGGGATGGTGCTGGCAGATGAGGAGCCTCACCCTGCTCACCTAGTCGCAGAAGAGGGAGGGCACAGCCTCCAGAGCATTTGAGGGCAGAAAAATTTAAAAAACCCTAACCAAACAACCAATCAAAAAACCCCAAAACCTAATGCTACAACAAGAGGGAAACCCCTTGCCTGGCCCCCCTACCCACCAGCCCCAGGGACCTCCCCATGGGGTTGAAATGCTCTGGGTGGCATTAACCCCTAATAGCTATTTGCCAAACCATGTGCTCCCTATCACACCCCCTCAAATCCTCCATCAGCTGGCAGTTTGCAAGGTTGAACTCCTCCTGGTCTGGCTGGTCTGCTGCTCTGCACAAAGACCCTTTTGCCTTTCATTTTTTTGCCTACATCCCCATTAGCACTGCAAATCACACACGCTGGTCTCTCCAGAATCAGACAGGAACAAGACTCCTTGTAGGCTGGCTACACAACACATAGAAATCTACCATGTTTTTTGCAGGTTTGTATAAAGAGGCATATTCCTGACTGGATCTATTTCTAAAATGACCAAGCAACATAAAGCTAGATGGAGACCATGCAAAAACTGGTACCCGCAAGGCAACTGACATCCCTTTTCCTGCCTGCCTGAAAAAATCTCCTCCATCACCTCAATTATCTTTTCCAAAAAAGTCTGGAGGCAATCAAACACCACAGCTTATTAATGAGGTGTAGAAACAACTTGGCTGTGTTTTTGGTGGCTCCATACCAGCGGGTAGATCTTAAGCATCTTTAGAGTCAACAAGGCAGCCCTGTCCCTCCGCATTTCCTGAGGCAAGTTACACTTGCTGACCCAATAAATGCAGCAGGAATGGTGGCTTTCACCACGTTTCAGGGCAGGTGGAGTTAAGGAATGGTATGATTTAGCCTGGGTTATTTTTGCAAGCAAGAGTAGAGGGATTCCTTTTTTCCCTGTTTCCCCGACACAGCACGTGCACGCAATGTGCTTCCCAGCCAGTTGTCCAAAACAGCTTAACAAGCAATGCTATGGCCTCTGTGAGGTTTAGTGTAGGGCTTTCTTGTTTTAAAAAGAGCTTTTGTTCAGCTGTTCCTTGGTATTTGATACGTTATCATCCACCAGCTACGCACCACCGAAGAGAAGCCGCGAATCGGCTGTGGCGATTTTTCGGGCTGTGGCAAAATTCTGCATCAAACTGAAAACCATTTGACGCAGAATCAAAGAAACTGTTGCCACTTGAACCTTCAAGATGCAGAAAAATAAAACCCTTTTAACTTTTGATCACATGATTCTTGAATAACCAGCAAATCCCACTTTAAAAAAAAAAATTAAAAAATCTGTATATCCCTGGACACGTTAGACTGCCAACTGCTGAATGTTCTCGTTACTATTTTGAAATAGGGTGTGGGTGGAGGTACCTACTAAAGCTTTCTACAGCTACTGCCACTATTGCTGCTAATGGAGTAGGTGTTTCCAGAAATCCCTGCTCCTAAGGAGAAGCCTGAACTTGCATCTGCGCCTCTGCTGGGACACACTGACGACAGGAGCTTCTTGCACCATCTGTTATTTGCATCACCGCTGCATGGGGATGCCAGCCTGTGACAGCACCCAGACCTGCTGCAGGCACGGGGAAGAAGATAAGCCATGACGAGAAGTCACCAAGACTGGGATGGCCACTGAGAAACAGGCAGGCAGCAGTGTGTGTGACACTGACATGACTGGGCAGGATCTGGAAGTCACCATGAAAAACCCCACACTTTCCACAGGAGAGCAGACTAGTGGCTTTTAAGGCACCTTGCTGGTGAAGGCATCACAGTATGGGAGGAGGAAGGACTCTCACCCCAGCTCTCCAGGCTTGCTCCACTGTGAGCTGCCACACTGTTCAGTTGAGCCTCACCTGGATTTAACATGGAGTGGGCACACATAGCACAAAATCAGCAGCTCCTCCCTCCTCATTTGATCCAGAGGTCCTGCCTGTATCTCTGGGGCAGTACAGCTACCAGACAGCAGCAGAGCTTTCCCAGTGCACTCATCTGTGCAGCACACTGCACCCTGCCCATCTGCACTCAGATGGAAGTGTCTGCTGAATTTTTGTGGAACCTTCAACTTGTTTTCCTAACACTGTTGGATTATCTTTTAAACTGATCAACCCTGCTCAAGACTTAGGCAAAGGGGTTTTACACAGTCACTTTATGTCACTGAAACATGTCTGAAGGAAAACCAGGAGGTCCTCCAGAGTACTGACACTGCATGAATAGGTAACAAGCTCTAAAATAAAAAAAAAACTACAGAGCACCACAGCTCTCCATTTAAACAGAGATGTGAATATTCAGCACCTTTCTTAGAGATGCTCATGTTGAACCTGGGCAGTTTATCCACTTTTTGGCATAGTAGCTGTACCTGCTGAGACCAAAAGAAGAAAACCAGCAGATTTTAATGGGAGTAGAATTGAACTAGCAAGTACCAGGACTTGTTAGTTTTTAGATTACAAGTGTGCTGATAATCCCATTACCATTCAACCTTTGCATCCCTCAAACAGGCTATTTGTTGCCCAGCTGGACACCAGCTTCTGGCACAGAGACAACAGGAATATGCTCCCAGGTTCCCTGTACCTGGTGCACCCACCAAACCTGCAGCACCTGGGTGATCCACCAGTTTCCTTTTCTGACATATGCTGCATCTTCCCTCTCAGAGAACTCACCTCCCACTGGCCTTCCCTGGAAGGAATCTTAATCCTTCTGACCTTTCTGAATACAAGTCCTTCTGCTCTTTATTTTCATTAATAATCCCTATCTCCAGTTATGGCCAGGCACACTTATTTTTTTCCACTTCCCATCCTTCAGGCAAATTTCAAGCCTCCGTGCAAGGTTGCAAAGTTGTTGCTGTAGGTCTTTGGGAGTTTTTACCTCTCTCCCAGCCTCCTTTACTTCCTCTGAAATCGCTTTCCTAGTTAAAAAAGCCTGCAAGCTGTTTCTTGGGCATACCCAATCCTCCCATCACTTTGTCAGGAGCACTGGACTGTCTTTTACAGTCAGAGACAGTGATGATAAATGACAGCCCCCATAATCCAGCAAGTGCTGCTGTCCACGGGCAAAAGTCACAGGCAGATGTGGAGCCTTCCCACTGAGACCACCACAGAGGGAAAGAGGGCACATCACTCACAGCAGCAAATCCCATCCTCACTGCGGCTGCTCGGCTCCAAGCAGTGCCAAAGCCCCCTTTGCAGGCTACAGAGCACACTGTGCTTCCAAGTTCTCTTGCCAGCAGACTTTGTTTTCACTTAAAACACAAAACAAGGAAAAAGGCATCTTCCATTATCCAAAAGAAGGCTGCATGCAACCCTGTACACTCCCCATTTCAGCAGCTCTGATATTGACAGCCAGCTGGATAATGCATTCAAGCACTCTGGGGATCAAACCCTTTATCCAGGAAATCTGTCCCTGTTTGCTAAAGGAGCCCCTGGTGGGTTAGGAAGCAGGAGTGCCAGCCAGAAGCAGACTGCCCTTCTTGCAAAGAATCACAAACATCTTTACAAATATTAGACCTCCCAGCATGCCTGTAAGATGTCAATAAACATCATTTCACCCAAGTCTTTGCTAAAAAAGCAATGCTAGAGGGAAGCTTATCTGTGTGTCCAAGGTCAGGCTTGGCATCTGTGACAGATTGAGCTGTCTTAAGTCCCTGCACATCCAGCCTTCAATTCTAGAATTAGACACCAGGCAGTGGCTCTAACTTTAAAAGAAGAAGAATTGAAGGAAAAGAAAAAATTTTCACTGTCTAGCTGGAGACCCACTGGAAGACCTGAAGAGCTTGTACTTCTGACATCAGCTGCAACACCATCATCTCTTTTGGGAGCAAGCTTTTCCCTGCCAGTGCCAGCTCCAAGCGCCTCAGGCTGTGCCCATCTTCAATGGCTCTCAGAACCAGTAACAAACTAGACTGGGGTGGAGGGAAAGCAGGCCATAACTCACACTAGCAGTGTGGGTTTTTGTCCAGTCTTCTGTCTAGTCTTTCCTTGGCTCCCTTGGACCTGCACATCAGCCAAGAGCAGAGACGTAAAGCTACAGCCACCAGCATCTTCACCAATACCATACCTACCACAGCATGCCAAAAGTGTTTCTGCTGGATTCCAACGAACCTGCAAGCCCTTAATGGTGACTTGTAAGCAGAGCTAGTGCTGAAGCACTGGTACCTGCTCTGGCACAGCAGAGCTGAGGATTGCCTGTGAGCAACTGTATGACATGTGTGGCATCAGCCACTGAGTGCTAGATTTTTCTTTCTTTAGGCTAGACTAACCCTGTTCTGGTAAGCTGGCTAACTCTAAATCAGAAAGCAGGTGATAAAAGGCTCTTTTCTGGTGCCTCTTGCAGACCCTCCTCTCTCAGGAAGATGCTGTGCCAGGGGAAGGTGACACTAAGCCACGATGCGGCCGCCAGCGGGGAACGCCTCGCTTGACTGCAGTCAACAGCACCATTCCCCAGGCAGTGCTTTTGGTCTCTGCCTTGCTAATATTTGTTTTAGGAGGTCCTGATGAGTCAAGCTGCTCAGGATGAAAGTCCACAGCCTGCCGGCAGTGTGAGTGAGAACAGGGAGCCTGTGCTAACAGACGATGCCAGGAGTGCAAGGTGCACCTCAGCCGAGCTAACGGGACCACGAGCCAGCAGCGATGACTCGGGGCAGAGCTCACTGCTGTAAGCCCAGCCAAGAAAAAGTTAGGCAGCCATTTTCCTGCAGTGTGCTCCAAAACTGTCTGCGGCATCATTGCCTCGATAGTTAACCAAAATGAAAATTTACAACCTTTTCTTTCCCCAGTTTCAGTCTAAATCTAGACTAGATCAGTTTTCAGAAGCATTGTAATTTAAGCTCACACTTTAGTAAATCCTTAAAATTAACAATTTCTTATCTGTCAGCCTCCATGACAAACATAGGTTTTCAACAGAAAGAACAGCCAAAAGACTCAGCCAAAGCTATTCATCCCCAGGTGAGATCCACAGTGGGAAGTGTGACCCATCAGGACACCAAGAAACTCAAGTCCAGCTTTGCAGCTTCCTGCACATAAAGCCTGCATCTTCCTTCAGGACTTACATCCTTCACATAAGTAAGAGAAATTAAATCTATTCACCAGGGAAAGCAGTCTTTCACAAAGAAAAGAACCACATTTTTTTCCTCATCTCTACCATCCTTGCTCAGATTTGTCCCTTTTATGCGTCAAGAAAAATTAAATTCCAAATTTCCAAGAATTAACAGCATATTGCTGCATTAGAGAGGACCACAATCACTACAAGGGATGAACAGCACAAGTCCACAATAGCAGCTGTGGCTTTATATCAGCTAAAGCGATCACCATTTGTTTTTCTTTATCTTGAAATTGATGGGTTTGCTTTTAAAGTTCAAAAATATTAAAATGGGATCAGACCCTTCAGTGGAAATAAAACAACAAAATCCAAGTCTCTTGGTTTGTTTGAAAAGGCCAAACTTCTTCCAAAACACTCCTAATTTTAATTGATTTATATGCTAGACAAACACTTAAAAAGAAAAAGGAACAGGCTCCCAGCTATTTTTCCACCCAGTAAGACCCACTGGGCAAACAAACTCATATCCATTATTTACCTTGGGGCAGGACCCCGACTCCTTAACCAGGTTAAGGGCCCCATTGTGTTAATCTTTACATTGGTCCAGCGCAATGTGCCTCATAATTAAACAAAGTAATGTCAATCCCTCTTTAGTAAGGGGCTGGGATGAATGACACCGACCCCCTCTTCCCTGTGGTATAATCTGCCACCTCCTATAAATGCTGCCATTCGTCTTTCCTTCAGATGCATTGCAGGAGTATTTCCATATAAGCCTTATTATAATAAAAACGACAGTGTGACAAACAGCTTTGCAAATAGGTCTGCTGCTCCAACAAAGCACAGACACAACACGCTGATCTGCAGCAATACCCTGCAAAATTCACAAGTGCTACTAGTTGATCTGAAATCCAGTAGATTTAGGTGGTTGCTTTATCTTCTTCATCACGACACCTATTTCCTCAGACAAAGCTGAAGAAGTAGAACATGTGCTCAGTGCCTGCAACTGTTCCCCCAATCCCTTCCTTCTCCTCCCCTCCAATTTACATTGATTACAGGTTTCAAAGTGTTAGAGATTCATTTTTAAGTTCTGTTTAAAATGCTGATTTTTACTTGTTTTCTTTTCATCTAGATCAATAATGCTCAGATGATAAATATGTACCATTTACCATTTATACTTCTTCATCTTATTGAATATCCCACAGCAAGCCTAAGAAAAAATCAGTTCCTGGATAGCACTTACATTTCCCCTCTCTAGCCTATTCCCTGTTTTATCTATAACACAATACATGAGTCTGAGTGTGTTCTATTAACGCAGACACCCGTTATAACATTCAGACATTAAGTGCAGCAGAAAGGAACTGCATTTTAAAACGTTCACTGCTCATTAAAAAGTTTGTCTAATTTTATGATGACAGTTCAGCACATACATTATTCTCTGTGAAACAGTGCCCCAGTGTTAAGACATAACCACATCAGTTTTCTATTCAGTCTTCGAGGAGAGATGAGAAGCCACCATTTTCTTTTTGATACATGCAAATTAAATTGTTTGTCTCTACGGAAAGTGTAAACCACAGAGAATTCTGCATTTCAGTGGCGATACTGTCACCTAGCATTAAAAACAAGTATTAATTTGTAAATCAACCTTCTCAATCGTGTTCAAAGGAAGTAATTAAGCATTTAATGTACTAACAAACCAGCACAAATATTAGTTCTGTTTCCAAGGTATCTCACAACCATATAAAATTCCCCTCACGCTGATGATCTGCATCAGAACAGACTCTTGTACACCATTTTCAATAGATGCAGGGTTACCAGAGTCTTGCAGAAGCTATACAATTTATACTGTTTCAAATTTAGCAACACGTAAATAGCTGCTTACACATATCTGGGACTATTAGTCTTGATTTTACATTCTAGAGTATTAAAAAACAACAGCGTCTTACCAGTATCCTGCTTACTAAATGCTACAAATTCTTAGTCATGCAGTATTTTCAGCGTTTAAAAAAAAAAAAAAAAAAAAAAAAAGCTCAAAATAATTTTTCCAGCAAGAGCATTTAGGAATGCCTTACTTCATTAAAATAAAGTTTTAAACAATGTCTACATTTAACTTACATAATGCACTGGGTTTGCTGTAATTATCTAGTAATTCCAACTATTCAGTAATACGGGAGACTTAAAGCACAGCTTAGGAACAGGAAGATTTGTATTTTCCAGGAACCCTGTGAAACTCTGGTGAAGCTAATTCATTGCACTGACAAGAAAAGAAACCTCAAAACCAGTCAGGCAAAGTAGTTTAGCAGCTGTATACAGGGCTTTTCTTTCGCTCGAGGCTTTAATAATTTCAACAGGCACAATTTCACAAATCATCTTTCAAACTCTGAATAGCCATGCTGCGATAAGAACCAAAGCTGCAAGAGTCGTGGCTCTCCAGTAATGCACAAAAATCCCGATATACAGGGTGGCGACTGAAAGATACATTCATTAACTTTGTTTTCCTGGCTTTAAAAAGGTCAAGTGGGATGCTGATTGCCAGTCAACCACTTTTTTTCAGGCATTTTTATTAGACAAAAGGCTTACAGTTAGCACTGCATTGTGCCCCACCCAGCTGGCTGAGAATTGTCATCTTCTCACTCCATTAGGCTGTAGGGCTGTATCACAATTTCCTAATTAAGCATTCCCTCCGATACATGTGTCTACCTTATAAACACACTCTGTTCTCTCCCTCCCCTCCTAAATAATCTTTTGGCAGGTCGGACATGAGGAGAAGAAAAAACAAACCCATGAATGAAACAATGAAGGAACAGAATAGTACTGACCTTTTCTTGTAATAACGTCTTGCATCTCTCCCTCCCTTGCTGGTTTCTTAAACTAGGAAACCACTTCTTTAAAAATTAATTAAGGGAAAGAAAAAAACCCAACCCTCATTCAAAACACCCACTCCTCCCCAAAACGAGGCAAGCCTATATCGGTCAATTTTTAATTCTAAATATATTTCGAAAAAGGATTTTTCCACGCACACGTCCTGCATCAACCTCACTCTATCTGCATATGACACATCAAATGCAATGGGTAAAATAAGATGAAGTAAATAGTACTCTTCTCTTGCCTTGCACCATGCAGATACACTGACACTATGCAAATGGACAGTATGTGAAAAGAATGTTAAAAACTTTATACTTATGAAATCTAGGTTTTGATGAGATTTTCAATAAACACAAATTTAACCATTCATAAGAACAGTAAATGACAAGTTTATCATGAAGGAATGTAATTTACTCAACTCCTGTTTGTGCGATTTGAGGCAGCCATACCTTATCACAAAATACCAAGTACACACTGTGAGAGAATATCGAAGACACTGCTAGAGTCCAGAAAACATTTTCTGTTTTCAAAACAATTTAAAGTAATGGAATATTCTCCCAGGTCTCCCCACGTACACTCAGTTTAACTAAACTCCTCATCTGTCTTTTAAAGTGCAAGCCTGACTAACACTGGCCAACAATATTATGCTAATACAAGTCAAAATAGAATATCTCTTAGCTTGATGGACTAAAGGAAAACAGTCAGGTAGGACACAGTTTTCATGAGAAGGCCCAATTCTCTCCTTTCTTCTATTTTTAAAACTTATCTTAGGAGCCATTATTTCTCCCCTCTACAGCATCTTTTAAAAACCTCTCTTACATCTCCAGACAGCCATCATGCAGCAGCAAGAGTTTTCAGAAATGTGGACTTCTTTTCAAGATAAAAATATAGGGATATTGCAAAGAAACCTTACTTCTTGAACTAGTATTTCCCAGCATGTATTTGACAGAATCCTATTAACCCACAATTACTTAACCTGTGGTGAAATGTGGCCAACTCTTCCCTTCTGAACGAGCATATAATATGTCGATGTTTCATGCTGGTAAGACAGTTTTAATTCTTATTACATTAAAAAGGCTATTTCCACATTAAATAAGTTGAATTCGTTACCATACCTTACTTATGCTTTGCAGTTTCCATCTGTTCCTTGACTGTTGAGTGGTATTAATGGAATCCTTGGGGTACCTACCTTCCAACATTTTAATGGCTCAAGTAAGGCCATAACATTGTCACAAATTATTTGAAATAAATCTCATTCTTTAACGGGGAATAGGTGCTGATAATGCTTGCATTGGAAACACAGGTAAATTATTTCCTAGTTACTATTTTTTTTTTTTTTGTATGAAAAGCAGAGCCTTTCAGATATTACCCATGATGCCCCAGAACCAAAAACATCTGCAATATGCTACGTTCCCCGTTTGTCGCAATCGACCCACCTATTTAAAGCGGGGGAAGGAACCATTAATCTACCAAAACACACACACACAATCCATAGGAAGGTCTCTCGTACTTACACGTCGCACTGAGCCGCATGCAGGAAGGTAGCTGTGTCAGTGCCAGCCATGTTGAAGACCTGCAAGACCCAGGTATTTGTGAGGATGTTATTTGATGGCTTTGTGACTTTCAGCCGTAAAATATCCCCTGCTTCCCCAGAGCCACCTACTATTTTGCTAATGATGTTCTAATTTTAAATGTGGTGTGTGAGAGACAGGGTAAGGAGAAATGTTCTAGATATATTTAACCTCTTGATGCTACAGCTGTAATGCAAGAATATTTAAGAAACATCTGAAATGCCCCTTCATGAGTAACTACTTCTTCCCTGCTGAAGCAGAAAGGGGGGGTGGGTGGGCAGCAAGTCCTTGAGCCATGCAGTTCACACCTTCAGAGGTAAGGACCCTGCTCGGTTAGGACAAATGGTAGGACATGCAAGGTGATGTTTGAAATCAAGGTCTCCTTCTCAAACACTTTTATCCCTCTTCTCCCTCCAAGTAGGTCACCCCTCTCAGCTGATTTTGTGTAATTGCTCTAGTTTGTTAAAAAGCAAAAAGAACCCATCCTGCAGCATATGCTGCCAGGAGAGCTAGTGCCCTACTGCAGAGGAAGAGGGCTTGCTAAAAGCCATTATTGCTAAAAGGGAGCATCACCCACTATGTCCATTTTAGACTTTTTCCAGGTCCTGAATATCTTAAAACCACTTCAGTAGAAGCAGCACAGCAAGGGCGTTTCCTGGTGGCTCCCTGCTAATGACTGCACCGAGCTACAGCCTGGTCACCAAACCACGACTGCACGAGGGCAGCCGAGCTCTCCTCATCCCAAACACGCAGTGCTCGGGCTTTACCTGGGCATCCCCCCTCCCGGGTGACAGCGAGATGTGCTGTGTCGGTGCGGCAGCCTGATTGCTCATTCCCCTCCTTCAGTCCCCAGGAAGAGGTGGGTGCTCTGGGGCGCTCCCTTGCCCGGGGAACAGGCGGCACTGCTGTTCTGGAACCTTCCTGCGCATGCCAGCCCAGTGCCCGCATCCCAAAATCTGCCTGGCAAAAGCGCGCTCCTGGAGAGCGGCTGGTCTTCCCGACACACCAGCAATCAGAAGAGGGCTTTTTCATATACTGTATTTCCCAACGAAACCACAAAGTAATTGATTATGCCTTTGCTTGCTCCTTGTGGGGTACGTAGCGGCTAGAATGCAATGCCCGCTAAGTTTGGAGGGGTTTTAACTAAAAAGCCCCAGAAAACCCAAAACCCAACTGAGACCAGAATCACACACCCCGACAACCGAGGAACAGCAGCACCCTCTTCCCCGCAGCTGCTCTCAGGGATGCGCGTCCTGCACCCCCTAGTCGTACAGCCCCGACTGCGCCGTGCCCGCAGCAGGCTCCGCCAGCCCCGCACCGCAGCTGGCCGAGGCAGGGCCACGCTGGCCCCTCCGCCAGCCCGCGCAGCGCTGCGGGAAGGGCAGGTCGCCAAGGCGAGCCCCCCACGCCAGCATCCTCACCGGGCGGCGGCAGCCCGGCCGCCGGGACCGCGGTTATGTTAATGCCACTTCCCATCTTAAGGAGTTCTAGAAACTTTCTGGGAAGCGCCCGGGGCGAGCCTCGGACTGCCGTAGTGCAGGTGCCCGGCCCCGGCCGCGCATCCGCTCGCCCCGGGGTCGCGGTGCCGGCGCGGGCAGGACGACACGCTCCGCTCCGCATCCCGGCCGGCCGGACCGCTGGGGCTCCGCGGGGCTGGACCGCCGCCCCCCGAAGTCCGCACCCCCGCCGCCCACGCCCCCGGCCCCCGAGCTCCGCAACAGGTACGACCCGGGCGAGCCCCCGCGGCCGCCGCCCCCGGCACCTTCCCACGGCGGCAGCGGCGCCCGCTCCCCGCCCCGCGGGAGGGAGAGGATGGGATGGGATAGGATAGGATGGGATGGGGGCCGGAGCCCCGCGCCCGCCGCCCGCGCACTCACCCCGCAGCAGCCCCGGCTCGGCACGGCTCGCCCACCTGCCGGGGCCCGGCGCGGCGGCGGCTCGCAGCCTCCCGTACTGCAGGAGGCAGGCAGGGGCGGGGGCGGCGGGGCCGTATATACCAGGCACCCCGCCCCCGTCCGCGGGAGGGGGCCGGCCGGTGCGGGGGCGGTGCGGTGAGCGCGCGCGCGCGCGCGGCGGCGGCGATCAGGTGACGGGGCAGCCCCGACACTGCGGAGCCGGGCGGGCCCCGCCGGGCGGCGGCCGCGGGGGCGAGGGAGCGCCGCGCCACACCGCGGGGCGGGCGGGACGGGCGCGGCTCCGGAGCGCCGCGGCAAGGGGCCGGGGCGGGGCGGGAGCGGCTCCGTGCTGGAGCGCCGGGTCCCCAGCACCCCTCCCTGCCCCCGGCCATCCCGACGCGCTCCCGGCCGGCGGGGACCCGCGCAGCACCCACCGGCCAGCCCGCTCCGTCGGAGGCGCCGCGCCCGCGGGGCCCTGCCCTGCCCTGCCCTGCCCTGCCCTGCCTCGCCTCCGCTGCGGTCCGTAGCGATCGCTGGTAGCGCCGCCGCAGTGAGTTCCCCGCCGGCGGAGGTGCCCGGGCGCGGCAGCAGAAAGCGGCGTGCCCAGGCCGTTCCGGAGCGGGCAGAGGGTTGTGCGGGGGGGCACGGCGGGAGGAGCCGCCCGTGTGCCCGCACCGCGCGCTCTGCTGGCCTGGGGACACTGCCTGCGGTCCACGCCTAGGGAGGGATGAGTTTCATTAAACACACCGACCCCGGGGTTTTCTCTGCTGAAAAAACACGATCAAGAGGGTTGCACGTTCTCAGTGAAAGGGACTGTCAGCCTGCAGTAAGGATGAGCTGACAGCTCGCTCTTACCACCAGCGTGATGCTGGTGAACCTCCGCTGCTGAAGACGTGTGTTTGGTGCAGCCTCCTGCGGGGGAACACCCGCCCTGCCAGAGTCCTTGTCTCCCGTCTGCTGCCCACGCCAAGTGCTGGAAAAGCAGCAGGCTTGGCTGACACGTGTCCCCCACTGCTCCACATCTCTGAAATCTGCTGGTGCTTGTGAGCGCTGAGTTACTTAATCCAGGCTTCTGACCCCTCTTCTGGGCAACGGGGCTGCTGCTCTTTAATGCGCACCACCCCCAACTCCCTGGAGAATACACCCCCACATTCCACCTTGCTGTGTCTCTGCCTGAATCCCGATTTTGTGTCAAACGAGAGTTTCGGACAAACGAGAACTGAGACGAACTTTTGGCAGCACCCGCCTGCATCAGCGGGACACTGAAGCGCTCAGCAAGCAGCTGCGGGCTGAGTGACACATTTACAACCCCCTGCTTTCAGGGGAAATTTTGTCTTTAAAAGAGAAAAAAAGCCAATGATTCCCAAACTGCACTCCCCCTTCCAAAAAAACCCCGGAACACCAAACCCATCCAAACACCCTGTTTGCTCCGGTTTGCCAGACCAGGCAGTAGATGCCCTTACATCCTGCTAACATTTTGTCCTAGGGTTTTTTTGGGTCCACTGGTGCTGGGGGCAGGGGACAACTCCCGGGTGAAGCCCCATCTTTGCATTTTCCTGTTCTACTCCCGGAGTCCCAGACCCTTAGCTGACCCGCTCCCCTGGTTCTGCTTGCCTGTCTGCACTGCACAGCAGGGCTGGTGAGCAGCCCCCTCCCTGGGCAGGCACACCCCAGCCCCTCTGCTGCAGTTTCCATGTCTCTGCAATTACTATTAGGTATATGCTCCCCATCTTTGCAGGGTTTGATTGTCATGTGGCTCCTCCCTGCAAATGGCACGTTTTTAGGTAATTCTCATGGAGGGAAGTGCACCAGTGCAGAGCTGCCACTCCTGTGTGGGTTTATATCCTCCTTGGGATCAGGACCCTTTTGGTGGCATAAAGTATGTCTAGACTGATGTGTATTCTTCAGATCAAATCCTTAGATCAAAATGTGTCTATTTCCATGGATGTTAAAATTTTTTCTGGAAATATTTTCCTAATGTTTGCATTTTATTATTATTCATTTAATTGCTGCAACCTTTACTCATTTGTGTAGTTGCTGACAGAGGAAGCAGCAGTGTATGCTGTGTTGCACCTTTTTTCCCTGGTGGAATAGGTACCCTTCACATTAGTGCATTAGCATTTTTTTCTCCCAGAAAACTCTTGAAGATTTAACCTTGCAGCTTGCTGCCATGTAATCATAAAGCTGTGTTTTTCCTGCTAGAAATTTCTCATAGGAACTTGTGTCTCTGACATGATCCACTTACTGTTTTTTCCTTGTCAAGTGCAGGCTTGTTTTTCAATAAAAATAAAAGCAAGGAGCTAATTCTGAAATCCTTAGTCAGACAAAGCTTGCACTGAAATCAAGGGGAGTCTTGTCTTGGTGTAAAGATTGCAGGTTGAGGATCAAAATCATTATAATAAAACATTGTCGCAGGAGCAACATCTCCCACTTCAAAAATAAACATCTTTGCTCCAGTTAGCTATTTATGTAGCTGCAGGAGACTATTGATTTAGGAAAGCTTTCTGGTGCACAGATGCTCTAAACCCTTAGCACTACTAAGAAGCAGCAAAGCTCGGGAGGGGCAGGTTACAAAAGAAGTACAATATAAAACTCTGCTCTGTTCTGTTCCTAACAGTACTCAGGTAAAGACTCTGGCTCACCTTCATCCAAAACACCCTTCTGCCACATCTTTGCCCCATCCCATTCTCAGATGTTCCCAGCCAGGCTGCACAGATGGTAGAATTAAACATTTGCCCATGGTGGGGACTCAGGGCTTCAGAGCCTGACACGGGCACTGAGGAACAAGGGCTGTGTCCCTTGTAATGATACACCTGTAGCTTCTCCCTCCTGGCCTAAGAGATTCTTACAAGAGGGACTACAGAAATTCTGGCAATTGTTCCAAAATAAGAACCAATCTACTAACCCATCACCAGCACAGATCAAGAGGCAGGGTGGGCAGAGAAAGAGGGGAAAACATGCACAAGCAGCCTGAGTCAAACACAGGATTTGTCATCGTTGTATAAATTTCCCAAATTTCCGTAGTAATGTAATCATCCCATTATACATATGGTAGAAGAATACTTTCAGAGTTACTTTTGAATGCATTAGGTTACATTACATAAAACAAAAAATTGAAAGTCTTTAAACAGTGCTGTGAAGTGTTTCCAAAGAGTCTGCCTCTAATGCCAATGAATAGCAAAGCTGCAAATAGCAGAAGGAGTCTATTACTTTTGAGTCTTGCAACTTGCAGTACATAAAATTGCTTTTAAGGCACATTTCTAGGAATTAGGCTGGTGACTTAAGTGGGAAAAGAGTTTGGCTTAAAACCTGTTAAAATTATTTTTGTGGGAGAAGATGGAGTATTTCTCACTGCTTCTGCCATAGGCTTTTCCTCACCAGGTGTGTAAGGAACTAAGTGCTTTGCTGGGTAATGGCCACCAGGAGCCAGCCTGTTTGGCCCCACCCCAGAAGACATTGCTAGTCTAATAAGATATAGATAAACTTGAGTCCACAAGCAAATTTTTATCTCAAGGGAAGGCAAGTATGGTATTTCCGCACTAATGCAAACAGATGCTAACATAAAAGAAGCTGAAACAACAAATCACTCAGAGGAAATCTAAGTTGCTCAGCCTTTAATCTATTTAACATAAATAACTTCCATAACTATGGTGAATAGGCCAGTTGATCAGAAGTCCTAGTATGGAGGCTTGGAAGTCATGGTATGAAATCTATTCATCCTACATCCCACGTCTCAAAAGATGGCAATATCCCTGTCTGATGTTCTGAGAAATGCCAATACCACATAACTCCATTTAGTGGCCTATTTACATAGATCCCAGCTCTCTGCTGAAGTGAAAATACTGTTTTGGCATAGTTGGAGGATACAAAAGTAAGTTTCATGCACTGGATCTGTACCTCAGCATTTAACATCCTTTTGGGGACAGGCAGATGTGGTAGTTCAGCCACCAGGGAACTCTCACAACATGTTCAGGGCTTACCCAGACACTTCAAGGTTATCTCCAAAAAGCAGCAGGTGAACCCTGATTTATTTGCAGTACATGAGAACAGGGTAGGTGCTGTATTACCTGTGTCAGAAGCTGGCAAACCCCATTCACCCATTATAGTCCTGTGGACTCTTGTCTCTGAGCAGCGGAGCTTAACTTGAAAAGCTTTACAAAGACAAAGGGTGAGCTTGTGGTTGTGTTGGGGAAACGCTTTGTAGATTTGGTTTTATTCTTGCCCTGAGCTGTGGGTACCATTGCCTTGCTCTCCTGTCAGCTGCCAGCCCTTTTCCCTGCAACAGAGAGATAATATTGCCTTGCTCTGTCATGTCTATTTAGGACCTAAACACCAGTGACCACAAAATAATCACAAATAATAATCATACACAAAATGGGGCCCTGAACTTAGCTGAGAGATCAAGGCATAGCAAAAATGATTTGCCCATCGAGTACCCACATGGGGCCACGTGCTTAGAGTAACAGCAGTGCTAAAAGCAGCAGACTGCAGCTCAGACCTTCAGAGGCTTGCCAGTTTCCCATGAGGCTTGGGGAAGAGACAGCCCTCTGCTTCCCTCCCTCTGCTCCTGGAAGGACTTTCTTTGGACCCTCTTGCTGCACGTGTGGTTCTGGCAACCCTCTATGGGACAGGACCTAGGAAACCCTGGGAGAGATTTCCACATATGGCTGCAAAGCTGCAGAGTGGCTCAGGGGACATCCCTTGTCCTGTTCTTAGTCCTCCATCAGGGAATGATGTGGCTGGGCCATAGCAGATGGCCTACAAAAAGTTAATTTATTATTACTGTAGGATGTCTGAGTTGAATTAAATGAATCTAAGGAGTTGATGCTCATCATTTCCAATGGGTCTGCCCATTCATTTAACAGTAGAAAATGACTAGGGAGGGATCACCTTGTAACCTTTCAACCTTGTAAAATTCAGTTTAACACATAGACTGCTACTTGTGCTTTCCCATACAGTTTCACATACAATGCTTGTAAGAAAGAGTCCTTTGTATGCCACCTGCCCTCCAAAATGCAAATCCCCCACTTAAAATGGGAGCAATGGGCAGTCTGCAGACTACAGGTGACATAAACCGGAGTTCAGGAGCTCATGATATCATAAAATGGAACAGAAGCTGCAATGTTTGCATTTAAATTGAGTTCTCTGAACAAATGCTTTGGAATTGTTCATAAACAAGGGGTTCCAGTAAAAATGTGACTAATGCCATTAGTCATCAGAAGTGGACTTCTGCTTGCCACAGCCACCAGGGTCAGAGTTCCCGTTACCTTCAGCAGGAGTAGTTATGTTTCTAGGAGATTTACTGCCCTTACCTAGTGTGTCAAAACTGTCAAGGTCCACAGTTTGTGAAATGTAATGCTTAATAGCAGAAGAAAAGGCTGTTTGGAATACGAGGAAGCTGATGTGAAAGGGGCAATAAAAGAGTGCATTAAATGATGATGCCTCTTTCAAAAGGAAATTCACAGGCATCTGGGACCATTACCTTTCATATCCCAGCAATCAGGAAATTAACCTTTCACCCTTCTCTGTTGACCTCCTCTCCTTTCTCTTTTTCTGTAATTCATTCTTTTTTCCTAATGACTGGAGAAGATAGATACAGTCTATGATTTATGCTTCTGAAGGCTACAGTCTGCCTCCTTCCTCTACCTTCCCAAGTGCTTCAGTGTCTGTGTTCACTCAACTCTAGAAAGAGTCAAAGCTTCACTCAGATTTACTTCCATGTCATGCTTACCAACACCTGAACTGTTTATGCTTCATTTATTCTAAACCTCATGTTACCTAATTACCCCTGACCTAGGAATAAATCTTACTCCCATCTTTGCTGTCCCCTGGAGGCAGGCAAAGCACTGGAGGTGTTGGGAGCCCTCTGCTTCAAGGAGAGGTTGGACCCTTTGGACTTGCACAGGGTGACTCTGCACAGGGAGAACACAGAAATACACCACAACTGTATTACAAAACCAAAATCAGGAGTAGGAGCTGCCTCTAACATCTCATCCCAAGGGAGAGGAATGATGGAATGAATGACTGTTTCACCCTCTGATCCCAGGGAGATCTGGCAGATACAGCATCAGATAATAGGCTTCAGAAAAAGTGTGACATCACTTCTAAGAACAGAGACTATAAAGCCAGAAAACAATGGTTACAACTCTTCAGATCTATGACTGCATACAAAATATCTGAGATGCTGTGAGTTAGCAATATTAGCTTTATCAGGAAAAGAACTAGGAGAACGAGACATGGCCTCTTGTCACGCAAAATGGAAATTCTGCCTGAGTAAGTTTTGAGCAGCCTTTGCCTGCAGAGCAACCAAAAGTCCTGAGTCATCACACTGTATTGTAAGCTGCTGACTGCAAATCCAGCACTGAATTCCCACCTATGTTCACTGCATGTATTGGAAAACAAATTTTGCTGACATAACTGCATTCCACTGCATGCCAAAATGTGAGTTTCTCCTGTTTTTGTTTTCCTTGGAGGTTTCCCCTCCCTGCTTTGTGTCCTCTCTCTTACCGACTGGTGTAACTAGTCCTCAGACCATCGTGCTCAGACACGTGGTGATTTGGTTCTTGCCTACACACCTGGTTTTTCAGCTTTTTAACCTGAAGAAGCCAAAGGTCCTTCCCTTTGAGCCTTGCTGAGGTCACACTGGCACTGTTCAGAAACTCTGCAGTCACCCTGAAGCTGTGTGCTGATTTAGCCTTGAGGGATGGCTTTTCCTCCAGAACAAATGATGACTGTGTGGGCACTGCCTGCAGTTCCTGATGGCTGGCCCAGCTTTGCAGGGAAGATATATTGGGAAGAGGTGATTTTTTCAGGTTACTGGATAGGGGTGTGCTCAGCATGATGGAGAGTAGGAGTCTGCTTCCCCACCAGAGCTGCACCATCACTGCTTGTGCCCTGCTCTTGTGCAGACCCTGCCAGCTGATGAGGCACCATTCCATTTATTTCCTCTGGGCCCTCTCAGAGGATTTGCTGCTGTATTTGCAGAGATCTGCTCTGAAGCTTCTGGGGAGGTGTAGTTTTAGCTGGTTTAGTTTGCCAGCCACACGAGGCAGCTGTCTTGTCCCCTGGCTGTGGCAGCCCCAGCACACTTTGCTTTTTGGTGGGTGCACCCATCCCTGTGGGAACTGCAGCAGTGGCACATTTGCCACATGGGACAAAAGGGTGTCTCCTGCTCTGACTGGGACCAGGAGTGCTTGAGGGATGGCCTGTCAAGAAGCTGGTAATAGAAATAAATGAAGGCAACCCCCCTCCTATTGTCCACAGAGGCTATTTTTGGTGCAACTATTTTAAGGGTTGTTCTCCTGGCATTCCACATCCTGACATTTCAGCACATTTGCCTCACCTACTGTCTGCATTACTGGGTTTTCAGCTACAGATCATCCCTATCAAGCCACTGCAGTGATTTTTTTAATGCCCTATCTGTGTTGTACACACAGTGTCATCAGCACCTTTTATTTATAAAACAACAACTCCGGGAATAAAGGGGGTATATCCACTCTCCCCCTGCCCCCAGCACTTACAAGCCTCAGCATCATTTTAATATTCAATGTACCATGCCTTAGTTGAGCAAAATACACTTTGTGTAGAAGCTATTTAATAAAATAAAAACATGCTCCAAAGTGACCCACGTGGCAGGGTTAATTTGGTGTGCTGCTCTTTGTGCTTTCTGTCTCACTTTTGCTGTTTACAGATACTTTTCTCGTCTGTTTGCCCCGGGAATAGATGCTGACGTTGTCCTTTTCATGAATAAATCTGTTTTTAGCATGTTGGCCAGCACAATAAAAAAATTATCAAACAAATTAAAGCCTGAATGTGCAACCCTTTCTGATGAAAAGAAAACCTGTTTGTGGGCCAGCTCCCTGTCTTACAAGGGGCTTTTTCTGGAGGAAGAGCTGCTCACGTGAGCTGCACGTACAAGGTCTCAGAATTTTTGTGCTGCAGAGCTTGACTGCCAGCCAAAGCTGGAGGTGGCTCAGCAAAGGGAATAAAGGTGGTTGTCAGAGATGAGTCTCAATTCCCTCTTCCTCTGCCACCTGCTGCGTTGGAAGGACCAAAGGTTGCTGCAATTTATACCACGGCTCAAAGTGTTGGTGGAATGGTTTGCCTCCAAAGCAAGAATTATGTCTGTAGCAGCTTTTGCAGCAGGAGAAATGTTTAATGGTGCCCCCAAATGACATGGATTGCAAAGTAGATGGATGAAGAAGTCTCCACAAAGGCTGTTAAATACAACAGCAGCAGCTGTGCCTCAGGTACCCTCTGAGCTGTCGGAGAGGCACTTCCCTACATTGCTCTTCTGCCATTAGCCATGGGGACCTTCCTCTGACCTGTTGTGCCTGTCCTTGTGTTCAGAGGTACCACCAGTGGTTCCCAGCTCCCAGTTACAGTATTTTCATTTGGCTACATCCCAGAAAGCAAATGGCAAGGAATGGTCAGGATGTGGCATATATTGCCCCAGGTGCCATCCATTAAGCTTCCCTCTTCTCTCCTGCCTTTAGTGGGAGAGAACTCATACCCATCCTTGTGCAGGTGTGGAGGGACCAGCACAATGCAAATGCTCATGACCTGCATCCTCACCAGCTCAGCTGGAAGTGGATACCCTGACCAGTGCCCGGCTCAGAAATGCCACCCAGCTGCAGCCAGGGGATTTTGTGTATAGATCAGGAGGTTGTACAGGACAACATCTGGGAGGCAGCAGAGCTCTGCAGCTGAGGTTGTCCCCAGCACATGCCAGCTGCCCAGGCAGTGCAAGGGTCCCCGAGTGAACTTGCAGGGTGAGCAAAGCATCCCTCCTGTGCAAGAGAAGTGCCTTCTCAGCGGTTTTATCCCAGAGAACATCCATGGTTTGTCTGCTGCTTTGTGCCCCCCACTCTGGCACACCTTTTGCCAGGCTCCTACTCTGCATAATGAGGAGCAGCTTCAGCTTTCTGAGCCTTTCAAAGAGGAAAATTGTATTCCCAGAGATGATTCCCAGTTCACAAGGTTGTGGACACTGCCCAAAGGTGGAAATAACAGGATATGAAGTGTGTGTACAAAGAACTATTTTTATCAATGGATGAATTGTAGTCGGTGCAATAATAAAAAAATTAAAAACTGGCATGACTAACCCGGGCCCTCAGCAGCCCTTGCTCACACTGTGCTGAAAATGGTATCAGCCTAAGTCTTTTGTGACCTGAAGACTACCAGGTAAGCAAAACCCTGCTTGGTATCTTCCCTTGGCTCAAGCAAGAATAGTCAATAAGGCCTTTGTGTTGTGCCTGGCAAGGAAATGACAAAAACAACTACATCTTCAGCCAAGAAAAGCCCTGCAAGGGTAAAGATGATAAGATTTCAACTAAGCAGCAGAAATGCACTTTGGTATGAATAACTTTATAGGCTAATATGCCAATGCATGCAGGAAACTTGGTTCTGCCAGCTAGTGTTGGTTGAGTGTATGCAACAGCAGCCAGCAGCCTGTGGACACCAGTTTTGACACATGTTGGTGGTTAGGAGGGTTTTAAAGGGTAACCAAGAAAATGCCAGCAAAAGCCTATGAAACAGTGCTAGTTTTACAGAACCAGATATTCAAGATGGATTATTTAGTAGAAAAAAAAAAAGGAAATAAAATCCAGAAGGCAATAATTCAATCAGTGACAGCTGACTGGACGTATGTCAGAGGGAGAGGGTAATTGAAGAGACATTTCTGCAAATACCTAAGATGCAAACAAAAACAAGAGTTTCCTGCCTTCTGCAGTGCTGCCAAGGTCCTCAGGCACAGAAGTCCAGGAGCATAGTCATCAGAGCCCCCCAGTATAAGAAATAAACAGGCCCCCAGATCTGACCACTGCCACGCAGAAAAATCTGTATTTCTCCTCTGAAGGGGCAGGCAGGGCCCCTAAGAGCATGAAGGAGGTCAGTCATGATGGTTGTGTCCAAGGCCAGAAGGCTACTCTCATTTCTTCTTGCTTCCTCTGCCTTAAATGTGTAACACATTTAATCTCTGTATGAAGCACAGGATGTTCATGTTTGCCTGAAGCACATATTTCAGAAAGACTTTAATAATTCATTGAAATAATTAAGGGTGAGGAAATCCATAACTTTCTGTGGCAGTTTTCTCCCACTGCCCATCAACCCTAGTGCTAAAAATGTGTGCCATGTTTCGGTCTGATCTCGCCATCCAGTCTTTGGTATTTGCTGTCCTTTTCCTCCATGAGGTTAAAAGAGCTCCTATATGCCCAGTATTTTTCCTCCCTTAGAGTGGGAAAAGCTGCTGTCTATCAAATAATTTCTCAGTCATATTTCTGATGAGCTAGACAGTCTGAACTCCCAGCCTTCCACCAGACAATCACACCCTAGTTGTCCAGTTGGTTTGGAGCTCTCTTCTTTACACCTTTGCTGACTTTTTCCAAATACTTCTGATAACATGGATGTCAGAAATACACTCACTATTCCCAGTTTAGTTTCATCACTGCTGCATACAGATGTGCTTAGTTGCTCTTTTTTTTCCTAATAAATAGCTGTTTCATCCTTGGTCATTGGGGTCCCTGGATTTCTCTGAAGGACTCATACCAGGCTGGAGACATTTTCTGTAGAAGCATTGAGCATTTGCACCTCACCTTGTGCTGCTTATTCCCACAGCCACCATTTGTTTTACAGGATACAAATCCCTCTTCCTTCAGTTTTGGAGGTGGCTTGCCCATTCTTTGCTGAGAGTCCCATTCAGTCAGTTGTCCTGGCACTTGCTTAATCTTGGCCCTTTATTTTTTAGTGTCTGTTACATTGTGAGAGCTAAGAGATTCTAGGGGCGTAGATTAACAGCTTTTATTGATTCCTCTTCTCACACACACAAGACTAACCAGCAAACGTGAAGTGCAGGAGAGAAACTGAGCTAAAAGAGAATTGCACCTTGTCCACATCACCCAGGGAAGGATCTCTTTCAACAAACAAGGTTTCCCAGAAATCCAAAGGGACTTTGCAGGGCTTGGGAAATCAGAGACAGTTTAGGTCTTTGGGTGTCAGGGGAAAAAAATTGGGAGTGTGGTTTGGGATCAGAGCTGGGAAGCACAGCTCTTTTCAAGAAAAGAGGAATAGTTTGCTTTGTGGATAACCACAAGATATAATGAGAGAAAAAAATTTGAGAAATTTTGTGCTGAGAGTTTTTTGAATTTCAGCAATTTACACCAACACATTTCTTCCAACATCCAGGAGACAACTTGTGTGAATACATTTGTGATTACATGATCAGTGAAGGCTGTACATGAAGCAAAATCTTTCCCAGTGTGGCTAGAGATAATGGCATTAGGGAGAAATCCCAAGCAGGGATAATTACCCAGTGTTTAGTAGGCCTGGTTATGCAAGCTGCCAAAAGAGCAGTGAATGTGAATACCTCCAAGGAAGGATTTTTCTTAATGATGATTTTGTTGTATCACCATCATGCATTTGTTTGCATGCAAAGGTGGGGTGTGTGCTGTTTATTTCCCTCAACTGATGTACAAAAGGAATAAATAAAGCTTGGCGAGCTGAAGTGAGGAGAGATGGGCAAGTCAATAAATCACAAAGTCATTAAGAGCAGGGAGCAGGTTTTTTATTGCATTGTGAAATGCACAGGAAGCACACAGGCATGAGTCCAGTTACATGCATATTAAGAGATGAGCCATTGCTTTTTGAAGATTAATATTTAGTGAGCAGGCATCATAAAAGAAGACATTACAGGAGTCAAAATTAGAGGCTGTGAAGAGGTAATTGCTTTCTGTGACCACAGGCTTCACAATGGAGCTGGTTTCCACATGCAGTGCAGTTTGTTTTCTCATTCAGTGTTGGGCCATGGTGTTGTGGAGCTGTGGAGGAGCAGGACAGCTCTGTAGGGCAGCCTTGGTCACTTCACTACTTTGGCTGAGTGAGACAAGGTGGTGGAAAAGGGGGCAAGAGAGGTATTCATCCTCACCTTCAGAGAAAGAGAGTCCTTCACTCCCCAGAGTGGGTTAAACTAGGGTAGATAAACAAGAACCAGCCTTCTTCCCCAGCCCCCCTGCAAGGACTACAGGTACAGCAGAGCAAAGGAGGTGGGACAGTGGGAAGTGGTGGTGCCCAGCCTCAGGCTGTTTAGCAGATAGGTGGGTCACCATGTGTGGTTGAGGTGTCCACCAGGTGCAGCAGCAGTGCAGCCTGTAGAGCATCTGGGTGCTCCAAAGGAACTGGTGAAGTGCAGCTTGTTAGAAAGGAGCTAGAAGCACCAGCCAAGGCAGGTAAAATGTTTGCAGGTTGTCTCAAAAGGCACTGTACTACCTGGTTACAGTAAAGGTATTTCCAGTTATCAGAAAGTGCTTTAAAAGGAAATTAAAACAGGCAGAAGGAAAGCTGCTGGATAGACTGTCAAAGATGTCCTTTGGAAGAGTAGGTTGTGTCCACACCAGGGAAAGCAGAGAAGCAAACAAGTGCAAACCCATAGTAAAGGCAGCCAAAATAGATTTTTGTGGAATCATTTCATTGTTGGGCATAAAACCCAACAACAAAACCACTTTCAACTGCATCAGGCAGAGGCTACTTGCCAGCCAACACATAGAGCCTAGAGAAGACTGTGGAGTAATGGGAGCACTTAAAGATGACAGGACCATAAGAGCAAAGGCAGACAAGATCTCTGTGCTGGTGTTTGCTGGAGAGGAGTCTCAGGAGACCTCCGAGGCCACAGCTTTTTCCAGCTGGAGATGAGCAAGAAACAGCCTCACACTGAACTGTCAGAAGAGAAGGTTTTAGAACAAGTTGGTGAAATGAATAGCAACAGATCACTGGGTCCAGCCAGGATTCAGCCTGGGCTCCCAAGGAGACTCAATTACAAGACTGCCAAACTACTGACTACCATGTGTAACTCCTGCCTTCCATCAGTCATGTGCCAGGAAATTGAGGTGGTAAATAGGATACTCTCTTTGAAAAAAAACAAAAAAAGAGCTTTGGGAAACCACAGTCTTGTCTGTCTGCCTTCCCTTCCAAGCAAATTGTCAGGCAATGTGATGAAAAAAAGACCGGACACAGGTTAAATTGATACCAAAGAACTGTTATAGCCCTTCAGAAGAGCTGGTATGTCTGTGGATGAGGATGGCTCTCTGGACACAGCTTATTTGGCTTCTCCTAAAGGTGATGGCAGGTCTGTCACCCAAGTGTCTGCTTATCATTCAGGAAAGCACACAGATGTGTCTCTGTCGCGGTGGTGGTGATGATTTCCACTGAGTTTTGCTCTCACCCTGGTGTGTGAGCTGGACCAAGCTCTGAAGGGGCTGAGGAAGAGAAAAATCATCTTCCCTGTGGCTCGTGCCCCATTTGGGCAAACCTCACTACGTCTTGGAGCCCCCTGGTGGGGACGTAGAGTCAGTAAGTACCATCATCATCTTCATCACTGACGGCGTGCCTTAGCTTAACACAAACCCCATAGTGCTGTGTGATATACAGAGGCAATAATAGTGAAAAAACTGTGTTCTTGCCCATAAATATTATAGCTACAATACATACAGTAGATGCTTAGAAACAGCATCCAAGACTGTATTTGATTCTTCTGTGAGGGATGGTTTCACATTGCAGCTGTTCCAGAGCACACCATCAGGTCCAATGTTTGGGTCAAAAAGCCCTGTCAAGCCCACATCCTTCCCTGCAGCACTGCTGCCTGACCACTCCTTTGCTAGTACACTGCATTATTCCTATCTTGTTCTTGTGTTTATTGGATTGTGTCTGCTGCTGGAGAAAAGATCCTGGATTTTCCAAGCTGGTTTTGAACACTAATCTCAACCTGCAGCCTACTTGTAAACCTATTTAGTTTGGTCTTATCTGCAAGATAAATAAATATCTAAGCTATTCAAAGAAATATGAGGAATTCTCATTTTCAAGCTCGGAGCCTTGTTCCTGTGACCTGATTGGGGTGTACTGGCAAGGAGACTTGGAATGGTTCTTCTTTTTTGGGATTTGTTTGGTTCTGTTTTGCTCCTAAGAGTGAAGGACCATTGCTTGAGGTTATAGAATCAGGTGATAAACTTGTTTACGGGGTTTAAAAGATTAAATCAAACAAGGAAGCTGCTGGATGTGCATTTAAAATAAATTTCTGGTTTTGCCTTTGAACTTGAGTAGTGGTATCTAATGTGATGATTAAAATGAGGATAAGGAAATCTGTTGCTTCGAATGATTTAATCAGTTATTTCCATAGGAGTGTGTCAGGGAATCAAGGACACTTGATTTCCCTTCATTGTTCTGCATAACTGAATGTATTTAGGTCATTATATCTGAATAAACAAAATAACATTCTTGAAAACAACAACAAAAAGAAGAATTGTGATAGAAGCAGCAGGTTAAGCGTGGAAAATCAGATTTAACAATTTTCAGAGTCCTTTTTTCCTATTGATGAACCGGGGATTTACATGACTAATGTCTATTAAAACACTTAAATACTCTTTGCCTCAATGGGAACAGACAATGGGAAAATAAATCCTGCCTGCAGCCCATTCTGTCATATGAATCGAGCCTATGAGTGAGTGGTACAGTTTCTTGGTGGGGTATTGGCTGGGGTGGAAAGCACAGCCAATGTTCATATAATAGGTTTTCATCTCTGGAGGCAAATGTCAACATCAATTTACCTCTGGGATAAGTGAGACCTCCTGAGGGATCTCAGCCGTGTTTGGAGGGGTCAGAGCACGAACCCAATGCCCACATTTTAGCAGATGTGAGATCAGGCTGGCAGCCATGCAGGGAAAGGCTGAGAAATGTTGTGAGAGTGGGATATGGTCCAAATCAGGATATTTTTTGAATGTGGAAGAAGGAAGACCAGCGATCAGAAATCAATTTTTCTGTCCTCAGCACCAGGGGACAGTTGTAAATAAGTTTCAGTAGCTGTTTTCTCTGTTAATAAAACAAAACATACAAACACATCCTAGACAGCCATCCATCAGAGACATTTTGCATCACATATGTTTTATGAATATTAGATAATGGAGGAATGTAACAAATAGCCATTTTTCTCTTCCTCTTGAATACCAAATAATGGTTATTAGTATCTGTCAAATAAATAATGTGAATAATTTAGCAAGACATCACTATTGTGCAAGAAATGATATCCCATTCTATTAAGCTTTGGAGTCAGTTATTGTGCAAAGATAATAAATACATGCAGTAGCTACAGAAATTACGCCCTAGAAATCTACTTCAAGTGTTGCACTGCATTAAGAAAAGGAAACCATTTGGGCTCTCTGCACACCACGAAAATTACATGCCAAATCTTCTGCTCATGTCAACTGGCATGGCTCCAGCTGTTCCAGCTGTGCTCTGTGTACAGTGCCCTTCTGTGACCATGCATGCACACACCTTCATAGCTCCAGCTCCTTAATAAAAGTGTTTGTGACCTTATCATGCCAACTTGCCCTCTCTGCTTAGCTTTTGAGCCTTTCCCAGCAAAATCTGCCAGAGGTTTTGCAGGTAGGTTCCACAAACCTGCATGAAAGTAGGGGACCAGGAAGGGAAGAGGGATCATGTCAATGAAGCCAGTATCTGTCTGGGTCATGCATCTACAGGAAATCTATCCTAATGCTGTTGGTCAGAGAGCCTCAGGCATACAGGAAGGTGTAACATGAAATAATAGATAAAAAGGATTTCAGTGGTCACTTGGAGATGATGGAAGGTGTTGGCCTCCCCCTCCCAAACAAGGCCACACTCACCTGCTCACAGGCTCAGGATTGCATATCAAACTGCTTACAACTATTTCAATGATCCTTCTAGATTCCTGCTTGTTGTTCATTATTTAATCAATCCGAATAACTTGGTAAATATTACAATTTAAAATAACTACTTAGGACTGTAGAAGCTATTCTTCTTACAGAAGACATTGGGGCCATTGCCTTTTGCTGGTATTTTATGTGATAAAACATTTTTTCCTGTACATAGAAAAGTGTTTCCATTATTTTATTATTGCATATTTGCATGTTATTTTCTGTGCTGGATATTTACTGCTTTTTTTTTTTTTTTTTTTTTTTTTTTTTCCTCAGAAAGAAGCTGAGGAAAAACATATCTCTCAGCTGAATTTTGAAAGCCTTGAGATAAGAGCTGACAATTTTTTTGTGGCCAAGAACCTCGTGTTGGGACATGCTTTTTACCATTCCCATCCCAGACTTGTTTAGAGTATATGAATAAGAATATAAGAATATAAAAACCCTCCATTGTGGAATGCATCTGCTTATTAACTACTTGTCCTGCTGACCACATGGATGTTATCTGATGTTAAATGATGGGATTAATTTTTTAATATCTTTCTCAGAAAAGGATGCAGAAGACTGCATGAAGAAGTAACTGTCTAAAAGCTAATAAAGGAAATGCCTCAAACATTGGAAGCTGCCAAAACTAAGACAGCCTGGAAAACTGTCCTTTGATTGTGGTAACTAAATCCACAGTATCTTAGGGCCCAGCTGAGTTCTCTGAAGGACAACTGGGCTGTGGAGTGCAACAGATTGGCACTGTGTACACCAAGGGTTTGCCTCTGGAACTGACCAGAGCTGCAAAACCTGCTGAGTGGTTCTCTGCATCTCATTTCTCACACCAGCAGAACACGGGCTGCACATGGCACCGTGCTATGGGCAGACAAAGATCTATTCTGTGGCACAGCCAAATCCTCACCTGGAACCTCAGCCTAGCCTTGTGTTCTGCCACAGAATCCCTTTGTGGTGGTGGAAAGGCACATGAACCAAGCTATTCAGAGATGGAAATTTGCTAGTTGTGGTACCCAGCTTGAAATCCCAGGACTGGTCTTGCAGGAGTGCTTGGCATGCACAGTTGCATCTGAAATCAATAGAGGCTGTTTTCTGAGCCTATAAAGTGCTGTAGAAAATATGATCTACTATCAAATGATAAGCCTTAGGCATTTCAAACCCTCCATCCTGACTTAGTGGGTAGTTTGGAGTGTTTGCTCAGTGTGTCTTGGCTCTCTATGCATAACCATCTCCACTGATAATTCATCCCACCAGAAGCACTGTGAGAGTCAGTTAAATGTTTGTGAAATGCTGCTTTCAGAGCAGGGTGTGAAAAGTGTGCAATAAATAAGACAGTCATGCATTGATGATGAGGATTTTGAGGAGCAATTAGTGAAGGAGGGGTCAAGTGGAAAAAACTCTCAGTGGTATAGGGAAATAATTAAACATGTTTTGCAACCCATGTGCCCATAGGAAGTGGTAACAATTGCTCAGACAACCATGCAAAATTAAACATTCATTTAGGAGGTCTTGTGTAATACCATTCACCAATTGCTTTGGTATTTGCAGCAGTGAGGTCTGAGCACATCCCCTTGGTCTAGGAAAATATGATTGCATCCACATTGATATTTTTATATCAGATGAAAAACTGACACTTGTGTTTCAAAGAGCATTGAGGCACAAACACCACCTCTGCTGGCAACTACTATTTCATATTAATTGTAATGATCAGGAAATGGGGAAAACCCAAAAACACACTCTAAAAAAACCATCACCAAAATTCTGTGGAAGGGTGTTGCTGTGCTATAGAGATGCTGTCTGCCTACAGATGATTTCATTGTTCAGCTCTTTTTCTTCTCCTCGAACAACCTGGACTTTCATTAAATGTAAATGACAAAAATGAAAAAAAAAAGGTAAAAAAAAAGGAAAAAATAAAGAGAAGAATTACAAAAAGGAGCACTGTATGGATGTCTTTACTGAGATATGATGAGGCTGAGAAGCTTTTCTTCACAGCAAGAGTTTCTGGTCGATTTGCCCACTCTTTTGGGAACATGAAAAAATAAGACACATTTACAAGCCCCACCCAAATTAACATTTTCAGCTCAGTTTCCAGGAGATTAAAGTGGTTGCTGGATAAAGTTCTGCTTACAGTAAGATATTTATTCCATCTAGTAAAGGAGGATACAAGCTTGGTAAGGCTGCTGAGACTGATGATTTCCATTGTTGTATCAGCTCTTGCCCCAAGTAGTGGCACGTTGCAAAAATGTTATTTGAGAAAATTACAATAATGTTTTCTGATATCTGCTCCAAATACACAAAATGCAAATTGTTTTGAAAGAGATGAATAGTGTGTTGCAAAGCACCATGCAATTAAATAATTGGTTGTGAACATCTTTTCTCATTAAAATGAAGCAATTGTAAATAACAGAATGGTATTTAAATGAAATGGTATGTAAGGCCAGTAAGAAAGATTTGCAAGAAACATTTGTAATTGCATTATCTCTAAGCAGAAAATTTATAAATTATAATGAATTATACAAATGTATCCTGACATAAAAGGGAAATGTTCGATTGAGAGGCTGAATTTGTAAGGATTAAGTTCTTTTTATTGAGGAAGTTTCTCCTGCCTGTATGAAAAATTCATAAAATGCTTTACAAGTTTATAAACTGAATAGATATTTGTTAAAATACGAATTTAGTATGGAAGGTGTATTTTAAATATTTAATGAAACAATTATGCTGTTTTAACACTATGTTTTTTATTTCTTGGAATAAAAATTCACAGGGAGTTTTTATCCCTCACATCTTTATTTGTCATAGACTTTATTAGAGTTATTGTCCATGCACTTTCTGAATCAGCTGAGTACTAATAATTTTCACATACATTTTAGAATACCTGTAATTTGTTCTTCACATGCATTACAATATATAAGGAAGTGGACTCCAAGCCTGTCTCACTGCATATGTCCTGTGTGCCTTTGGGGCAGTTAACTGAGCTTTGCTTTTACAAAGGGGGGGCTAGGATGAAGATTTGATCCCAGATATCTTCCCTGGCTGAACTTTCAGGCTGAATCACTGGTGAGGCAATACTGAAGTTAAGTTTCTCACCACAGAAGCCACCCAGAAGCCACCAGGAAGCCACTGCACCTTTCTGTAGCCCAGACACTGCTTGAAGCAAAGGGCACTACCACCAAGTCCTGCACAATCTCAACCAGCTAACTGGATTTCAGGTGAACCAGCCAGTGAGGAATAGCAATCCGTGCACAGGCATGGAGGTACAATCATGAAACAGAAAACAAATGGTCACAAACTCCTGGCTGTTTACAGCTTGGATAACGAAATGCTGTTCTGACTGCTAGTGGCTGCTGATCAGAGCTGAAGCATCTCTTCTGCAGAGACAGGCTGAGAGTTGCTGTTGTTCAGCCTGGAGAAAAGAAGGCTCCAGGGAAGCTTTAGAGTATTTTCCAGTAACTAAAGGGGCTGCAGGAGAGTTGTAGAGGAATTTCTTACAAGGGCATGTAGCAATAGGACAAGGGGAAATAGCTTCAAACTAAGAGAGGGTAGAGTTAGATTATTAGGAAGAAATTCTTCTGTACAAACTTGGTGAAGCACTGGCATAGGTGGCCCAGAAAAGCTGTGGATGCCCCATCCCTGGGAGTGTTCAAGGCCAGGTTGGATGGGACTCTGAGCAGCCTGGTCCACTGGGAGATGTCCCTGACCGTGGCAAGGGAGCTGGAACAAGCTGGTCTTTAAGATCCCTTCCAACCCAGATAAATCTATGATTTTATGACCTCTCTTAACTTGTGGAAAGTTAGGAGGTTGGAAACCTAATGAAGGGCAAGGATCGATACTAACAGGCCTAGCATCTTTGTGGCTTTTCCACCAATATCTCAGCAATGCTGTCAAAGAAGTTAGAAATTCAGAACTGCAGTGGCGTCTTGCAAACAAGCTTTTAGAGAAGGATTTAACACAACATCAGCCAGGACAAGCATTACTGACAAACTTCATGGAGGATTTGTTCAAAGGTGGTGAAAACATCCTGTGAAACAGAGACAGAACTCAGTGTTCCAAGGTCAAATTTACTGATAACTGCACAAAGATGTTTCTACATTTTGCTTTGCCCAAGATATCAGTGCAATACTTGCAAGGAAACTGTTTTGGAAAATGGCTCTCTGGAGTGCTACTATGCTGCTCTGTGCTCTGGAGTGTAACAAGGCAGAACTCACATCTCATTTCAGGCAGTGTTTTTCTCATAAGAAAACTGATCCCAGATTAGCTCTGACTACAACAAAACACTACCTGTAGCCATTTTATTTTTATTTGCTGTGGAATAAAAAGAAGATAAACTAAGTGGTTTAATTGATGCAAGACCCAGTGCTCAAGCAGCAGATTTTATTACATGATCAATTTAAATACAAAGAAAGAAAATCCTGCTCTAGCAGACCCTAACCTGAGAACTGATAGAGCACTGTCAGCATTTGCAGTAAAGGACTCTGAGTCTGACAACTGAATTTATTAGAAAGAAGGATCTAGGCTCCAATGGATTCAATCTCGATGAAAAATTCATGGATTTATAAGTCTCCTTTGAGCTTTTTGAAACATTAAAACCTATTTTTATTTGTATTACCTTGATTTTAATGATTATTCTCTTATTTGTGAACTGTGCATAAATAGTGACCTTGTCGGATGTCCGCTCCCTCCATCGGTGGAAGGAGCCTGGCAGCTCCCAGTGCTCTGCATCCTCTGCTGGGCTCAGAAGGAGTGTCTAGCTGATGGGGCTGTGTTTTGGCTCCATTCATACGATTAGTTTAAGAATATATTTATAGAATAATTATCTGAACATAGAGTAACTTGATGGAGGAGTGCTTTCTAAAATCAGATGAGTTGAGCAAGAAATGTCATTTGTGCTAATCTGTCTGAGACTGGGTAAGTGTGAAATGTGCTGTAGGGAGGAATTATCTCTTCTGCAGCATTATAGGCCAGAAAAAAATCTGTTTATTACATGAAATATAATATATTTATAAAAAAATTTAACTTATTCTCACTCATTTCTGTCTAAGTTAATGCATTATTAATTGTGCATTTTCGGATATAATTTGAGGGGGGTAGGACAAACTATCTCTAGCACTGCAGCCACTTAACGGTAACAATCACATTTTCTTTTTAATAGAGTAAGTTAATTTTTAAAGTGATCTACAGAGGAACAGATGGGGGAACAAATTCTCTGTGGGTATCTCCAACCCTCAGAGCACAGAGTGGTGCCTAGTGCCAGGCACATCTACCTTGCAGTTCTTTCTTCCCTTGTTCTCCCGTTATCTTATGTCAGATGACCAGAAATGCAAAAGCAGCCTCTGAAGGTAAAAACTCCTCTGGTGTTTGAGCAATCTGCTTCACAAACCAATTCCTTGCTGGGCTGCAGCATCCAGCAGCAGGGTCCCATCTTGGGGGTTTGTCTGCGTGTCGGTGAGCACGACAAGCCTCCAGCAGCAAGGGAGGAACGTGGCTGCAAAAGGAGAGATGGGAGGGGAGTCCCTGGCCCAGTGATCTCAGTGAAAAGCACAAGAATAATTAACTGCTTCCTCATCTTCTATTTTGTCTCTCTGCTGACATGTGGGCTCCTGCTATGCAGGAAGCACAAACCCCGCTGGCTTCAGTTAAACTGGGATTTCGCTCCAGATTTCATCATGCTATTTTCTCATAAATTATTGCTCCACTAATTTATCTGTAGAAAAAGAGAGCAGCAACACATCAGCCATAAAGCAGACTTGCACTGTGGGTTTTTCATGTCTTGTGATTTTGGAAGGAGGTTTTGGACAAGGGGGACTTGGAGGCTGGAGACTGCTCTAGTGGGTTCTCTGAGCAACCATGCTCCTGCAGTGTGTCCTGTCCTCTCTTCCTCATGCACACACCCTGATGTCAGCAAAGGGGCTGGATAATAACACCTGATAGTTTAAACCCATTTTTTTAAACAGAAGGTGTGCCTCAGGTTGCCAGCAAGAGCATGGTGCCAGTTCAGGCACCCAGTCCAGAGCTGCTGCAGGGAATAACTATCCCATTACTGCAGGAGGAACAGCCATGGGTGGCTCAGGCTCCTTCAGGGTGCCAGATCTGCACTAGACAAGAAAGAAGAATCCTGCAACATGCAGTTAAAAAAATCTTTAATAACAGTAATTACAGCAGAGCAAGTAGGACAGAAACTGATAAAACCCCTACCCTTCTTACTGACTTACATTTTTCCTTAAAAATGTTGCCTTTGTCTGCTACTGACCTCTGAACTTCAGTGAGTGTGCAAAAGCTGAACATTGGTGCATGAGAGAAATGCATCCTAGCCCACAGAGCATGCTGGTGTGAAGCATTTTAACCCTTCTATGAAAATTATTTACAAAACAGGTAGACCTGATTTTGAGAGGTCTGTATTTAGACATGTAAGAGACTGAGAAGGGGGAAAATTACCTTAGTAAAAGCTGGTGCCTTTTCATTTTCAAAGAATGAAATTATTGTCTATTGAATTTGTTACTGATGACAATAATATTGTGTTTATCCGACAAATTTAGTTCCAGGCCCTCAAAACAAGCAGTGGGTTGCCCCAGAAGTGTGCTGTAATAGCACTGCATCTCTCTGGGCTCAGACAAGAAAAGGGAGTGCTGGGAGCCGGTGGGAAACAGCACCCAAGGAGGAGGCATCTGCTGCCTGGAGAAATGCTCCCTGTGATACCTGGAGAGCATGTGGACATACATCATCCCTCTGCCACTGGACAGGGGTTTGCACCATGGAGATCCCAGATGAGAGATGGCAGGATGCTGTGGGGCATCGGTGACGTTTCTGGGAAGATGTGTCAGGAGACAAGTGCTGGTGTGACAACTACTGATGTGCCCAGCCCCTGCTGCTGGTGCTGCCCAGCAACACAGGTACCATGCAGGGCATCTCCTGGCTCCCTGGGCCTCCCTCCCACAGGAGCTTTGCCACAAGCAGCAGCATTTCTCCAACATGATCAGGCCCATCCCAGGCTGCTGAGAGCCACTGCTGATGCTCCACAATGAGGTGTGCAAGTTTAAGAGCATCTGGTCCTCTAGGACTGAAATTTGGGGATGAGTTGAAGCCTCAGCTTTAAATTAGAAGCTCCAAAGGCACCTGTTTCTGAAGGGTTTGACTGAAATGAGCTTTTTTCCCCTCTAGTGAACAAAGTTCCATAATGTCTGTTTTGTCTCTGAAACTACAAAGTCTAAGCAGAAATGAAGCACCCTCTCTGGAAAAAATGCTGTCATGTGAGCATTTTAGAGTTATGATAAGAATTTTAGCCTCGTGCTGGGAGTCTTTCAATTCCAATTGAACCCTCCATTCTGAACAGACACCTGTGCACTCATGCAAGTCTGATATCCCAGAATCACAGAATATCCTGAGCAGGGGAAACCCTCAAGGATCATCTTTTCCAACTTCCTGCCCTGTGCAGGATACCCTGAGAATCACATCATGTGTCTGACAGTGTTGTTCAAACACTTCTTGAGCTCTGTTAGGCTTGGTGCTGTGACCACTTCCCTGGGGAGCCTGTTCCAGTGCCCAGCCACTCTCTGGGTGAGAAACCTTTTCCAAATATCCAATCTAAACCTCCCCTGACTCAGCTCCATGCCATTCCCGCAGGCTGAACAATCCAAGAGACTCGAGCCACAGCATGTTATTTCACAGCATGTTATCTGTCTGGATGGCCCAGAAATGGTTGGGCCAGACTTCCAAGTACTTGAGATGAGCTCACCTCAAAAAATATCTTTATATTTCAAGTGATGGAGATTTTAAAGCCCAGGTTTACTCCTAGCTGTTTCTGGGCTCCTAGGGCCTCCAGCAGAGCTGATTTGCCTTTTGGCCAATCTGAGGAGCGCTCTTTACAGTAAAACACACTAAAGGCCAGTGTCTATGTGGATTAGAAATGAATCACTCTGTCAGAAAAGGATCCTTTAAAACAATTGCAAATTGCTTAGGTGGGCATTGCATTAGATTGTGCTTTATATGTGACTAATCAATAGAAGTATATATATTGTAGCTTGTGTATATAAGTATGTAAAGCTGCATCAGTTCCTAGCAAATGCAATATTCATGTAGGTGTGGTGTCATGGGCATCTCTCCCCATTTCAGCACACCCAGAGAAAAGTCTCGAGTAAGTGCAGGACTGGAAATCTCATGTCTTGGCTGCTCAGCAGCGAGGATCCAAGAACAGAACAGGAAAAGACTGATACATTCAAATTCTGCTGGCTTTGCAGAAAAAGGAAAAAAAAGGCATCTATTCCAGCTACAGTGGTGGTTTGAATCTTATATGAGAGCTTTCTCCAGGTTTGCCAGTGGTGGCCTTTAGCAATGCCAAAGGAGGTTTCTTAAGGAAGGGTTCATCTCTCAGAATGAATCCTGGATAACTGTGGACAAGTTGGGCTTAGTCATTGACTTTGCCTCCCTTTTGACCCAAAACCATTGGTGGTTCTAGCACGAGTTAAGGAATGTCAATTTACTCACCAAGATTGATATGCACAGAGGTAAATAGGAAATAATATGCACCCCATCAGGATTTTTCCCTCCATAAATCCAATTTCTTGCTTTGTTATGTCATGAATCTCATGACATGAAGGAAGGTCTAGGGTTTTTTTTCACCACCTTGAACCACTCCTCCAATGTATTGTGAAACCATTTTCAAAATGCAGTTTAGTTGGCCTGGTTCCCAACAGAAAAATAGCCTATTTCCAGCCTCTACCAGTTGCATCTTATATATCTTTCAGGAATCAGCCAAGGGGCTTAAAGAGTCAACCCATGTTATGGGTGCCAAATCTCTTAGTTTATCATTAAGTCGATAATACACTTCAATCTCATTACTATTCTATCATTAGGATCTGAGTGGTTTGAGTGTTTGACTAAGTGGGGTTTTTTTTTCTCCTCAGAGGTATATGAGATGCTGCCTCTCAGCAAGGTGTCCTGAAAACCTTTTCTTAATGAACAAGTGATTAAAAGGCTTAAGTGCAAGCAAGCATCCAAACACAAGCTGCATTATCACAGAATGAGCCAGGAACAGGCTAACCCTCAGTGCTGCTGAGAGCACTGAGCTCCTTCACTCAGATGCTCTCAACACTCTTGTTCTCTCTCAGTGGTAGCTGCTGGGCAGTGTCCCATGGGCAAGGCTGAGTTGTGGCCCTGGATCCACCATGGATGTCTGGCTTTGCCTCTGCCATGCACAGCAAAGCCACCACAGGGCAGAGCTGGCTTTTCCCTTGCATGTCTCTGTTTCTGGTCCCAGGCAGCTCAGGAACATGCTGTGAGCATCCTGCTCCTACCCAGGCTGTACCTCATTTTAGTCCTTGAGGCTGCCAGGACTAGCAGACAGGAGGTGAGAGTGAGACAAAGTCCTCAGTAGTTTGAACTTCTGTGCTATCTTTCACACCATCAGATTTTAGTATTCTGCTTATTTAGTGTTTCATGTGGAGGTACAGTGAGATAGCACCTGGACTTCAACATCCCTTCTCAGGTGTGGAGATGAATGTCAAAGGAACACATATGCAAGGAGTGTCAGCCAAGGAAATGCAGCTTTCCCAGAGCGGAACCCTAGTCCTTCAGAAATCAGGGGAAGTTAGCCAGTGGTCTAGAGATCAAATGTCACCTCATTTTCCTCACTAGATGTGTGTGTTGTGCAACCATACCAAGGGTGCTTCTTCTCTGAGGGATCCCTGGGTGCTGCCAAGGCAGCCTGTGCTTGGTGTCTGCTTGTTGCCTAGTTGGGTATGAGAGGAAGAGGAAGGCTCTGGGAAAGCAATGGTGGGTGTTTAACACACCATGCCAGGACCTCCAGGACCTCAGCATAGAACCAGGCCAATGATGTGTATCCAGACAGGGTCCTTCTGGTGGCACAGGCTACTTATTATCTGAATGAGGAAAGGTGGAGAGATAAAAATAAAACCTTCTCCCTGACCTTTGTTAGAAATTTCTCTTCCACTTGTTTCTATTTCTGCCCTCATCTCATCTTTTGCCAGTAACTGAAACAGCAGCATGAGCTGACACTATCTGTCATTACCCACATCATTTTCTGAGACACTGGTTCAATTAACTGCCCTCACAGATGTCTTCATGTTCCTGAGAAAAAAGTTTCATTTCCCTGGCCCCGGAAAACCTATCTGTAGGAATGTGGACAACTTTGCTGCCTTTGCTGCCCTGTGGAGTTGTCTGGCTGATGTGCTCTGTGGTGGCTTCATCACTTTCTATTTCTTTCTGACCCCAGAAGATATGGGCACTGGGTGCCTGCACCATCCCCAGCATCATGACTGAATTTCACCACCCCTGAGCAAATTAAGCCTCTGACCTGACCTTCCTGGCAGCTGCTACCCTGTAGCTCTTCTACTCTTGTTAAGCAGCTGTGATAAGCTTGTGATAAGAAGTGGCTTTAAGGAGCTGCCTGAGCAGGGATCCTCACTGATGGCTGGGTCTGCCCAGGGCAGGCACTGTGGCTGAGACCTGAGACAGAGCCATTGTGTGCCACAACTGGAGAAGGGCTGCTCAGTTTGGCTGTTCCTCTGTGGTCAGTCCATTCTGGATCATCTTTCTATTGCAATTCTTTTTAGTGACCTGAAAATAACACTGTTGGCCCTGAGTTAGCTTGTAGTTTCTATATAGATAGCATCTAGGACCTCTTCCTCTTCCAGTCATTTGAGAAACTGGCAGAAAAGGAACATTTTGCATTTGCAGACACAGGGTTGTGACCTTGCTTCAACTGAAGAAAACTTTTGACAGAGGAGAAGTTAGTACAATCCAGGTAGTAACAGACTTATCTGGTTCCAGACCTCAGTTAATACCTCATTCCTGAAGAGAAGCAGCAGTACAGCTTATCTAATATACCTCGCCCAGGGCTGTGAGCAGAGTGCTGATTCACTGGAGAGCAGGGAATCCAGGAGAAATACTTTATTAACTTCTCACCCTGCTGGTAGTCTAGGTGGAGGGGGGAGTGAAATGGAGGCTTAGAATTAAAAGTCTGATAATTTGCCAGGGAGATGATGACAAAAATCAAAAGGGAAAGCACATTTTATTTTCAAAGTTCAAGAAGGGTATTACAATCAAGAAGAGGAAAGCAAATTGAAGCATTAAAAATAAAGCACTTGATAGGAGCTCTTTGAAAGGGTGGCTAAAAAGTATTTCACTCAAACTCTCTCACGACACCACCACATTCCCCTGTTCTCTCCATTTCCCCCCAGGTCACATCCATTAATTGGGTTACAGCTGTGTGTCACACCAGCCTGGCTGCAGCCATGGTGTGGCTAAGCACAGGCATTTTCAGGCTGTGCAGGAAGGAGCTGCTCTGATCCCAAAATCAGCTTCACAGTCCCTGACCCTGTGCTGGGCTGGGTGCTGCAATAAGGTTTATATCACAAGATGGTTAAGTCACTAGGTAAGTCCCGTTGAACATTGAATTTTAATGCCCTGATCTGTAAGAAGTTGAGAACTTTGTCTCCTTCCTTTTCTTACAGGATGGGCTGACCCAAAACAGCAGGGGCTAGTCAGACCCTTTGCTTAGTCTGGCATGATGATGGGGGTTGGCAGAGAAAAGTACAACTTTAGCTAAAACCTGGCTTTCGTGCTCCCTGCTGTTCCCTTGTGCATGCAGGGAGCCCAGGGATGCTCTGCCAGAGGCCGGGAGCAGAGCTGCTGCCACTGCTGCCACCACTATTGCCACAATTCCCCTTCTGCTCCTTCCCAGCCCAGGGTCCTCTCTGAAAGCTTTAACTGGTGCCATTGTAGAGGTTTCTGCTTAAAACTTGAAAACCATTTTATCAGCTTCAAAGGAAAGGGGGAATGTCCTGTGAGAAAGGTGGGCTCTCTCTACCATGAATGCTTTTACAATCATCCACTACCTTTTGAAGAAGACTATGAGACACACATTATATATATATATATACACATATATATGTATATATGTTTCTTTGCAATCCATCAGGCTGCTTCTTAGGTACCACTACTGTGTACAGCTGTCATGACAGTACCAACACAAGGCAGAAGTGGACTGCCTGGTACAGTTTTACTTAGATAGTACTCCAGCCTCATCTGTGATTTAGTTGCTCAGCCTGAGAGACCTGAGGACATGGATGCCAGGCCAGGCCAGCCTCTGTTTAGCTTGGCCTTGGAGTGGAGAACAGGAGAAGATACAGGAAAGAGGTGGGAACAGGGTGCACGCCACTGCTGCTCTCCCATGGCCACAGACCCAGCCACACACTTTGCCATCAGAGACTTTTCAGGAGATTGCAATCTCCCTGAAACTCATCCTTTCCCACAGCAGGAAGTCAAAGAAAAGTCAGGACATTAAATAGTCAGAAAAAACCTCAGCCAGACCAGTTCTTAAATGTAAGCTGCATTTCTTCAAAAGCAGAGCATGAATATTTCAGCAATTTTTCTGATATTAGAATTACCCAGATGGGCTGAGATAAAAACACAAACACAATGCGTCAAATTGCATTGTATGGAACTGCCTCCGCTTGTGGGGTACGCACCAGAACTGGATCCCATGGGTGGGGCAAGTTCCTGTGCTGTACTAAACATTTCCATTGATTTCAAAGGCCTGTTAATTGTTTTAGTGATGCAGAGAGAGCTGTTGAGTTAATTCTGGCCCGTAGGGTGGGGAATGCAAAAGCTGGGAGCAGGGCAGATGGAAATGGCACCGGCTGTGGTGGGAAGAGCAGGTCAGGCCAGTGCTTCCTTTGGGATCTTCAGCCTTGTAGGATGGGCAGTCTGGGACATATCTGATAGGGGAATGGAAAAGGGGAACGACACTTCTCTCACCCTATCACCAAAACAAACACTTATATATATAAAAAAAAAAAAAAGGCATTCCTGAACTTCTCACACAACAAAAGAAAATGTGTGAGGACAGCAAAGTCCCTGTGCCCAGCAGCCACTTCTGTGGAAGCACGGGCACACTGCCTTGCTGTGCAGGATCCTGTCCTTGCCAAGATACTTGTACACCAGGGCTTTGCTGAAGTGAAGGTAAATACAGTGCATGGGATTTGGGAGAGACCTGGCACAGGAAAGCAATAGCAAAGCAAGGGGAAGCTGGTACAGTGTGAGATAAAATGAAGAATGGAAGGGCTGTGGGGTGGCAACAGCCTTATCGTGTTTTTAAGCCTCAATCTAATTAAAAGAGATACATAATTAAAATGAAGTAATTAACCGTTTTGTAATTAAATACAAAAATAATTAAGCTGAAATTGAGCACGATAACATCCAATTGTCAGGACAGGATTTGTTAGTACTTTAATCTGATGAATTATTTTCATTGTTCTACTGATTGCGTTCCTGTGGAAAGAAATTGGTCATTTCTGTAAGGGACACAAGTTGTTATTCCATGTCCTTTGGGCTTCTTGAAACCTGAACAATGAGAATATAAACCATGATTCCACATTTCCACAGAAAGGACTGCATTTTTGTCAGTGCCCCAAAAATTTCATATTATAGTCTATGTTTTCCATCATACTCGTTTGCAGCTATTTGGCCCATGTGAAATGTAAAGCACTTGATCTAAAAACTGACGTTTTTGCTGCATAAATGGTGATGTTCTGTACGGAATTTCAAATCAGAAGAAATATGTACATAGACACGAAGTACATTACAGTGTAGCAAGTGAAAGAAAAAATTTACAACCACATTTTGAGAAGCAGACCCTGAGCTCTCAATGTTTATCAACCTGCTTCTCTTTCTCTGAGCTCATGCATAGGGTGTTTATGTACTTTGCTAGACAAAGGCAACAAAAAGTGGGGTTACAAATGCCCAGAGTAAGTATAGGCCACTTTTTCTGAAGCCTTTGTGTAGGTTTGAGTACATGGCTTTAGACTTCCCACTTTGAGCAGAGGATCAAAAAAATCTTTTCTTCTTCCTCTGTATCGGTATCGCTCATCTCAGAGCAAGGGCATGTCTTGGTGCCTCGCTTGTCTTCCATGGAGCTGCAGTGATTTATGAAATAACTGAAGTCATCTGGGCAAAACATGATGAAGAACAGTTAGAAATACTGTAAGGATAGAGATCCATCTTTCATTTGGACATTTTCAGCTGACAAGTTTCTTGCTGGTGTGGGGATTTAGGACATTGGTAGTGTCCTTCATTGCTCTTCACTTGAAGCATATTGCTATTTGTGTAGCTTTTGGTCTTCTGTGCTACAAGTCGTGTGCTTGCAACAGTGATGGAGTGAGCCTTGTCCTTTGTGAATATATATTAGAAGCTTGCTGGACTCTTCCAGACTAAGTATCTATTTCAAGCAGCTGCCTGTAACTGAGGAAAATGGGGACCTGTGGACCTTTCTGCAGTGTCAGTTCTGCGCTTGGAAAAAAAAATAATAGAAGTGTGTATTTATCTGTGAAAAGAGTCATCTCAGTTAAGATCACAGGAGCTGCCAAATTTTTCAGCCTTGTTGGACATGGGATACTAGGCTAGCTTGGCTTTAGATGCCTCAAAGAAAGGCATAAGAAAACCAAGACAAGCAGATGTCTAATCTTCTGCTCACATAGTTGTTTTATATTCAGACCAGAATAGTACACAAAAACACAACTTAGGACATATTCCAGAATGTCTTGTCCAATTTAAGGAGTGAAGTCAGTAGTAGCAGATAATTAATGGCTAATCTGTATTGCAAAGAGAAACCCAGCTGTGATAACTGATACAAAAAGTATGGTAGTGGTGAGTTGTATGGCCTAAAAAACACCTAACCTATAGTAAATGTCATCTGATTGCTCAAGAAAATGATGGTACTCCCACACAAGGCTGAAAATATGATGCTAAATTCCCTTATAGATGCCTCAGTAATACTGGAAAGATGGCAGAAAGGGAAAAACTCATAAATGAGAAAGAGAGAGAAAGTTGAACAAGCTGATTTATGGGGAAAGATTAAAGTAACTAAACGCACATCACTCAGATAAATGACATCTCAGGGGAACGTAATTGCCGACTCCAAGGACTTGAAGGATTGGGCACCTAGGAATGAGAGGATTCCCCAGGGCCATGCAAGGCTGGGAACTATATAATGGGGAGAAATGGGTGAAACTGCACGAATGAAAATGCAGGTGGAGGCATGAGAAATGGTTCCTTATGGAGACATTTCATGAACTACAAAATCCTCTCCTAAGGGGACCCGTAAAATCTTGGATTATTTAGCACTAGGCTAGAAAAGCACTTGAAAATGTACTAAAAGGCAGAAATCTGCATCTGCAGTGGTTTCACTGGGTAAGTTACAACCCATTTCCATCTCTCTGTAGTGTTTTGTTTGTTTGTTACAAAGCTGGACTATCTGTCCCTCTCCTGTAGTATCTGCCTGCAAGCCTTTGGTGCTCTGCACTCAGCATCCTTGGCCCAAGCCCTGCTGAGCCCCATGTTCTGATGCAGCAGATCCTCTCAGCTGAGTCATGCCTCGAGGGCAGACGATGCCACACGACACCAGAGCAGTTCTCTGCTTTGTACCCTGCCAGAAGGATTGTCACTTGCTGGTTGTGTAGCATCTCTTGACTTCCACATAGTTCTGCTGGCAGCCACAGCAGCAGCGGTCTGTTGGCACCTGCCTGCCCAGAGTGACAGCCACATGCAGCAGCAGGAACAAAACTCCTGACCTTCACTTCCAAAGACATGGACCTCTGTGGAAGGACCCACCCAATTAGCTGGTCCACAGTATTTCGAGGAGTTAATGCATGCAATTCAGTAATGGATAGCAGAGTGAATAAATAATTTTTATTACCCGTGACACCAGACTGCAGAGTCATTTTAGCTACATTGTAATACTCAGAACACAAATTGACCCAGGGCATAAAGTTTTCCAAGAGGAAATGGATTAAAAATATTTCAAAATAAAAACAGAACAAGGATATCAAGACTGTTTGCACAAGAGAACAAATTCAGGGGCTCAGACTTTACTCCATTTTTCATCTGCTTTTTTGAGGGCAACTAAGCAGAGCTCAACTGGTCATCCTTCTCCCAAGCAAGGTGAGACAGTGCAGAGACAGCTCCACAGCTGATACCTGAGGAATAGCCAGTTCCCAAGCTCACAACACTAGCTGGGGACAGGGGCTGGGGAAGGGGTTATTCTTACAAGTTAGACTGTGCCCACACTGAGAAATATCCCCTGCTGGGGCTGTGCTTTCTGGTACAGGTCAGACCAGCCCCTACTTGGCACTGGTGACAAGGATAGGGACAAGATGTGCCATCAGACTAAGACAGGCAGAGGCAGCTCGCTGCTCTAACTGTTCTGTGAGTAGGAGCTGTTCATTGCCTTAATCTGTGCTAGGCAGTGAAGAACAGCCAGACAGAGATTTTTACCTCTTTGCCCTTTCTGTCTGGTTTTCCTGCTTCCAAGTTTTTACATGAAAAAGAGGAGATGGGGCAGAATGAGAACGATGTCAGCATCAAAAGGATGATAGTCTCTGCATGGAAGTCTACATTTTTTGTTCTAACAGGGTGATGCTTGCATCCGTCGGTGTTTGCAATGCCCAAAAGCGCCTGTTACCAGCAGCCAGGATCCTCTTGACTGGCTGGGAAGAAAGCAGCAGCATAAACGTGTCAATAGAGCACCAGCAATTTGTCAAGCAGTTATAATGCACTAATCAGGGGGGTGGAGGGGAGAAAGCTCTGCCAAGACTCAGCCAGCTCAAAGGGAGCTGCTGCTTGTGCAAAGTGCTGGGGCTCTTTCATTTGTGGGCAAGCCCAGTGACTTCCCAGGAACTGATCATTCCTGGGACTGAGGAGGTAGCCTTGGCTGCCCTGGCTTCATGGCTGGCTCATGGCTTCTCTGCCTCCCTGGTCCCCACACAGCTGCCCTGTGCTGAGGAGCAATGCCATGGCTCCTGGGTGCCCCAACAGCAGGAGGTGGTGGCACTGAGCATCAAGACAGCCCTCAAAGCTCACCCACAGTTGTCCTCTGCCTGTCTGGGGTCAGCTCATAGTCCTAACACTGTCACCTACTTGAAGGTCGAGAGTCTGGCCCATTTAGAGACAAGTTATTTGCCATGAAGTACCACTTAACACCTGATTTACTGAGCTTGCCAGACATCAGAAAAATCCAGTCCTTACATGGTACTCTCCTGTTTTTTTGTTAGTGCAGCAGATTTCAATCAAAAAAGCATTTGAACAGCATTGACAGGCACAAACAAAAATATAATATGCAGACAGGAAGCAAGGCAAGAAGTGCAAGAAGAAGGGATATTTCTTCAAAACAGCCCCCACAGTCCTTAAAGATGCTTAATCCTCCCCTGGGACTGCAAAGAAACCATTGGAAAAAGAGATGTCCCCTGTATCCAGCACTGTCTGCATTCCTCTCCTCCGTGGTCAGAGCAGATAGGCGCAGTATTGATTCATTACTCCAGGATCTTTGTGGGTGGAGAGGAGGCTGTACTGCGTATTCCCCGTGCTATCTTATCATTAATGCATTAAGGAGCTGAACAAGCAATAAGGGCAAATGGACTTCAAAACACAGGGAACTGTCTCCACAAGGCTCAGGCTGATTTACAGCAATTACATCTTGGCAGCAGCGCCAGCCCCATTAAGCCCCACACCTGCCTGTAACTCGAACACCCCCGGTTTGGAGGGGCACTGGCCATTAGTCACCCTGGCACTGCCACCAGCCCTCCTTGTCCGTGATGGAAGGCAAGGTGTAAAATAATGTGGGGAGGATTAACAAAAAGTTAATAGGCAGCAGAGCGCAAGTTGCTGTGAACTCCAGAGTTGGATACTGTTTCAGACAGCGGGATGCTCTGCTGGCCTCCTTCCAAGGTCTGAGGGGAAGGGAGTGCAGACAGAGCTTGGAGCCATTGCCTTTGACTCAGGTTTTCCTTGTCTCTCCACTTTGTGTTTCATTACCAGAGGTGGACTGGCTGCTCAGCTATCAATTTTCTTTCCCTGTTTTTGAATTGTTATTGCTTTTAAAAGGGTGTCTCTTTGTGACACCGTCACTTTTCAGGACAGCTGTGCACAAATCACCGAGTGAAAGAGTAGCACAGCTGGAACCAAGGGGATGGCTTGTGCAAACCCCTCTGAGGGATGATGTGCTTGTTCTGAGGGCTGGGGTGTAGGAAAGCTGGGTTTGCCATGTGCCTGCTGTTTGCACCCATGGAGGGAAACCAATAGCAGGGAATATCACACCAAAAATACAAAAAGGGGGAATACTTCCGAGAACTGGCACACTGAGGATGCATGAGAAGTCTCGTAGCAGATCCCAGCACTCAAAGAGATGAGGATGGATGAAGTTTGGGGGGGCGAAAGGCAGAGAAATATTTCATTCCAGATACCACCAGTACAAAAAGACCTTCAGAGGAGTTAAAATTTACTCAGTGATCCAGAAGTGTTTATGGCCCACGTAAAATTTACCAGAAAAATGTCAGATGTCAGTGGATTGTATTAAATGTAAATATTACACAACTCGCAGCCTCCATCTCTTATTGCAGCTCGGCACGTAGCTCTCGTGGATCTCCTGTTTGAAGGGGAGTCTCTGGAGGTGCTGTGCTTGGCAGCAGGTCTGGAAAGGTTTCAGCATGAGCTGTGCTAGCCCACACCTCCCCTCACCCCCACGAGACACTGCCAGGCCGACTGTGACAGGCACTGCTGCCATGCTGGTGTCCATCACCCCCAAAATGGGTGTGTAATCTGGCAGCCCTCCGGCAGAGGGAGGAGAGGGCAGCAGAGGATGCTCTCCTGCTCACTGCTTCTGCCTCCAGCCCCAGGAGAGACTGAGGTGGGCACTGGCTCTGGGCAGTGGCTCCTACAGGTGATTCAGGAAGAGAGGAGAGGAATATGGGCATTGCTCCTTGCTTGGGAGGAGCTCAGTGGTAGTGGGATGGTGCAATTATTAAATGCACTTGCATGTGATAAAGGGGAAGGCACTTTGTTAAAGCTGTCCTTGGACTTGGGCAAGTCCCACAAGGCTGAGAGTGGGCACAATGCAGCTTGCTCCAACAACTTGCCTCCAACAAGCCTGAGAGACATCTGGCTTGTTCACAGTACTGCTGGACCTCCATTCTGTTTTACTGGCTATTTCTTTAATTTAGCAAATCACTTCTTTGGCCTGGCCTGTGGATCTCAGATGCTGTGTTGTGTCAGGATGTGACTCAGGGCTCGGTGCATCCTTTCTGTGCTGAGATGCCTTGAGGAGTTGTGATGCTAAGTCACATCAAGGTGTTTCTGCAGCCAGGCCAAGCTGAGGCAAGTGAGTCAATGTAGGGCATTGCAGCTCACAGCCACAGATGCTGGGAAAGGACTCCATGCCCTGGAAGTGCTGTTTTGTGTTGCCCTGTTGTTCACTGTGTCATGTTACTGTCACAGTACCAGCTCTTACAAAAAAAAAACACCCCCAAAAATCACACAGAAAATATTTTTTCATGCTTTCCCCTCAGAATGTGCAAAGGAAAAAATAAACAAACCTAAACACTAGTGTTACAACTTATGCCATTTAAAGCTGCAGTGGATTTCAGTGTACTTTCCCCCTGAAGGATTAACTTTGACAACATTGTTCCTGGAAATCCCTCTCCTGCAGTCTCTGGGAAGCTCACTGACACAGCATACACACACACACAAAACACAGGAGCCTGGCCCATTCCTGCTGCAAGATAAAGGAGGTTCAGAGTCATATTTGTACTATAAAAAACATAAATACAACAGGCTTTAGGAGGATTGCTACTTAAGAAAACTTTCTGCGATCTATTTTACAGATAGAAAGATTTTTACCTTGTGCTTTAAGCAGTGAGTCGGCTGTTTTTAAGTCAAGAGAATGTACACTAGTATTATCTGGAAATAGTTTCTGGAAAGCAATTTCAGTTCCTGCAGGCATGTAAACAGGGATGATCCCCAAATACAATTTAAATAATGTTTTTCTAACACAAGAGCCAAGACCCATTAACGGTTCATTCATGTGTTTTTCAGGAAGCTGAGGAATCCTGTTGATATTTAGAGGAGAGAGAAATTTCCTGAATGAGCAAAATCTTTCTCTCCAGTGATTACTGCAGTGCCACGTTGCAGATTTGGCTTTGAGAACAGATACTTCTTGTGCAGACCAAAGAAACAAACTCGCTAAAACCGTAAAATGAGATAAGCACGTGCAATTTCTGCTGATATTCATAACAAGCTGAGTTGCCATGTGCTTATCTGAGACCTTGGCCTTGGTGAGAACAGAAAAATGTTTAGTCATCTCCTCACTGTTGAGGAGCTGAAAGATACCCCAGCAGCTCACTGCTCCTCCTGGAAGGCTTGGGCTCAAGCACGTGCTGCAGTTCTGCATTTTGACTTCCAGAAGAGTATTTGGAAAAAACCAAACAAAACCAAACAGATGTTTCCTGATGAAGAATCCCAACTCTGGCAAAAATAATTAAAATAATTTGAGGCATCATTCAAGTATTTTGACCTGGCTGTATATAAGTGTGGTTGCTTCTCCCCCAGTAAAAATCTTCGGGTATGTACAGGAAGATTTTGTACAGGGTTTAGGGCTTTCAGTCTTAGATAGAGGTATGAGAAATATGCTGGGAGCCCCCATGGGCATTTTCACTTTCCTGACAGAGAAAGAGCATGTTTTTTTCCTGTCTTATTTGACATATGCAATAAGAACATATTGCTTTCAATCTGTTAAAGCAAGCAATTGCAGCAGTGGTGAGAAGATCTCCTTGGATGGACACAGTTGAAAGGTTAGCAGTGTTTATTGATTTAATAATTCTCATTCCTTCTCAACAGATTATCTTTCCAGAGACATTAGCAGAGGCAGAGCCCAGAAGTGCAGAAGAGCATCTCTGATATGTTAGGAAGGCAAAGGACAGAGGGGAAAGGTGATTAATTGCTCTGGTCGTGACCTATTAAGCCCCAGGCACAGACTGGAACATAGAACAGGAAACCCTTGCACCTACTTTCTGAAGGGAACATTTATAAGGATGGTGTTTATGTTGACCTTTCATACCGAGGGTGTCCAAAGCTCCTTGTTACATGCTGGGTAGTCAATCACTGGTGCAGAGAGCAGGTAGGGAGAGATCTTGGCTCAGGACTTCCTTCCCCTGCCCCCTGCAAGCTGATGAGCTCATGCTGACCAGCGAGGAACCTGAGTCACGGTGAAATGCTCTTCTAGAGGCAGAAGTGTGGTATTGAAGCCCCAGGGAGGAACCTGAGTCATGGTAAAGTGCTTTTCTAGAGGCAGGAGTGTGGTATTGAAGCCCCAGAGTGTGTTGGTCCTGAGCAGTAGCAGCAATCAGATTCTTGCAAAGGTACTGTGGATTTTGCCAAAGCAGGCTCACTCAGCCCACTGAAGGGATGAACAGCCCAGCCCTACTACCCTGCTTTCCACTGCCATCTGGTTAGCTTTTTTTTTTTTTCATTTTCAGAGCATCAGAGGAAATGAATGACAGCCCTTCATGTTCCCTTTGGCTCCTCCCAGAAAAAAAAGAGGTGGAAGTACCATACACCTGGGAACTAAGCAAGCTTGTTTGGAGCAGGCTGAATGCCCAGGCGAGAAATATATCCCACCTCTCAGGCAGTGCCTGGGACCTTGTGTTCTCACCACTGAGATCAGTCCAAATCGATGTGCTGATTTCTGTGATCTCACTGTGTGCACTGAAAACTCCTTTTCTGAGCATCCGACCCCTCCTCTTGATGTAGGTTTGTTGTTCTGCACAACTGACTGTAGCCTGTGGGTCTTCTGCATGATTTTTGGGGTCAAAGTGGGCCAGCTACTGAGTTGCACTCTGTACCCCCACAGACATGGGTGTGCTGAGACCTTTAATGGGTTGCTAATTGCTCTGATTACAAGTCAAGACCGAAGAGGGATTGTTGGATGATGAGCTCCCTGGCAGAAAGGAAGATACCAGTGGAACATTTTTGATGAATAATTCAGTAAGCAGGAATGGGAAATGAACAAGTTTTCTGTCTGTTAAAGGGAAGAAAAAAGACCAAAGGAAAAAAGAAGAAAAGCTATGTCCTGCCTGAGCAAAGCAGACCCCTCTGAGCCTGGGTTTCAGCCCACGAAGGGCAGCTCACCCTGGCTTTGTAGGCGGCTGAGCTTTTGCCTGATTGGACCATATCCAGTTACAAAGCACTTTGCATAGTGGAATGCAGCCCACCTCCCTGCAGTCACTGCTGCAACCAAGGGCGAGCTCACGGGGTCAGGTTCTCATGTGGTGTAAATCCCCCACAGTCTATTCAGCTCGAGGAACATACACTAGCCACAAGCTGGCAAGCCATGGAAGCTAGGATAGAGTTTTTACTTTTGGGGAGGGCCTAACAGGCTTTTTTGCAGGTGGTTTTAGCCTTGTGTTAGTAACATTGGAAGGTCTGAGCACAAGTTTATTTCTCCAATATGGAGACGATCTTTCTTCAGGTGGGGATCTTGTTTCCAGACCAGGGGACGATGTGTACATACAAACCTTAGTGCAGGATAGGAGCATTCACAGTGAGGGCTGCTTTTATTTCATACACTTACTTCAACGTGACAATAGTGGTGCAGAATTTTCTCCCCATTCGTGATGCTGAAGTTTTATCTCTTTTTTTCTCTCTTTACAGTTTCCAACTACTTCTCTCACTTGCAATCTGCAAATGCAAACTCAAATCTCTTCTCTATTGAAGATCTGCTCTCTTAATCCAATGGTGGAAACAGCAGCAAACAATTCAATTAAAACTGTGTTCCACAAAATAGATGTATTCATTATATTGTCTTCCTTCCTTTGCAAGAGAAGAACTAATTGGGAACAGACATGTGAAGGACTTGCATCCAGAAGTCTGCAAATAGAAATACATTGGTTACTCTTCCAGTGAGGAGAGACAATGGCTTGAGCTATCAAAGTAAACAGGGTGGAAAGCAGAGAAAGGGAAACCAGTGTGCCAGGAGTGAACAGCTTCTGCCCAGTTTCCTCTAGTATCCCTCGATCCATTCCACATAGTTTCTCCAACCTTCTGGGAGGTTACAGTGCTCCAGAACGTGGAAGAGGTTATTCACTGGCTTGTGCTGGGTAGGTGGGTCTGTAAGGACCATCCTGGATCCTTGCTTTGGCACCCAAACCTCAGGTCACTTCCCTGTCTGCTGCTAGTGGGAGCAAGGGAGAAACTCCTGGGTTAAGCTCCATTTTCTTTACCCGTTCATGTGCATAACTTAGGCACCTTCTGCAGTTTGCATCCTCCCTTGGAGTCAAATTCAGGTGCTGGTTCATTTGTACAAAACCAATACTATCTCATTTAAGACTTGAGTTATTAAACCCAGGACACAAGACTTTGCATCCACCTATTTTTCTTTTTTCCTTGAGGAAAGTAGCTAATGTGAGGGGATTATACTAAACTCCATGTAGTTCTTCTCACAAGCAAGTGCAAAAACAATTCCTCAGCTTCACCCACAGCTATATGTAGAGAAGTCAAAAGCTTGTCAAGATGAAGATCAGACACCCTTCTCCCTATCAAAGAAAGACTCATTTTATTTGGGACCCTATTGCATTGGTGAATCAGATGATGAAATCCTTTGTACTGAAAATCAGCCATATTTGCCATGGACTACTTTCTTACCAGAAAACAAACAAATGGTTGCAGCAAGGTGTTGCAGTCATTCTTCTTAAGCAGAGCAGGTGGCACAGGTCCCCACCCAGGTGCCTTGCAGCAGTGTAAAGCATAAACACAGGCATAGCTTGCAATGTGCTGTCATGAGGTTTTCTTTCTCTGCTCCCCTTACCTGGAGGCAGATAGGCATCACAAACACCCTCAAAGGCTGTGGCTCAATCTACCCTCTCTTTCCAGTTAGTTTTAAGCAGGCTTTTAAAAGATGGTGGTAGATTTGCTGGTAAATGTGTGCAGTTCTTGGTAGAGCTCACCTCTGATGATGTCTGGTTGGATCTTTGAAGCAATAATAAGTAGAGGACTTTCAGTGTCCACCTGCAGTAACTGTGTTGGGTTGATGTGGCCAGAAATGTGTATTCTATCACCATCTGTTGAAGCTGGGTGGGGCAGTGACCCTTATCTCCATGGCACATATCACCTGCTAATGGGCCATCTTTAAGACAAGATGGGGCAGTTCATCTTTATCTTTTCCACAACCCATCCTCCCTCCAGGAAGATACCATCTGCTGCTGGTCCATTAAGTCCCATTATATGACTGATAAAATTCCATCATCCCATTGGGAGATGCTCCAGCCAGCAGGAGTTAGTCAAGTCTTTCCTACCTAGATAAAAAACTGAGATTTTGGACAGCAAGATACCTTTTTCCACTGGATTCCAGAGGAAAACTGGACCTTTCCACATCATCTCTGGACTTCCAGAGGAAAACTGCACCCTTCTACAGGAGCACTGCTTCAGCTGAACCACATCTGCCACTGCAGGAGGACTGTAGCCACCATTTAATAGGACTGCTACCAGCACCCTGACTGACAGGGTGTCAGGTTGTATTCTGACTCTGTCAGGGTTGGGATTGTTCTTTGTAATACTGTATTTCTATTTTTAATTTTTGTGGTAAAGAACTGTTATTCCTAATTCCCATATTTTTGCCTGAGAGCCCCTTAATTTCAAAATTATAATAGTAATTTGGAGGAAGGGGGTTTACATCTCCATTTCAAAGAGAGGCTTCTGCCTTTATTGGCAGACACCTGTGCTTCAAACCAGGACAGTAACCTAGAGTTATTAGGCAATGAAGGACTCTTACATCTGCCTTTCACCACACCTAGCACTTTCACCATCTCCCACTCTCCTTCTTGCACAGTTCTTTCCCCAGTTATTTGTCATTCAAGCTGCTGTGCTGTACTTAAAGGCTCTCCTGTGACCAGTCCCCACAGCTTGACTCCCATGTACTTAGCAATTTGTCCATCATGGAAGAATATGACACTTACGAGGGCAAATTTGCAGCATGGAGATCTTGGATGCACATCCTTGGTCACTCCAGTATTATTCTGGAACCTCCTTCTGCTGATGCAACCTGAGAAGAGGAGATGGATAGAATCAGCAAAATGTTGCAGTGTGGACTTGAAATCTTTCAGATTCTTCTTCATGGTCTTTATCTCCACAATGGTCTTCATATCCACAATCATAGACTCAACACTTTTTGCCAAATCTAATTTCAATATCCTAAACAGGAAATATTCTTGTTTTTTTGAGTGGAAACAATAGAGACCCCCGCCCCTCTTCAAATGAGGTGGGACTGAAACTTCAGGCCCTAGTTTTGTTGAAGGTTTGAGGGAGTTTTGGATAAAAGTTAATAATTAATGGACCCTACAAGGTATGACTAGGATATGTGACAGCCACAGACCCTGACTTCAGACCCTTAAACATACAATTCTTTTCTACTGTAGTTTCATCATCTCTCACTAGTTCTGAATTCAGTCTCTTTGAAAAGCATGTCTATGAGTAAGGGAGCACAAAGATGATTGTAAAGTAACAAAATATTAAGGAGGAGACTTATGCAAAATCTAGGTGATGCCAAAGCATTCATGATGCAAATGAGCTTGCAAACACAACCCATCTGCTTCACTTCAATATTTTCCTGACAATTCAGTGCATTGTTTACTTTGTTAAATAATTTTCTGACCTTCTTCTTGCCCTCCTTCCCCAAGGAAATAGTCCTGACCTTTTTCTCTTTGCTGGGAAATCCTTAAGAGTGGCTTCTAAATGAAAACACATTGGAATAAGAGCAAACACCAAACATGCCATAAATGAAAGCGGTTCCGTATCAAGGAGTGCCAAAGTCTTGCTAAGCATGACAAAGAGCACTTCTGCTCCACAGAGAAAAGGGAGACTTTGTTCTTGCAAGTGACACAAAAAATAGTAGGAAGGATTCAGTAACAGGCTGTGCTGGTTTTGGCTGGAGTTGGGCTAATTTTCTTTGCAATAGGTGCTATGAGGCTCTGTTTTGGATTTGTGCTGAACACAGAGTTGATAGATAATTCAGGGATGTTTTTGTTATTGCTGAGCAGTGCTTGCACAGAGTCAAGGCCTCTTCTGCTTTCTCACACCAGCCAGTGGCTGGAAGTGCATAAGAAGCTGGGAGGGGACACAGCTGGGACAGCTGGCCCCTGCTGACCAAAAGGATATTCCATACCATATGGAGTCATGCTCAGCATATAAAGTGGAGGAAGAAGAAGGAAGGGGAGCATGTTTGGAGGGATGGCATTTGTCTCCCCAACTAACTGTCAGATGTGATGGAAACCTATTTTCCTAGAGGTGGCTGAACACCTGCTGCCCATGGGAAGCAGTGAACTAGTTATTTGTTTTGCTTTACTTGGGTGCATGGCTTTTTCTTTACCTATTAAACTGGCTTTATCTCAACTCATGAGGATTTCCTTTTCTTTCCAATTCCTTCCCCAACCCTGCTGGTAGGGAGTGAATGCCTGTGTGGTGCTGAGTTGCTGGCCAGGGGTGAGCCATGGTGCAGTGGCAAATTTGTGATTTCAGGCAATATCCCCCAAATTTCTGATGGGATTTTTGTGCTAAATCAACCCAGCCACAGCAGAAATGATTCCTCAGTTGCACTAGGTAGTGAGGTATGTGCTGTGTGCCCCAGTTTAGGCACATCCCATGGGCTCTTGCAGGCACCCCCAAGGCTGGAAGCACCAGGAACTGCAAGCAGCAGGGCCACGTGTGCCCACTGAGCAAGGCAAGGGACAGCCATGGCAATGCTTAGCTTTCACAAAGGAGGTGAGGGAAGACTTCACCACTCAAGCAGAAACATTTTCAGAATCAAGAGTATAAAAATAAAAGGGAAAAAAAAATCCAACCAAACTTTTAGAAGTCTCACAGCTGCTATTGCCGATCATGCGTGTGACTCAGAGGGTAGACTGTATGCTATAAATGGAAATGGGTTACTTGTAATTTGACTGATAATGTCTTAGTTTTTGTAAGAAAAATGTCTTTTGAAGAAATACTATAGTGGGGTGGCAAGCTGTACCATATGTTCTTTGCTGCAGCTGACTTTATAATACATCTCAGCTACACTTTAAACTGTATAGCACTGATTGCATTGTAACTCCTATGTCCTCTGCAGATAAAGTTATGGAAATATAATGATTGCTCTTCAGATACATGCCAGTGCTGTCTATACTATTTCAAATCATCAGACAAGAGAAGAACAGAACACCTGCTTGCCTAGGCTTTCCCCGCTTGTTTACCGCCTTCTGTACCACAGTGAGGGAGGCTTGCAGGTCCCCCAGGGAGAGTAAGCATCAAAAATAAAAATTCATGCTTGCTGGAGCCATACTTTGACTATGTAGTACTTCATGCCAAAATGTGGATGCCTTGTGCCCTCACACAGGGCAAAATTAGTAACTACAGATGCCTGAGCATTCAGAGAGCTAACTGGGAAATGACAGCCAGGAGAAAACCTTCACCCTTAAAGAGGTCTGGAAATTATGATCATTGCATCCCCAAATTCATCTCAGAATGTCTTGTCTGTTGGGAAATTCCTTGGACAATCTTCTGCTGTACCTCTGGGAAATGCTGGTGCCATTTGCCAGAGCTGTGGTCTGGTCAGCACCCTGTGATTATTGGCCTATTAAATTTTGATACTGCAAGGAGGCTGAAGCCACCCAAGACTCTGTGGTGTGCCTGGATCAGACCTAGCAGAGCCCTGCCTTTCTCTTTCAAGATGTCTATCTGCACCTGCAGCCTGGCTGCGTGTAGACATTTGCAGGGAAAACAATTTGTCACTGTGAAGTGTCAGTGTGAGGGGAGCTGTAGAAAACAGTTGAAAAGTAACTTTCTCTTTGACGAGTTTGATGAAATTTCTTTGGTCATGATTTTACCAGCAGGCCACCTTCACCACTGCTTTACTTGAGATATTTTAATGAAGGGCTGGGCCAAATAGCTGCCACTCCAGAAAATGTGTCTGCACCACACAGTTAGGCTCAGTCCTGGGCTGCTCAGTTGCTTCAAGGGTTTTACCATGCCTTATGGCAGGGAAATGGGATAAAGTCATGGGGGAGCAGCAGGCATCACCCCTAAGTTCCTGTGCCTTGCTCTTTGTGCACTCCTACTGCCTCCATTGATGCTGTTCTGCCATGTTTTGGTGGTCCTGCCCATTGTGCCAGATCCTGGCAGCCCTTCCCCTGGCTGCCCTCTCCCCATCTCCCTGCCTTCCTGAAATACTTTCTTTCCCATAACTGCAGCTTAGGGACTGGGCTAACCTATGCCAGCCAGGAGTAACCAAAGTCCCAGGCAAGGCAAGGGCTCAGGCTATGTTTTTCCAGCAGTGGCCAAGGCAGGTTTTCCTAATTCCCCATGTGCCTCCAGCCAGGTATTAGAGCAATGTCCTCTGCATGCTTGGGTATAGTGGCACTAGGCACAAATTACTTCAGGAATTCAAAAAGGGATCATTACAGGGCAGAGGGCTTGATCTTTCTGCACCCTTCTCGGCAAGGCTGCCTTGAAAGGTTATCATTTAACCTACACACTGCTTGCAAATCATTTTATATAAGGCCACGAGTGAAAAAAGCAGGAAAAAATGCAGTGAGAGATGGAAAGAGGTGATGGTTTATGCATTGCAACATTGCACCCCTCCTTCATATACATGCATATATATATCTGCCTGAATGTACTGTATCTACTGAATGCTCTATGGGATAAGGAATGCACCGGCTAAAGGTTGAAGGGAAAATTTAATGTCAGATTTAAATGGTGGCTTGGTGACTTGCAGAGAAGTTCTTGATATGCTGGATGGGTCAGCACTAAAGTGAGAGTGAGTGTGACTCAGAGGTGTGGGGAAGGCTGGTGAGGTGCAGGAAAGGGCCAAAGCTGGGAGAGGGGCGGTTTGAGGGCAGCAGGGTGGGAGGAGAAAGCCCTTGGAAAGCTCTGTGGGCTAGAAGGATACTGTGGGAAGGAGCTGAAGAGTAGGTGAATGCCAGCAGCCATGGCAGTGGGTGATGAGCAGATACCTTCTGTCCTCAGCTGGTAGAAGCTCTCATGAGCTCCTTTCAGTCATTTCAGGAGAATGACTTCGGGAGCAAAGCAAAAATGAAGTGTGTGTGGGAAGAGCTGGCCTGCAGAAGGAGACTTGAAAAAAATTCCCCAACAAAAGGTATTGTAGCTTGGTTGCATCAATAAAATGTATGGGTGGAAATGCCACGTGGTGGGAGATGCAGGTCAGGAACAAGAGCAGCAGAGCCATGCCATGCCTGCAGCCTCACAGCGTGCCACCTCTCGAGCAGTGCAGTGGCATCACTGCAGCTCACTGCCTTGCCAGTGGTTTGCAGCATCAGTGATTTAGGGAGGGGAAGTGATGCCTTTCCAGGGTTGGATCTCTCTGAGCCACTGTGTCCTGAGCACTGTCTGGGTGCTGTCATAAAATGTAACAACAGGAATAAGAAAAAAGGAAAGCAGGAGAGAGTCCAGACCTTGAAATATCCTTACATATCCTGTAAGGTCAGTGCCTGAGCTCGAAATAAAAATTTCAGTAAAGTTGACCTAGAGATGGGAGTCTGTCAGCAGGCTAGAAGTGAGAGGCTGATTGGTTCCAGATACTGCTAAAAGATGATGCCTGACCCAGCTCAGCCACTCAAGGCTTCCCCAGGAGGCAGATGGGAGACAGCCGGGAGTGTGACCACCCCAAGGGAATATCTACACTGCTATCAACCATGGGCAGATGTGGACTCAGGGGGACCAATGAAGGAAAATGCTCCTATGGAAAGGAGCATCTGGAAGGAAACTGGGCAACCATCCCTCTAATGCTCACATGGTCCTTGCACGGCATGGAAAGGAGTGAGCGGGTGGAAATGATGTCGAGGCAGAGCCTTCTGCTGCCAGGAGCGTGGGAAACACGAGTGCCAAGAGGAGCCAGACCACTCAGCAGAGGCCAGGAGTGAGCTGTGAGCTTTTTGAGGACAGAGCTTCAGTCTGCAATGCAGATTGGTGAGTATTTAACAATTGCTCTGCCTCCCAGCAACAAGGCAGGACATGGGATCTGAGGAATGAGCAGCTGTTGGCTGCTGAAGAGAAGACAAGTCAGGGCTCTATTTATTGAAGATGTCTGTCCTTTCTGTCTCCTGTGAGGTTATTAGCTCAGTTCCATTTCTGATTTACAGTAGGTGCAATTTATTGCCATTTTCAAGAAATTAATGCCCATTGCTCACTATTTTAAGCAATTAGGTGAACACATTTGCTTTAATATACCTCAGATGAAACGTGGTAGGGGAGAATAGTCCTTACATCAGTATTCACCAAATTTCATCATCATACTTGTACTCCTATCCTAATTTCTTTGGCAGGCAGAGAGGAAATGGACTGGGAAAAGAAATCCCACATGGCATTGGTGCCAGCACTGGTGTTGATGGAGCAGCCTGTGGAAGGACTGGTTCAGGTCAGCAGAGAGGTTTTGCAAACATGCTGACAAAGCAGTCTTCCCTCCTCCTCATGCACAAAACCACAGCTGAGCCTCGAATTGACTCTTTTTGTTGTGAGCATCATCTTACAGCTACCCCAAAAAACCTGGGTAGGAGCCCCCCATTCTTACCCTGGCCTATGAGCTGATCCCTTACAAGTCCTACTGTCCTGTTGCATCAGAGCAACAGGCAGGGGCATGTTTGTTCCCTTCTCTCCCAACATTGAGACATCATTTACTATTAAGACACAGAGGACCAGAGACCTCAAAGGCAGCAAGGGAAGATTTAGGATAGAGTGGCTGTCAGTTGCTGTGGTCTAATTAAATGGCTCCTGCCTCCTTGACTCAGTTCCAGTGCAGTGGAGCCTGACTTGTTAAGCATCAGGGAAGTGTCCTGCTGCTCACTGTTACTAGTGCCTCAGCTCCCAAGTGTGACTGTGTGGCTGAAATAAGCTGTAAAACCCCGTTGCTGCCTTCCCACCCCTCTTCATGTGCAGCTGGATGTCCCTGCTGCTGGGTGCCTGCACCTGGGACAGCAGCAGCAGAGCACATGGAGCATGGGGCACCAGGGCAGAAGGACAAGGGGCCATGGAACCACTGCCAGCCTTGAACCCTCTTTGGAGGTGTAGGCACTTTTCATCTTCTCTACTTGCTTCTCAGAGGGGCAGTGAGAACCTGGCAGCAGAGGAGCACCCTGGAGGTGAGGACCAGCCTCAGTGGCGTCCCATGAGGTCCTCTCCATAGGATCCCAAGACTCCCAGGCAGGTGCTCTTCCCCTCCCCTCCTTGCCCAGAGACATCCTGCCTCTCCCCAGGCACTTCCCAGCTTGCCCTGCTACTCTCCAAATCCCTAAACATCTGGAAACTGAGCTGAGTCCTTCACAAGTAACTCACCCAACACCCTCAGCCAGTTTGTTTAGGCCAGTGAAATGAGGAAACAGGTCATGGTTCAAGTAAGTGTATCTATTCGTCTCAGCCACTTGAATTATTTTTGATTACGGATTATTATTTGTGTCTCGTTAGCAAAGTGCCTGGTGTTAATCATCAGAGCACATGCTGCCCAATTGGCTCCTCACATCATACGTTATTCCCTCCTTTCCCCGATTGGATGAACCAAATTTTATTAAACAGCAGCCTTCTTTCTCCCTTGCTTGCAGATGATGCATAAGCATTTGTAGCTACTTGGCAATTCTGTTGTGAGACAATAAAAGAGCTTTTCAAAATGCCAGGAGAGGAAATACAGTGTGAATACTCTTGCAAATATTTACTTGTGCTCTTATTTGCAATATTTTATTGTGTAATGGATTTAATGATGCTATTTATCAAATAATGATGATTGCTGTCTTTAATGAATTCAAATTTAGCTAAGCAATTTCCAGAAATATCTGACAAAATTAAGAGAAAATTCCAGTGCACTAAATGCAAGAGATAGGGGAACCCATTAGAAATAATTATGGCTGTGTGGTGCTTAGATGTTGCACAAATGTGTGTTTCACAAGCACCTTGAGGGGAAACAAGCAGAGAGTCACCTCACATGCAATCCCAAATTAGCAAATGCTATATCTCCACCTCTTCAATTTGGCAGCACCCAGTCAGGACACAGTGGACTGGCCTTTTCACTGCAAGCAGGGCTGAGCAAAGACATCCAAAGGTCTGTCTCTTCAAGACAGAGCTTTGATAGAGGCTGTAGTTTAGAAACCTGGGATGCTTTTTGTCTTTGGGGTGGTTTCACAAGCAGGGGTGCCTCATCCCAGCAGCCTTCCCAGCTCTGCCCTGGCCCCAGTGCCATCCCTTTCTGCTTCATGGGGAAGGAGGAATGGGATTCCAGCAGCAACAGGGTTGTCTGAGTCCCTCAGGCTTAATGCATTGGCCAACCAGTGGTGCTGGAGCTGTGGCTGACTTTTATTCTGCCCAGACCAAGGAGTTAGATGTGGAGACATTATCTTTACTTACTTCTTTTCTGCTGTGCATTATATCTCTGAAGCTTCCAGCACCCACACAGATAATTTCTTGTCATCTGACATATCTCTATTGGAAAACAAAACTACAGAAAATGTTGAATTTCAGAATTATTAAAGAAAACACAGAAGAATGTAGTGAAACCTTCCTGAGGTGGGCATCAGCTGTGCTTTTCATGCTTTTCTTTGAAGGATCTTCAAGGATGTGTTCCTAAAATACTGAAGACAGGGTCAGTCTCCAAGTGCAGTCCCTTTCCCTGGAAGCTGAGGGCTGGACATCTTCCTGTGGCAGAGACTTGAAAGGCTCTATCCATGTGCCTGTTGAGTCATTAAGCTGAAAGTCATGAGGTGCAAAAGTCCCTCAAAAATCTATGGGATCTAGGCTAGGTGTAGTAAAAAGAAGCAACAAGGACACATTCTTAGCCTAGATTGAAGGAGCTTCTAGTGAGTTCCAGAGAATGGGACCATCTCCAAAGCACCCCAGTTTCACTGAAATGAAGCACACTCTTTCCTCATCTGATAAAAATGGAGGCACTGCCATTTTTTCACATTGCTATTTTGACTTGTTTGAATATGCAACAGCAGCTTCTATTTCCAAGAAAAGCAGTAAATATGGATTCTTGGAGAGCCAAGATCCTCTTTACTAGTTCTGAAGCACCCAAATCTTCAAAACAAGAAATATTTCCTCCAGCTGTCCATGCATGAAGTTGATTTATGACTAGTTTTCTGTTCAAACCACTGTAATTTTGTGAAATGATAGCAGTATTGATTCCAGCAAGAGTTTCACTTTACTGAAACTACCAGGCCAGAGGGACTAAATGGAGCCTTGGAGTGAATAATACAGCTTTCCACTTTATCAATTTCATCTGTTTTGCTCTCCACCTTCACTTAACAACCTACATCTCTTCTTTCCTTCCTTCTTTTCCCTTTAAGGCACTGGTCTTTTGCTCTGGCTCACAGCTGTAAATGATTGAACATATTTTCTTACCTGGGAACTCTGAGCAGCATCAAAACACAATCTGAGCAATGAATAGACTGCTTGACATCTCCAAGTGGTTCACGTTGCTGTGTGGGAAGCTGAATTCTGGAGGTGAGAGAAGAAAATTATTTTTCAATATTTTCCAGTGGAAGAAAATATTTCTAGTTTAGCTTTTATTAAAATAACAAGCAATGAAATATTTAAGAGAAAAATGAAATTCCTCAGTCTGGGCTAGATTCTGCTGTCAGTTACATTGTGATAAATGAAGATAAACTTTACTGAAGAAAATGAAAATGTCTTGGTGTGAAACTGGTCTGAAAACCAGTTCCACAGAAAGACAAATCCTCACCTCTGTTGGAGAGAAACAAAGGGGAATTGGATGATATTTCTGGACCTGTAATCTCAACAATGATCTAATTTAGAGAATAAGTAAAAATGGCAGATGAATTCCATGTACATTCCATCCACACTCCCTGTGTGCAGGTGTGGCTGTGCTTCCATTTCCAATGTCAGAGTAAAAAACCCCAGAAAATACAAATGCTTTGGTGGCACTATTAATTCAGCCATAGGCACAGCATATATGTCAGCATAAATCTTTAGTAGCCTCGGCAGCTACTGAAACTGCTGCTTCTGCATTTGCTTTCTCTGTACTCACTGACTTAAAGAAAGAAATTTCAGAAAACCAGAAGGCTTTAAAGGTGTTAGGAACAAATGCCACTTAGAAAAATCAAGAAAGAGATAAATATTCTATTTTTCTTGGCATGCATACAACATAGATTTATTTTTGCTAATGGATCATCCAAGGCTGTGTAAGTTTGAAGACTTACCAGAAAAGAAAAAAAAAAAAACCAAACAAAAAAACCCAACCAAACAAACGAACAAAGAAACAAAACAAAACAAACAACACAAACAAACAAACAAACAACAAACAAAAAAAAAAAAACCAGAAAAGGATGTATACAGATTCTAGCATGATCAAATAACACTTTGGATTCTATCACAGGAAACATGGTTTAAAGCAGAGCTGAGACATGCTGCATCTCTCCCAAACACTGCACACAGTGTGGCTCCAGCACAGGGATGTCACCAGTCAGCACAGGGGGTCAGGTTTGGAGGTGGATTGCTGCCCCCACGCTGGTGCTAAACAATCCCATTGAAGCCCACTGTCTGCAGCCCATCCCCATGACCCCAGGGGGAGGAAAAGGCTCAGCAGCTCCTGGTGTGGAGAAAAAAGTGCATGTCATGATGCAGAAGGGAGAATGCTCCTGCTCAAGAATCAAGCCAAGCATGAAATTAATATTTCCCTTATAGTAAAAAAAAAAAAAAAAAAAAAGCTGGTAACATAGGAATAAATGTAAACTTGAAAGCCTGGGGACAGGCTTTGAATCTCCTCGTGGGAAGGGCAATGCTTTGGCTGTTTCACTTCTCTCCCTGTTGAGGAGCACAGTGCTGAAGAGATCTAGGATGGGGCACAGAGTTAGACTGTGATACCCAACCTGCTGCCCAGGTGAAATCCCTGTAGGTCTTGTGTTCTCAGTCCCTTTGGGAAAACTTCACCCCTGGGCATAGGTAGGGCCTGTGCAAGTCCTCACACCCCAAGGAATGGATTAAGATGGAACCCTTGCTGGACCACCCTGGCCAAAAAAACACTGCAGAAAGGTGGTGGAGCTTCAGAGGGGCTTTCCCTTGGAGGAAATGGAAAATAGTCTTGTGCAGGGTGGTGCATCAGTGGTTATTTTGGCTTCCATGGTGAGATTTCATTAAGTGCATTGCATTTCTTCATCTCTCCACTTCCTTTAAGGAGCTGCTCCAAAAAGTCTCATATTCTCATATTTGGAACCATTGGCACTAGGACTGACCAAAACTGGAGTGTGAAACTAAAGCCTAGACAACTCAAGAGGTGTGGGATTTAATCAAAACTGCATCTTAATTTTCCCAGAAGGAAGTTGCTCAGGCTTTTTTTTTTTTTTTTTTTTTAATTTGTTTTGCTCACCCAGCTTTTTTTTTTGCTTTTTTTTTTTTTTTTTTTTTGCTTTTTTTTTTTTTTTTTTTTCTGACAACCGCATCTCAGCACTGCCTTACCCTTCCCTTCCATCCAGGGTTTTTTGGGGAGGAGCTCTGCATGCCCTGAGCCCAGCACAGCGTGGCTGGTGCATTTCTCCTGGCTGGCTTGGCACAGAACCCTGAAGCTTCCCTGGGACTCCTCAGGGCAGGCAAACTCTCAGTGTTGCTGTCACCACCAAGTGCTTGAAGCAAAGGAAATGAGCAGTGTGGACTGCAAATACCCTGGCTGGCAAGCAGAAGCACAGCCTCCCCCAGTGAGGAAGAGCCACATCCACCTGGAATGGGCTCATTTTGGAGGGTGCTGGGGTGGGTGGTTGGCAGGTGAATACCCAGTATGTCATGCCTTTACTCCCTGAAAGGTTTGAGATGAAGGAGGAGAGATGGCTGCTATGTATTGCAAACAAATGACCCAGTCTTGCCCATTTTGGGCACAGCACACAACTACCTAAAAGGAGATTGTGATGAGGTGGGTGTCAGTCTCTTCTCTCAGGTAAGGGATAGGACAAGAGGAAATGGCCTCAAGATGCACCATAGGAGGTTTACACTGGATGTGAGGAAAAATTTCTTCATCCAAAGGGTTGTCAAGGCTTGGAACAGGCTGCCCAGGGAAGTGGCTGGGTCTCCATCCCTGGAGGTATTGAAAAGCCATGTAGATGTGGCACTTAGGAACATGGTTTAGTGAAGGAGTTGTCAATGTCTGGTGAAGAGTCGAACTCAATGGTCTTAAACGCTTCTTCCAACATTAAGGATTCTATGAAAAAGAGCAAAATCATAGAAAATGTAGCAAACTTTTCAGAATAAAGTAATAAAGCAAATGAATTCCTGTGGCTTTTCTGGTTTTGAAAAGCCTATCTTTGGGAAAGCTTCTTGAAACTAGGCTTTACCTGCTCCATTCTCCTGCTTTGCCTGGGTTGAGCTGTCCTGCCTCACAAGGTCTGACATGCAGCAATGCTGCTGCTCAGGGCATTGTCATTTTCCTGCCATATGTCCAAGTTTTTGGTCACTTCAACATACCAGAGCACAGCTCTGTTTGAGAAGCCCGAGTCTCCTCCTAAGTCATCACGTCGCTCCTCCTCTCAGCTAGAAACCCAACATGCCTTCTAAAAAAGCAAAATAATTCCTTTTTCACTGCCACAATTAGTGTTTCAGAGACAGCCTGGCCAGTGCAGCAGGAGATGGACTCTGGTGGCTCTGCAGTGTCTACTTTTCCAAAGGAGAAGGGTCTGCCAGGAGGAAGCAGCTGGGGTAAGGAGCCACTTGGAGTGTTGGGATCCCACCACGCTCTGCTCCTTTTGCCTGGCAGGCTGCTGCCCTCCTCCTGCCCTTGGTGCACCCACAGGCCTTTCAATTCCACGAAAGCTCTTTGCTTCTGGACAAAACAATAATTAGAAAAAAAAAAATAAAAAGTAGAAAAAAAAAAAAAAAAAAAAAAAGGCTCTCCTTGATTGCTGAGGCGCTGATGGCAGGACCCCTCCTTCCCTGCTGAACCACTTAATCAGGCTGCAGCAGGTGCCCACCGAGGCGACCTCGGGAAATGGCCTCATCACCGGCAAATGGCCCTGATGATGGCTCAGCAGGGGCCCTGCGAGCCCGGCTCTCACTTGGAGAGCTCCGAGGAGCTTCTCCGGCAGCGCTGGAGCTTCCCATCTTTGCCCGATGCCGGGAGCAGGGAGGCAGCTCCGCCCCTCCCCTGCGCAGCATCCCTCGGGATGCGGGATGGGGGATGCAGGATGCTCAGCATGGAGTCCTTGAGGCGCTGGCACAGCCCAGAGACAGAGGGCTTAGAGTTCCTAGTGGGAAAAATGGGATTTTTGAGGAAAGGCAGCATCAGGGGGCCCCATGTGACACAAACTGGCCTGACTGACCATTTTTCTGGCGTTGCACCTTTTTGCTTACAGCCACACATCTGCAAATCTCTGCTCAACTCTGGGAAGTTGTGCCCTCATGCATGGTGCCCATATGGGGCCTTATTCTGTCTGTATTACAGAAGAAAGCACAGTTTTGGCATAACCTTAGTGCATTTCCCTTGGCTTCTGTACTTACCAGGAATACCAATGTCTTCCCCTGACCCACAGCTCTCTGCCCTGGGCATTAGCAGTGTGATGTGGCTGCCCTACCAACTTTACTCCAGGTGACGTGATTACAGCCCCTGTCTCCTCTGGATAAATGTCTTCAGTTGCTCAGCAACCTCCACACCAGGATTAAATTAACTTTGATTACAATTACAGACAGCACAAATCAGCCTGCACCATCAGAAGAAAGCAGAGCATGGTTTGTTTTTTTTTTTTTTTGAAGGATTTTCTTCTCAAATGCTCCTGTTCAGGGGGAGGGTGGAATTGCATCTCACCTCTTTCCCTCCCTTGCTTTGTGTTGAGCACGGATGCATCCCAACCCTGATGCTTCAAATGCACAGTGGGATTGAGCACAAAAGAGTTCATTTACATGTCTGAAAATATTTGCCTGCTTGGGAAAGAGAAGCAGAGGAAGCTCAGGTGCTGAAGCAGCTTTGCTCTTATGTCAAGGCCCCAAAACTTGCTCAGGTGAAGCTGATAGGCTTAAACAGCTACTCACCTCCATAAGGCCTTTGCTGTCACCTCCTCCAGGTGCTTAAGTTAATAATAGCAACGTGCAGTTATTATATATCCTTTATGGCTCCGTGGAACAGACTTCCCCCCTGGGAGGTGCAGCTCCATAAAACCCCCAGGTGACGAGGATTGCAGGCAGCCAGCCCCGCAGGGATCAGACCTATGGCACACAAAGTGGGAAGATTAATCACCTCTATCTGCTGCTGGTGGTCTCAGGTGTCTGCACCTGCAGGAGACTTGCCAGGCTGGCAGGATGCTTTCATGGTGCCCAGCATCCTGCTGTGTGGGCTGCAGTGGGGTGACCTGCACTGGCAGGAGAGCCTTTGCCTGGCATCTAGGAAACTGAATGTTGCTTGAAGCACTGCCCATACTCCTGGCCTTGGGAAGGTCAGGCTGTTCTGCTCCCTGTTCTTGCACCTCTTCTCCTTTCAGCCAAAACAGAGCCTCTCTTTCCATGGCTTCCCCCCTTCCCAGCCTGTGGCTCCAGAAAGGTGAGGGCAGCTGGCCACCACCAGCCTGCAGGAGATCTGCTGGCATTGCTCTGAAGGAACTACTGAAATGTGTTTCTTTGGGGAAGAACCTTCCCCAGGTAGGTGGAGAGGAAAATGGTGCAGAGTGTTGAATCAGTGTGGGAACTGGGAGTGGCAGCACCACTGAGAGTCACAGAGGGCTTGGGTGTACATAAAATTAGTGTTTGCTTTTAGATGCCTTAATAGAGGGGCAATGTTTGTTTTCTCCCTGGGCAAAGAGGAGAAGGAGAGGGCAGGGCAAGGCAGCAGCTTTTGCTCCTCTCTGTGGTTCTCTGGCCAGGAGACTTCTGCCAATGCAGTAGGTAAGGACATTGGCTGCTGCAGGAATTGGCCAGCAACAAATGACTGTTCCCAAGTGGGAGTGGGGAAGGAAGTGTGGAGGCTCATTATGTTTAATGTAATTACTCTGGACTTAGAGCAGGGTATGTGACAAAGGAATTTGGCCTTCTTTTTTTTCCCTCCCTCCCTGCCTCAATATTCAATGATACGAGTTTGATCATGCCAATTTTTGATCCAGAGAGGCTCTTCACAGTTCTCCTTAAATAGGGACCCCCCCTGGCCTTGCACAGGTAGAAGTAATGTGGCAGAACAATTTCTAAATAGGTCTAGAATTTGGCCAAGGCTGCTGCTGTGCAGAGGTCTGATGCAGGTGTCAGGTGTTCTGCCCTTGCATCCTTTACCTGCTGCCCTCCCTGCTTTACTAGAGAAGAGTCAAAGCTGTTCCTTGGCCTTCTGCCTGTTTCCTGCACAGGAGACACTGGCCAAGAGTGAGTTCCCTTTGCCTGGGAGCCACCATTGCACCTGCACCACCTGCAAAAAAAAAAAAAAAAAAAAAAAAGAAAAGGTGGAAATGGTCCAAAAGCTGTGGCAGTGCTGTCCTGGTCCCTCAGGAATGCACCTCACCTCACTGGGATTGCACTCCTGTCCTGGTGTGAATCCTCTGGGCCCCAGGTACTGACCTTCCCCCTGAGGCTCCAAGTTTGTCCATACAACCATACAAGCCAGGCTGGAGCCATCTCCTGCTGGATCCCTCATGAGTTACTCAGGCAGGTACCCAGGCTGTGGCAATAGGTGGCTATCTGCACTCTGGGAAAGCACCTAATCATGGTCTGTCACTGCTCACAGCTGTCTTTCAGTGTCTGCTTTCTCTCTCTCATGATGTGTCCTGATGTTTCCTGACACTTCCACCTTCCTCTTCCTTGTGTGCACCCAGGGGAAAGTGGAAAGTGTTTTTGACTCACGCTCCTGCTCCACCATGACACATTTCAGCCCTGCTGCAGCCTGCTCTGACCTCTGGCAGAGCACAGCTCACCAGATGTGCCAGAGGTTGCTGGATTTGTCTTTCCAAACTGCGTTTCTGATGAGGAACCTTTGCATTGACCAAGTCTGCCTTTCACAGACTTGGTCAAAAAGATCACTTTGATCTTGAGATCATCTAGGAGAGGTAGGTCCATGCTCACCTTTTCCTAGTAAGGCTGGACTTTCAAGTGACCTAAATGTGGCTCACATGTGTCTCTTGCTGTGAAAAGAAAACTTGAGCTGTTGCTTGATATCTTCATCTCAAGGGCTCCTGTGAAACCCTCAGGGAGTTGCTTCAGCAGTGGTGTTGGAGCCATCCAAAACTGCATGGCCAGGTGTTCTCACTACCCCTACCACTCTTGTCAACACCATTCCTAGCCATGGAACCTGCACATGGCAGCCTACAGCCTCTGGAAAAGGTGCTGTCTGTCCTCTGTTTCCCTTTCAGGAACAAGTGTCCACAGCATCCACTTCTCCTATGCAGATAAAACCAAGTTTCAATATATGAAGAATTTTAGGTCCATTTAAATACTTATTTGCTAACACAAAAGCAAGTGCCCTTATAATTTAATATGCCTCTGCAAGTAATTGGATAGAAGTCCTTTGTTTCTTTTCCTCCTGTCATCTTGCATTTGTTTAATTTGGCTGTCGTGACATGAAGTGACAGATCCCATGCTCCATTTTTACAGATAGCAAAACTCCGGGATTCTTCTTTCTGCACTGTTAGAAATTTATGTATTCTCCCCATTCACTCATACATCACTATTGTGTCAGATTACTGACCCCCTTAAGAATAAATGCATTTTAATACAGCTGACCCAGAAACCTCCCAGAGGGGAGATAAAGCGTGGCTCTGAGAACCAGCTGAATTTGCTGTAACTTAGAGAGGAATCAGAGAAGGGTCCAAAGTGGGCAATGGCTCAGTGCCATTAACATGTCCACATTTCCTGCTGCTCACAGCATTCTGGTCCCAGGGTTACATCCATTCCTCCAGCTGGGAAGGAGTTGCTCACACAGAGTTTTCAGCAATGTTTTCCCAGAGATGCAGATTCAAGGGAAGAGCAGGCTTTAGTCCTGTGCAGAAAAGGCAACAGGGTTGTCCCAGAGATGGGACAGGGAACCTGATGTCAGGCACAGCAGGCACTGAGAGCAGTGACATCCAAGGACAGGTATTCCTCAGGCACAAGCCCTGCAGGGCAGGAGACACAGCTGTCTGCAGGGGCTGGGGAGGAGCATTACAAGTAACACCTCACAGTACATTTGCCTGGCTGGCAACGTTCCTGGCACTTCTCTTTAAAAATATTTATCAGAAGAAAGGAGAAACAGCAGGAAATTACGGATTCAACCTTGTATGTAAATGCGAAGCTGTAGAGTGTAGGAAAGGAAAATATCATCTTTCTCTTCCTGTAAGTTTTTAGACATTTTCTCAAATTTCATATGGTGAATCTTGCTCCCTGTCCATTTTAGCAAGTTATTTTAAATAATTTCTGTAACATGCATTTAAAGCCTGAGGGAAATGCTCAGTTCTGAAGAGTCCTCTTGCTTTGAGGTTTCTGAACGGAGGGTTTGGGTCCCTGTGGGGGTCTTCAGTTCAAAGGAAATGTCTTCATATTATAGCCATGGCAAATTGTTGGGCAGAAATTTGCATCACCTTGGATGACTCCAGTTCCCCATCACATTATTCTAACATCTAACCGCGGGCCTCAGGTGCTTAATGTCTGTGCCAAAACATACCAGTGGCCAAATACAGACCTTTGTGGCAAAATTTCTTTTTATTTATGAGCTGCATGTTATCCTCAAGCAGCTTAAAAAGGCTGCCCTCAAATGTGGACTCTGCAGTGGCCCTGGCAAGGACCTTGTCCCATGGGAAGAGCAGATGTGGGTCTGCCCATGCATTCGATGTGCCACCCCAGCCAGCCAGGCTGTGTGGAGCCTGGGTCTGTGTCCCCAGAAGGGATGGAACCTCCTTGAATGATGAAATTCCCACCCAGCACTGCTGAGGCCACGGGGAAGGTGCTTCAAGCCAGCAATGTGTTTTGTACCCTCCCTCAAAAGGACCAAACCCTCCCATTTCCCACACATGCAGAAGGAATGAGCCTTTTTGCTGTTTCATTACTGATGTTCAGGAGCACAGGGATGAATCAGAAAGTCGCTAAGTTCATTTGCTTAATCTTTCAGGGTAGCAAAGATTGGGTAGACTCTTCTAATCCTTGTTTCCCTTCACTGAGAGGAGTATAAAAGCCAGAAGGAGAAAACAGCTGAGGCTTCATATCTCAGGTTGATTTTGCAGCAGAGACAAAAAAAGAAAGCAAGCTACTCCTCTTGTTTGGAGCTGAAGAACATTTGCTCTGGAAGCCCTTGAAAGAAAATAAACACCGTGCAATATGGTGTTGTTTGTACAGTCGGTTTTCTGTGAAAAAGTTGCTTTAAATAGTTACAAAAAGCTGGATAGTGATGGTCACGTATGTGAATTTAGTAGCCAGGGTAATATTTCTGCAAATGCCCAGTTAGAGAACAAAGCAGCTGACACAGAAAGGTGCATTTCTGAGAGCTGCTCTCCTCTTCTCCAATACAGACTGACACACATACACATAAATACATATACATATATATTTTTATACAAATAAACACACAAGAGTTTATTTAGATCTCAGGCCCATTTAATAATCTGGCTTTAAGACTCATGATGATATTAATTGGGTGTGGTAATTGTATGTGCTTGAAAACTGCTTAGCAATTATACTTGAAGTTACCAAGAAATTCTGTGATGAATTACCTTAGGACTTTAATTCTGAGAGAGCTAAGGACAAGGTTAACAGAGGTCTAGTTTGAAGAGAGTTGAGCACGAGATAATTATCCTGCAGTGCTGTGTATTTACAGCATGTACCGTTGCCATGAATCTTCAGACCTGTTGCAACATAATTATTTCTGTATTCCATAATATGATATTAATTCTGCACCATGGCTTGGGATTCCCTTCTCAAATCCATGGGTATTTTTTGTCTGTAGTCCAGAGAGGGGACCTGGCTGTGCCTTAGGTCACTGCAGGTGACTTACCACACTCTCCTTTCCTTACACACCAAGACATGGATTAAGGTGCCAGATATCAGGCACCTATTTTGGAAACTTTCATGGGAAAGCATTTAAAAAGTCTGTTTTCAGAAACCAAAGCATTTAAATTCTTAAAAAATATGGTATAAGGGGCTGTTGCCTTCCTCTCTGTCAACATAACTGAGGGAAGACACACCGAATTGGATTGGCACACCGTAGCACACTTCTTTCATCTATAAACATCTACTCTGTGTATTAAAACCAAAGAAGCCATAAATTTCCTTTACTCAGCTGCCTCAGGGTGTACGAGGCTGTGGTCCTGATAGGAGCAGGATGGGGCAGGGGTCTCAGCCCTACAGGGAGCTGGGGGATGGTTTCAGCAGCCAGGCTTGGCAGCTGGGTCTGTGAGTGTCCCCAGGCAGTGTCAGTCCCCCGGTGAGCAGGCAGGGCTGGCACCCTGCTCACAGCAAATGACAGGCAGAGCTTGGCTTGTCCTCTGCAGCATCACTGGGTCTTCCACCCAGCTGCCTGAATTGCACAGGCAAGGGTTTCATCTCCGGTGCCCTGGCAGTGGGAGTGAGCGGAGGAGAGCTGAGGTCGAATGAAATCCCTGCAGCACTTAAGTTCACAAGTAAATATCTAATTAGAGAAATGTTTGACTTCAATAATAGATGAGCAGAATATCAAGAGACACGAGTACTGGCAAAGCACACCTAAGGCAAAGTCTTTACAATGGGGGCATTTTTTGGCCTGCCCTCCTAAGGTCCTCACTTAAGTGGAAAAATCATGTGTGCAGCTGCTAAGGGTAGGACATGACTTTCCTTGCTCTTGCTCTAACAATTTGGAGGCACCCATCGGCAAACCCACCCTCATCAATTCTGCATCTTCCTGAAAATGTACTTTTAAGCACCTTAATTGCATTTCAGAGATAACCCTGCAGGCAAAGTGACAGGAAGAGAAACCATATGGAGCAGTTTGGCGGTCAGGCTCTTTGTTTTAAATCAATCAAACATCTGCGGCTAATGTAGCTTTGGGCTGCTCCTCAGGAAACATTAGCCCTATTAGTCTGGGCTGGCAGGAACACAAAATAATATATTTATGGACAAAGCACATGTGCATTACTGTTGGAAAGCTAGTGGAGGAGGAGGAGGAGATCTGTGGTCAGCACTTTGCCTTCTCAGGAGGTCAGCTCCAAGAATCAAAGAGAGGGAGCAGGGGGTCCTGTCTCCTTGCTCCAGCCCCATGCCACCCACCTCCCTGCCTGGGAGCAGCCTCTAGACCTGCTGCCACAATCCCAGATGGGAAAGGCCACCAAAAAAGGCTGTGTGGCTCCTGCATTAAAGGAATGTGAGGTGGGGTGGTGGAGTGGGATGTTTTACAGTCTGCAGGGACAGTGAAGGGAGGGAAGCACCGGATGGTGGGGCTGGCCATGGGGCTGTGTCTGGCTCCCCACAACACTGCATCCCCACAGAGCTGGTGGAAAACAGCAGGGACAGGATGGGCATCCCATCTCAGTCCCCACAAGCAGAGACAAGGGCCATGGGCAAGGGAGCTGGGTGTCACCAGGCTGGAAACACCATTTCTCACCAAGGGCTACAGCACACAGAGGTGGGCTGGTTCCCTCTCTAGCACTCCCTTTTCAATCTAGACAGACAGTGCATCCCATTTTCATCTCATGTGGTGTCTATGTGCACCCAGGTATGGGAAACAGTCCCAAGGAGGAGGTGGGAGATGGAAAGGGTAACAAGGCTTTTTCATTTGCATTGTCATGCAGACAAATACAGATGCATTTGGAGGTGCATCAGTAAGTGAGAGGCTCTAGGACACCTCACAGCACCTCTCTAGTCTGTCCATCCATGCCTCAGTTGCCTGGGAAATGGTGAACCATGACTGAGAGTGTGAAGAGCAAGAACTTTGGGGCTGCTTCATAGCCAGTTCCTGTCCCTGTATGTGAAGGAATTTACATTACAGAAACCTTAAAAGGTGTGAAAATACTGTATATACCCTTAATCAACTCCCTAAACCCATTTTTAGGCTTTTTTGTTTCTGTTCTCTGCAGGGAAAACCAAAAGCCCGTGGCACTGACAGGGGTAAGTTACAGCAGCCATATTTAGGGAAAAGTGCATCACTGACATATTTTGATTCTACCAAAACAAAACATTGTGAATCCTGAAACCACAAACAATTGTTAAATTCAAGAGAAAACCCAAACTTATTCAGAATAAGGAGTTGTATGTTTGTTAGGCTGAGACAAACTTTAATGACTGAGACCTGCCCCTTAGTGACACTGTGACATAATTGCACAACTATGACAGTTCAATTAAGTTTTCATTCCAGCACTAGGTGAACCTGTTTTCTAAAATACAGTCTAATGAATCCTCTTCTATTTTTTCTGATGCTAACAACACTGGGCAGAGTCAGGGATTTGGGGATGCCTCAACCATGACTTTCCAGATTTTTAGATGTTTTATTCCAAATTTGCACCTCTACAGAGTGCAATGGCAGGGGCTATGGAGAGGAGGATAGCAGAATGTATGATTTGGATTTTTTTTCATCATGCATCCATGTATGTATTTATGCTACTGTGTATGTATCTGTTTGAGGAGCTTCCACTGGTACAGTGACTGTGAATTGCAAAGGAGAATACTTTTACATTCAGGAAATGTAATGGCTTAAATCTGGAGAATAGCAGCTCCATTTCCATATCTGGGTTTTCACGAGCATGCTCATTTGTAAGCTCTGGCTTTCCTGCAGGGATGCAGAGGAACAAGGCTGGTTTTGTGAAGCAGAGCTGCAGAAGCAGGTAACTGCACACCCTGCAGACCTCCCTGCTGCCTCTGCAGCTCATGCCCCTCATTGTCCTTTTGTCCACATCCTCTCCACATATCCCACAGCCTTTGTGCTTTTCCAAAATGTGTCAGCTCTCAGTGTTTTCAGCTGCACTAGACCATTCCTGCCCCAGCAAACATCCCCATTTATCAGCAGATACTTACTTCCACCTTCCTCTTCTCTAAAGGGATGTATGGATTCTGCTAACTCATCAGCCCCATTGTCCCAGAAGAGAGCTTCATCTCCTAAGAAATGGGACAGCCCCTGGGACAGCAACTATTGCCTTTTCCATTCCCAAAGAGTGACAAAGTTTCACTGCTCAAAGGCAGGAGAAGGTCTTTCTTTGAGAACCCATGAAAGCAACGCATGTGAAACACTTTTCCCCTAAGGGAAGGCTGGAGAAACAACTACACACATTCATGAGAAGCCACAAGTCTGAAGACTGCTGCTAAATTTGTCAAAGGATGTATTTTCCAAAGTACTTGTAACTCAGGCAGATTTTCCAATTTATTTGCAAATTATTTGAAAATCCACCTCTACTCAAAAGAGTAAGTGCTGTAACTGTGCCAGGGACCCACTGCATCAGCACCAGTCACTTACCACCTTCTCTGAGTGCCAAAAAACATTATAATTCTCAGTAGCATCCCCATCATGCACAATACACCAGGTTGGTTTGAATTTTCCCAGCATCACAAGCAAAATGTTTCCTTGAGTCATCTAGAGCTGAGGAGCTTCAGGAGGAAATCAAGGACTAGCTCACAGAAACTGCTCCTGGTGGAGCTTCTCAGTGTGGCCACGATTCTTCTGGGAGGGTGGGAAGAAAAAGTAGCAGGTGTTTCTGGGAGGAAAAAATGGTAGAAGGAAGTTTGCTTTGGGAATACTGTGTACCTCCACCCAAAAGCAACATATCATGGCTGGGGAAATACAGGAGATAGCTGAGGTCATGCAGCATTGGCTGCCCCATGACCCCCTTGGTGGCTCAGCTGAGCAGGGACCTGTGTTTTGTGGGTCACAGAGCAGGATGGGGCCCCAGGCAGCACATGGTGTTCAAACAGATGGAATTTCCACAGCTTCCACAAAGGATATTACAATTAAGAGTCATCCAAGTCCACACAGTCCAAGTCAATAATTGTAATACTGTATTTGTAATCATCAGGTACAAGGAGAAAGTTTTCCTTTCTTGAGCCATACCTCAAGGAAACTCCTTATCCAAGGAAAGGGTGTGGGAGTTTCTCATCAGAAATGACAGGAATTCAAAGAAAGGGTGACAGTCTTTCCCTGTGCAACTGAAGGTCTCTTGTGACCCCAAAGAGGTGATACTGCAAAAAGAGAAGAGTCAGTGTGGTTCCAAGTTTAGTTTGTGCTGTCACCAGCTGCTTGAAAGACTTCAGTGCTGGAAGTGAAGGACACGGAAAGATAATGCTGCAGAGGAAAATTAAGTTCTTTGCCATTAATGTTGCTGTGGGGAGATGGAGGCTGTGGCCACCCTTGTGAGGAGTGTGCCTCAAAATTAAGAGAGGCAAGAAACAATGTGGTGACTACATGTGGATTTGAATATGGTCTGATGAAACACTGATTTCGTGTCCAGGAACAAGGGAGGATGTGACCTCATGGGAGTTGTCCCATGTCCTTCACATCCCCTTGGATGACATCTATGGTATCCTCACTCCCAAGGAAAAAGGATGTGCAGGGCTGTAATAGAACCACAGCAATGGTTTGGATTGGAAGAGACTTCTAGAGATCATCTAGTCCAATGCCCCTGCAATGAGCTGGGACATCTTCAGTTAGATCATGCTGCTCAGAGCTCCTTCCAGCCTGATCTTCAATCTTTCTGGGAATGGGGCATACACAACCTCTCTGGGTAACCTGGTTTTTACCACCCTCACTGTAAAAAATTCTTCCTTATATCTTATGTAAACTAACCCTCTTCTAAATAAAAGCCATTACACCTTGTCCTATCACTACACACCCTTGTAAAAAGTCTTTATCCAGCTCTCTTGCAAGGTCCTTTCAAGTACTGGAAGGCTGGAAGGTCTCCCCACAGCCTTCTCTTCTTCAGGCTGAACAATCCCAGCTCTCTCCATAGGAGAGGTGCTCCAGACCATCACCTTCATGGCCTCCTCTGGGCTCACTCCAGCATGTTCATGTCCTTCCTGAGCTGAAGACCCCAGAGTTGGATGCAGCACGCCAGGTGGGGTCTCACCAGAGTGGAGTAAAGAGGCAGAATCACCTCCTCAACCTCCTGATCATGCTGCTTTGATGCAGCCCAAGATGCAGTTGGTTTTCTGGGCTTTGGAACACATGTTGTCGAGTCATGTCCAGCCTTTCATCCACCAGCACCATCAAGTTCTCCTCAGTATCATCTTTGTTCATGCCCAAGCCTGTATTGGCAGCGAGGTTTGCCCCAGCCCAGGTGCAGGGTACCAAGTGATCTTTGCCCTGTGGCCTCCAGGCTGGGCTCCTTTTGCCTTTTTGCCCATACTTTACTTGTTCTTTGAGGAGACTGTACTCAGGTGGGCTGCAGCAGCCCTTTACAAACAGGCAGTGAGGAGCCTTGCCCAGCCCATGTAGAGGGTTACCAGATAAGGTGTGCTGATAATGAGACTTTGCTTCTTCACCCTGACCCTCACCACCTCTGTGAGCTTTGCAAGACCCATTGTCCAAGAACCATAACCTGTCCCTAATCTTCCCCCTAGGTACCATATTAATCACTGCTTGTTTTCTTTTGCTTTCAGCAGATTCTCTAATTATTAACTGTGTGGAGGACTTGTGGTTTAGTGCATGGGTTACTTCCTGTCACTGGGGGAAGGTGCTCTGCACAAGCTGGGGGCTTGTTTGCTCCTTGCTGCTCCTGAAAGATAAGAAAGCCATTGAACAGCGGGAACCCAATCATCTTCCTTTTTCCCCCATGACCATTAGTTTGATTCATGGTACTTTTTGTTTGTCACTGATGAGTAATGAGCTATTCCATCTTCACTCTAGATCTATGCAGAAATGATAGGTGCACATCACACAATGTAAAAGTCATGAGGATTTAACTCCTTGGCCAACAATGTGCTGCTAACAACTTGTGCCTTGAAAATAGTATTGTGGTAGCAGAGGATAAAAGTTGTTTTTTGTTTTTTTTAAATCTACCTTTGATTAGGAACATACATTTTTGAAGTGACAGCCTGCCAGAAATACAGTGTTGCACAAGCTCTCATCATCTGAACCAGCATCCCGGAGCTGCTCATTCTTCTCTCTCAAGGTCATACTGTTATTATGTAATTGCACAAGCAAGGCAGGGACTAAAGGTGTAAATAGACAAAGAAGGTTTTGACTCATTCCCACAAGCACAGGGCCTTTAGGACTGCCCATTCAGGTACACATATCTGAAACATTACCATGTTTTCTCTCAATTTGGCCCTTTTTTGGTGCAGCCCCTATGCAGTCTGGGGCTGAGAAGCGCCACCCTTCCCTGTATGCTGGGTGTCTCAGGGTTCCACTCTGCCTGTGCCAGGCTGGAGCTGTGCAATGAGGGTGCTGTGCCAACATCCCAACCACCTTCCCTCCCATCTGGAGCCTTTAATCGAATGGGTTTTATGCTGCCAAGCAACAAAATCAAGGTGGGATTCATCTGTGAGGGGGAATTTTTTTCCCCGAAAGAGGAATTCTGCAGTTCAGTGGCCTTGCATTGCTGCTCCATCCTGCCTCCTCTGCTTCTCAAACCTGCTAATTTGGGCTCCAAAGTGGCACCACTCAGTAGAGCTTTATTTTCTTCTGCCTAATCTATCTTCACCTTTCTGGGCGTTCACCACATGCTCAGTGCAGCCACTGTGCTGAGACACCACCGAGATGTGCCTGAGGGGACCCCCTGTGTTTTACCTGATGACATTTTATCTTGGTGGGTTACTTATTTTCTGTTGGAATATAATGCACCGTGGACTGTTATTTTTTCCAGAAAACATTTTTTCCTCCCGGGAAATGGGTATTGATAGCAAGATGTCCCCTTACGTTCCATCAACTCCATCACACTTCTCTCGGAAACAAGTGTGGGAATGCCTGGGGGATCTTTAGGGCTAGGGGGATCTTTAGGGCTAGGGGGAAAGAGGAGGAGGCCAGGCACAGCTGCTCCCTCCAGGACAGGGAGGCAGTGCTCGGTGAACCCCTGGCAGACCTCTCCTCCAGTCAGAGGATATCCGCTATTTTCCAGTGATCCAGGGAACCAGGGTGGCTGTTCCCACTCCTGCCTTGGGCTTGCAGCACCATCTCACTCCCCAAATTACTTCTCTGCATGGAGGTGTCTGGAACACCGGGTCCGGGACACATGAAGGATGAGGGCCGAAGGAGAGGGGAAGGTTAGGAAGGAAACCTGAAGACAGCAGCATTTTTGCATCCTGCCAGGATGCTCCTGCTCGGGGTTTCTTTCCGCACTTCCCGTCTCGGGTAGGTCCCCTCCCCGCCTGTCATGCCAGCTCAGCTGGGCTCGTACTGCGGCACTTTCCTGAGAACATCCCAGAGACTTCAAAACCTCCTCCTCGTCCTGGCAGAATGACTTGCAGCTTTTCCGAAAACTGGCAAGCAGCCTCAGTGCTTTACCACGGGAAGAAGGTTAACTCCTTCCCTCCTTTTCTCCTTCCCTCCCCTTCCCCCCAGCCCAGGCATCATCCTGCTGCTGGCTTGCCTAGGAACTGGCTGCCGGGAACGACGGAGGAGGAAATAGTTTGTTTTTAAGAGCATTTAGCCCTCGCAGCTTCTTGGCTCGGGTGTCGGGAATCAGCCTTGCACCGAGAGCCAGAGGTTTCATCCATGTGAGGCCATGAGATAAAATCATTTGCACGTGGTTTGTGCAAAGGGCAATTATTGAGGGTTTGGGGGTCAGTTGTTTGCAGGGTGTAGAGCATCTAGAAGTGAGGACAAAAGCTTTATCCTTCAGGCACTGCAGGGAGGAGCTGGCAGCGACTCAAAGGGTGCCCAGCCCCGAAGGAATATTTTAAAGTTTTCCTATTTTGTAGCTCTGCATAAGAGCAACCCGCAGCAATCGCGCAGCAGGACTCCTGCCTCCTCTTCCTAGCTGTGCCTTGGGCTTGCAGCGTCACCTTTTTCAAGAATACCTGTTTTCCTGGTTAATTTTCAAAAACATTATTTCCCCCCCCCGCCCCTACAGGAAGCTCTGCAGGTACAAAAATCATGGGATTTCAATGCACTGCAGCTGCAAACCCAGCTAAGTACCTGGCTCCCTGCTTTGCACCCAGGTGAAGTGTGACCCTGGGGTGCTGCCTCCATTCCCCTCTGTCCATGGGCTCCTCTGAGCTCCCACCTCTATGAGAAGAAAGAAGACCAAGAGAATGCCACAGCAAAGGGGTCCAGCCCAGCAAGACAGACCTTAAACTTCTCCCGTTTTTGAGACTTGATTCTCACTCCTGCCATGTCAGGATTTCAGATTATTGAGAGATAAATTTAGAATAGATCTGAAAAGTAATTTAGAAATTTAAAAATACCTTGTGAGCCTGTCTATCCAGTGACTGTAAAACCAGAAGGGAGGAAGGAGGAAAATGACTAGAGTGCTAGGGGCAAAGAGGAATAGACAATTATGAGACCAGGCAGCCATGAACAGAGGGAAATCACTTTTGCATATGCTCCTTATCACTGGGATCTGGAGTTGGACAGGAAGCTATCTTGTCTCTGTACATATTGAGAAAATGTGGCCAGGTATTTTGATGTTAAAATTGAGAGATGCCATTTCATGTCACAGTGGGAAGCCTTGTGTGACTGCTCACTGCTCCATCATCTGCACCCTGTCCCAGCTGGGGCACCACCAGTACCCATGGCCCAGCAGGATATGATCCCTGATAATGTTGTGGGAAACACCATTTGCCCTGAATGATTAACCAGATGTGGAGCTGGTGAGGACCAAATAGCAAAGGAGAATTTTCTTCAGGAGTTTTGGGAAACTGGGTAAACACAACTTGGCCAGTGATGGGGATTTGCTGCAGCAGGGTCAGACCTGGAGATCATTGACAGTCCCTGGCATGGTGAGCTGGGTCCAGGGTACCACTAGGAAATCCAGCCAAGAGCAAAAGCAGATGAGGTTGAAGATAAGCAGCAATGTTTAAGCAAGGTGTCTGTGCCAAGGAGAAGCCACCCACCACATCTATTACAATCCATGCTGCAGGAAGGACCAGAGGGAGGCAACATAATGCAGGCAGGGCTGGTCTCCATGCATCCTGGTCCCCCATGAGAAAGCAACCAGTGGGACCAGAGCATCTCGAGGCCATCACAGCACCAGAGACCCCAGGGGAAGTGTGGCAGCCCAGGAGGGCATGAGGAGGGGGCAGTGAGGACTGCAGATGTTTCCTGCTTGCTGAACATGAGCTGCAGAGAGGATATAAATGTTGGTGCTGCGAGCTAAGTCTCGCCTCGTATCACGCCTTGCTTTTATGACCTCTTCTTTTTAATATCCTGTTGAGACAAACAGCCTGTGCAAGTGTGCTGGGGGGATCTGCCAAGCAGCTGAGCATTTTAGAGGAATTCAATCAGAAAGGCGCTCTAAGAAATTCAGTATTGTGGGAAGTGCTGGGCTGCTAAACTGTTCCTGTCCCAACACTGAGTCCCTCAGGAGCAACAGGGAGATGTGACATGGCCACAGGGTCTGGGTCAGGCACTTGGGTTCTGTGGTAACAGACCATGGAGAGCAGATTGCAGCAGGTCAGGGAGGTGGTATGACAAGTGCTGAGATGGCTAGTCTGAGGAGTTATAGGGTGCCATGGACATTTTCCATGTGATCTCCTTGAATGCCACTGAGACACTATAATGCTTTTGTCTAGCTGCAGCTGGCACTCATGGTGATGAATATAGGCATTGGGTAGATCAAACATGGCTTTTCATTTGGTGGCACTGCTGGCTACCCTGAGCCTGTGTCATAAGTGCACTCCTGGCTGCAGCAATGTCACCTCTCCTTCTGTATGTCTCATCAAACAAAGAGGTGACATCGCTGCAGGTATTTTTTCCGTCCCCTCTCAGCACACATCCCCTCTTCCAGAGAGTGTTGTTAGATGTCCAGAAGCACATGGGGCTGAGGCCCACAAGGAGCAAAGCCTCTGCTTTACTTATAGCCGTGTCCCCTGATGACTGATGTCTGGAACATTTTCCACTTGAACTATGAATTGTGCCCTGTTTCTGTAGTAGGTGCTTTTGAGTCAGACACATGATCACCCCTCATGCAGTCTGTCACCTTAATCCCATATCCAATTTGAAATAGGAATGCAGACCAGGGGGATGGCATGGGCAAGGTGTCACCTCTTCTTGCACCATCAGCACCCAGACTGGGAGGTGGGTGCCCAACAGCACAAGGCCCATAAGGGCTTCACAATGGCCATAAATCCTCTAAACCACGGGGTGAACTTTCAGCCTCACAGGTTTGCCCAGGACCCCTCGGCATTCCAGCCAGCCTCACGATCCTGTTGTAGTAGGGCCAAGTCCTGCTCCCTGCTATGGGGGATCAGCATCCTGGGTCGGGAGCTATGGAAGGAATCTCACCTTACCCCAGCTCCCACAGTCATCAATGCTGCCATTAAGGTCTGCTGAACCATCCCCTCCCCTAGGCAGGAGCTGGTGCACCTCAGGTGCCTCAGTGAGGAGCTGGGCTGACTGGGAATGGCCACTAGGAAGGGCACTTCCTACTCCCCTGCCCCCAGTTATCCACACCAGGTTCTGTTTTGGTGCCTGTCTCAGAAAAAGCCCCACTCTTTTAATGGAACATATAATGAAAATGTATGTAATTTCTGTCACTTTGGGGACAAGCTATTTTTGCAGGGCACGCTCAGTTTTTGACTGCTTTCGCCATGGGGAAACAGGCGCTAGGTGTTGGATCCCCGCAGGGTGGGAATCTCCATCTCCGCAGGGTGGTGGCACCCGGGGGACAGCGGGGTCTGTCCCCACCAGAGCTGCACAGAGCTCAGTCTGGGTCGCTCTGTCCTAACAGTGACATGCAGCGGCGGCAGGCTGCAATGGAGGCTGGAGGTACCCTTGTGCTGGTGCCAGCTACAGCCCCGAGCAGGCTTCTTCACTGAAGGGTCAATGCTTTATCTTGGCAGTGAATTCTGCCCTGGTTTTGCACAGCGTCGTTTCCTCCCAGCTGCGTTCTGTTACAGCTGTGAGCGCACACCCCCAGCCCTGTCAGCGCAGACCTGGCCAAGCAGCAGCGAAGCTGCTGCCGCTTTTCCCGGGGCACGGCCAGCCAGGTGCTGCTGCTGCTGCTGCACTCCCGGAGCGAGAGGCGAGGCTGCCACACACCGGGGCATTCCTGGGGGCACATGCCCCGTGTCCCATCGGGCCGTGTCTGGGGGGTCTCACCACGGTCTGTCCGCGATGGGATCGCTGGCGTGTCTGGGGGTCTCACCACGGTCTGTCCGCGATGGGATCGCTGGTAGGATGGGGGTCTCACCGTGGTCTGTCCGCGATGGGATGGCTGGCAGGGTGGCAGCTTCTCCCCCGCCCTCCGTCCCCTCCGCAGGCGGGCAGGGCGCAGCACCCGCCCAGCTCCGGCGCGCTCTCCTGCGCTGCTTACCTGCTGCTGCTCGCAGATCAAGTAGCTAATGTCTAAGCAGTCCCATTTAAACCCACAATCAAATTACAGGAACAAAATTAGAAGCCAGACTGGAGCCACTTTAAAAGTTGGCCCTTATTTAATAATTCTGTCGCAGTTATTTTTTGCTCTTATCACCATTTATTCTGGGGCTGGTCTGTAATAATAGAGGAGGTTCATTTGTGCTCCCCCTCCTCTTTCCGATGTCTAGTCTTTCTGTGTGGATTTAATTTCTGCCCTGTGAAAAGGCATTAGGATAAATAAAACAAAGATGCAGGACTAGAGGGATCTGCGTTAATGGGAGGGCACCACACTCACCCCTTCCACAACCTGCCCTTTCCCATATGACAGGCGTGAATCAAACGGCCGGAATCCCTATTTCAGCCCTGCCCCGTGCCTTTAGGTATCAATCTATCAAGCGTGGAAGAAGAAATTGCAGTGCAGCTCTTTCTTTAAAGGCAGCGCCGTGCAGAAGCAGGAGCCCGGAGGAAGTGCCGGGGCGGTTTGGGAGCGCCGTGTCCCCTCTAGTGGGGTCTGCGGAGAATTGATGGAGCAGAGGAGAAGAGAGCCTCAGCTTCCCAACCGAGAGGGGAAAGGGGGGGACAGCCTCCCGCTGCCTCCTTGCTCCTGCCATCCCTGCTCCACGAGGCCGACAGTGCAGGCATGGAGATACTGGGGTGGTAGGGATGTGCAGCCCCAGCTGGGAGCTGGCTTGTACTGAAGGAGCTGGGGGAAATACTGTTGTAATAATTTGCCTATTAATTAAAGATGTGACTTGATGAGAGGTTGGATTAATTCACCTGGCTGCATTTTCATCTGTTTCCAGACATTGCTAGGATAAAAATAAACGCATTCATTTTCTCACTAAACCTCCAGCATTTCAGCAAAAACTATTTTTAGAATCCTCATAAACCAAATCTATAGTCATTCTACATAAGGCAAACACTACTGTGTGCTTAGCAGCTGCTGTCCCCCAAACTGCTGTTGAAATCTGCCTGTATTCAAAATACCTTCAAAATAGTTTATGCATCATTTTGATGACAATCGCCCCTGTGACACACCTGAATTCTTGTTTTCTGTGAACAAAGCATGACCTCAACTAATGTACTCAGGCAGGCTTTGCTGTCAGGAACTATGGCAGGCATCACACAGCCTAGAAGCTGCTTTGGGGTAATGCACAAAGTCCCAATGCAGCCCAATCCTGCCTGTGCAGAAGAGTTACCCATTGTCATGGGAGCTGAGGCATGGGAGACCTCCATTAAGGTAATTATTAAGGCTGGATGCAGCTTTCAATGTTGGAACTAGATAATCTTAGAAGTTTATTACGACCCAACCCATTCTGTGATTCTACAACTTTTGGCCAGAAGGATGTGTTCCTAACTGAGGAACCTCCTGCATGGCCAAGCCTCTTGCTGAGCGCAGGGAGGGGCTGAAAGCTAGGAAGAAGTCAATGCCAGGGGATGAGCCAGCTGGCTTCTCACTTTTCTCTGTGCCTTACCTGCACCCACTATTCCTCTGCCAAGTTCATTTGAGGAAACAGCCACAGTGGCTTCAGCTGTGAGCAGGCTCACTGATGGTGGAATGCTTGGACAGAGGTGTTTGAGATGCCCAAGAGGCTCAAAGGCTTCATCCTGCAGCTCAGGGAGCTGGACACAGGAAAATAAATTGGGAGCTGGGGGTGTGCAGCAAGCAAATCTGCCAGCAACCTGGTGCTCAGGCCCTGCAAGCCAGAAAACAAACCAGGGCGAAGTGCTGGATGGGGCTCACCATCCAACCACTCTGAGGAATGTGCTGGTCTTTCTTCCCCCATGCATGACCCCACTACCAGAGTCTGCCTTCCACTGTGTCTGCAGGTTATTTTCCTTAACTCTGTACTTATCAAAGCATCTGCTGGGGGTGCTCATGAGGCAGAATTGGCCATGGCACATGATTGAACATAGGCCTCAGCATCCAGCAAGCACCAAGAATGTGGTAGACATGAGTAATAATTAATCTTCTTTTCAGAGGGGGCCTCTAGATGGGGGATTTGCATGGACTGAACTGTTCTGCCTCCATTTTAGGTTTGAGCTCTGAGTGAGTGTGAGAATCCTTAAATAAAGTCAAAGCAGAAAGGCAGGTGTGTATCAGGCAAGCATTTAAATATCACAGCGCTACAAAGGAAGTGATAGCCGCACCTTGCTCCATTCACAGCTCCAGTCATTTACACATCAAGTAGGTGAATTCGAGAGTGCAGAAATAGACCTGTAAATATATTGAGATCCTGCTTTTGCAGTAGTTCATTTTCAAAGCACATCTACTCCTTAGCATGCATTTGGGGTCACACTCCATTTTACAGCCCTGCCTTGCTTCCTAAAACTAACAGTTTCAGTTTGCTAGCTTTCCTCTGCAAGTGAAGCATAAAATGCAAGCAGACACCTAACTTGTAGTGTTGTCACCACTTTCATCTTGCTGCTAATTACTAATGCAAATTATGTACATACCTAAAAATGTCTTCAGTACATTCCTGCTACTTGTTTCTTATTTTTAAAGTATATGTGGCAAATATTTCCATATTTCATACTTCTACATTCTACTACCCACATCCAAACCTTAAAGTAGGATATCCCTGTGATCAAAAGCAACGAGAACTGGAACAGAGCCACTCCTCTTAAAAAGATGAATTTATGATCTTTAGTGACAAGTCTTGTTGCACATCTTGATTTTTCATCTTATCTCAGGCAGTCCAGTGACCCCCTATCAAATACTTTGCCATCATCTCACTTCTAATTTGTGAAATACAGTTTATCTTGATTTCTTGAGTGCTGCATGAGAGCTAATTCTTTAAGGTTCCTGTCCAAGTACAAGTCTGAGGGAATGGTGTCCAGCTTGGGAAAAAGCACTTGCATTCCAAGGACAAGCTTTAGTCAAAGGTGGGATACCAAAACTTTGAAGTGCCCCATATAGTGTAGATCCAAGCTCTCCAACAGATTTCCCTCCAGCTGGCACTGCAAGTGTCCTCCTTACCTCAGTAAGCTGCATTACTTCCACGAGACACCCCAAACCCTTCCCTCACCATTTCCCTTATCCTCCTCCAGAGCTGACCAGCTCTTGAATGTTCCCACCCCAAAGCTCTTCAGCTAAATTTCTCTGTTTCCAGCTGCCTAATTCATTTCTAGCTGTTACTGTTCCTTGTGCTGTAGGCTGTCATTCCAGCCATGTGCCTCTGCTCTCCACACTGGTCTGCCCATCACCTGCCTTGCCTGAAAACCTGAAGCCTCCATCCCTTTCCATCTGCTGCCACTAACACCAGAAGGCAGTTGCTGCACATACCTGTGTCCTGTCCTGATCCTACCAGTCCCATTAAAATGTGTCTCTCTTCAGCTCTCTTCCCTGAAGTGCCTCATCCTTTCACAAGTTTCACCTGTGTCTCCTACAAAATATAAATCCCTCGATGAAGGCTTCAAGGCAACATGGCTGTGCTGCTCAAAGATTGCAGGATGGGTTGAGTGTCAACTGGCCAAAAGAACCTGACAAAATAACAGATGTGCCATGGAGCCCCAAGAAATTACCCATTTAAAAGCAGTTGACTGTGAACCTTAGGATTCTGCAGGCTCACAGAATGAATGAATGTTAACAAAACAGGCATTCCTGAAAATGCCTGCCCACACATTAATTCCAGATGTTTTTATTGCATTTAATCTTGTTTTCATCCCACTGAAAAAGCTGAATAACTGTGATCTGGAAGGGCTGGGAATTTGAGGAACCACAATGACCACAGAAAGCATTTCAGACAGAGACTGGCACATCAGTTCAGCACAAACTGTTGCAGCAACCTTAAAAAGATAACTCTTAAAAAGGCCAGCATTGGTTTAATCCAAGTGAAACCAGACGATGATGTTTCTCTTGTCTCGAACCCATTTTTCCAAGATCAACACATATGAGTTCACATTTTCCATTTCCATTTCACAATCAGACACAAACAGGGACTTCCTTGTGATGGTAGCAAATATTTTATTATAGAGTCTTATCAACAAGTTCTCTGCAAATCAGTTTTTCAGAACTAAAATCTAATCTGGCAGGGTTCAATAAGTAACAAGATGAACTCAGCCATGGCAAACAAAATATTACTAAGTTACTTTAAATAAATTTTATCACAACAACCTCAGGAAGAGTGTGTCCTGGAGATTTAGGCAGTTTATCTTGGATTTTTATTAATATTTTGGATCCTTTTTGTTATGCTCTAGACACAGCTGTCTTCATTTTGATGTAAGAATGGGATAGATCTTTGGGTGCGCCTTTATGCCTGTGATTCTTGTCTTATTTTATAGTGCTGTAATAAAAACAGCATCATCAGCATTCAGTGCTCACCACAGTACATTTGAGCAACTGGTCATTGCACTGAAACAGAACTTCTGGTGAAACTGAGATTATTTCTAGGCAGTAACTGCTCACAAAAGGTCTAGCTCCCAAGTCTCTTCCAGCCAAGTCTTTCCTATGACATTTATTAAAGTAATTTGATCAGGTTATGTTGCACACAGTAGAACATTCAGAATTCCACCTTGGCCTTCACAGCAGCATCTAATACTGTCTGGAAGATACTACAGAATCCTTTTCCTTATACATACAATCAACATTCTCAGCTTGCAGCTACTTGTTGACAAACATTCACCAGTTTCAGTTAAATACAAGGAAACCTAAGAACATAGAGACATTTGGAAATAAGAATTACTGTATTTTTAATGTATTTCGGATCATTTACCTCAACTTACTAATAACTCTTGATTACCAGGTCTTAATTGCACATAATTTTTTAAAAAAAAAGTAATATAATGTCTTAACATTAATCAAATGTAACATTTCAGAATTGTTTTTACTGTGCAAAACATAAGCAGTAAGTCTTATTAGTACAATAAGCTGAAAAAGCAGGGGATATTTAAAACAATATTCACATCCAGTGTGCAATTTTTATCCCTACTTCCAACTTTTGATGTGGAATCTACAATTCCCATCAGTAAGTGCCATCTGAAAATACCAATAATTTGTTTCACCTTTCATTATTTGGAGAAGACTCAAAATTTATTTTTGCATTAGGTTTTTATGCACAACTAAAACAGCTGTTTAAGTTGATAAATACAAAATAAGACACTGAAAAGGGTGAAAAATAACCAACATGCTGAAGGCATCCACCTAAATGGTGGCATGACTGACAATTTATAGCTTATATTAAAAAATGGAATTGGTAATTCTGATTTTCCATTTTCAACTCAAGGTTTTACTAAATTACCCAAAATTTTGTTTTATAGTTCTGGCATCTGCTAATTGAAAAAGTAATTTAATGCAATACTTATTTTTAATTAAAATATTCATCTTGCTAGCTATGAAGTGCTACCAGTCAAGGCAGTCACAAAAACTGTTTGATGTTTACATAGCACCATATAGATAAATATCTCCTTCAGTAAGAGAGATTATGTTCTGCTGGGGAACATAAATCACATTGTCTTCTGAATATTGTAGGTATCTTTGCCTTCCACATCATAAATATGTGCAATGATTCCTTAATTTGAGAAAAAAATGCACATAATTCAAGCTTTAAGATGGTGCTATCATTAATTCAAATTCTCCTTGTATAAAAGTATCAAGAACTCTTCAGTAGTCAATTGAATATTCAAAAACAGATCCATAGTTGTATGTAAACTTGTTAAAAAACCAACTACCACATTATTTGGCTTTAAAGTGACAAAGTATTTTTCTTAACATAATTTACTAGGCATGTGAAGTACTAACATCAAACTATAATTTAAAAAGTAGCAGAGACTGGATTATCTCTGATATTGAAATACTCAATTGAAATATATAAAAAATCTCCAAAACATGCAATTGCAAATCATTACAGTGGTATTGCTCATTCCAATAATAATCCTTCCTATAAGGAGGCTGAATGTTAAATAAATACATTAAGCTGTTGTAGTTCCCAATTAGAGAACATCAATATTCTGCCTCTGCCTCTCCTTCAGCTCAAATTCACTAAAATATGGACTAGGCTTTCTAATGAAAGAAAATGGGATATATGCTCACTATCCGGGTGGATATCTCCCAGCCCTAATCAAAATCTTATCAGCTTATCCACAATTGTTAGATTTAGACTAGTAACAAATCTTGCAGTAAAGTGTTAAAAATAGGTGGAGTAACTAACAAGCCATCTTCTGTATTTCAAATCACAGAAATCTACACATCAAAGTATTTATGGAAGCCTGAGTGCTGGTGACATCACTGACTCTTACAAACTGAGTCTTCCGTAAAAGTTGCACAGATGGAAAAGGATGCCTTGAGATAAATGGAAATAAAATCCAACAGAAGATAGATTTCCTAATATTGAGCCTCAATTTCTTAAAAACTAACAAACATATTTCAGTGACAGACACTGCTCATTATTTTGGCCCCATCCCTTTCCCAAAATCAGTTTCATAAGCTGTTACCACTCCAATTAAAAAAAAATCCTCTTAAAATATTGTATATGGAGTTCTGGGTTCCAAAAATAAAATACATATGCAGTTTCATATTCTTGCTATGAAACATCAGTTAAAAAGTAGGACAGTTCACAAAGAAACCAAATTGCATTTTGTACATTGTATCTCTATTAATACAGTTCTCCATGTTGGAGAATTCAGCATTTTTAGAGAGTTCAACATGTGCAAAGTTCAATTAAATTTTGAAGAAAATTCCAGTTTCAAAAGTTACATGTAATTTTGTATCTGACAGGACAATTAAAAAAAAAAAAAAAAAGCTGTACAAAATTAGCTTCAAACCTCTTCATTCCCCCCAAAAATAGGCACTCAGTGGTTTAAGTGTGCAAATGGCTTCTTAGAAGAAACAGTGTGCAAACAGAGCCTGTTCCATTAGCTCTGCATTCTTTAGTGATTTCCTAGAGAGTATTGCCATTAAATGCTATCTACGGTACGACTTTCTAAAGAACAGAGGACATTCAGTCCACAGAGTCACAGATGTCTTTCACTTTCTGGTTGAAGTCTTCAGGTTGATCAGCGTACACATAATGACCTGCACCGAGGATAGCCTGGAGGATAAAGGTGAAGAAGCACGTCAATATCACAAAAATGTAATAAAGAAATACTGGGACAGGTGAAGAACCTGGCTTTTATACATTACCTAAGAGCTGGCATCATACAATCTAAAAAACACTCTAAATGTAAGGAATACCAAAATATTCTTTTCCTTGTAAAGAAAGTTTCCTACAAAGGAAAAGAAAGTGAAACTACTGCTTATTCAACTGCTCACCTTGTTGAAAAAAGTGCCACCACTGAAGTGTGCACAAGCACTGCACAACAAATTTAGCAGATATATATGCCTTGCATATCAAATTTCAGATGCATCTTGATTCTCTTCACTCTCCACTCAAATATGCAAAAATGCTACAAAGTAAACCATCACCAAAGCGTACAGCAAAGGTACTTGACCTGTTTTCTATTTTGCAATCAGTCCAAGACTAATCTTTATTTAAAACCATTTTCTCCTTCCCTCCTTAAAACACCCTCTCTTAAGTCCCTGACTGAATCTCCTACAAGCATAGCTATGTTACTATATTAAAAACTCCCAGAAACTCAAAGTAAAAATTACTTAGGCATAAATGCATGTAACAAAACCACAGAACCTCTGTGCATTTTATCAAGCATGGCACTGCCAGTCCACATCTAGGTGTCATTAGAGCCCTTGCCCTCCTATGGGTTTTTGAGCATGCCTGCAATTTTACCACTCCAATTTACCTTTTAGATTCTGTTTTTGGCTCGGCAAAATTTTAACCTGGAATACAATACAATTTCAACAGTCCCTTGTAAAAGTCCCCAGCTAGAGTGGAAAAAATCTCCCTGAATGGTACAAGCTTATCCCAGCAATATACTGTACACTTTTAAACAGTGATTTTCTGTTACAACTCCCTCTCTCTGGTTAAGCAGTTAAGTGACACTTCCAATCTGCATGTCAACATTTATGAAATGTATCTGTGCTCTTTAATACACTTAAAACTGTTGATGACAATGTCTTTTCTCCGAGTTCCACCTCTAAATTCATCTGTATCAAGTTATAAAATTTTATTTGGATGACTTATTACAGTATACTATCAATATTACATATTGTACACTTCTGTCCAGGTCGTTCCAGACATCAGTAACATCACAGCTGGTGTGTTCAAACATTTTATCACCTCGCAGCATCTTAACATGTATGCATATTCAATTATCACAGCTGACTGATGTGAAAATGTGTGAAGAATACTTTTAAATTAGTTTGTTTTTATAGAAATCAACAACAAAAAATGCAGCATGCACATTCCCATCAAGTTGCAAGTACACACATTTTAAATGACAGTACCATACCTCTAAACAAAAATGCCTTAGGTAGTAAGACAACGCTAAGTATTTTTTAATGACTTAAAGAAAGATGCTCACAAGAACCTAAGCACTAGGTGAAAACTACTCTCTTACCAGAGGAACAAATGTTTATATAGACAGATGAAGAGAGTTTATGAGAGCCTCTCCACTACCTTACATATATATGGCGATAGTAGGACTGGTGTGGCTTGAAACACAGTGACCACAACACCTGCTTCTACCTAGTGTAGAACAAAATATAAAATCACCTTGCTCACAGATATAGTTTGGCTTCTAGTGCTACAGTAAGTTCTGTTCTTAGCCTGCAGACTCAACACTTTTGTCTGGGTTTTCTCGGATGTAACATTTGTTTTCTTTCTCTCTGTTACAGAAAACAGAACTTATTACCCCAGGCTCTAAATCAAGTGACACCATTGCCATACCTGGTATGAAAAAACAGAGTCATGGAATAGTTTGGGTTGGAAAGGACCTTAAAGCTCATCTAGTTCCAACCCCCCTGCCATGGGCAGGGACACCTCCTCATAGACCAGGTTGCTCAGGGCCCCATCCAACCTGGCCACATAGATATGACTTAAATCCACATAAAAAACAAACAACTGCTTTAGAAGTCAAACTTACTATTGTCTTCACATAGGAATTTGGTCTCAGAGACTGGATAGTGCTGCCAGAATTGCCATCTATACACGAACGTGCTCCATAGACCACTGTGACAGGAATGTCTTGATCCATCTGTGAAATGCGCTGCAGCATTGGCCTTTTTGCCCATCCATAAGGAATTGTCATGTTCTTGAAAGCTGTTTCACCACTTCAAGGCATTCAAAAGAGTAAAAACAATTTCAGTTGCCATAGGACCTGCTTTTTATCTAAAATGGAGTATCCATGCCTTTTGGTAGCACAGAGTAAATGAGGCTGGGATTTTTTACAATTAAGAAAAGTAAGTTTCCAGGGCGTACACAAAATTTTCAACAGAAAGAGCCCACATTCTTGCATGACTAAGTGGTAGCACTTAAAATAATGAAATGCTTTATTTTTAAAGTTTTTAAAGAAATTCTTTACACATCAAAATTCTCCAACAATTATTTAATTAAATGCAGTGCCCAAACTCTCACAGAATTAACAAAAATTGAGAATAAATACAGAATTAGGATATTTTTTACATTTATCAGTATCAGGAATTCAGAAAAACGCCTTTTCTGTCAATATAATAAATGCCACAATTACAAAAAAATAGCATGCACACTGCTGCCATGGCCATTGGAGGGAGTAGCAGGCACCCAGTAAATGAACAACAGACTTCAAAACATACACTGGGAAGTTCATACTCACCTGGGTGACTGTACATTGCAGTGATAGATGTATTCAGCCACAGTGTTATCATCAAACATTGATGAATATTTTCGTTTGAAATCTGGTCTTAAACGTTGAACAAGGCTTAATCCTGTTAAAACAGAAAACACTATTAGAGGGGGAATGTATATAAATTATTTTATCAGATTGCTTAAGCTTTTCATTAGAGCCCTCAGAACACATACCCTTGAAACTTGTGGCTTCTAAACCCATATTTGGTTTTACCACTTGCATGTCTTAGGGAAACACAATGGAATTACACTTATCAGGAATGAAATACAAATAAAAAATTTTATGCTGCTCTCCCTACCAAATACATATGGGGAAGGTTTGAGTAGGGTCACTATAGCAATAGAAGAAACCTACAATGGGGACCAGCAAAAGGGCTAACCAGTGTCTGTCACCAGTTCAGTCTCACATGATACCAATATGTTCCCTTGCTCTGGCAGCACTGGGTAGGTTAAATGCACTACACCTTTCAGGACCAGAAGGCACTGTTGAAAAAGCTGGGGTGTTTTTCTTTCTTAAGTCTGTCTTCTCCTCTTACAGAACAGTTTGCTTCTGAAGCTAGTTCATCTAACTAGTGTGTGGTTGAAAGAATAGAAGCCTATGATGAAAAACAGGTGTAGAAATCTTAACATAAGGCACAAGCACTGGTATAAATAAAGAGATTTAATGTTGTCAACCGTGGTCCTCATGCTCTCCTAACAAGGCAGTAAAGAAGTGCGTCTTTTCAGGGGCCAATTCAGGCCTTCTAAACTTAAGCGTCTTTTTCTGAATCATTTCTCTAAGGAAGAAGCCTCTTCTACACTGACCAGATGGATCTTTGGGACAAGAGCCTTGCCAAAAGGCTAATCTTAATTTAAGAGTATTAGTCATCCCTAACATCTGATCTAAACTTTTCAGTTTAAAGCCATTACTCCCTGTCCTATCACTACAGACCCTTGTAGAGAGTTGCTCTCCAGCTCTCTCATAGGCCCCCTTTAGGTACTGGAAGGCTCCTACAAGGTGTCCCCAAAGCCTTCTCTTCTGAATCCCAACCCTTTCAGCTTGTCTTCATAGGAGAGGTGCTCCAGCCCTCTGACCATCTTCATGTCGCTCCTCCCAGCTATTTCCAATGGGAATGTCTCCAACATTCTTATACTGGGGCCTCAGAGCTGGGTGCAGTATGCCACATGGGGTCTCATGAGAGCAGAGTAGTGGGGGACAACCACCTCCCTCAATCTGCTGGCCACCCTGCTTTTGATGAGGTTGTTGTCATGTACCTGCAGCCCAAGATGTGGTTGGCTTTCTGGGCTGTGAGTACACATTGCTGGGTCATTTTGGGCTTCTCATCAACCAACACCCCAAAGCTTTCTTCTCAGGGCTGCTCTCAATCTATTCTCTGTTCAGAGGTGGTCAGGACTGCCCTGACCCAGGTTCACGACCTTGCTGAACGTCATGAGGTTGGCATGGCCCACCTCTCAAGCCTGTCCATGTCCCTCTGGCTGGCATCACTCCCCTACAGCTTGTTGACCACACAGCTTGGTGCCATCAGCAGACTCAATCCCACTGTCTGTGTTGCTGACAAAGATGTGTAACAGCTGATCCCAACACTGATCTGTGACCACCACTGGTCTTCACGTGGACACTGAGTGGAACTATTCATGGTTATGTTTCCCTTCTTCCAGATGGTAGAAACTTCATACTGTTGTTAATCTGTGCAATTGTGATGATGTCACTTCTTCCCACCCAATCCTGGGCAAAGGCCTGGTATTATTTATGTAGACCTTGTCACAGTGATCTATGTTTTCGTAACCCTGAGATTATTGCAACATGCCCTTACCCATGCTTTAAACAGATTTAGAAAACTAATACTGTGCAAGAGAAATGAATTCCCTTATGAAACAGTGATTTAACTCCCAAAGCAATGAAGATTTTGTAAAAAAAGGTCCGGCAATTGCTCTGCTCTATTTTCCCTACATAAAGTACAATTGCTGGACTTGTCTGTGCTTGGGATTCTAGAACACAAGTGAACACAGCTGGCTTGGAATAAGAGTACTTGGAAGAAAGAGACTAATTCTGTGCCTCGCCCTGTTATCAGCACAAAGGCCACGGCATGAAGTGTTAGCAAATTTTAGAATTCACTTTCTGTTTTGATAAGAAGTGCTTTTTCTGTGGGTCCAATTCCAAAACATTTTCCCCCTGGGAATTTATAGGGGAGAATGAAACAAGGATTCAAGGCACCTTGGAACAAATTTTGAAATGAAATCAGACTGTAAATAGTTGTTGTAGTATTTACTGAAGAAATTCTGAATTGTCTGGCTGATGTTTTCCACAGTGTCTATTAAAATACTGTAAGAAATTCTAACACTGAAGACACCAGGTTCCACAAAAAGGGTGTGGTCACAGCGACATTTCTGTTGTGAGGAATTTTCAGGCATCCAGCTCTAGGACTGGAATTCAGAAATCCAACCTAAGCACCAAACTTTCACCAAACTGTGAGAATCCTGGGTGACTGTTCCAGTTAAGTGAAGGAAAACATGCAAATCAAATATGCAAATCAAATACCTGGAAACCACTCAAATAAAAAAAAATATCTCTGGATTCTGTCTCTCTCACAGTTTTAAGTATTTGCCTGTGGGCCTGATTAAATATCCATGTGATACTATTGTGATATCCCAATGAACTTGGCTCACATTTGAATTCATACCTTTGAACAAGAGCAGCTTGCTTTAGAGTGATGTTCAAACAACTGTGTCTGCCCATCAGCTTAAGCACATTTGCAGATAGAACAAAATCTGGGTTCAGTTCAGTTCCTTCACCAGGTTACATCTGCTGCCTACTTGCAGCACAAAGTTTAGACCTACTCTTCTCCAAGAACTATGTTTCACCAATCAAGAACTTAAGTTGGTGACAGAAAACTTTTTTACCAGTAAAGCAAGAAACAGATGAAAAAGATTTTAAAGGCACTGCCCTCCACAGCAACCTATAAGCAAGGCTAGGTTTGGGGACACCTTGCCAAGACAGAGTCTGCTTGTGCAGCATGGTTTGACTCCACTTATTGCTAAGGGAGACAATTTCAGCTCTGAATTTTCCCATGTGGATTGATTTATGCATGCTCTTGTTATTGGATAGAACACATTTAATCAGTGCATATCACTCAATATTTTCCAGGTTGTTTTGTTAACCAAATTAGCATTTTACTTTAAAAAAAACCAAAACTGTTTGTACAAAACATGTTGCTCTGTACAAAACATGTTGCTTGTCTGAAAAAACTAAATTTGTCACACTATTGAAAAGAAACAAACAAATCAGCATATGCCGCACATTAAAATATATATTCTGTAGAAATAGATATAGGAAACAGATGTGGTTTAAATGTAAACAAAGCCTAGAAATCTCACGAGTCTATCTTCAGACTGAATACCAAAAATGATGAAGAGGTGAGTTAATTATAACTTGTAAGGGGCCTGAAGGGTATCTTTTTCCAAGCCTCTCCAGGAGATACTTCTGTAGCACAGAGAGTAACAGACACATAACCTCTTTGTCCTCTAGAAGGAATACATATAATGACTTTTAGATTTTATTACATTCTTCTCCCCACTCCCCAGATGAACTAAAACCATAGTTTTGGTCAGCCCTACCTAGCCCTAGTATTAGGGTATACAGAGTTTATCTACCATTCCATCAGTGCTGTTGAAGAAATGGAAATATCAACTGCCACCATAATGCAGTTACACCAATGAGGCCCACAAGATTTGCTAGAGTAGTAAGAAAATGGATAATGGAAAGAACCTAGTTTTGACTTCTCTAAACTCAGGCCAAAGATTTTTGCATTTATGAGAGACTGCCTTCTAACATTAAGGGAATTTGGAAATCCCATTTGCTCATCAAACTGGAATTAGAAGGGAAGCCAAATGGACAGTGACCAGAGGCAACCAGAAAAAAACCTTTCACATTCACACCTCTTTGTCAGGGCTCCCCAAGAGATGTCTGCATAATCCAACTCACTACAATTGGAGCCTGTACAGATCATACAGGGTAGCTTGCTGTAAACTATTGTACTCGTATTTCTAATAGCAAGAGTTTGCCATCTTTCCTAAAGAGTTCAAACTTTCATCAAGCTCTCCCACTTTCTCCTCCAACTTTTTCCTCCATGGGTGACAGAGACTTGCAAAAAAGCTTATCATAATGTGCTGTCTGCTCCATGTTTATGTTTAACCAAAATAGAAATGGTATTTAAGAGTAGCTAAAACTCACCAAAGGGTCCTGCTATTCTTAGCCCAGCTAAAGGATTAAATGGACTCAATATAGCTCCTAGTGCTTTGATCCAGATTGGAATTGGTCTTTCGTGTTCAGCACTGTCAGGCCTCTCTGGAAAACCCCACGGCTCCACTAAGATAAGATGCTTGACCCTGTTGGCAAAAAAGGTTCAGCGGTTTAAAGTACAGTAGCTTTTCCTCAATTGAGCATGCTGTTTTACAGATACATACACACAGCCTACTTTAGTCACTTCTATCACAGAAGCTTATTACCTAGTTTCTGATTCATCAACAGTTTTGATTTCAATTACTAATTAGAGAGTGAATTGCACCTAATCATATGTATGAACCAGAAACATGGAAGCATGTGTCACAAAGAGAAACTCAGTATTTTACAGATACTCACCATCACTAACATTTGAGAGAAAGGATAGTCTTGTTTTAAAAATAGCCTAATGTAAATGCTCAGTCAATATTATTTGCAGAAGCATTTCATTTGACAGAAAAGAGGAAAATTGCATCTGTTTCATTAAAGTGAAGTTTCTAGAAGTCTAAGATCTCTGTTCAAAGAAGAGACACAATTTAACTGAAAAATCATCTTATCAAAGTCAAATTTGAACTGAAAAAAGCAGAGTAAAACTAGCAGCAATCTTCTAAATTTTTTGATTTTAGGTCATGAACGAAAACATCAGAGATCCAATTTGTAAAATTATTACTCAAAGGAATATCAGTACACTGAGCATTGTAGGAGTCTCCAGCACATGCAACTATGGATCACTTCATGCTGTGGGCCCCCCTCAAGCAAAATTCTAATTCACCCTAGTAGATTAGAATTGTCCCTTTCCCTTTAATTGTCCCTTTTCCATTTAATCCCATAATAACAGCTACTCTTAACTGTCCCAGAGAGTGGTGATTCCTGGGAAAAATGTTACTCTTGACTATAGTTTTCCATTTTAAGATGATTTTCCATGTCAGTTTCCTCATTATCGTTCTCTGCAACTACCTGTCAGCAGGTTGTAGCAAGGTGGGGGCTGGTCTCTTCTTCCAAGTAGCAAGCAATAGGACATGAGGAAATGGCATCAAGAAGGTTGAGATTGGATATTAGGAAAAATTTCTTCACTGAGAGGGCTGTCAAGCATTGGAACAGGCTGTCTTGTTCAATACAGTCTAGTGGAAGGTGCCTCTGCCTATGGTGGGGGAGGTTGGAATTAGATGATCCTTTAGGTCTCTTCCAACCTACACCATTTTATGACACTATGCCCAAGGAAGCGATTGAGTACCCATCTTTGGAGGTATTTAGATGTGTGAATGCAGTGCTCAAGGACAAGGGTTAGTGGTGGACTCAGAAGTGCTGGGTTAACAGTTGGACTGTCTAACCTAAATATGTCTATGGTTTTTATATTTTTATCTTTAACTTTTTGCCTTTTTATCTTTACTTCTTGCTTCATTACTTCCTTCCCTGTTAAAGTCATAAGATTATATATTAACACAGAATCTGAGTTCATAGTGCCTAAAATGATGCCAGAAGTGATCCCAAAAGTTATTTCTGGGTTATGATCAGTTGGGAAACCAAAAACCTGTGCTTGGAATGAAGGGTTGGAAAGGATTAACATCACAAAGATGTTAATTGTTGATTGTTGGCTCAGCTATGAGCGTACTCAAACCCTGCAGCAAACAGCAACAGTAAGAGAGGACAGGGTAGAATCTAATTGTTCAAACCAAGCAGGAGAGATCAGAGGCACAGCAGTGCCTGCAATGAGGGGCCACTTGGGACAGCCACACACTCTGTGCACAAACTATGGCATGAAGTATGATACAGCAAAAAATGAGTAAAAATGGAGTAACCTTTGTTTCCTTTCTTAATACTTTCCTTCCTGTTTGACATTTCTCCTTTTGGTAATCAAGCCTAAAACATAACCCAGGATAATGGGAAGTTGACCATGAGAATCACTCCAAAAGTAAATGTCCAGAAATTGCAGTATTTGAAAATCATAGCCCACCTCAACTTGGGTATATGCTAAACGGGAATCTTTTTGGATTAGTAGCCTTGGATTTTCCATGAAGGACTCTGGTACAGTGTAGCAAATTAACAGATCATCTATGCTTGGTGAAACAGATCTACTTTCCTAACAATATGTATCCAGAATCCCTTAAGCCTTTAATGCATTGTTAGATAACCTGGCTGAAAGCTGTGCTATATTTACCACTTGATTCATGGCTTTTTAAAGACCATTTTGAGTCAATTTTAACAAATTTTAACACTCAACAGTTATTTTTGTGGTCTTAGTTTAATTTCAGAGAAACATTAGTAATGTGAGAGCACAAACTGAAACATCCCCAAATTAATTAACCCCAACTTAAGCACAGTGAGGCATGAAAATAAAGCATCACTTTTGGTGTAAGTCAGCAGTGGGCAAAACCAATATCCCATCCCATAGGGATAGGACAGTGCCACCTATAGATAGTTTGGAAAAAGACTTAAGGAAATGATAAGTAATCCCTACAAAAAGCTAACTACAGTCAGCCAGAAGTTGCTTTGTAAGTAAAAGGATAATAGTTTTATATCTTTAATGCAATTCTGGATTTAGAAACACACCTACTTTCACACATTATTTCCAGCCACTTGTGCTAACTGTTGTCCATTTAGAAAGAAAAAGGGAAAGTGTTTTAGGGGAAAATTATGCATGAAATTACTTCAAATATATCCAAGTGAGAAATAAAGAAACAGTAAAACTTGATGTTAATAGAAAAGAGTAAGATACGTTCAGTAAAATATAGAATTTGCTCTATGATATGGAGAGTTAAGCTTATATTCAGTTTTCATAGGAGACCACTACATTATCTCATTTGGTGAGATCCTAGCTCAGCAGGGGATATATAACCAGACTTATAACCAGGTATATAAAAGAAACAAATTACTACTTTAAGCAGAAAAAAATGTGTTAACTGTTGGACACAACATGGTGCAGAAAACGGTGATGAAATACAATTAGAGAACTGCTGCAGATGGGTTGTCTTGCAAAGAAATATGAAGTGGCATACAGACAATCTAAATCAAAGAGTCACTAAATTTTTACATCATTCTGCTGGCACCAGGCTGACTGCTAGCATATAGGCATAAATTACCTAGGGGAATTATATTCAGAAGTTTCAATGTTATCCATAAGAGTGGGAAGTTGGCAGAAACAGGCCTATTTTCCCTTCAAAAAACAATCTTTGAGACAAAACATTCACCCATAAATATATCCACTGCTATTTCATTTTATAATATGGCAAGAGGATACTGAACTGACGAGATACAGAAAAGCATACAGAAAATCATGTTTACAATATCCACCTATTTCATTCACCTGGAAACAAACATACAATTAATACTTTGGTCTGAGAATTCAGTATCACTTCTATAAATCATCACATTCATCTACATAAAGATTATTTATAAAGAGCTTGATGAAATAAAATCTATATTAAAATCAATAGTCAAATAAAGAAAAGGAATCCCTTTATTTTCACATACCTTGATGGATATTTTAAGGAGTAAGCAGCAGCCAGGAATCCACCTAGGTTGTGTCCAAGCAAAATCATTTTTTCTAGCCCCACCTCCTTTCTCCATTCTTCTATGGATTCCACAAACTGATTTTCTGCTTCCCGAGCATCAGTGTCAAAGTGTGGTCTACTGCTACGCCCAAATCCCAAGAGGTCGAAAGCATGAACGGTCCTGTTCTCACAGAGATCTTCAAAGTTGAGAGCCCACAGTCCAACACCTCCTCCAAACCCATGCAGGAGTACAAGTGGAGTTTTATTTGAAAAGTCTGGAGAGAACGTTAGTGTCCATATTTTATTTCCATTAGATATATACACATATCGTTTATTGTATACGCTTGCAATACCTGGAGAAAAAATGGGAAAAAAATTATGTTGCTAGACACACCTGACCAAAAAAAAAAATAAACCACTACTGAAACCACTGTTTTAAACAGGAGCTCCTTTCAAAGGAGAGAGCTTCTAATCAAATATCTACATAAGTGAAAAATGAAAATGTGATTTTAAACCTGTTTATTTCATAATAGTATAAAAGACATACTGAAAAACATCTCTCATTATATTTAATGTAAATTCATAGAAAATCTAGTAATATCTATGGAACTTATTGAAAACCAAAGACTCACATTTCAGCATTTTGTCCTCAGCCTCTTTAAGGTGCAGCAGTGATGTGGGACACCAGGCAGGAAGCCAGCTGAACAACCATCCGAACCTACAACAGCAATACAGAATAAAAATGTCTTGAGCGGATGGTAATTTTTGGCACTGATGGTTTGAAGACATTTCTTTTGCTGCTCTTCATAAGAGAGCCCACATTAAGCACATGGTGTGAAGAACACAATTTTGGAGTCGGAGGGAATTCATTTTTTCCTGATTCATACGTGGCATCACAAACAGAGGCATTCATCAAAGGCTGAACATTTTTTCCACCATGTCCTCCTATCACAGCATACTGATCTGGAGACATGAGTCCTCATGTCGACCCAACAAGCTTAGCAGGATATGTAACAATCACTGGAGTCCAGCCTCCTCTCAAGTTCCTTTGGAACTCTGCCTGCACACGCATAACCTTGCATGAACTTATTATTTCCAAAAATGCAATAAGCTCTGCACTCACCAGCCTAACCTGATTATTACTCTAAATTTAAAAAGTGAAAAATAAGGAGGTTTATCCTAGCAAAGCAAAAACCTAGGACCTTAATTATGAAGTTAGAAACAAAGTCCCAGAGGAAAACAAACCCGCAATTCCCACAAGAGAAGCTGCTTTTCCAGCTGTCAGTTACTATCTTGGTACTGCCACCTTGACCATGAGAGCATGGGAATGACTCAGCTGGCAGTACTGCCTCATCCAGTGCTGCAAAGGATACAGCAATTTGGTACAGCTCTTCCTAGGTGCTAATCTACCCCTTGTTTTTAAGGCAGAATCTTATTTTTCCAGCTCTCACTGGGTTTTGAAGTGGCTTAGACCAGTGCAAAGCTGCCAATGCAGGACAATTCCTCACAGGGAAGCAGATGTCAGTCACCAAATATACTTTCTCTAGCACTCTTTCTACACTGAACTGCTTTTCAGTTAGTTACAGAATTTTCAGGACTGAACACAGAGTGTTAGTTACGCAATAACTGATACTGAAAGACTATTAGGTTACTAATGTCCAGTTTTTCAGTGTGCACAACACATCAGTAATAAATTAAAGATCGGGCCCTATAAGTTCTTTACCCAAAGGATCTTCTCCACACATTCTAAGGGGCGGACATACTACAGCTGCATAGCTCCTTAAGTTTATGATATGACAGGGAAAGTTTTCTGGGAATGCACAATGCAACTGCAAGCAGAATTTTCAGATTCACAGAAACCTGCGAAGGCACATTAAGAAGAAAACCCAGACCAGAAAGGATTCATCATCCAATCACTCAAGACCCACTGCTATTCAGTATTATTTACTCCTCTACACTGTTATCTGGCTGTTCTGTAAATAACCTTCCTGACCCATCAGATCGCTGGAATTGATATAATGAGGAATCATGGGAATTGCTATCATCATTTTAATTAAGGGCTGGGAACAAATGGTTGTACATCCTTCCATGCCATGTGCTCATGCAATCTAAGAAATTAAGAAACTTAGCACCTTATAAAAAAATGGACATCCAAGTAGTCTGCTTCCACATTAAACTACGTATTTATTTTAAAAGTAAGATTTTTAATAAGTTAAAGCTGAGACAAGTCGAAAGTAATTTCGCCCGCAAGTAACCGTGAAATCTGAGTTTAACAATAAGGCTAATGGTGTGCTATGAATTACTCTGGTAAATTATTAAACAACAGCTAGGTCACCACTCTCCTGAGTCAAGCTTTCTGCTACTTATATGCTCAACTAGGCATTTTCATTCTTAACACTTAGGTCAGAAACAAAACCAGTCACTATTTCCCTGAGCTCTATGTACTCTGTGTACTGTTTCTTCTCAGAAAAAAAAACACTGAATCAGAGAAGAAAATACTTTAAAGGTCTTGTTTATTTATTTACAGGAATGTAAAGCTGCAACATATCAACAAGAAAATAGTGCAGGGATATGGCCACAATGAAATAGAAATGACATCTACAGATCACAGTCCCAGAATTGTATTTCCTCGTCCTCGGGAGGCACCTGGATACTTAAGAACATTATTTAGGAAAATATATCAGGCTGGTAAAGTTGCCCACTCCTTCTTTTCTTTTCTTAGTTATAAGAACTGTTTACAAATACTTTGATTTTAATTCAGAAGAGACATTGCATACATGTGTAGTTTGACAAATACAATCAGCAAGCTGAAGCTTTTAAAATAAAACTATGTTTGTAATTCTGTCCTGTTGTACTTGCTGAACTAAAAGAGTAAGCGGTGAAGGCTTTTAGGCAAAAAAAAAAAAAAAAAAAAGAAAAAAAAGAGAGCATTTTCTAGAAACACTATTTTAGAAAGAAAATATTTAGTTACCTATATTCAAGACTTAATCCTTTGTTTGCCTCCTTCCAAAAATCATTTACCACCTTGCTAGATGCTTTCCACATATGGAGAATAAACATCTATTCACTCTATTTGAATATTTTTTCTCGTAATTTTGGAAGGCTATAGTTGTATCATTTCTTTTGAATGTCTGTGCTACATGTGTCTTCTAAATGCATACAGGAACATCCATTGCTTACATGGTCTATAATTTTTATTTCTGTGATATAAAGCTGTAAGTGCTACATAATGTCAAAAATGAAGCAATGGACCTTTCAAAACAGTGTGCACACCAGCAATAGAGGTGAGTTATGAAAGATTCCAGAAGTAGTTTCACATTTTAAGTGAGCTACCCACTGCCACTGGGTAGAGGCAGACCCCACACTGCTCTCATCACCCACCACTTCCCTTACACTCTGTTCCCACCTGTCTTTTTACGAAAAGTCAAGAGCAGAATCTTGTATTTTGAGGAGTTAAGAGGTCCACTGGCCTCGACTGCTTGCTATTTCAGAAAGTAAAATAAATCTGGCAGCTGACAGCCCAAATTTTTGTAGTTTTTTACTGAATGTACATAGAGGTGTTACACAACAAATTACCAAGGCACATAACCAGTGGAATTTAACCTGTGTATTTGTTTGTGGCCATATAGTAACATAAACCAGCATGCTAAAATAATCAGTAACTAGCAGTAGGGCAAAGCATTGCATAAGTTGATTCCTTGCATCTTCAGTTCGGGGTTAGTTACATTTTTCACATCCATCTGAAAACATCTGCAGTACCAGAGACTAGAAAAATCAGAGGCTAGCAGGTGGGGTAGGGGGGCTGCTGGCCTGCCAGGCATTCAGAGAAGTCACTCTCTTTGGTGATAGATCTCCAAACAGACTTCCATACTTCTAACACATCTAGGGAAGCCCTGGAGACAGCCACTGAATGACCTTAGTGAAAGTCAAAGTGGTTAGTGTGAGACAAGAAGATTAGTGGAGACCATCATCAGCCTATGTTGATGATCAAATACAGTAATAAATAATGCAAACAAAAGGGACACATCCACAAATATCTGACAAAGTGGAGCTGCAACCACCACTTGCAGGGGCCAAGCCATCAGGCAGGATCTAACACTGGCTGGCTGGAACAAGTGTTCTGAGACCCTGGTTGCAAGCATAAGAAAGGATAAAAAGAAATAATTATTACTATATTTTGACACTTAATGAGTGAATGAACATTGTGTTAACTGTAGCTCATGACAATACTGCTTGTCCTTAGCTGCTTTAATGTTAATTTGAATCAAGAACTTGCTGCCACAGCACTGCTTGGATTGCCTGGAGGTAACTTTCAAAAGAACAGAGAATCAAATACAGGCAAAGGTACAATGAGTCTGATCCACCCATTCACCTCCACTACCCATTCTTCAAATGAAGAATGTGACAAATTGGTTGTACCACAGTTACCTTCCTGTCAGCTCCATTAACCCTATTCAGCTTGGTGAGAATTCATTCCATGCAATTAATGGATCTGCAGCCAGTTACAAATTTGACATACTCACAAAAAGTTTGGGAAAGCTTAGATACTGCTGAAGAATTCAAAACATATATTTTAACAATGAGGTATGTACTGAAACAGCTGAACAGCCCATTTGATTTCTCACTTGTAATGTGGATTTAAAAAATGGAAGTTCTACCACATAAAAATATCCAGCAGAAGTTGCTTATAACTCTATCCAGGAGATACAAATGTATAGAAATGGAGCTCATTCTCACACTTTTCAAGCTTATGATTTACCTATATTAGAGTTACACAAATGCATTGCTTACAAGATGTAGTAAGGCTGAAATCATTCAATTGAGGCATCAATCCACATACACCACCATTGCAGACCTAGCTGTCATGACCTGTGGAAAGTCTGTGTGGCAGAACAAACCAAAAAACCTGGGGTTTGCAAATACATTGCAAAAAGGTAACAGAACTCCACCAAACCAGAGTAAATGAATACAATACCATTTGCTACACAATCACTTGTCAAAAATTTCTAACCCACCAAAACAGGACATGCATAAACCTTTCTAAAGTGCTGAATATAAAATTAGCTTTTCACTAAGAATTTTGAAGTTAGTATGGTAATCAAAACTCCCAGTACAGACCAAAAACCATGCAGCAGTGACACGAGTGGACAGAACAGATTTTCCTGTCACAAAGAATATTTCAAACTTAAAAATTACATCAGTAAGGAAGCCAGAGCTCAGGTTATACAACAAATACACAGTAACTTACAAAAGAAGGATTATGGGAAAGTAATTTAAGGCAAAACCAGCACAGCTGCATATCTGTCTTGCTCTCAGGAAACAAATGTATTTAATATTTTTAATCAAACTTTTGCAGACAATATTGCAAGCTACCAATATTTTAGCTAGGGAGCAAGCTCAAAAACTTAAAAAGTTGAAACACTGCGTGAGCTTGCTGGTAAACTACTTCAAGCTTTACCCTTAAATCTTATTAGAATGAAGCTGATCTCTTAAAAACCCTAACCCTCTCCTCTCCTGACTCTCAGAATTAATTTCAGCCATTTAGAAGTAAGTAAAGAAAGAAAAACAAATTAATGCAGACAATTTGGTTACTGCCAGCACCAAGAGGAATGGCACTGGGGTTTTCAGGGTCGTTCAGCTGACAATACAGTTATAAGCACCCAGCAATTCAAGCTAGCTCCAAATTAAGAGACTCTTACACTGTAACTAATAAGCTATTGGAAAGGCAGCTCGGATTCTACCCTCTTGTTTATGCATAAAGTACTTCTGCAGTACTAGCAAAAGTTTTTTTTGCAGTACTAGTGCTAGCAAAAGAATTCAAAATTGCCAATATGTTGAAAACTAAACATAAGCAACATAAGGTTCACTTTTCTAAGGTCTTACATAAACCTTATCCCATAAAAATACCGTGTTACTTCTCACAACTCATTCAGCCTGTTCAGTTGTTATAGAAATACTAAGAATGGGCAAAAAAGGAGTGAAAATAAGCATCAGGTATTCATAACTGGGAAAGAGGTCAGCATGCCAAATTTATGGCAAAGTGACAATTTAAAAAATAAAACTGTTTTACTATAATGCTCTGTAAACACTTCACAGTTAACACAGGATGGATGCTTAAGGTAAAATAACTACAGATACTCTTTTCCCATTTTCATTATCTCCTTTTTACTGGATGCTTTCTGCCTACACAAAGCTTAAGAGGTACACAGGATGGTTTCTTCCACCACTAACACCACCAGGTTTTCAGAGCAAATTCTGTTTGGTTACTAAATTTCAAGTTCATGGGTAATAAACTGAAACAATAAAAAGCAAAATAAACAGTCAAGGGTGACATAGCCAAATAGAACTTTCTGTGTCAAAATGTCAGAGAAAAGTAGCAGGTTTACATCCGGCTCATTTCTATCCATGACAGAATTAAGTTATAATAAACTTTTTCTTTCCCATTGCATTAATTTAATAGCCTGCAATATAAGAATATTGGGTGCTGTTTACATGACTGATTACAGCAAGAATCAATCCTTCTTTGTTAAGTTACCAGCAACACCTCCATGGCAAAAACCCCTAGTACATAAAGAAAAATATTTTAGTAATCACTATATCTATCTTGGTGGCTGTTCTCTGTGCCAGAGGTGTGAAATTCAGGTTTAAAAAGCACTAGATTTTAAACCAGATAATTATGGTTTAACCCAGCTCTAGAAAAGCCAGAAAGTTAACCAGCAGACCTATGAACTAACAAGGTGGAAAGATAGACTATGAGTCAAGTTGGAGGACATCAAGCTTTTAAGTCAGAGCTGCCACTGACAGACAGTAACATAATCATGACATCAAGTCCACATTTAACTAGGCAGGGATGTTTCTGCAACAAGGCTCAGGATATGATTTCATGAGAACCTGAAGAGCATAAGCAGTTTTAGGAGTCCTTGAAGTCCTTTATTCCTGTCCCTGAAGTGCAGCATGTTCTTAAATATTTCTGTCTTCTGAGAACAGTGAATACACTCAGAATCATTCAGGCATACATACACAGTAACTGCTGTTGTGAAGACTGTATATCCAGGGACAAAGTTTCTGCATTTACAATAGAAATCAGATGTAGCAACCTCAACAATTTGAATGAGATGTTCCTAGGACAAAACACTCTAGCAGTTGCAGACAAAAATCAGGAGAAGAAAAACATTCCATGTTTCACTTTCATTGCATGAACAGACTAAAAATCCTCAGGGAAAGACCTTGAAATGCATAGTAAATAGGTAAGACCCAGAAGCAAGTATAAGGAATATGATATGGGAACAAAATGGGAACAAAAAAACTCCTTGCTTTAAGAAATGTCTGTTTACCTTTTCATAAGGAGACAAAAAATGGATAAAATCATTGTCAACAGGTTAAAAAAGGATAACTTTTTTTTTTTTTTCCCCAGATGACATTATAACCCTGCCCATAAAGTTCTGTTTAGATGAGTTTTGAGCCAAGATGTTCCATGCAATTAGACATTGTGAAACTCTTGGATACTTCAGTAACATTAAAACAGAATGTTTTGAAAACCTCTGCATAATATTTCTAGGAAGTGTAACATACATCAGCCCCATTCCAACACAAAACCCATGAAAGGTTATTGCAGAATACTGCTCTGCATTAGGACAGAGGTGAAAACAATGCATTCCTCATGTATTTACTGCATCTTGAACTCTGTGTTCAGAACATTCAACATCATAATAAATATAAAAATTCAGAAGCAAGTTTTATTACTGTTTATCAAAATTAACTATCACTTATTAACTTGAAAATGTACTTCATTAATGTGAATCCATAACCAATGAGATTTTCTAGCTGTTTTAGAGGCATTAAAGTTTACAGTGCTTATTTTAAGTCATTTGAGCAACGGAAGCATTCACGAAGTGGAGAGGACCTAGAATTCTTTTCCCTCCCATGTTGGACCTCAGACTTAGGTACACCTTGCAGTATAGCTTGCTTCATTGCAGCCTCCTCCCCCTTCTTTCTGTGTCTCCCAGCACTGTGGTTTTTCCTGGTTTTTTTTTTGTTTGTTTGGTTGGTTTTGGTTTTTTTGTTTTTTTTCCAACCATATGTATCCTCTTTTCTATGCTTTTATAATTTCTTCCACTCTCTAGCTATACACAAAGGTGCCCATTCCAGGGCAAGTGCTTTTTCAGTATGTACCACAAGAATGAAGTTTACCCATGGAGTGTAACCCAAGCCTGCAACCTGCAATGCTCAGACTGCTTACAAAGAAGCTGCAATAGCTTACTTCAAAGCTAAAAAAAAATTAAAATTCAAAGAAAAAACATATTAGCAACTACATACCAAGTATGGAATAACAGAGAATACAGAGATAAAGATGCAGAGGAGAAGCAAGGGGGAAGCTGCACAGCTAAAACACATTTTATGTGTTTTTACAAACAACATACTGCACATTGCAGTAAGAATTTGTGAGGAAGAGCATAATTAAAATTAAGGAAATGAAAATTTCCTCTTAGTGCCCCTCAGATATTATTCAACTTTCTACTTCTTTTAATTTATTCATACATCAACTGATGTACTCCTGCTGCCCTTCAGATATTGCATGACTTCAGCCTTGCTTAATCCTTGTCAGCCTTCTCATACCTACCGTGCCAGCAGCCCACATTTCAGCCTGTTCCCAAATTCCATCAAACTGGACAAGAGCAAAGCACACACGCAACAGGCACTTCTCACTGACCTGCACTATTGCCCACCCACACTCTACCCTGCCTCTCTTTTGGTAAAATTCCGTCGTGTGTCATGCACAATTTTGATCACAACATTAGAAGGTTAATGTTTTCACTTTTCCATAAGGGCCCATATAAGAATACAGATGTAAGATTACCTAAAGCATATGATCACTTCCCTCACCTCCAAACATGCCATACACAAACCCCACTTGTATGAATACACACTGAGGGTTGTTTCACTGTACCTCATTAGAGCAGCTTCTATGATGTGTTTCTTTATCATAGTCACCAAAGGTGCCAGAGAGTTACCTATGTCAAAATGCAAAAACTGATATTCAATGTTTTGGACTATGTATCCCCATTTCCATTTTCTGGAAAATCTAAGAGGTGCACAACCCTTTTGACAAGAGACTATTTTCTCTACATGCTTACACTGCAAATGCTTTACATGTCAAGGAAGTGCAAGTAGTCTTAAAAATAGTTAAGAAGTTACATGGGTCTAAAAAGCCATCAGACTAAAAGTCACCTTATGGAAAGGTAAAGATGTAATTAAGAAGCTTTTGGTGTCAGTATGACACCATATTACTAAATGCAACCAATAAAAAAATTCTGCAATGGTCTGTTGGATCACTAAGCCACCCCACTTCTTCATTTTTCCCTTTGCCTTCTCTCCCTCACTTCAATATATGAGCAGACTTTCTTAATGGCAACAGGCGCTCCTGCATCTTTTAGAGAACACAATTTTTTATGCCCACATCTTTCCCTCCTTTCTGTAGTCCCCTATCATCTTGAGTTTTCTAGTACAACACACTCAGAGAACCTTCCTTCTCTGCAATTCCTCACCATGTCACCATGTGTTCTTGCTGCCACCTAAAATCCTCCTTTTACCCTCTTAACCTTATTCCAGATCAACCTCATTCCCTTACACAGCTTTACTGACTCACAAATCTCTCTTCTCCACTGACCTCTCTCCTGCTGCTCAGCTTCTCATCTGGATCTTTCTGAGCCAATATAAATGCAGACACTCACCTTTCCTCCCATGCCCTCTTCTCCCTGGTTGTCAATGCAAATCATGTACAAAAAACTATCCCACAAGAATGTCAGAATTGCAAGTAAATACTCAGAAGTTATGAAACACAAGAATCAAAATTTCCTCAGCAAGAAATCTTATATAAACAGCTACATAAAAGAAGAGAGATTTTAATAGTTTATCAGTTGGGAGAGCTGTTCAGAGTCTCCCAAAGAAGTTCAGAACAGTCACATCCCCCAGCATACAGACATTGCCCCTTTCAAAGAGATAGGTCTCTAACTGGGCCTATCAGCCCCCAGCTGGCTCTAAAACAACTTTTCATATATCCAAATAGATGCAATACTGGCTAAGATTTGTCTTCTACAGTGACCCATAGTCACCAGCATTACAGCAGCCCCACAGCTAGTTACCCCTCTGGATTTATAGCTTCACTGTCACTTCCACTGGGGCTAAGACCCCCTCTAATTCTACTTCGACAGCTTCTGGAGAAGTGTCTTTGCTTGATACTTGTAAAGTGGGGTAATGAGCATCTTTCTTCTGCCACCAGAATGACAAGATAGCCCCTGTTACATTTTGCCATTTTTCCCTCTCTCCCTTTAGTCTGCACTAGCGGAAATCAAAGATCTTGATGAACACAGACATTCCCTCCCCAAATTCATACAAGTACCAGAAATCATTAGAAATAATCCCATAAATGCCTGAAAACCTACTCATACAAATACCTTCTGATGAGCTCATGCATGTAACACAGAAGACATTAAGTACTGAAGCTATGACTGACACAACCCTGACAGCCAAAAAGGCAGAGTCAGAAAAGAGGAAGGACCTTTAACCTTTTCCTGCATCTGCTTTCCACACTGCACTTACATCTCACTCAGTTTTTAAAAATGCAAGCTGTAGCTTGCACATAGACCAAACCTGTGTTCGGTCACCTGCACTATAGGAAACAAGAAAAGTAAGCAAGACCCTGCTTTCAGCAGCCTACTCACTCAGTTTGCTTTATAACCTGGATCATGTAACCAGCAAAAAATTCAGGCAAAAATTCTGAGTTGAAAGTGCTACTTCATGCTGTAACACTGTGAAACATCCTACTAAGGAGAAGACACTAATCAACTATTCCTCTTTTATTAATCAAACAGTTCACTTCAAAATTGAGTTCTGTAATACAAACAAGCTTGAAGGACAACACAAAAATAATTGTGAACACTGGTGTTAGAATGTATGTCTTTACTCCAAGCCACTATTTTGTGAGACTAAAGGCCACTTACAAGAAATCTGATGTGGGCTTGTAATGCAGATGTCTTACAGTTTTGTTTTAAAGAAAACTATTCCACTTATCTCATGGGGGAAAAACCCCAGTATTGCAGTTTGGGGAGCTTTTTTCTGTTTAGTAGCTGTTCTCCCTAGTTACATTACAAGCCATAGCAGTCCTGCTGCATCAAGAGTGAATAAGTTAATTCAATACTGGCAAAAGGCTCTCACACTAGGCTGTCTGCCTCACAGGCAGAAGTCTCCATCTAAAACTACACAGAGGAGGTCCAAGGCTGTAAATAGGTTTGGAAATCATTAGCAGGTGATATGTTAGCCAAGCAATCACTGTCATTGTGACTACTAAAACATTTGTTTAATCTTCTTATTCAAAGTTAGGACAGGGCCATGAATATTTTTCAGCTGAGATGTTTCCAGAAAGTATCTGAACCACTGTTATTCTGTTTTCACCATGCTTTGCACAGTTCCCAAACTGAAAAAAGCAAGTGTGTTGCATAACAAGTTGAGTCACACTATTGTTTTCAAAGCAGATAAACTTTGCATTTATTCTTTGTGTGCACCTGTCGCTAGTAATTTAATCTAGGGGTTTGATGGTATATTGTAACTTCCTATCACTGCATCACATGGCATTCTAAATGAAAAATTATTTAAGATATTTCACTTATAAACTTCCCCCAGGTACTGAGCTTTGCTCAACTTCAAAAGATGAACAAATGTTAATTTTAATTATTGCTAGAAACCGACCAACAAAAGCACTAACATTTCAACACAAGTGCACTTTCTGAATTCATGGGAAAGGATGGTGAGATTTTGTTCTTAGAAATCTTTAGTGAAATGGGAGGCTTGCTCTGAAAAATATCACGTCAATGTCTAATCATTCAGAAGTTCTGAATATCAACACCCCTTAAAAGCTATCCAGCTGTGTAAACCACATGAGAAACTTGCAATAATCCTCTTGAAAGTTCAGCTTAACCCTATGCAGATCAACGAGTCCAGATCAACGAGTGTTACAATCCTGCAATCCTGAAAGGCAACTCGAGTTGAGGGTGCTTGGCACCGTCTCAGCAGCACTCAGCACTCTGTGTGATCAAACCAGACAGCTAATGCAGTTCAGGCTAATGTGCTGAATGAACACACAAACAAAACAGGCTGAGGCAGAGCTATTTTAAGACTTGCACTTAGAACACAGAACCAAGAAGGGCTTCACTTGTAGTTTCAAGCAGGTAATGTTGCAGAAGGCAGAGGTTGTGTGAAGGGGAAGATTTTAGAAAGCTATTTTAAGTTTGAGGAAAAGAGGAGAGTGCAGAGTTACAGAGTAAACAAAACTGCACAGTGCTTCGAAAGGGAAGCTTTTGGATTTTGCATTTGAAATGAGAACGCTGTGTACATATGGTGATAATGGCATAACAGGGAATTTGGAAAAGATGGATAGCCCAGATTTGGTCAGATTGAGCTGGCAGAGCAGAAAATGAAATACCAAAATCCCAAGCTGGAAAAAGGACTAAAAGAGAACAAGACTGAGGATGAAGATAGTTTGGAAAGATAACAAAACAGACACATAATATGACAACGTAAATAGCAATATCCTTAATTAAGAAGTCATGAATGCATGTCATGATTTGCATGCAAATAGCTGAAGAATTTTAAGTCTGATTTCTCAAAATAACACAAGACTTAGTTATGCAAGAAGGGAGATGTAGAAGAAAAGGCAAGAAATTAGTTTTTGAGGACTAGGCAATCAGCAATGGGATATACCACCCATATATATGCTGATATTAAAAGCATAGAGAAAGAGGAAACATTGATGTAAACAACGCCTACAAAGCATGTTTACACATCTGACAGAAGGGATAAAGCACATGTATGACTAAAGCAGAGATACATATATTCTGATAGAGCACTGTTTGGACTAGAACCACAAAATATGATGGAACAAACTTTGAGATAAGCGACCAGCAGATATATTCAATATGTTTGGTAAACAAACCCAGAGATAGGACGACTGTATTATTCTACATGGGCAGACAACATACTTGGGGGCAATGGTAGAATATAAAAATAGGTCTGCAATGGAAGCTTAAGTGTAACAAGAAATAAAGCATACACTAAGAAGGCATACTTGAGTAAAGAACATGTGAATTGAAGAGCAGAGCTTTGATTAGTAACTTGTATATAACCATTTGAATGTACACACATAAAAGATATAGTGCGGAACTATGTCATTTCAGGCAGAAGAGTGATACTAGCTATAATACAGTCATATATCAAGGGTGTAAGTGGTTACAAACAAGTACTAGAGATACATTTTAAGAACAGCGGCAGGGTAACATGCCACAGGAGTTATTTCAGTAGATGTGAATGCCTTGAGTGAAGCAAAGAAAGCGAAAGCAAAGGAAAAGTTAGCAAGGATAGCATACGGTACTGGAAAAGTTAGAGCAACAGCGTATGCTTGTAATTTATAGATGTCCTCTCATCCCCTACTTGTATAGAACAATGACACAGAGAGGCTGACAAGCGCACTCTGCTCCAAATCCAAGTGGATGTATCGAATGGATGGAAGGAGAAGATGGGGTATCTTTACGCACAGACAGAGCCGCAGAGGCACAAGCGCACTCTCTGCTCCAAACCCAAGTGAACGTGTCGAATGGACGGAAGGAGAAGATGGGGTATCTGCAGGTAGAGCCGCAGAGGCACACAGGAGCATGCGCCAGGACTGTACACAGCCGGGTGACCTCCGGGGCGCAGAGCGAGCGGCGGGTGACAGCCGGAGCGCGTACGTACGCCACAGCAAAGCGGCAGAAAACGCGCAGGGACACGCCTGCAGGCAGGTGGGCAATGACAACAGCTGGTCAGCCACGGCGGAGCTCTAAGGCAGAAGGCGAAGCAGCCGGGACACGGGGTTCGCAGGGAGCCGGTGGCAAACCCTGCCGGGAGCCTGCCCGTGCCAGAAGGCGGGAAGCCATGGCAGGAAGGCAGGCTGTGCGGCAGAAAACATGGCAGGCAGCGTGCCCGCACGGCGGGGAGCGCCCAGGCGGCGATGCCGGAGCGCGGCAGGGCCGGAGCGGAGCGCGGAGCCCGGAGCCCGGCGGGCGCTCGGGGAGGCGAAGCCCCGCAGCCCCCGGCACTGGGGCCGGCCGCCGCCGCCCCGCAGAAGCGGACAGACGGGCCGGCGGCAGGAGGAGACAGGCGAGCAGCACCCGCAGCGGCACGGCACGGCCCGGGCACCCCGAAGGGCTTCCTGCCGCCCTCCAGGACACCGGCGGGGAGGACAGAGGTCACCCCACGGCCGCTCCACTCACCCTTCGCTGGAAGGCTCCTCCTCGGCCATGGCGGCGGTGCGGTGGTCGGGAGCTGACAGCGGCGGAGGGGCGGCGGCGGCGGTGGCCGGCAGCGCAGCGAGGGACAGCGCGACGGCGGCGGCACCGGCCATCACGGGCTCCTCCCTCTCGTACTGCCTCCTCCTCCTGCCCGCCCGCCGCTGCGTCAGCCCCGCGGGGCCGCCCACACGCTCCCCGAGCGCCGCCGTGCGCGGCCCGGCAGCGCCCGCAGCGCCCGGGGCGTGTGTGGGCGGTGCGTGGGGGTCGGGCACGGTTCTGTGCAAGCGGAGCGGGTCCCGGGCGCTCCCCAGCCGCCCGCCAGCGGCATGGCTGGAGCAGGGCTCCTGTCGGTAGGCTCCTGATGCCGGGATGGCGGCGCAGATGAGGGCCGCGGCTGCCCGGGCGGGCGGAGGGGCGGCTCTGCCCCGAGAGTGTAGAGCGCACGGTGCATGTGTGTGTATCCGGTAGTGTGCGCGCTGTGCAGACATGCTGTGAACACACCGGGCATACCATGCGTATCTACCGAGGGGCTGCGTCCCCCGCTGATTTCCCACCGACTGGCGCACAGGGGAGACACAGCACCGGGCATGGAGAGGTGGCGAAGGCCCTGTGCCAGCACACGGCTGACAAGTAACGCAGGAGAGGGAGCAGAGCCCAAACTAAAGCGTCAGCTCCCCCATAGACAGATCTACGGCCAACTGGCTCAGCAAGGCCTGCAAAGAGGGCAGCAGGGCTAGCCAGCACTAGGTGTTCCAGGTAGTAATGCTTGTTTTTACATATAAGAAGCAAATTAGGAGTTTTGGATGCAAAATTAAGTATTATCTGTCCCTAAGATGATTCCAAGTAGAGTACCTATTGTGATTGTCATTTGGAAGTGTTTTGAAAGTTTTAAGTGCAGCCATGCCTACTGGGAGGAGAATGCTGGGGTGTGCTTATTTTAGACAGCGTTTGGCCTCATAATATTGTTTGTGTTATTGTTCAACTGGGTAAGAACTGCATTTGTATTAAGCAATCAACAAACCTTAATTGAAACAAAGCAGCAAAGTGCAGCAAGTGGAAGGAGTGGCGAGAAGGTTTTAAGTCCTGCATTTCTTCTGAATTTTGTCACTGAGCTCTAAAGCTGTTTTTAGAAAAACAGATGGAATGATGATTACTGTTTCTTTTGGTTTCTGAAATCCTTTGATAAAAGGTATAAGGTGAATTTGGTAATAGCTGAAGTAATTCTCAGCTAAAACCGTTCTGCAATTTAACAACAGCGATTGTTGAGATTACACAATCTCAGCTAAAGTTTGTTTGGCTGTGTCACATGGTTTGGCAATCTGATATTTTTCTCAGGAGAGTGTATTTATTTTTATTATTGCTGAAAGATTTTATTTATGAGAAAAGTGACTATCAGTGCGTATAGAAGTATATTATCACTGGCAAAGTTTTGCAATGATGGCTGCTAGAATTTGCAAACAGCCTGAAACAGTAGCTCTGAATGCTATGATTTTATGTCTTCTTAATTGCAATAGAATAATAAGTTTAAAACCTCGTGAGATTTACACCCTGCTCATGGAATGTTCAAGTGTTCAGACACAATTATCTGTGTAATTTTAATTCAGTGGTGCTCACCTGCACAGTAATTGGTTACACTTGTTTAAGAGTATAATGGTACAAGCAGCCCACTCCCACTTTAGTCTTTTCTCTTACTGAGGAATGACTCAGTTTCTTCAGAGCTGATTTGATTATGTGGATAAATCAGCTGTATTTCTGTGCATGAAGAAATTACTGTGATAATGCTGGTAGAAGAAAGAGTTGTGCATCGGTTGGCTAATGTTGCAGTGGAGTGTCAATGAATGAAGGACAGCTGTATTATAATGAGAAGCAAATAGTTCAGATGAATTTTTCCAATTTTGTATTTCAGAAAAATTGCTGAACACTGAAAATGCCTCAAAGGGAATGGTCCCTGCTACTGTTTAATCTCACTTTTCTGCATTGATGTTTAGTGGGGCTTGTATCTGGCCCTCATTATTGAATTAGTTTAGTACCATTCTATTTAATAAGTAGTATTTAATAAGCAGTATTTAATAAGCTTACCCATGAGTAAGCTACTTCTCCAGCTGCCTCAGTTGCAGTTTGCAGCTTGCTAAAATCGGTCTGAGCAACAAACTGCATAAGGGGTTGACCTGGCCAAGTATTACAGACTAAGACTGTTAAAACATGTTTATATGAAAGTAAGGTCATTTATTATGCCTGGTCTTATTATGACGTTTTGTGGGGCCTCAGAATAGCAGGGAGAAAGCAGAATAAAACTGATTGGTTTCTGCAAATGAACCTGTTTGTAATGGCAGGAGGACTTTGGAGCTGCTGTAGAATGCTCCTGGGATCTCCTGTCCATGCATTGCAGTCACTGGAGGTCTGCCTGCCTGTGCCGTGCTCCTTCAGGAGAGAAGGCTGTTTGTCAGTTGCCTCAGGGCCTGGAGGTGCAGGAATTAGAGTTAGCTGTGGCTAAACCTAAGCAGAAGCCCAAATGGCACTGGATGTAAGTGAGGAACTCTGCCCAGAGCCCTGTTGTCTATGTTTCCCTGGGGAGGGTTCTTTGTTTTACTGAGGTGTGGGAGGAATCCTGACGTTAGCTGAACTTCTTCTGCCTGGTTCTGGACCTTAGTACTATGGCAGCAGGATGTTTCAGCCCTGGTTAAGTCATTGAAGAAACAAAAATCATAACTGTGTCATTTTTCAGTGGAGTCTGGAGACCCATACTGTTGGGCCCTCTCAGACCCCAGTTGTCTGCAGGGCCATGGCAGCTCTGGGCAGGCTTGTTCGACTTCTGATCTGCCCTACTGCTTTGTGGACTTTGTCTCAGCGCTCCCCTCCAAACTGGAGGGGCAGTTTGAGACCAGTGGCAACATGCTTGTTGTGTTCTTAGTGTGTCTGCTAAATGTTATCCTGGTTCCTAGAGGAACGTGGGCGTAGGCAGATTTTTAAATGAGTATAGGTTGACTTCACCATGATCATGTGATGAGAGTAAAGAGCAGAGCTGTCCTGACTGAGCTGCTGTTCACGCCATCTCAGAGTGGGTTTGCTTTCATAGCCTCTATCTGCCCTATAGGCAACATTTTGAAAACGTGCTCATGGCAGTTGCAGTAGGAAGTTGAGTCACTGTGTGCAAGAGTCAGCTACCAGAAGGCCAGCAGAAGTTTAAGGGTTCAAGGAGCAAGTGAACTGCAAAGAGGGGTGCCTAGATACATACTTATTAATATATTAGGATATTCAGCAGCTGAGGCTGTGACAGGCTGTGTTGCTAGGCAGAACTTCCATCTTGCCATGCTTGGCTATTCCAGAGTTCATGACTCACATGTGACTAACCTAAAATTCCCTCCTAGACACAGGAGTGGCTGGGAAGAGACAAGCTGTCATGTTTTCAGGTGGGTCAAAGGGTGCTCCCATGGAGGGTGCTGTAACTATGTCTGTCTGGCTTATACATGGTTCCTGTGAAGAACTCATGACAATGAGACATTTACTACGTGAAACAGGGCGTGTAATTTAAGCAGTGTGCCTGTGCCACAACCTTCTTGTTTCTTCTCCCTCACCTGTGAATGTGAATACCTACATGAACACAAGGCTGGAGGCAATTGAACCTTCCAGATTTTCTGCAGAAGTCTGCACAAAAGCAATAAGGCTATTCTAGTTTTGATTACAGCCAGAAAGAAGCAAGTAGCTGAAAAGGTTAGGGAAAGCATTAGTTGAGACTGTACATGACATGGCAGAGTGATGAGAGATGAGTGATCTGCAGGACTAGAACATGGAGTATGATCAACATGAACCACACAGGAGTCAGGAAGGCAGTTTTCAATGAACTTGGAGTTAAGAAACCAGCTCAGTTAAACCATTTAAACTGAAGAGACAAACCTACAGGAAAGGAGAAAGTAAGATAGTTTTTGTTGGTTGTTAGGGCTGAGAATAAAAGTACAACAGAAGCATGTGAGAACAAAATCAGAAAAACGAGCATGACATGAAATGCAATTAGCAAGTGAAATAAAACCCCCACATCACTCCAGAAGCTCATTAATTGTGTGAAATAGAAAGTGTACTCTAATTGAAAAGTGAGAAGACTAAAAGGTGTCAGGAATGCAGTACCTTCTAGATTTCACTATCTAAGGCAGTAAAATAAGGAAGCGAATGTACTAGCAAGGTGCATTTTCAATTAAGAAAAGGGTAGAATGTTGAAGCCACATATTTTCAAATTGACCTGGATTCTCTCTTTAACTATGTCCTAGAGTATTTAAAGCTCTCACTAACATAATCCCAGTGTCAGTAATCAACATATGTGAGTAATATGAGTGTCATATTTGAGTGTCAGTAATCAACATAAGTTATGAGTGCTGGATAGGATAGAGGGAGGCTGTAAAGTGACAAGCCTAGTGGACAGAGGAAGAAGAAGAAAAAGTATAACATTATTAAGAAAATTAATTTTTCTAGAAAAATAGTGAAAAATATATTTGTACATGCCTGACAAATAACATAGGGATGAGTAACTGGCAACAAGAACTCGCATCTCAAAAATCTGATTGCCCTTACAACAACATGACATACCTTATGAATATAGAAGAGCTCTAGATTCAATATGTCTTGATTTTCAGGAAACTTGTTATGTGCTTCCCACATGGAATGTGCAGTCCATGTTGGTTAATAAGTGTGTTCCATGTTGGTCTGCAGCTAGGTGCCTGCAACGCTTGTTGGAAAATCAGAGTTACAGAGTGGTTTTCTATCAAAATGGAATTGTGTATCATGTTGGACTGCGCAGATTCAGAATCTGGTGACACGGATGCATGTTTATAAAAGGGAAAATGCTTATTTAATTCACATATATGTCAGGCTGGCAGGGAGCAGGTATGCTGGAGGGCAGGGACAAAATAAAAAATTATCTTCAGTTAGAAATATGAATAAAATGGAAAGTTATTCAGCCAAAACAGATGCAGTCCTAGGCAGGAATAATCAGCTGGTAGGGCAAACTGATTAGGCAGAAATTCTGTACAACAGTAACTCGGGCTTTGAGTGGTCATAGACTGGGTGTGAGTCAACCATGGCTTGTTATTGCCAAAAAAAAAGATAAGTGTTCTGGTAGGATGTATTATGAGGATTAGAGTTTGCAAGACCTGGCAAGGAATTCTGCTTTGCTTAACAATTGTAAAGCTAGTTTTGAATGCTGCACATGAAAAATTATGTGGACCACCTAAAGAGCAACCAGAATGTCAAGGGACTTAGAGGAAATAGCCAATTATTTCAGATTAGTTAATTAGAGAAGAGTAAGAGTAGGACAATGACAGCAGTCCACAAGTATACGAGAAGTTACTGAATAACTTTTTTTATGTCCACCGGAAGCAGAAATTGCAACCAGGATAGTTTAGGTTAGACATTAGGAAAAATGTTTTCGAAGGGTAGAGTACTGGAAAAAAGTTGCCAGTGGTATGATCACAGTCTGTCATTGTCACTTTAAGAACAGGCTGTGTGCATCTCTTTCATAATCAGAAATTTAGTAGGCGTAAGTGCGACTGTTAGTATGACTTTCTGAGGACCCTTCAGCCCTCTGTTTTGATTGTTTTTAATGTCATAAAATCATAGAGTCACAGAAGGGTTTGGGTTGGAAGGGAGATTTAGAGGTTGTCTAGTCCAATGTGACTGCAGTGAGCCACTAGAACAGGTTACTCAGAGCCCTATCAACCTGAACTTGAGCACCCCTAGAGACGGGGCATCCTCAGTTTCTCTCAGCAACTTGTTCAGTATCTCACTACTGTCATCACAAGTGAGTTCATGCTTTTATCAAATATAAATCTTGCCTTTTAAAGTTTGAAAATGTTGCCCCTTTTCCTATCACTACAGGATTTTGTAAAAAGTGGATCCTGTCCACCAGTACATCCATTGTCCTGTCTCATGGCCTGGAGCCCATGCCACTCCATTTGATACTAGTGAAAGGTTTCAAAGCAAAAAATCCTCCTCACAATCCTGCTCCTAGTTAAATTAATTTACCTATGAAACACAGTGCAACTCCTCTGGTATAATCTTGATCTCATCTTCACCCTGTTGGTTGTAAATAAAAACTTGTGCAATTATTTGGAGTTTTCTTTGTATGTAAAACCACATCTCCTTTTTTTTTTTTTTTTTTTTTTTTTTTTTTAAATCCCTAAAGCATATGTTGCAATACTCAACTGGTCAACAATCTCTAAGCATCTGCCATGAGTAAATACAGGAAGCCTCCTTTGGGTATTGTACTTGGTATCTGGTAAACTCTGAACTTGAGAATTTCCAGTCATTTCTCTTGTGAAATAAGTTCATATTGCAGGCTTTTTTGTTGAAAATATTATTATCAAAATATTATTTTGATACCTCTGATACCTCTGAAATACAATAAGTGTTTTCAATCAGATTAATCAAAATAGCTCAGAGTTTTTCATCCCTGTTGTCCCAGTTATTCATGTGTACTACATGAGTAAAGAATAATTACCTTTATTAGTAAAATCTGCTTCTGTGTGTGTGAAGATAACACTGAAAGCAACAGTTAGTCAACATGTTTTGTTATAATTATTTTTTCTTCTTTTGAGAGAAAATGTCCCTTTTTATTCTCTTTTGATAATAAAGTATTAGGGCTCAATAAGGCAAAAAAATAAATAGTTTTAGTCGTTCTAGCCGTAGAAAATGGAAATAGTATGTAGTAGTAGAGTGGAAAATAGTTTTCTCCTTGGAGTTTGGCCTTTTCAACATAAAGATCACTTTTGTAAGGCAATATCAAGATGAGTAACTGCTTAAGCTCAGTTTAAAGTACTTTCCCTCCCCCTATTTTGTAGCCTCTGTTGTTGGCAGATTCAGCCTTATGAATTTTTTTTTTTTTTTTTTTTTTTTTTTTTTTTTTTTTTTTTTAATTAGGGAATGCCATGACAGAGAACCCAGTTATGTCTATAGTGCACTGTTTTAATTTACAAAAAAATGTTCACAAAGTCCCATTTCCTTGGAAAGAGAAACAATCAAACTACATAAAGCATAATGTCTCTTTAGAGTTTCTTCTTTCAGCTTTCTCTTGGAGGCATGTAACTGCTGCTTGCCTTGCTCTCCATGGCTTTTTTCCTTTTTATTTAACTAGGTGCTGATGACAGACAGATATGCACTGTCCTTCCTAAATATACTCAACCTTTGCATTTGCATTCAAACCACAGTACTACCCTTTATACCACATATCTTGGTTCCCACCCCAGACTTGCCATGTCTGTCTGGGTTTCAGCCAGTATTTTTTGCTATGTCAGTTGCTGATAAATAAAGGCAAATTTAGCATCATTAGATAATACTGTTCTGCCCATTATTTTCAGCAGTGCCTACAGAGCAAAATCAATGGCTACTCCCAGAGACAGCAAATCTACAGGATGAATTTATATTAAATGTGAAATTGTGTTTCTGTAATCATAATGTTCAAATTGCTGCAGTATATAGAAGCATATATACTGCATTTGTTTGTCAGTTTTTTAACCTTCTGAATAACAATATGCTATAATTTCTGAGAGAAGTATACTTTCTGCTCTTGGTATTTCCCACAGGACCTCAGGAGAAGGCTTTGAAGCTGCTGCTTCCCACAGCAGCAGAATGGTGCTGAGCTATTGCTGTGGGAAGCGAGCACCCCCAGAGCACAGCTTCTGCTGAGTCTTGAGCTAAGTAGCAGGAAAGGACAAATGTCTCTGCTGCTCACGAGTCAACCCTTTCCTGGATGCTGTGAGTTTCCACGTTCTTCCTAAGTTAAGTGTCCTGAAGCTACTATCAAAGTTGCATGATCTACCTCTGTGTTGAGCAGGGAGTGTCCATGGAGTTGAGACCTTATCCAAAGGTAAGAAAATCTGCAGCTTAACAGTGGAAGAAAAGCTCTTGTGAGTGGCAAAGCCGGTGCATCTGAAGTGGCAGGAATTCCCCTATTACAAAAAATGCCATCCATGAGTGTCCAAGGATTTAACAAGACAGTGTCTGAAATGGAGTAAAAATTCTTCAGGGAGGAAAGAGTACAATTTTTTTTTTTTTTTTTTTGTAACAAGTTGTGGAACAGAGTGATTCTCTCAGCATTACCACCTCAGTGGCTCAGGACAGCTAGCTGTCACACCTTCAGGTAAGCTTCTTGGTGAGCAAGTTCTTCAGCTGAACTGACTAGGTGCAGATGGATGCCAACAGCAGCTGTGGTCACACCTTTTCATTAAGTCGTGTGTGATTCTGTGCAATGGAGGAGAGCTCTGTCACGGACCTAATTACACTGAAAAGCAAATAATAGTGGCTGCCTGCAAGACCCTGTGATGTCAGTAGAAGTTTTACCATTGTAGTTTTGTACCAGCTTAACACATCACAACTTCAGTCTGCTTGTGCAGAGAACCAATGAACTAGAGCTCTTATCAAGCTTTTGGGGTAAAACTGACCAAAAATAAAATACTGCACCAAAATCTGCTCTGAGTTATCTCATGATTTTTATGAATTTAACTCAGCTAACTATCATGGAATTTCTTTTCAATTGCACAGTTGCAACCAAGTGCACATCTTTTGTCTCGTGTCTCTCAGCTTCAGAAATCTCTTAATTTCTTTTTCTTTACATTATTTCACTAAAGCTTCTTTATCTTTTCTGCTGAATGTACATTTGATTACTAAATTTAGTGCTTCTCTTCACATGACCTATTTCTTTTGAGTCTTAGAGCTGTTGCTTGGATACGCTTTTCTACATGAGACACTTGGTTTCATCTCACTTATTTTTTTTCTTTGGGCAATATGAATAGATTGTTATTGAATATTTTTCAGGTTTTTAAATGTAGTAGTCGGTTTGCCTGGCACCTTGGTTTCAGCAGAACTTTTGTCTTTGCAGATCTGTGGGTTTAGGTATAGTATACCCTGTGTAACATCAAACAGCTTACTATTGCATTTCTTCAGAGTTGATTACAAAAATGGCACAATTATGCCAAGTAAAGGCCAATCACTGTGTAACTTATGAGAATACTAATATTTAGAGATAGAGATTCAATTTAATTTTTGTAGTGCTGTGGCTGCAAGTTATTTCCTGAAGCACCTTACGTGAATTCTTCTGTTTTAGTCATGGGATAGGGAAAATAAGTATACAGAAGGAATAAATCAAGCATTGTAATTGGGACTGAAGTATTCTTACTCCTGTACAGAGTTTTGCTTATGCCATTTTGAAAAAGATAAAATAGCCTAGAACAAGAAGAAGTTGAAGGAAGGGTGGCAGAAACTTTCAGAGTTAAAGAATAACTACTATGTAATTCTCTCATGTGTAGAGAAGTTAAATAGTTTAGAATTCTTGGCCTAGAAGAGTGATGGTGGAAAGTAATACAAGAAAAATCTTTAAAGCAATGAATGGTGCAGAAAGGTAAACAAGAAGCAAGCATTCACAAAACCTCACAATAGAAGAATTAGGAGCATCCTGTGAATCATGGTATAGATGAAAAAAATCATCAGGAAATACTTTTTCATGTGACAGAAGTAGTGGAATGTGGTGCTGTTGAAGACTGAGGAGACAGAACTGTAGATAAGGGAGTATGCAGCAGGCAGTGTCTCTTGACTGGCATTGAAGACAGTGGCCAGAGAAAAATTGCATCTCAGTCCTTTGGTCACTGATTGCTGGAAGCCCAAGAAAACAACAAGAAGGTTCAGAGCATGTTGCTAGATTTTTGCATGGCCTGTGTTCTGATTTATATAATGTATAAACGTATATAATGTCTGGCCTATGCTGCTGCATCTACACCCCTACTTGTAACTATGCGAATTGGATTAAACACAGCACACATCTACCTCCGTATGCTACAGGGAGCATTTTGTTGTGTAGAGTGTTTGGTCATGAAAAGAAATTCTGAGGAGAAAAGGGAAACTTTTTAAGTTTACTCTTGTCAAAACGTTCCAAGTGCTTACTGTTGTGTGGCTAAATAATCATACTGATGTGTTTATTTAATACTGTGTATTTTCTTTGTGGGCACACCCTAAGTTTCATTATGGTTTTTGCTGCTGGAGAAATAATAGAAACATATATGTATGGAGGTGTTACTGTAGGCTGTGCAAAAGAAAAAAAATAATGCTTATGCTTGCTAATCAAAATGAGAAGAATGTATGCAGTCATGTCCTTGATGGGTAACTTCTTGTGTAGAGAGCTGTTGGCTTTTGAGGCTGATGCAGAACACTCGTCTCTTGAGAAGACAGATAAAATGCCCACCTAGCTAGAGAAGCAAAGACCTAAATAAGGGGCTTAAACACATCTGTCTAGTATAATTTTCACTGCTGTGTGGTGTATCTCTGCTGTACTCCCGGTGGTGCTTCAGAACAGTGCAGGGCTGTCTGCAGTCCTGTGGTGTCTCTGCCAGCCCTCTGCAGATATCTTTGATACCCAAGGGTGTGTCAAGTGGCACTAGATCATGCTGATAATCTCTGTGAGTGGCAGTTGAAAGGTCGCCCAGGGAGCTTCGGCTGGCACTCCAGGTAACAGCAGTGTGGAGGAACCCATCTGGGGAACCAGTTCCTCACCTAGATGTGTCAGAGCACTGGTGTGCAGCCCTGAAAATATAAACATTTGCACTTCAGTTACATGGGCTGGACTTAGTGGAGTCAAGACAAATAAATCATATTAAAAAATTATGTGTGTATGAGTTATGTAAGAAAGGACTCCACACTGTATAGAGTACAGTTCTGGGATTACTAGGATTCAATTTTTATTTGATTTTGGTATCTAGTATGGAAGAAGCTTTAGTAGAGGTCACTTAAAGGCTTCTGGTCTTTTAAGGAACTATCATTTAAAAAAAATTTCTCCTTATTCAAATATGTTCAAATGATGTTTAATTTGTCCTATACCAAACATGTACATTTAAAATAATAAATATATAGCTTTTTAAATTAAAAATCATCGATTTGGTGAAGTACCTTTATTACTCTCTCTATCCCTCAGAAAATTGAATGATGTCATAGTGAATAAAACAATAATTAAATGTAATCATCCCATGACAAACAAATAAAAAATTAATAAAACAACAATTGTGGATCTACATAACATAATCAAGGAAGATAGTAATGTATAAAGCTGCAAAATGTCCATAAAAATAATTTAAATTATATTGTGCAAATAATATTACATCTTATTGTAAAAGCTCTGTATTTTTTTAATCAATGTTAACATTTTTGGGAGACTTAAGCATATTGTTTGCTTCATATTTGCTTCATATTTATCATACAACATTACTTTGGTCATACAAAAAAGTCCCATGAGTATACTGAGGTCTCCTGAAAGACCATTTAACTAAATGGGGCACAAATACTGTCCATAGAAGGAAAAGCACCTTTCACCTTTGAATTTAAGGTCCTCCTTTAAAAATTCAGAGAGGGATAAATCTTTGATTTCTTTGCTAATGAACAGGGAAAAAATCCAATGTATCTGGTAACTCAGCATTGCTTATTAACAGGTGCCTACGCAAAGGATATACAAAATCCAAGTATATTCCCAACATGTCTTTCTTCTGGCTAGTTGATGCTGATATCTATAGTATTCCAGCATGCTAGTTCAGTGCTGCCAAGTGGATCATCACCTTCAGCATGAGATATTGTTACTGACACTATCTAATATTGCCAGTACCCATCTTAATTCTGCCATCTACCAATCTCCCTGCTTCTAAGAATGCTAAATGCTCAAAATGTTTTAGATCACATGTTTTAGATGTCTCAAACCTAGGTTAGTGTGAGTTTCCATCTTCTCTGAATTGGTAAAGTTCTGCAGCTGCACACATTCTCACAGAGTACACAACCATATTAAGCTGCAACTGGCCTAGAATAGCCTGTTCTACCAGTAGTTGCACAGATCCATATTTCCAGACATACAAAGATCCTCAATCCTGCAGGTCCTGCCTATCTGATGTGTGGAAAACCATCTCTCTGAATATGTTGTTAAATACCACTAAGAGTGGCTTTTCAGCCCTTACCACCAGTCCTTTATAAGTGCATGGGGTGGTGCCTGAGAGATTGCATGTGTTACTTGTGCACTCACACTGGCATGGTGACTGCTTGTGGACACATGAAACCACCTCACTTAGTCTGGAGGTGGGATTTCAGTTCACACAAGCTGGTTCAGCTGGGGACAGAACCAGCTCTGCTTCTTACTCTCATTTCTGTCAGCTTCAGAGTGACAACATAAATGGGTGCTGACAGTCATTCAGTATTTCCCAGCATTTCCAGAGTGTCTGGAAGAACAATCAAGTTCTCTCTCAGGTAAGTGAGAAAGAATCATGCTGTTGCAGGTGTGGATTTCATAAAGCAATGGATGAATCCTCCCACACCTCCACATTGGCCTTCACCAGGTCTTTCCCTGCTATAGTCCAGGGAACTGGTGCTATTAGTGTAGCACTGCAGCTTCTCTCAGAGCCGCCAGTCCCAAGCACCTGGGAAGAAGCTGTGGCTGTCTCTAAGAAAGGTACATGTCTGCCTCCTCTGCTGGTCCACCCTGTTGTGTGTGCCTGCCCCCGGGGCCTGCCTACCTTATGTGCCTCCAGGGCAGTGTGTTCTCCTCACACAGCTCAGTGTGCCAGGGTGGCAATGCATGGGCCTGCACAGAAGAGAGGAGCCTTCACCTGCTGACTTTGTTAGATCCTTCGTGCACCCCAGTACTGCAGTAACATATAAAGCTTTATGCTCCCATGAGTTCTAGATACATGCAGTACTAGTGAGACTCGCTGTGACTCACATACAGCTTTAAATACACCCACTCACACCTAGGCTGGACTGACTGAGATTGTCTGTACCCAGACACCTTACACCCTCATTAAATCTGAAGTGAACACAGACTCCTGGTTACATAACATAATGCCAAATAAAACATTATTTTTCCTGAAAAGGGAAGAAACCCCAAATTAAACTTGCATTCTATTCTCTGTTTTTAGTACATGACTTCAGATTCCCCAGGCAAAAGATTTTTAAGGGCAACATTAATTGTTAATCCCTCCTGGACTTGTACTTGACATATGACATTATGAATGGAGAATTCTTTAATTTAGTATTTTGCTTAGATTATTTCGCTGTAGTATGAGCACAAGGGAGCACTCCCTTCTGCAACTTAAAACAGGGCAAATACTACACTCCTCTGCCATTCCCTCTTGACAAACACTAGACATCTGCTTCAGAAGGAACTGAGAACAGAAATAGAATTTATGCTTTCTACCACATTGCATTTCTAATTGCTGATTGGAGATGATTTTTACTAAAATAAATTCTTCCTAAAATTAGGTTTGCTATATCTGAGTGTGCTTAAAATCAGATTATAGAATTATAGACTACAGAAATAAAAGAGAAATTCAAAGACCTTGATAAAAATCAAGATTTTTCTGTACAGACTCATAGTACTAGGTTTTAAGTGAAATACTTGATACTAAGAAAGATAATATACTAGTCTCTAATTAGTTGGAATTTTTATAAAATATCTTTAACGTTAAAAATATTTTGTATCTGGTGGTTTTGAATGTATGACTAGAGCAGAAAAGTCAGGTTAAACATTTTTTCAGATTCACTTTGAGTGCTTTGTGTTCCCATGAACTGCCAGAAGATATCATATCTCTTTATTACCCTGTGCTCTGAACATTTGATGACAGCACTGGGACCACGTGAATGCGGATGTTGAAAAACTGTATGTGACTTTGCATTCAAGGAACTAGCTGGATACCAAAAGTACATGCTGAACTAGATCAGCACATGCAGTCTTTTAACAATAGCATATGCTCACCTCCTAGTTCTGTCAGTACTTTTCTCATCAGTACACTGCAGAAGAGATCACAGCAAAAGGCTTTCTCTTTTGACTCATCCATTTTTCTTTACTAGCTAGTCTTACTTCAGTGATTGCTAAAATGTTTCACTGAATATTTCAAATGGTGCTGTTTTCATTAGTTACATTTTTTTCTTGATGTTGTTGGTTTCTAAGGGGGCAAGGGCCATAATTTTATGAAGTCCAATCACATTTATATTTTGATCAAAAAATTAAGAATGATTTATTCAAGGTCTGCAATTTTATTTCTATTTTGAAGTCTTTGATGAGTAAACACCTGTTTGCATGAAATTGGGGTCATCTGAAAATGACAGTGAAGATATGAATCTGAATATGTAGATGTAGCATGTAAAACTAGACTGACATAAGTAATAATGACAAGTTTGGGCCCTTAGATATAGCAATTAATAGCAGTAGGGTATCTGTAGTTTTGTAGTTTTGTAGTTTTATAATTTTGTCATTTTCCAAGCAATGGTGAGCACAGTCAAAGAAACAGTTGTACAATTCAAACTAGGGGATAGCAGTTAAACAAAGAAATTATATGCAGACTTGGAAATGTATCTTAGAGTGCAACATGTATACTGCATGAAAGGAAAACAGATCTCAGTGTCTTTAGACTGAAAACTGTTGGACAGCTGTCAAATCTATGATTGCTTTGCCAGCAGTATGCCAGTGCTACAGCCCTTGCCTAACTATGTAAGTGAACGTATTTCCATAGAGAAATCAGTTTATGACACTGTGAAGAATCAGCTAAAAAAACTACTGAACTCAACTTTTCATAATCAAGAGCTCCATAAGAGATCAGTTCCCAAGTTATGATTCAAGGTAGTTAAAAATTACAGTAAAATGGATTGTATAGAGGTGCGGCATTTGCAATCAATATAGATAACCTCATGAAGTTGTCTGTAAGAACACATTAAATAGTTCACAAATCATGATAAAAACCACCATGTATATATCTGATGTCATTTAGAATGGCTGATGGTGTTCCTTCTCTCTGATTTTGGTTTGCCTTAAAGCCTCATGCTTGGTTGTCCAACAGCTGAATTCAGGCACAAGAGGTGAAAGACAACTGGAATCATTAACTTCTTCAGCAATCCTGCAGCAATTCCCATTCATAATTCAGAGCCCTCAGCATAGGACTGTAAGGAGATTTATCATGTCATTATCTTCAGTGAGTGTTACTTTGAAGGTAGTGGCTGCAAGGACTTTTACTGAACAACAAATCCCTGAACTTGACGTGCCCAAACCTTGCTCAAGCTCTTTCAGCTTTTTGGAATAATCTCCATTCAGTTCCTAAATCCAGGCAGGGATATTAAAACAGGTATTTGAAAAACACAAAAGGCAGAAAGGCTGCATCAGATAGTATTGTCAGGGACTGCCTCTGTGAGGCACAGACTCAGGCATGGCATCATGGCTACTGATGAATCCAGACTGCACATTTTGTTAGAATGTGTTAAATATGCTATCCAGTAAATCATAGTAATTAATCAATTGACTGTGCAGTACTTTCTCTAGCCATGCACTAACAGATAAACCAAGTACGTTCTGCCCAGGTGGAATTACAGGCACTATTCTGTATAATACAAAATATGCAAAGAAAGAAAATTACCTTAAATTACCTTGAATGGAGGCAGTCCAATTGAATGTATTGAAAATTCCAGTGTTGGGTTACTTCTGAATAGACCAGTGATCATAGGATACAGGATATTATTCCATAACAGGTGGATGGTGAAGTCCAGTAAACTACATTCTTTTAGCAATGAAAGGATAGCTAGTAGAAACAGAAGGCCATATAGATTAATCAGAAGCACTGTAACCTCAGCAACCTCATGGCTCCATTTGTCTAAATGCAGTAAAATTCAGCCTTTTTGCTCCTGACACTGTCACAATGATGTTAACTGGGCCCTAGTGGCTAATCGTGAAGTTTTTACATGAATTCATATATTATTTTCATGAAATCAGGGAGGCTCTGTAAGCCAGGTTTCTAGCTCACCATTTGGGGCATCCTAAACATTGACACCTGCATCTCAAAAGAAAATTAGAAAGGATGCATTGTTTTCAACGTTCTGTGATTAAATTTTGAAACACTTCTTCATGTAAAATTACAGTAAAATTACTGACTTTATTCACTTTCCCAAAATATCAAGATCACTTGGCTTGATGGATCTCCCTCATCATCGCCCAGCTGTGCACTCTAATACTGAGGAAATAAATATAGAGTCATTTAGGTTGGAAAGGACCTCTAAGATCATTGAGTCCAATTGTTACCCAGCAATGCAAAGTCCATCACTAAGCTATGTCCCCAAGAACCACATCTACATGGCTTTTAAATACCTCCGGGCATGGTGACTCAACCACTTCCCTGGGCAGTCTGTTCCAAGCCTTAACAGCCCTTGCAGTGAAGAAATTTTTTCCTTGTACTCAATCTAAACCTTCCCTGGTGCAACTTGAGGCCGTTTCCTCTTGTCCTACTGGTTGCCTGGGAGAAAAGGCCAACCCCCACTTGGCTATACACTCCTTCCAGGTGGTTGCAGAGACTCATAAGGTCTCCTCTGGGTCTCTTTTTCTCCAGGATAAACAATCCCTGATCACTCATCTGCTCTTCATAGGACTTGTGATCTCTTCCTTGCACCAGCTTCATTGCCATTCTCTGGACTTGCTTGAGCATCTCCAATGTCTTCCTTGGAGTGAGGGCCTTAGAGCTGGACACAGGACTTGAGGTGCAACCTGACCAGTGCAAAGTCCAGGGGGAGATCACTGCCCTATTCCTGCTAGTCACAGTATTTCTGATACCGGCTAGGATGCTGTTTGCCTTGAGAACTTTAAATTTATTTTTCTTCACATATAAACGATGAATAACATCTTACACGTGTTTTATCTTTTACTTGCTCCTCCTGGGTAATAATTTAAGAATGGTTTCTCTCACTTCTTTCTGGCTTAGGCAGGCAGATCCTCCTCTTTTTAAGTTGTTTCCATTTTGTTTGACAGGACAGGGCTTTTTGTTCCCTGATGATTTTATTTGGCAATAGATACCTATGTTAAAACTAAATGTTTCTAATCAGATGGACATACTGTGAAATGGAAGAGATGTGTTTTCCTTGTACCTTACAGATTAGAATCAATCAGCTTTGTTGCTCAGTGCTTATGGATCAAAGCTTTCATACTTAGACACAAACAGTTCTCATACTGCCTGAACTTATATGAAAATTCCTGTCAGAATGTAAAAATTGTGCCAAGTGTGATTCAAAAAATAACTTACCCTCCATTTGCAGGATTGCAATTTAATGTTTATTACACTTTTGGAAAGATCTTGTATAATCTGACAAAAAATGTCATTTAAAATTGGTAAAATGTCACTGTATCTTACTCTGACAAACACATTGATTGAAATTTAATTACTAAAATTTTAATATAATTGTTATTAATAACATAATAAGGTAATTTAATATTAGCCTTAAATTTTAGGTATCTCATCATCCATTTTGCACTCAAACTAATAAGTCATTAGCTTGTGAATTAAAAGGATATTTTGCTGTTAGTTGCTCCTTACTTTTATGATAACACAGTGTTCCAGCATGGCTCAAAACCTAGGTAAAGGTAAATCTTACAAGAAATATTGCTATTATATATGACTTCAGATAAGAGCCAATATTAATCTCATTATATGACTTTGTGAAGTTTGGTTGTCATACTATACATACATCTACATACATTTGAATTAATCTGGATTGCTGTATGGAAAGGTGCTTTCCTTGTGCCATCTCTTTAACCTTTATCTGAGTTTATTTAAATCACTGAAAGAGAACAAAGCAAAACAAACCAAAAGTGGGTGGTTTTCTATGGAGCTGGTAAATTGAATGGACTCAGAGATGGATCTGGTCAATGCCAGAGTTGGTTTAAGTGTGGGGTGTGTAGTGTCAGATCTAATTGCCTTAGATCTGACAATGTGGGTACAGGGAGAAGGAAATTATAATGGTGGATTGGGAGTGAGATCTCACCCTTTTAGTGGCAGTGAGATGCTGGATGGGCTCAGCCAGCCATTGAACTATACCCAAAATATGGTTCAAGTTTCAACCAAGTGTAAAAGCCAGTTTCACTTCACAGTAAGTTAATGGGTTCTTAATTTAGTAAAGTATTGTGGTGTCATTAGTCCAGGGAGAAGAGAGTTAACCACAGAATAAAAATAAATCCTCTGCTCTTGAAATTTTCATGGATTCTTCTTTTGTCTCTTTCCCCCCTGCCCCCCCTTTTCCTTTCTGCCTTTGCTCATCCATTCTACTATGTCTGCAGTCTGCATGGTGCCTGACAGAGACAGACCATGAAAATGCTATAATCAGCTAGCAGAATCACAAGGCTGGACTACAGTCACTAACAGAATACGAGCTTGGGATTTATATTTAGCTATAGTGCTAGTGCAGTTTGAAATTTAGGATGGGCATACCTGATTCATGTTTAAATTAGCTAATCCTCTTAGGAGCAAATTTCTAGCCTCTACAACACTGCGATTGGCTCGAAGTAATTTACTTTTTGCTATCATGGTGAGACTGTTTCCACTGTGCCAGCAATGTATGCATGTGTAGATTACTTTGTAGACACATCCACCATCTACTTATGAATCCTGTTTTTCTTCTGTGAATACAGCTTTTTGTGCCAACTGTTATGCATGGCTAGCAAAATATGAACTTTCTAGAGAGAAACTGAGACTGTAACAGTAAAGAATTCATTGCATAGCAAGAATGTGACACCTAGTGGATACACAACATTAAGGAAATGTGACAGTCTCATCAAGCAATATTGCCATAAGATGACCCTGTCCAACAGAAAAATTAATTTGATAGCAAAAAAGAAATTTATTTAAAATTACTATTTGCATGGGCTGAAGTAACTGGATAATGTCAAGTCCCCACTGAAAACTCATAAATGTAGGAGGTGTCAGAGATAGTTTTAAAATAATTGTTTGTAAACTACTAGAAGACTGAAGATGTCAGGCCAAGAAGCCAGAGGCCCAAAGCCCATGAAGACATTGTGGATATTCATAAGATGCATCATAACTGCAGACATCCAACATGCAAACCACAAGAATAAGGTCTAAACCCCCCTTTTTGTTAAACCCTGTTACTCTGTTACTGCCATGCTACTTCTTCAGGAAGTGAGAGTTTTCACAGCAGGTGATGCTTGGAGATGAATAACTATATTGTGAGGCCACTGGAAGCTGGACAAGACTGAAATACAGTTTAAGAAATTTGACATTCTGCCCAAACTACCTGATACAGATGGTGTCTGTCTTCCACTCTCCACTGCAGTCTCTAGTACCTAAATTTCAAGTATTTGCATATCCCCATTTTCCATGGTGCCCCAGACCCTCACTACTTCACTGCTATGAATACTAGAAAAATTCATCACCAAAAGCTAATTTTTTATATTCGCTACCAAACACAAATCAAAATTTTATCACAAAATTTACATACAAATATCTATATCTATTTCAAAATATGTTGAAAAGTCTTCCCCAAGCCCCGAAGGGGAGCATGCTTTGCTGGCTACATCCTTTGCCTTCCACCACTGCCTTATAGTCACACTTCTCACTTCCTTGCTACAAATGGATGCTTGAAACTATATTCTCTACAAAAGTCTTGGTATCAAAATGCAAAAATGTTCTCTCTTGTTGTACAAACAAACAATGTTTGGAAAAGTAACTGACCCAGCTGAAGTGCAGGATTTTTATAACTCAAGCTCAAGGAGGAGGTTTGGGCCACATTCAGAGAAGAACATGAGCCAGCAGTGTGCCCAGGTGGTGAGGAAGGCCAATGGCATCCCGACATCCATCAGGTCCTGTGGCCAGCAGGACTGTGGAACTGATTGTCCCCCTGTACTTAACACAGGTGAGGCCGCACCTCGAGTGCTGTGTTCAGTTCTGGACCCCTCAGTTCAGGAAGGACACTGAGGTGCTGGAGCGAGTCCGGAGGAGGACAATGGGAGTTGGTGAAAGATCTGAAGCACAAGTCCTGTGAGGAGTGGCTGAGGGAGCTGGGGTTGTTTAGCCTGGACAAGAGGAGGCTCAGGGGTGATCTTATCGCTCTCTACAACCACCCGAAAGGAGGGTGCAGGCGGGTGAGGGCTGGTTTATTGTCCCAGGAAACCAGCACAGGACAAGAGGATGTAGTCTCAAGCCGTGGCAGGGGAGGTTTAGGCTGGGCAATGGGAGGAATTTCTTCACAGAAAGGAGTAATAAATATTGGAATGGACTGTCCAAGGAGGTGGTGGGGTCCCATCCCTGGAGGTGTTTAAGGATAGACTGGATGTGGCACTGAGCCATGATCTGGTTGACACAGTGCTGTTCACAGGCTGGACTCGGTGGTCTTTTCCAACCTAATTGATTCTATGAGCCTGTGACAGGAGGCAGCACAGGCGGCAAAAGGTGGAAATAAACAAGATGATGAAGTGTGAGCTGGCGGTCCGTACGAGCGTTGCTGAAACACTGATACCGGAACATTTTGAAAACACAGGAGCATTTTGAAAGGCCGCAGGAGGGGCGGGCCGGCCGACACGGGCCGGGCCGGGCCGGGGCCCGGCGAGAGGCGTGGCCAGCGGCGGCAGCGGGCGGTGTGAGCTGGGCCGGCCCGGCCCGTGCTGGCAGCGCCCGGTGCCTGCGGCCGCCGCCCGCCCCCGCCCCGCCCTGCCTCGCCCGCCCTGCCTCGCCCTGCCCTACGGATGTGGAGCCGGCACCGGCGGTGAGTGGGGAGCGGGCGGCCGGCGCTCAGCGGGAGGGGGCTCGCTGCCTGCGCCGCCGCCAGGGGAGGAGCCTCCGCCCTTCCCGCCCACCCCGCCGCGGCGCGGAGCCAGTGCCGAGGCCGGGCGGCCGCAGCGCTTATCCCGCCGCCCCGGTAGCGCTCGGAGCGGGGCTGGCGGGCTGCGGGCGGAGCGGGCAGGGCGGCGGGCACCGGGAGCGCGGCCGGGCCGAGGGCAGGGAGTGAGTCACCGGGCTGGCGGCGGGGTCGGCCGGGCTGCGCTCCTCCCCCGTGCTTGGGTTCCTAAAAAGGGAGAGCGAGGCGCAGCCTGGCAGTGGGAAGGAGCCGTGAGGGGCCGCCTCAGAGCGGGCACGGCCCGGACGTGGCGGCTGCCCGCGCCGCCGAGGGGCGGAGGCTGGGCGGTGAGCCTGGCTCTGACCCGCTGTGCACCGACACGCCTGGAAAGGGCTGCAGCTGCCTCTGCCCTCAGCTGACACGGTGGTCCTTGGTCGTGGGCTGGAGTCGATGGCCCCAGAGCTCTCTTCCAACCTAATTAATTGTGGCCGTCACCCCGCCTGTCCGTGCGAGCGGGAGGTCCTTTTGGGTTGTTCCCCGTGCTTCTGGGTCTGTCACTGCTTACACAGTGTAGGATAAAGGAAGAGGCCGAATTACCTCGCACAGGGTCTGTGCTGGGCATTAGACAAGCTGTTAGGAAAATACATGTGGAAATCACACAGGCACGATTTGGAAGAGTGCTTCAGCTGTTGTAGTTTTCATTAGTAATAAGCCTGAAAATAACAAACTGAAAGAGAGTAGTTTTGGATTAGATATTAGGAAGAAATTCTTTACTGTGAGGGTGGTGAGGCAGTGGAAGAGGTTGCTCATAGAAGCTGTGGATGCCCCATCCCTGGCAGTGTTCAAGGCCATGTTGGGTGAGGCTCTGCGCAGCCTGGGCTAGTGGAAGATGTTCCTACTCATGGCAGGGGAATTGCAACTAAGTGATATTTAATATACCTCCAGATCAAACCATTCTTTGATTCTGTGATGATTCTGTGATTCTTACACAGTCACCATGCCAAGGACAATGATTCTGAATAGATGATACCAGCCAAGTTCGCTGAGTAGCACACTGTTTATTAAAAAAGGCTATTTTCAAGAGATAACTGTTCTGCAAAGCAGTATTCTTAACCAGTAGGTAATATTTAATAATTATCTAGTGCTTTTCGTTCTTTGAATTCTTTAGAAATGGCAACATACGCAATGTGCCTGGCGTAATTTTAGCAAACCCCTGATTATGGATAGTGATGCATTAAGGTGCAGTGACTTGTCAAGACAGTGTAGTTAGTCAATGACAAGCTGAGTTACAGTGTCTCATCCCTGATTATGGTTTTCTCTGTCTGGTTCATTCTGTTTGTGCAGATACACATCTGAAATTTTTAAAAACACTTTATTAATGCAGTGCATTTTTTCCAAGACATGAATAATTGGGTTCACAGCTGTTAATCTGTATGTTGCAGAATTGTGTGTGTGAAAAGACAAGTGAAACTAGCAAAAACCCCATTGAAATTTGGCTTGAAATCTTTTTTCTGCAAGTTGAAATTGACGAGTTGAATAGACTTGTTTACTATGATATGCATATGTTCACAGTATCACTGTATTTTGTAGCATAATTTACGTGAAGTACTGGAGACTGATTTGTCCTTGAATCACAGAAGTATAATGCTCATAAAAACTGAACTGCATCCTTAGAGAAACTTCCTTATTTTAACAGGAGTGAGGAAACTCCTTGAAGGCAGTGGGTAAATTCCCTTCTTCACTCAAGTTAATAGCAAAAAAACCAAAAAAAAACCAAAAACCCAAAACCCCCAAACCAAAATCACCAAATCTTCCCCTTACTTATACATTTAGTAAATAAAATCTGTCATAGGTATTTTTTGTTGGGGTTTTTTTTTTTTTTTTTTTAATGGAGTAGGTTAGTTACCCAATTTATCGTTTTATATCAGCATTTCTAAGTTGCTTTATGAAGGATGATACAATGATATCTGTAGAATAATTTATATAAAATTTGGAAACAAGATAAAAGAGCCTGGGGTTGTTAAGCCTGAAGAAAAGAAGGCTCAGAGGAGACCTTGTCACACTCTAGAGCTACCTGAAAAGAGGTTTTTGCAGGGTGGGGGTCTGCCAAGCAACAGAGAGAAAATGGCTTCCAGTTGTGCCATAAAAATTGTGTGAAAAATTTCATCGTGGAGAGAGTTGCCAGGCATTGAAACAGGCTGTCCAGGGTTGAGTCACTATTCCTGAAGTTATTTAGGAGTTCTGTAGGTGTGACTCTTGGGGACATTGTTTAGTGGTGGACTTGGAAGTTCTGCATTAATGGTTGGATTCAATCTTGAAGGCATTTTCCAGCCTAAATGGGTCTGCGAGTCTATAAAGGCCTGCTTAGATCATTTGGATTATTTACACGTCAAGTTGTGCCATCAGTGCTTTAGAGCTGGACTTTGTCACAGAACATTTGGTTTACAGGTTCCAAAAAGTCATTTAAGTGCTTTGGGTTTAATTTGCCTATCAGTATGATAGGTGCCTTACTCACCTACCCAAGATGGTATAAGTTTCCTTGATATGGTTAAAGCTTCACAAGGTTAACTGAGAAGGTTCTTCCTTGTAATTTGTTTGCATACTCATACCATGAGAAGCTTATTGATTTTTAAATACCTGTTTGACTACGGTTAGGTTAAATGTTTTCATTTGCTGACAAATACACTGGTAGAAGTTGAAGGCTGTTGTTTTTGAGGATAATTTCACCTTATTGATTTGTTTTTATTTATTTATTTGCTTTCCTCTCATTACTGCTTTGCTATATGTAGCAACAACAGTTTTCCTGCCTAGAGAGTAGGACTTAAATGCCATGGGAGATCAGTAGCATCTTGACAACTGCAGAAGTTGCTGATCCTGCTAGTACTAAGTGCATAAAAGTACATACCTATGCCTTTAATAAGCACAGACTTGTGTAACTCACTACAGTAAAGTTATATGTTTTTTACATTTGTACCAGATATGTTTTAGCACTTGCATTTTATTTTCGTTTTGTACTTAGCAAGCTCTTAAGAGATGGCGGAAAAATCGAAAGAGATGGGGGAAAGCTGGTCTTTCTTGGATACTGCTGAGTCTAACTTCAGGCCCCTGGTAGTAATTGAACTTGCAAAAGGCACCAAAAAAGAAACCGTAGAATGGTTCACTAAACGAATTGTGGACAAAAAGGCAGATGGAGGTGAGTACACTATGATCTTCTGTAACACTTTGAAATCAAATGGGCTGTCACCATAATATAAAGACATACAGAAAATTAGTTTTCAGGGAATTTGTGGTATAATGATTGCCAATTTAATTTAATTTTTCATTTTTTAAACCCATTTAACCCTGTTACTAATGAAAAAATTGGCTTAAGGTCAAATGCCAGTTGAACTCTAGAATTCTTCCATTTTTTGCATTGAAGTCCTGATAACTTATGTTTCAATGTAGTTTTGATGTCAGTTTTTATAGCAGTTGTCTAGACATGTTTCTGCTGTTGTTTCCAGAAACATGGTAAGCCTTGCCTAAATCAAGGCACTTCACATCCTGTCCATAGGCCTTTGTACCATTTTGTAGAACAAAATTAAGTTATCAGAAAGCAATTTAATCTTGAGAACTTCATGTTGGATTTTATTTATATTTTTTGTTACCATGTAGGGTCTTACAAAGACAGTATTTTATTACTCATTTTGGTATGCTTCTGGGAATTGAAGATAGGCTAATTGATTTATAGTTCCTTGGACTTTTAAAAAAACTTTTTATTAAAAAAAGGCATTATTTGTGGCTGTTGTAGCTTATAGCTTCTGGTCAGTAATATTTCTGTGGCTGGTGGATTTGTGGCTACAAACTTGCTTTCAGGCCTCTGTTAGATAAATTACGGATGTTTCTGCTTAAAAAATCTAGTCTCCTTAAAACCAGTGGGACTGTTTGCAGAAGCACTGCTCGCTTTTATGGTGTGAACCTTAGGGGTATAGGTCCAAGCAGGCTCCCCATTGTTCCATTTCATTGTTGAGAGTGCTTGAACAGAAACAGGGCTAAATCAGGGGGTGACCCTGCAAGATGCTGAACACCCTATGTCAAGTGCTGTTGAAACCTTAACTCTTTGTGCCCTTAAAAACAGACATTTTCAGCACTCCTGTTAGCTAGGGCCAATATATTGGATGCTAAAATGCTAGGAGTTTTAGATGTAATTTTAATGTATTTTCTTGCTTATTTTACCCCCCTTTACTTTAAAGGTGCACAACTACTGATTAAACCGCTGGTTACGGAAAATGGAGTTGAAGATATTTATCTAGTTGGAGCTTCCCACTTAAGGCTGTTGCTGGGAGCTGAAACTGTAGGTTTGGTGAAGGAATGCAGTGATAACTCCATGAGAACTTTTACATACAGCAGTAGAAAAACTTTCAAACATTTTGCAGGTAAGCAATTGTAGGAATCTTTGTCATTGCAAAGTGGTGACCAAAGATTATAAGCAATTGCGCTGCTAAATCTTTTCGGTCTTTCTACTCCTTGGAATGGTAGCTGTGAACAGCAAGTGGAAGAGCAAGCCATGAAAAAAATACTTGTTTTTAACTCTGGAAATTCAGGTCATATAATGAATTTTGGTTTCTTTCACATGGCTTTAATTGTTTGCTTGTCTTTTCCTTCATGCTTCTCTATGCTCCAAACAGTCTCTTACTTGTATGAAAGATTTTCTTGGAAAATAAGACAAGAAAAAGAGTTGATAAACATTATTTTATAATTAATAATCCATGTTATGAATTAATGTAGCAATTTAATTTCTGTGAGCCAGTTTTGAGGCTTATTATCTTTAAATTAGCTGGAAAAAATGGAAACATTTTTCTCTGTTACATGTATGCATCAAACAAACTATAATTAACACTACAGATGCATTCTGTGGGATTTGGGCATGATTAGTGGAATCGTTCCCTTTCCTCTTTTATTTTGTGGGGATGCCAACACAGGAACATTTCCTTTTAAATGTGCTGCTTGTAAAGTATTTAATACCCCTACAGTGGCCAAACTCATTTTTTGCTCTGCAGGTAAATATTGTAGTTCCATCTTAGTCTTGCTAATACTTCTAATGTGCATGTTTGAGTGATGCCTTTCACCACATTTTCAATATAAAGGTTCTGGGGTCTGTCTTAAACAATTTTTAGGTTTTGTTGCTCAGCTTTACTCAACACCACTGCTGTGCAATAACTGTTGCAGTGTCTTTAGTTTTGTGACCTTGCTTTCCTGAAATTAGGAAGCCTTCCAAAGAGCTGCCAGTTGCAAAAGTGCCACTTCTATTTCTTTCATGCATTTACATTATTAATGCAAATCTGACACAAATTCCACTGCTAACAGAATCTCTTAAGTATAGCTGGATTTCCAACTGCTGCAAATATTTTTTTTGGCTGTATCTCCTGGTATTTTTTCTTTTTAAAAACACAAATGTAATTTTAGTTTTGTCCAGGTGCAATCAGAGAAATGGTCACCTAGAAAAGTGACCCTGCAGTCTGTGTGGTCTTGACAGTATTTCTGGTTGCCCAGTTAAACTAATTCTATACTGTTATTCTTTGCATTAGAGTCTTGTTGATATTTTAGCTTCTTACTTTGTGTATTTAGGGCAATCTCTGTAATTTCTTACTCATAAGGGGGGAAAAAATTGTTTTTATCTCAAGGAAATCTGACTTTTGTTTCCATGATGATAAATTGATGGGGTTGACACAGGTTTGTTGCTGTAATTATATTTTTTTCCCTGATTCTGATAATTTTTTGTAGCTGTTTACCTCCTGGGCTGCACCATTTCATACAACCTTCCTTTTTATTTAGATGACAATCATGATTTCTTGACAATGGCAGAATGTCAGTACATCATCAAACATGAACTTGAAAATTTGAGAGCCAAAAATGAGAAAATAATCCCTGGATATCCTCAGGCAAAGCTGTACCCAGGAAAATCAATTGGTAAGTAATGTAGTTTGTTGCTGTAACTCACTGCGTTGATGTAGGATAGTGTTCGTAGTAGAAAAAAATTAATTTTCCTGTAATGAAGAGAAATCCTTCAGGTGTTCAAATCCCACAATTTTTAACCAACTTTGGTTTTTTCACTGCTTCAGTAGTAGAACAAAAGCCAATGGATGCACAATACAACAAGCAAAATTCTGAATAGGTATCAAAAAAAGTATTTTTCTCAAAAGAGTGATCAAACATTTGATCAGGGATTTAAAGAGATTTTTGGTAACTGTGCTGGGAGACTTGCAGACAAGGCCTTGAGCAGCCCAATTCCAGCCACACCTACCTTAAGCAGATTAATTCCAGATTAATTCCAGAGGGCCTTCCATCCTGAGTCATACTGTGAGGCTGAGGCTCTGGCCTTATGTTCTCTTCAGCTCGGTAGTTTTTGCACATGTTGATGGTATCCATTATTTTTAACTAGCACCAAAAGTATTTATTATTTAAGTTATGTGATTATATACTTGGATTCTCTCTGTAAAAAAAAATACTGGCATGAGTACTAGTGCTCCAGAGTTAAAAATTTCATATTAGGAAGGAAGTTTTATTTAATTTATTCAGTTTCACTGATCTTCCTCTTTGCTTCAAGAGTACCTTTCCTTTTCATGGGAGAAAGAAGCAATGAGAGCTTGTGCTATTTTTATGGTACCTGAAAGTAGTTTGTTGGCAGAGATGCTACAGATTCTTAGGAGAATGTGTCGTAATAATTGTATGTCCTTTTATTAACAATGTCTTTATTCATTAGTGTTGGTCATCAGAGAAGGAGATCTCTGCATATTAGTGGTTGAAAATGTGTAAATAAATGCAGATGTAATTTACATTATTTTATTTTCTATAGCCACAGTATTTTTCTAGTTACGTCAAGCAGATGATGATAGGAAATTGTAAAATACTGTCACCATGTCCAGTGCTTCCCTGTTTTTTAATTTATTTTCTCTTTTCTATGGCTGTAACTTCAGAGCAGTTTGTTGATTGTTTGTCTACACATGTACTATTGCTTTCCATACAAAGCTAAATACAAATTGTGGAATTTGTAGTTTTTTTGCAATGAAGATGTAATGTAATTTATGAACTATCATAAACTGATAATTCAAAGGGTTTTTTTGTATCTTTCCTATAAATAATACAGTGATGGATTCGTGGCTATCCCCACAAAGCTACATGTGGCATTGACCTGTAGCACCTTTTGCTATTGAAGCTGCAATTGGTTATATTGCAAAGCTGTGGAGTAGTTATTGTATGTAAAAAGGTTGCTCTTTGTCTTCCCGTGGACAACACAGAATTTGCAGGAATAGGTATAACTGCTGTCTATAATTCTTTAATTAGCAAGAGACAATTTTTTAGGATTTGAATGCTGGATCTATTTCAAAGGGACTTTAGGCTTGCTAAGTACACAACATAACCTGTTTACTTATGTCAACTTCACTGTCCTTTGAAGGAGTGCTAGGTATCTGTTTTGTTTTGTTTTTTTTTCTCTTCTAGTGCGAAGATTATTGACCAGTGGTATTCTTGTTCAAATTTTCCCTCTGCATGATAGAGAAGAGTTGAAAAAGCTTAGTCACAACTGGTATGGCCGAGTGAAAGTTGGTTATCAGCCTTTAGGTATGTGAACAGCCTTTGAGTTGTGGTCATGCAGGGGAGTTGTGAAATTAGACCTCTGTTCTTTTACCATTTGGGCAGGTTCTTCCCCTTTTAGTGTTTCCTGTGTTACCTGCTGAAATGATTCTAGACTTGCAAAATTGATGGTTCCGGAGTCTGCAGATTCAGTGTCTGTGAGTTTCCATGTAACAGCAAGTCTGCACATCCTGAATTCTCCCCAGTCTTCAGTAAAGCAGGAATGGCCCAAACCAAGAATGTTTTTTCAAACTGACTTGACAAGCTCCCATGTGTCTGGAACTCCCAAAGCTTTTTTGTGTTGTAGGTGTGTCAAAAGTGTATTTACAACTGTTTGTTTTAAATTCATTGTCTGAATGAAGATTGGATATTGTTGCATGCCAGCATCACTTGAGTATATTTTAGACACTGAATAATATTAAAATGAATATTATTTTTAGTCTGGCACTGTGAAAAGTTAAGTTCTAAACTCTAAACCTGTAAACTTTATTAAAAATAAGAAAATAAGCATTTGGGACCTTGCCTGTTTATAAATCTCTGGGTCTTGCAATTGCATGAGGTTTTTTCCTGAGCTGCAGGAAGTTAAAGATCTGGCTCGATAATGCGTGCCTCCAGAGTATTGTGTTAGGAGCCTTATTGTGTGCTGGTCTTTTGTTTATTTGAGAAAGGGGTGTTTTTTGGAATCCATACAAAATTTTGAAGTAAATCCCAAGAGCCTATTAAGTATGTACTAATTTAGGAATGTCTTTCATGTTGGAGTGTGAAATTATGCTAATGACCTGTACTTGAATGTATTTGTTAATTAATTTTTGATTAACAGGGATGTTGGAATGCTGATCCTTCTGTCTGTTTACCTTTCCTTTTTGTTTTCAGAGACTTTGGTCTGGTTGACACTTGTGAACTTCTGCTGTAGTGTTTTGTAAGCCATAAGAATAGTCTGGTATTGCATGTGAGGTTTTTTGGGACTGTATTACAGAGGTAATACACTGTGATAGTGTATTTACAGTGTCAATTCAGAGGTCATGCTTCTATAGCTGTTTCTTTAGACTGGTAAATACAGAACAGTGCCATACAAGCAATCTGGTTGTCCAAGCAGTCAAAGAAAAGAGATTTCAGCATTCTAAACATACATTTCTGTATCAAATCACTTCTAGATTATGTGAATAAAAATCCTTTTTAAAATCCTTTAAAAAAAATCAATAATATAAGTGATGTCTCTTGGAGGTAATACATCTGTCATGAAATATACCCATTCCTAGTGCACTTTTAAAGTCTCTGTAGCACCGGACTGGACAAATTTAGTGAGTACAGCAAGTATGTATTCAATGTATCAGTTCTCTGATGAAGAGAGTGTCTCAACCTGACTGCTCTATCTGATATGTTTAAGAGTTTGATGCACCTGTCCATCTATCCCTTCAGTTCCTTGAGGGTTGTCACAGCACAACTAGCCCTATTTGTCTCTGGGCAAGCTGAAACAAATTTGTTTCCTGGCAGTACATATTTTCAGGAGCTGGGTGTTGTCACTTGCTATTAAAGTTTGATTTTTTATTACATCAGATGTGTTCCATGCCATTTATTGATCAATTCTGTTTTCAAGAATGATAGCGTTTTCTCTTTAGTTGGGTTTTTTTCTTTTTTTTCCCCACTTTCTCTGGGTATCTGTTTGACTTCCTTGACATTTGAATAGTTTATATGGGTATGTATGTAACATTAAAAAGAATAATTTGGATAACCATCTGACTCTTTGTAAAAACGGTGAAGAAAGAAAGAAAAAACAATTATATTCATTGTGTTATTTAGAATAAAAAAATTCTGGCCAACGGAAAGTTCTAAGTTCATGTAAGGTCAAGTTTGATACTGTACTGACATCTCTGTTAAGTGTAGTCTTACCTGATTAATTTCTTTCTGCAGATGACATACGCTGCTACTTTGGCGAAACCATTGCTCTCTACTTTGGCTTCTTGGAATACTTCACATTTGCTTTGATTCCAATGGCTGTCATTGGGATTCCTTATTACGTGTTTGCGTGGGAGGACTATGACAAATATGTGATGTTTGCCACATTCAATCTGCTGTGGTCCACGGTGATACTGGAGGTTTGGAAGCGGATGTGCGCCATCCTGACCTACCGCTGGGGCACGCTGCTGATGAAACGCCAGTTTGAAGAACCAAGACCAGGCTTCCATGGTGTGCTCGGGATCAATCCTGTCACAGGGAGGGAGGAGCCAGTGTACTCAAGTATTAAGAGACAGTTACGGATTTACCTGGTGTCCTTACCATTTGTGTGCCTTTGCCTCTACTTCTCACTGTATGTGATGATGATTTACTTTGACTTGGAGCAGTGGGCTCTGGATTATCACAAAGAGAATGAGTCCAACTTCAGCAGCTTGATGCTGTATGTGCCCAGTATCATCTATGCCGTTGTGATTGAAATCATGAACCGTATCTATCGGTATGCTGCTGAATTCTTAACATCGTGGGGTAAGAAAGTGCTTCATTCTTCTTCTTTCAAGTTAGAATCCCCATAGTTAGAATTTGCTTCTTTGTAGAATACATTACGGTGAGCTTTGTTCAACAGAATGCCAAAGAGATTTCCCAAAGTGGGTTCTTGCTGTGGGGTAAAAGAGATGGCCATTTTAACTTCTCATATTTTATGTGTTCTGAGATTGCAGTTTCATATTTGGTTTAATTTGGTCTGAATCTGCCATGCTGTCAGAAGGGGTGATCCTGCCTTTCTCCTCAGTGCCTCTCTGCCTTTGGTGCAGAAGTCCCCCTCCTGATTTAGCTCTTTGGCTGGCTGTCTCAGCCATAGTGCTGACAAAAGGTGTGGAGGGAGAGCATGAGGATCTGAGCTCAGAGGTGCTTGGATGGCAGGGAGGATTGTCCTGGCAGGTTGCACTCACAACCTGAGTTCACTTACTGTGCTTTAGTCTACTGTGCATCAGTGTAGAGGGCAGAGGCACTGAGATACTGGAACCAAATCTAAGCCCACTCTAAATGTCACATGAGAGCACTTATGTATGCTACATATATAATAAAGACTGGGTTTCCACATCCCAATTAAAATGTGTTTCTCTGGGCACTCTCAGGAGAGGAGGAATGTTACAATAGATTACCTTTTTTCCCCCTTGTGTGTGATTTATTTAACAGATTGGGCCTTGTGTTTTGTAACCTAACATAAAGACAGTGAAATTCTGGTGTTCATTTTGAATTTTAGCACACCTACAGACATGTGAAGTCACTTTCATGAAAAGTTAATCGATTAAGCTAATGGAGAATTAACTGCTTTGTGTAGCTTTAGTGTAGCATATTGTGTAGCAATCTGGCATTGATTTGCAGGACAGAATCCAGATTACTAAATCTGGAGACCCAGAAAGTTAAGAGAAGAAAGATAAAGCAAAAGAGAGATTGATGCAGAACACAAAATAAAAAGACATGTTGAAGTGGGGGTTGGTTATGCTTGCCAAAATGATTTGCTCAGTAAATTCAACCTGGCATCCATGATAGTAGAAGCAGGCAATTTCTTTGTTTATGACTGTTCCAAGATTTTTATTTAAATAATGATTTTTAAATTCATATATAGGGCTCAATTGGCTGTTTTGTTTCATTGTTTTTACTCCACTGCAAGAAAAGGCATTTCTGTGAAATACCCAGTTATGTTGATCTGATAGACTAAAATGTCTTTAACAGGCAACTCAAAGGGTTTTTTTAATCCAGACTTAAGCTGATGTTTCATTTTCAGCAGAGGCAGTATTTATGTAACCTGCTTGTGCCTTTCCTGTGGAATCCAATTTGCTTCTGCTGCCATGCTCTGAATAGGCTGAAAAGCTCATCTGGTTGTCCTATCTTCTCTCCCACCTGGCATATTTTCAGATAATATCTGACTTCAACAGCTAAAGTGACAAAGCATGGGAAACATTCTGGGGTATTTTAAGCACCCCTCTTGCACCCATTTATCGTGAAAGCTGATTGTGTAGCAAAAGCTAAAAGTAAAAATTGCAGTCACTTGGGTGCATTTTCACATGTCAGGCCTGACTTGATGCTCCTGTCAGAGTAGAGCTCTGCTGTTTTGTCCTGAGCCAGGTCCGTAGGTGATGGTGTCTCCTTTCAGCCTTGTTGACATAGCACATGCTAGTGTGCTGCCTTCCCAGTTACTGCTTACCCAGGGCTTAAAGGTACAATCTTAACAAAAAAGCAGAAAGAAATTGAAAATCTCCCATCCACGTCCCTTTTTGCCATTCTAGTAAATCAGCTTTCCTGAAATACCTGGTTCTGACAGTTTATCTTGAATGAACTGAAAATCTTAATTTAGGAGTAATGCATACTTCACATACTCTAGTCTTGCTTTAGAGTGTAGGGTCTTATCTAAATTCCTTGGAGAGAGATGAAAATATTTCTGTGAGCATTTACTGGCTTTGAATCAAATTTGGTATTGTTACTTTTAATTACATATTCCCATTAGTCTTGCATTAGCCAAAGAGTAATCAATAACTAGACATATTTTGTTAAGTCTTAAAAGCCGTGGATATTTTTTTTCTTTTATAAAATAGCTTCTCAGAGTAAGAAATAAATAAAAGAAGAAACTTTTGCAGTAGGAAAAATACTGGAGTTATAGTCAAAAATATGTATGATAATACTGTCAATCAGATTAGCTTAATAAATTAAGTGAGGTATTGGTACAGGATAAATTCTTTCTATCATGAAGTGTTGGAATAATAGAAACTATTAGATAAGTAGTTTTCATGTGGAGTAAAAGTATCTGTTCACTCTTTGGATAGCAATGTGTAGTATATGGTAGGAGCTTCTGCTGTTTACTAATTAATAATTTTGTTGGTATTTTAGAAAATCACAGGCTGGAGTCTTCATATCAGAATCATTTAATTTTGAAGGTTTTAGTGGTAAGTATGTCAAATAAGCAGCTTTTAAAATTGTTTAAAAAGACAGCTTATGCTGTGTTTTATTAGTGCTTTCCTGGCATTACCACAACAACCTACAGTTTTGCTCAAGGCCAAATAGTAACACCAATATCAGAGTAAACAAGATTTCTGTTATGGTTGCAGCAGCTGCTAGACTATTTTAGATGCCTCTTTTATAGTAGAGAGTTGGCTTTTTATTTGTGTCAAATTGTTCTTTCATTAGGATGCTGTATATATGTTTCTGTTAATGTTTCTCACAGGTGTGAGCCTGTCTTCAACTGAGAGCTAGTCTGTTCAATTTTTTTTATTTTTATGGTAAACCATGTTTTGAAAAGTTTATGTATTGACTTCCACCTGTACTAACATTCAGACAACCAGTCAGAGGAACCTGAAAATACCTGTCCATCAGTCTACTTCTGTGTAGTTCACAGTATATGGGGATCTATTTCATTTATCTCATCTTCTTGTTTCCTTTCTGAAAAGATCATTTAAGTTTCTTCCTTTTTTATTTCCTCAATTTCTTTAGAATTCCTTCTTTATTTTCTTCACTGTGTTTTTGTATGTGTGTGTGTTTATTTGGGCTTTGTTTAGTTTGTTTGTTTTGTTTTGGGGTTGTTTTTTTTTGGTGTTAAATCTCTGTGTTACTCATCTGTTGCTGGTAACCTCTAGAGCTAAAACTCCAGTAGATACCACGTTGTAGCTTTGTCTCTTTCTGTTGCCTTTCTCATAAGACTTGGAACCATTTATTTTTCCCCGTAAGATATTTATGCAAAATGATTTAAAAAATTTATGAAATATCAAGTGTAAGTTTCCCCCAGTTTTCATTCTTAGTCTGTGAATGGCTCTCAGCACTCCCAATATAATCTGTATTGGCCAAGAGCTCCAAAACAGGAGCTGCCGCACTTATAGCAAGTAGGAAACCTCAGTTTGATTATGTCTCATTGTAGAAGTAGGGAATATTTGTTTGGCCATAAAACCTTTTGAAGTGATTAAACGTAAACTGGAACTAACATATATAAAGGAACATTTTTAGAGATTGCGTGACATAGCACCCAATGCATATATTTTGACAAAGTATTTATTTTTTAAAAAGTCACTACATTATTTTAAGATCCATGTATCCCTTTTCTAAAGTTTTCTGGAGAAGTTGCCAAAAGTGAAAGGTAAATAGAAGGTGATGTGTTTTTAATGTCCACATTTCATAATTCAGGTGTAGCTCTCCTTGTACACTTTGCTTTAGGGAAGCTTTAACTTGTTAAGTGAAAAACCGAGTAAGACAAATATTGAAAATGTGTTTTTTTCTGACCTAAGGTTTGAAAATGGTAAAGAAAATTTTGATGGGCAGTTTGCATCTTCATGGACGCCATTTAGTCACAGGAGATGTTTAGATGATATTCTGCATCTGAACTTTTGCTCGAGTACTAAAACCAAATATTTTTATTTGCAGTTCAACTTCTTAAATTGTTTTGCGTCTCTCTTCTACATTGCCTTTGTGTTGTTTGATATGAAGCTTTTGAGGCAGGTGAGTTCCAAGAATATCTAAAGAATGTTGACGAATCTAGGAAAATAATGGATTGATTGAAAGAAACTTCAATGGTTATTCTAAAACATAAACTTTGTAAATAATTTATTTCACCTATGTTTTCGTAGAAATCCAGCTTCCATGTTTCAGTTCCATTAACATTATTACAGAATCATAAGAGTAGAGTAATTATTTCTCTCTGTGTAAATGAGGAACTGTTCTCAAATAATTTTGATCATTCTCTCACACAGAGAGAATGAGACTGGGAAATTTTGATTTCCTCTTTATTTCCTTTTATGTTAGAAGATGTTCTTCTCTGTAGTGTTTCAAATGAGAGCCTCTTGAGGATAGGGTTGTGATTAAGTTCAACTACAGTGAACATCTGAGAATAGATAAAAGCAAAAATAACTTGTAGTTGGTATTTTAAATCAGTGCATGAAAATGCATGAAAATTTGGTATAAGGAAAATATTTCTGCTCTAAACATAAGGAGCAGTACAACAAGAACTTCAGCTCAAGACCTCTGTTACTCTGAAGTGATCTCTAGCAAAACACTTGACATACCTATACCAGACATAACATTTGTGACATTTCCTCTACTTCCAGATAAAATCAAGAAATGAAAAACAGAGAAAAAATTTAGTCTTTGGTTCTGTGATTGTCATTGGCATATATTAAATATGCCTTACCCTTCATTGTGTGTGGTATACTGTTTTCAAGATATAACCAGATACACAAAATAGACTTCTAACTCCTAATTAGTCCTTTTTAGTGCACAGCAAAGGATGGGAACTAGATCATCTGCGCTCTTCCTGTGCTATTGCTAGGTTTGTTAGACTGGCCTTTTTTTCATAGTATAGTTACAGTGTTACTTGAGCTCACATAATTGCAAATGATCATAGGTTCAGCACAGCTGTATTTTTTTTAATTTATTTTTTTTTTATCTTAAGAGCTTGGCCACTTTGCTGATAACTTCGCAGATCCTCAACCAATTTGCAGAATCCTTGCTTCCTTACTGGCTCCAGAAGAGATACAACAGGAGGATGAAGAAACGCATGTGTTCCAAGAAAACTGATACGGACCTGTCAACAGCTGAGCAGGTCAACTTGGAGAAAGAAATGGGAACCTATTTGGTACGCTGTAGTACTGTAAAAGAATTAAAACTTTTCTGGGCTGTAGTTGACAGAGGCATCAGCCAAGGCAAGCAATTCTTTTTTTGGCTTTCTGGCATGGCAGCTTATTTCCAGCTTCATCAGGTTTGCTGGTAGCTGTTTATGCAGCTGTATGTTATCCTGGATCAGGAAGTGGATACAGTGCAGGATCCTAGTAACACCAGAATGAAGGAGAAGGAATACACAGCTCTATCTGGAGCTACCTAGCCCCATATGACTGGAAAGAATTATTTGTCTAATATGCCCTTGATATGCCCTGTGTAATATGCCCAGAGACTACCAGGATGAATAGGCTGGCACAAGGAAGAGGGAAATTACTTCTGTTGTGGTTTAATTTTGCAGTGGTAGTAATTTAAATGGTTAGTTAAACTAGGTCCTGAGAGAGAGCACTTACGTCTGGATGAGGACAGAGGAAACCGACTCTTCAGAACAGTACTCCTGCTGGGTGCTCTTGCCTCTTGAAACCACACCTTTGGTATTCACTGTCTTCCTGGTTCTGTTCTTGACCATCTCCTACCCAGTATAATTTTTAATTGTATTTAGCAGATTTCATGCAACTCATTGCTTAAAATTCTAAAGGAATTCACACAGTGGATGTCAGTGTGTATGTTAACGCCTCACACGCAGGCTGACAAGTTGATCAGATGCTGCGAGCACAGTCACAAGAGTCTTAATACTGTATGACTTTTGCTTTTACAGAATAAGAAGTACATGTAGATATTGTACCTTTCTTGTAAAAGGTAGACATTAGCAGTTTAAAATTTGATAATAACACCATATCAGATTCCTCTCTTCCTGCATGAGGTGCCATGAAATGGGAGAAGGAGAAAGAACTATCACCGTTACAATTGAAAAACTGTACAAATGTGTTCCTGTGTGAAGATTGGAGGGAGAGAGAATTAGACAGTCTGTCTTGCAGTGCGGAACACAGCAGAAGTCCCTGCGTTAGTGTCTGAGCTGGTAAATCAGCACAGTACAGCAGTACACCTGCGCATCAGCCTGCACAGCTCCCAGAGTTGTGTGTCAGCATCAGGCCTGACCAAATGAGCTCTGCCTCTTAGACCTGAGCTGACTCCTGATTCTCAGCTGTCACATACAAAGCCAGTGTGGTGTCTCTGAGTCACATTGCCCAGTGCTTCTTGTGCAGAACTGGATCGAATGTATCTGCACCTGTTGTACTGTTGTGCCCTGAGTTTTTTTTTCACGGGGCCCCAAGAGGTCAGTTGGAGAGACTTAGGACTTTGCCTTGGTTGTGTCCACTGCTAGCCTCAGTTTCAGTTCTAAATACTGTGTACTCAAAGCTTTAATTTTATATTCGGTCTAAAGATTATTGTTTTGCTGTGCTTGTGAATAAATGATACTAGACTACTGATTTGTTTGCAAGCAGTGAGCTGTCAGCAGGCAAGAATATTTCTAAAATTAAAACTGTCACAAGGGGGAAGCATTTGACTGTTCAGTAACTGAGGAGTCTTGACAGAATTCTGTGTTTCAGGTTCTTTTATTTTGATTCCTCCTTTCACATACTCTTCAGTACTAAATTCTGTATTCTTTTTGTCCTCATTCTCGCTTACTTTTCAAATATCCAGCCCTTAACCCTGTTTAAGATGTAAAAATATCCTGCAATAATTTTAAAATTATTTTTATAATTTCTGCTTTACTCCTCTAGTTAATTTTCCCCCTTAATTTGTTCCTTGTTTTTGTTTCCTTGATGCTGTAGTTGATCTCGGGACTGCCGATGGCACAGTTAGAAATTTCTTTAGCGTTATCTCAGACTCCTGTTTTCCTACACAAAGTTTCATAAATTGAGTAGGAGAAAAATAAATACTTATTTACTTCGTACTCTGCTATTCTAATAGCCAGTAGGTATTGGGAGAAGTGTGAGGAATCAGTGGGAATACTATGCAGTTACCAGAAGGAGGAGCACAGAGGAAAGCTCTCTCTGCCTGCAGTGATTGTCTGAGAAAATGATAGCAGTAGCAGATGTGTGTCTGCCATTCCAGTGAGTGTTCCTGTAAATGTACCTGAAGAAGACCTTAGTAAAATTTAGAGTTTGTACAAAATGTTTCTGAGGAAAAAATCTTAATGGCTTTAGAAGTTAGGTAGCTGTTCATGGTCTGGCCTGCAAATTGATTTGTGAGACCAAACTATATTGTGGAACTTCAAAATGAGCTCAAGTGAGAAATGCAATTAATGAGTACCACATGTTTATTTGTGAGCTTGCAGACTTCTACTGCTTCTCTTTTCTGTTTCCTAGGAGAAAAAAGCACTAGGTGTTGGAGAGGGCAGTCAGTTTAACAGCTATGATGGCAAAAAGAACAGAAAACTGTGATGCATGGAGCCACTTTCATGTGGTTCTTGCAATAATTTCAGTTACTGTCAAGTCTTCACGTTTTCAGTTTTGAGAGAGAGGACAATACATGTGTCTGTGTAAATACAAGATACCTAGATCTCACTTCACCTTCTTTGTGGTATTTCACCATCCTTTGTTTATGAATACTTTTTCTTTAAAAGTTGGTTTGGTTCTTTCGTAACAAAACTGCTGCAATCATAGCAAATTATTTTTAATACTACAAAACTAATATACAAATAAATATTGATCACCTGCATGTGAATACTTAATCAGCATTTAAGTACCCACATTCTTGGTTTAAAAATCAGTTCATAGATCTGTTGGAATTTGTTAAATAGGGTTTTTTGTTTGCACTAATTGTTCCTTTCCGATGTCAATGCTGCCTTGTAGATTTCAATCTTCAAGTGGGCTACTAACTCTGTCCTACCCATTTTGAAATAAACAGAAGCAGAAATACCAGAAAAGAGTTGCCTGTCTCCCAGCCTACCATTCTGGTCTTTCATGGGCGGTCAGAAATGCTAGGACTTTCATTGCTGCAGTGCTCTCAGGAGAATGGTCTGCCAGTTTGAAATGCATGGCACTGTTTTTCTATTCCTCACTATAACTTCTGTTCCTATTTGACTGAGATGCTCAGGAGCCTGTATAAGTTCAGTGTGTTTATGTAATTACTTCATGGAATAAGGATAGGTGGTGTAACTTGCAGAAAATGTGTTAGGCAAAAAAAAAAACAACCCCAAAACTGGGCCTCTATAAGAAGTTTTTAGTGACTGAATAATTCCAAAATAATTAGATTTTTAAAAAATTCTTTCTGTCTGCTATCAGCAGTTTTTTCCAAACAACTGATTTGGATCAGGGAACGTATTTACAGCTGTAGTGTTATTTCTGTGTTTCTTCATAGTTTTTTTGTAGGTTAAAGTTGTTCTTATATTTCCTCTGTTTTTCAGGGTACTTTTGACGATTACCTGGAGCTGTTCCTACAGTTTGGCTATGTGAGTCTTTTCTCATGTGTTTATCCACTGGCAGCTGTTTTTGCAGTGTTAAACAACATCACAGAGATATACTCTGATGCCTTAAAGATGTGCAGAGTTTACAAGCGTCCATTCGCAGAGCCCACTGCGAGTATTGGTGTTTGGCAGGTAATTTTTGTGTCTTTTTTTTTTTTTTTTTTTTTTTTTTCCTTTCTTTTTTTTTTTTTTTTTTGTATTCATTTGTTTAAAAGAGGCTTCAGCAACAATTTGAAAGCTTTGTGTTTGTCCATTGAGTAACTTTAAAGTTCAGTAGGTACTTTGTTCTCTTCAATGCCTTGGAATATCATTTATCTGACTTTATATGCCAGTGATATTTTTGGTGGGGTTTTTGACCACATGCCTTTCAGCTGCCTTGGAAAAGAAAGCAGGTCTTTTCTTTAGTTTTTGTGTATGTATTGTACTCCTGTTGCAACTTCAACAAAGCAAAGCTTCCAGATACTGCCTAGTATTCTTTATAGCCAGTGTATTTTAGAAATGGTAACTTCTGATGCAATCTCAGAAGTGTGGAGCTCAGCAAGGGTTTCAGAAGAAATGAAAGAATAGGTAAGTAGTTGGATTCCTAAGCCAGGCTTGTGACCTATACACCCGTGGTTACTGGCACTGAAGCTGACTAATTTGAAAATAACCCGGATCTGTGAGCAGGAGCTGGAACTTTCTGCACAGCCTGAACACTGTAGTCTATCTAAACGATTTCATGGTAGTAGTACCGGGTTAAGCATTTTCTGTCCTCAGTTGTTTGTCCATGCAATCATGCTGCAACCAGCTATTTGGGACCTGTTGAGTGTGCTGCATCAGTGAACTGATCCTGACAAGAGTTTTCTGGAGTGACTAAGTTGCACCCAGAAACTTTAGCATTCCATAATAGCAGTGCTTGGCAAGGGTGTGTGATAAATTTGGGGGACCTCTCTAGAGGATGATCCATATTCTAATTTTATTTAACAGGTATTCTAATGTTATGTAAGGGAGATTAAGGGCACAATGAGCCTAATGGATTATTCAATTTGGAGGAGTTGTAAATGTTAGCAAATTAAACAAGTGAGACATGAGAGATGAAATCCTGAAACCTCAAGTAAAACATACAGTAAAAACGTGCAAACCAAGGATTCTGAGCAATATTCATTAGACACATAAATAGATATTGGTGAAGTGGACTTAGAGGTGAGGTCTTTTAATAATATGTCATAAAAATATGTGAATTATAATCTGGTTGCATTTTAACATGGGATGTACTTTCTCAGTCCAGACCTATGTTGCCAACATCTTAACGGCATTGACCAATTGTGTAACCACCAGAATAATCAGAGTGTGATCATAAGTCACAAGTATAGCTGCAGGTGTATTAATATCATTTGTTTTTGCTGTAATAGTTTGTTTCAATCAAAGGAGTAGGCTGAAAAATTATAACATTATTACAGTACAGTAATTTTGTTTTGTGGTGTCATTTTTAAATTAATGGCAGAAATGAATTTTCTTTAGTGAATTAAAAATAATAACTACATGTTTAAGTCATCCATTTCATTTGGAAAATAAGAGTATTTGCTGAAAGATTTCTGTTGAAGGAATGCTGGAATTACTTGATCAGGTGAGCTGAGCCACTAGCTTCTTGTCAAGAAGGAAGTTATTTCTGCTAGTTCATTGTGACAGTCACTACAATTCTGTATTGGTCTTTCTCATTCCAGACAGGACCTTGGAATAAATAACCATTATTTGGCAAATGTAATTGTTAAGCTGTATTAATAGTTTCAGACATTTTGTGGGAGCTCTGTAGGCAAGAGCTTCTTAGACTTGTGCTATTGCATGTGTTCAAATGTAAATCTTTCAACAAATCTCAAGTGGTTGGGATTTAAAAAAGGCATTCTGAACCATTCTTACCTTTTCATCTTAGCATTCAGACAGAACCTCCAAAAACAATGTTAGGACTACTAGTTCCTCTTGGAATTTTGCAATTGTTGCTTTATCCTGAAATAAAATTGTTTAGGAGTAGAACTGTAGAGGAGTGCTTACTCTTTCATGTGTTCAGGTTACAGCCTTGTTGTGGTCTTGTCAAGCTGGTGAGGTCTGGACTGCTTGCCAAACAAGTCCCATGCCATGGAATTCAAAAGATGACAGAAGATAAGTTAAACTAATGGGTCTTCTGAGGCTTTAATGAAGAGTAAGGTCTCGCAGAGCAATCTGGGGACAAGTAACTTAGAGGTAATGGTCATAACTGTGAATATATTTGTGTTTTATTTCAGTTGGCCTTTGAAACTATGAGTGTAATATCAGTTGTTACTAATTGTATACTGATTGGAATGTCTCCAGAAGTGGATGCCCTTTTCCCAGACTCAAAAATGGACCTTGTTCTGACTGTGGCATTGGTAGAGGTAAGTCTGCCTTCAAACAATACATGTTGTAGAAAATAACACAAACACCAGTGAAAACGACAGCAGGAGGCAGATTTTTACCTCACATTCTTATATTAGGAGGAAATTAAAATGTCCCTATCAAAGAAGTGTTTCAAAGTCTTTCTTTTTGATTTCTTTCTCTTCTGTGTTTTCATTTACTGTGGATGCTATTGCCATACTTTCCCAAGCATTCCCAAGATGCCGTGCATTTGTTGCTTCATGTACTTCAAGTATTTAGTAGTGCTGTTTCAAGAAGCAAAATAATCACATTTTTGTGAACTGTTTATTTCTCTGCTTGGGTTGTGACCTCAGGATATCTTAAAAAGGCTTCCTACATAATCTTTATGGACGTATTCTGTAGGGCTTATCTGAAAAAACTATGTGTCATGTCTGTAAATATTTGTGATTGTAACAGCATTTGGGTTTAATCTTCTCCAAATTCCATGTAGTAAGCACATAAGTGTCATTCCTTTTCAGACATGGGGGGAAGACTGTGGGTATTTTACAGAACAGATATTGCAGGACTTTGCCCTTATAAATCTTTCCTTCAGGGCTTTCTTGTATTGCATTGCCTTGATTTTTACCATTATTCTATTTTAGCTTTTAGAAACTGCATTACTTTTCTCAGGGCAAAAGGTCTGGATTGTGTACGTGTAGTTATGAAAGTGCGTCACATTACAGAGATGCATCAGGAGCATATATATTTTTTTGTTTGTTTTACGGGTATTAAGTGTTATGCAGTGAATTATGAGCTTGCTTTGAGTTTTATTTTTCAAGCCTTAAGCTTTGCAGAGTTAGCTGTATATACCAATCATGTCGACTGGTTTGCTGAAGTTTGTGTCTTCAGGCACCCTGATGTACTCTTCTATTATGCATGTGTGGACATTTACATTAACCTCAGTGAGGTGTTTTAATATAAAAGTAATTTAGCAAATCAAATGTAAGGATATAACTCATTACTGGACAACATATCTAGAGAGGTGATATCATGAAAACTGGATGAGTAAATGTAAGCAGTATGGATTTCTGGCAACTTAGAGATGGAGCTGTTTTTGCCTTTGATTGCTGTGTGTTATCCTTTTCTCTGTTTAAATGTGAAGCTGGCTATTTGATCTCTAGGCAGACCTCTGTTTCTTGGTAGACCAGAGGAGAATACCAGCATTTTTCTCTGAATTTAAATTCTGTTTATATGTACCCCTTTAGGGAACAGGAATTTTAGCATAACAATTAGGTAGCTTTTGGAACTCCTTAACATTGTATCTCAAATTATCTATAAATGATGGGGAAAGGGAGATTCAGAAATCAAAGGGAAGAAAGTTTGGAGGGAAAAGGTAAATTAGTACGAGGGGAGGGGAAAGAAAAAAATGTAGTCTTATATAGAGAAGCAGCTTTGGTGAAGACCACTGATCTATAAATAACATAGTACAAAAGGGCTGTTGGAGGCTAATGCTGGATGAGCCAGAGGAAATTAAAGGTAATTATTTGAAGAAAAGTCAAGTATTCTCTAATTGTCCTCCTTAATTAAAAAAACCCTAAACAACCAAACAATAAAACAACAAGCCATAATACACTGGTCAGAAAAGGTCTATTTAGAAAAGTTTTAATGCAAAGTATCCAGTATGCTTGATGATTTTAAATATGCTAGTCTGATTTTTTTTGTGGCTGTTTTTCTGTTATTACCAGCTATTTATTGTCTGAGAAAACAGAGAGCTACAAAACCAACATGTGAGTCTTAGAGTATGTTTCTGGAGTATAACAAGCCATGTGATTTTTTTTTTTTTTTTTTGGAATGTTGTTGGTTTGTTATAAACAGTTCCAAAATTACTGAATGTGAAATGTAAGACTTTTGCAGTCTCCATAAGGACGCTCTTTCAGTACATTTTAAACTGAATATTTGACAGCTTCACAGGTGTGGGGCTAGGGGGATTTTTTGTTAGTTTTATTTTTTTAAAGAGATGGAGAATAGCTCAGGTCATACAATATTGCCAAAAATTTTGTAACACAAATTTTGAACTTTCTAGAGTCCAAAAGAGTTGACCTAAGTGAAACAAATTTTATACAGAAATTTTATTGAAAAAAAAAATGAAATTGCACACAGCAAACATGAGCTTTGTTTCTATTGAAAATGGTGGTGTGTTGACAGTTAAACATGTTGTTAGTTACAGAAATTTTTTAATCAGAGCTTCTGTTGTAGATATTCCAGGTTTAAACACTGATTACAAAAGGTTCAGAGAGGAGAGTTACTGGATGCTGTGAGGCTATGCATAGCAGCAGTATAAATTTGTCACCTTCAGGAGATGTGTTTGCTTTTGCTTCCTGTGTATTTACTCCCATCTTATCTGTTACACTGGGACCTTCTTTTATCTGGCACGTGATGAAACAGATCAGGGGTTTGATGTGGGAGAAGCTGGCTGACCCAGTTCACTGGGGAGCAGGGCAGAAGCAGCAGTGTGTGGGAGACATGCAGTTGTGCTGTGGTAGGTTTGTGCTGGATTAAATTTTAGGACTTCTGCACCACTGAGCCTTTCTACTTTAAGTATGACTTAATCTGCAGAAGGATCTCTGAACTATGAAAGGACCACAAATCTCATGTATTGACAGTGTTCCCATTAACTTTTACTCTATTTATTAATGATTAAACTCTGCATTTCAGTTGTAAAGAAATACTCAGGAATAGAATATAATATATTAAACTTCTAGGACAAACCTGATTTATCTAAAGTACATCAATGTCAAGGTAGAAAAAAATTCAGATATGATAAAAAAGTGTTTTAGATAACTCACATGTATCATATTTTTCTGAATCTCTATTAGGTTATTTTATTTTCTGATCTATGCTGCAGGTGAAGATTAGTGTTTTACTGTGTGTTTATGCTATTTTGACAGTATCTTGGCAGGCAGTTTGGAAATGCTAAGAGAGAAATTTCTTTGAGTTGGCTGTGTGTATTTTCACATGTTCTATTGATGGGGTAACCTACTTAAATCTTAGCTGTCTTTAAGTGTTTTAATTAGTTTTTAGTAACTGAGAGTCCAGTTGAATATTTATATATCTGTTTGATGCAAAACTAAACAAAAAACACTGTTGCTCTCAAAGCCAAGCAAAGGTATTAGCGATTTTTTCTTTTTTCAAAAAATGCTAGTGTTTTTCAATAATAATAGTAATACTCTCCAAATGGAAACAGTTTATATGGCAACATTTAACACCACCCACTACTGAAGTAACAAAGAACTGTGTGTGACATTCTTGTAAGCATTCTGTACCCAGCCCCTACTGATTTATGCAGAATATTTTTTTCCTGTTAACAGCTCTTAACTCTGATTCTGTCCACATTTTTGGTGGGAGTATGTATTGTGTGAATGAAGTAAGTGTTAATTAGAATACCACAGAATAAAATATTGCCAATTTCAAAATAATGGCAAGCATTAAAATAATAAAATATAATAATATTTTAAAAGTATTAAACCAGTGATTTTTTTTTTTGAACAGTTGACCTATTTTCATCAATTCAACATCTGCTTCCATGGCAACATGATTTGAACCAGGAGCAGAATGATAAGACTCCCCTCTTTTACTTATGGATGGATGCTAACTGAGTGCAACCAGTGCAGTTTTCAAACAAAAAGAAGTAGCTGAATGCTTCTGAAGCAGGGAACAATAAATCCTTATTAACATAATTTTAAAATAGTTGTATCACATTGTGTTTAGTTATTCAGACTTCACCATAGACATGTAATTATGGTGTTAATTCAGGTGCAAAGTAGGACATTCCAAGTACGCGTCTGTGCTTGTGTGAAACTGTTCCAAATCTCTTCTGACTGCCTACGCTGATCTGAACCACAAAAAAGGGAAACAACTCTGAAGAAACTTGGTGCATAGTTAGGGAAGTAGGTTAAAACAAGTGTAACCTTAATTTTGCAGTGCTCTTTAATTTTTTTCTTGCAAAAATTGTTGACAAAGACTTTTGTTCCTGATTACTGTTTCTTTTTAATGTGGACTCTGATAAATTTAAGGAACACTAATATTAAATCAGTGTAAGGACTGTTTTAAGAGTTGAGTTTAAGAAATCAGCTCTATGTACAACTCTTAGGTAGTGATTTTTGCTTATAACAGTACATCAGTAGTGGTGTTTTGAAGCAGTAGCTGTGAAGTACAGCTCCTCATGAATGTGTCCTAGCCTCCAAAAGCAACTCATGTATCCAGCCTTGAAGTGTAGTAAACTAATAGAAAGCTTTTTTGCAGAAATGCACTTAGTGTGGATGTTCTGCGTCACATGAGGGATTTGGGAATTAGCTTGGCAATACTAAGCAGTAATGAAGGTCCTTCTTGATGATGGTAATATAAAATCTGACATGAATTGTGATTTTTGGGGAGAATGTATTCAGCTCTACTATAGATGAAAATGAGGACCTTTGCATAGGGACACAGCTGGTGTATTTGTAGTAAACATGGCTTAAACAGTTGGTCTGTGTTGATTTAACTTCATGGTGTCCTCACAAGGACATAGATCTTCATCAGCATCATGGAAAAACCTGTATTGAAAAGTCAGTTCTTAAAGAAGCACTGAGTGGAATAAATGAAGTAATTCTTTCTTAAACTTCAGTTTTTCTGAGTGAGAAGGGGCTGATGGTCCATTTATAAAAGGCTGAAAAGCAGGAATCGTAACGTGTCAATAAAGTTGATGGAAAATCAAAGTGATTGAGAGTTGCCTGGTATACAATTTTTCTTTAGAATTCCATTTTATTAAGCATAATTCATCAAAGGCCTCCTCATATAGATTAGAAGCTCTTTGAGCTTCTGCTGAACAATCTTGATGTAGTAGTCCCAAGACTCAGTCAGCTCAATAGTGAGCTTGAATAATACTAAGTTGTTTTTGAAATGGTGTGCCAGAGAAATGGGAAAAACTACCAGTCAAACAGTTTGAATTCTCGTAGATATTTATCATCTAGTTCTAGGCATCATTGTACTTTGCATTCTCTACAAATATGAAAATTATTAAACATTGCATCTTGAGCGTAGTTGAAGATATTTTGAATCCACTTTCTGAGCAAAAGCAATTTTAGGTGGATTGTTATGTCAAAATTAAAGTATTACCCTTTTTTTTTTGCCTTTAAAATTTCTTAAATGTTTTGCAGTAGATTCAGCACAATCTGTTTTCTCCTGATAAAGCTGGGTAATTTTGTTTTTCACAAAACAGTTCTAGCTGAATTATTTCATGTCAGTAATGCTCATGATTCCATTCTGGCCAGGTGGAAGTGAGGCATGGTCCTGCATGGTATAGTGTGCTGCATGTACAGAGCAAATAGCTTTGTTCATGTAGAACTCATGAGTTTGGGGTTTAGAAGATATGCTAAATATACATTTATGTACGGCCAACTTTAGTAGAAAAGGAGCTGGGAAAAATACAGAAAAGTAGGCTGTGTCAGCATGCACATATGTGTAAATCTGTAGGGAATAAAACAGAAAGTACAATGGAGCTGATAAAGGCCTGGTTGAGCAGAAACAATGGGAGAGACAGACACAAATGCTTTCTGGGCAAGAAGTGATCATGAAACATGTTGTGAAACTTTTTGATAAGGTTACCAGCTGACATGATGTCATGAAGAATGTGTAACCAATAGGAAATTGTAACCAAAAATAGAACCCAATATTAGTGCCATACAAGTAAAACCCTATATAAAATCCTTGTATACTCAATAGAATTGGCTTCTGATCCAAGCTCAGATGTCCCCGTCTCTCCATTGCTGATATAAATCCTTTGATGCTGATGAAGTTACAGAAGCGCAAAGGTTGAAGCATAACAGCTGTGCATAAAGTGGTGTTTTTGCTAAATTATTTCTGTGTTATTGCCAGATGCTAGCATAAGATATAGGAACTGCAGAGTTTCATATATGGAATTAAAGAGCAGTGTAGGTAGAACGCACCCCTGGAGATTATTTGCCCAAACCTGCTGCTGAAAGCAGCACCTTGTATTAAGTTCTCAGTGTCCTTATCAAGATAAGCTAAGACGTGAAGACTACCAGTGAGGGAAAGTCAACCACTTCTGTGGGCAGCCTGGTCCACTGTTTAATTGTTCTTGTGGCAAGTAATAAGGGTCTTCTCATGGGAAGAAAAACATTTCTCTGGTGCAACTTGGTAGCTCATGACTTCTTTCATTGTGCATCTTTGTGAAGAGGGTATCTCTGTCTTCTTGAAAACTACCTGTTAGGCACTGGAAGAATGTGATTACCCACTCTCCCAAACATTCTCTTATCTAAGTGTAACAAACAGATTCTTCAACCTGTGTTCATATGTCAGGATTTTCAAGCCTGCATGGCTCCTCCAAATTTTTCTCCTCTGCTTTCCGAGTTGTCAGTGCCACTTTAAAATAAAATAAATAAATTAATAATAATAAAAAAAAGTGCATTTAATTCATGCTTATCCCCTTATGTCTTTCTGCTAATTGCGGTGTGTATTCTTTCTTTGTCTTCAGTGTATTTGCTCTTTAATTAGAGAAAATAATTTCTGGGAGTGTTAGGCAACTCTTAAATTTCTTAACTGCTGAAATTTTTTGGTCTTTGAGTCTTGATATATCTCTCTTTCCATGTGTTAATTCTTTTTTGTAGTAATGTGTTTCTTCCATTCTGACATGCATGCATATATACTACATTTATAACCTGAATAGTTTGTCAATTTTCAGATATAACTGTAAGGTAGTGTACTTAGTGGTAAATATTTGATATGTGGTTTCAATTTCTTCCTAATAGTTAAATGTATATGAAAAATTGTTTGATTATTTACTTATAATGAACAGATATTAATTAGGGGCTTAAATATAAATGTGTTTTTTAAAAATGTTTCATGGTAAGGTTCAAACCTTACTGACAGCTTTATGGTTCATTTTTTTGTAAATACTTGACAATTTAATTCATCAAGTATTTTGTTTCAGTGAAACAGATATCCTTGCCAATCTGTGCTTGCACGTGGTGAAAATAGGAAAACATAAGAAAATGCAAAAATGCACTTTATGCAAATTGTGTAATTATTTGGTTGATTGTTGTATATATACATAAAATAATTCTGCAGTATTACTGATGCTGAATAGTAAAAGTTAATATTCACGCAAAGCACTAGTGATTTCAATTAACATATTGTTGTGTTCTAGAATACCTCTGCTTCAGCTGTGAACATTTACTTAATGTATATATACATAAAAAATAATATCTAAAAGCCCTCCTTTAAAAATCTCATATATATATATTTTTATTTTTAATACAATACAAAATAATTTGGGTTTTTTTATTCTCTGCTAGACAGGTAAGCTACTGCAGTTGGGTTTCTTCCTAGAATTGAAATTGTGAGACATAAAAATAGTTTGGTATTTTAACTTCAGTTTGAAACCCTGGAAAAAATTTCCAGTAGTTGCTGAATAGCCACTGTGTGAGACTTAATGGAAACTTCTAAAGCTATAGAGACTTATATAAAGACTATGTCTAAAGACTTTGGCTAAAATCTAGTGGTTCTTTATTTTACTGTTTGGCAACATTTTAACAGTAAAAATGAACATAAATATCAGTGCATTTTATATTCATATTACTTTGCAAAAGATTCTTGAAATAGTGGGTTTAGTTTTAGTACAAAATAAAGAAATATTTTAGATAAGTTATTCCTCTGAGTTACAGGAACAGATTGTTCTCAGGGTTTTTTTCTTTTCTCACCTTTCAGATGTGGGGAAAGATTCATGGATTTGTCTGTATAAAATTTTATAAATGTTAGCTGCTTCAAGAAGCCTCCTGGAACCATATCAATGAGGTTAAAAAAATGCCAGTTTTGCTGGTTGTACATTACTACAAATTATATTTATTTGCAAAATCAAAATTTATCACAGATTTTTTTATTGCCATCTACTGGTTCTTTTGAGATACTCATTATGATTTAGGGTTGATATTTTGGTCACTTTGAATAATAAAGCTTAATGCCAAAAGTGTGTCAGAATGAAAACAAACACTAAAAAATTCAAAGATCTAAGTAAGTTGTGCTCTACAGCTTTCTGCTAGTATAGAAGTGAAAATGAATGTTAACATCTATGCTTAAATAGTCCAATGGATTTTTGAAAGTCTCAGCTTAAAACAGTATTTTCCTGTTTTCGTTTGTACCTTCTTATTTTCTGTTCTTTACTGAAACCTTTCAATTTTCAGGTTCTCAGTTTGCTATGTTCAAAATTGAAAAATAATCACACAGATGAATGAATTGTGCTCTTCAAACTGTGTACAAACACTGAAATGTGTTAAATATATCAGCACATACAGTAATGTGTAGGACAGCAAGAAACCAAGGTACTGCATTGGGTTTTTCAACCCTGATAGCTGGAATGTGTTGATGTATTTTACTGCTGTGTCTGTCTGGAGCATTTTCACAGTAATGTTCATTCCTTGCTGACACAATTCAGAACGTGATTTTTATCTTTAAAGAAGACCGTGTGCAAAGGATGGCTGAGCTAGATTAGATCAGGGGTCTTTTTAGACCAGGATGCTTTCTGCAGCAGAGGCCAAGAGAGGAGTAAATTAGTACAGCTAACTATGTAGTCATGCTCTTTCAATATTAATTCCCAGAATCTGGAGATTTGCAGTGTAACCTGTCTAATAACTGAACATTATCTGGGATCTGGGAGATGAGAGCTGCCTGGGAAAGTGTGCAATGCTTTTATACAGTGGTATATCTACTTTTTCAAGAGTTTCAATTGTACTCCAGTAAAATGCTACTTAAGCAACTAATGTTGATATACTCTTGTAATTACCATATATATTGGTTCTACTCTGGATTTTCATAGGTTTTTTCCGTGCTTTTTTTTTTCAATTGTCTTTTCTGTCTGAGAAGCAATTTTAATTCTTTAGTTGGATTCTGCCAGTGTGGTTGTGACATTAAAGTGAAGGTTAAGAGCACAGGAAGCCTTCTCACTGTAAGAAAACCTTAAAGGTGTCTTAGTAGAAACAATGACAGCAAAAAGGGAATGCTCTTTCAGTGGTGGTAGAAACAGGGAGTCACAAAAGTATCTGGTGCTAGTTAGCTAAAAGATCTGAACTTTCCAGAAGGGTCGTGTTCCTTCAGTAGGAATCAGAAATGGATGTGTCTGAGACTGTGCCATTCCTCATGAATTGCAATTATCTGGTAGATACTGCTGTATTCTTATTAGGAAGGTTGGATAGGTGAGATACATTAGGAACAGAGCCCGTTTCTTAGCTATGCTAATAAATGCTTCAGAAGTGTCAGCCTGGAAGAACAGCAGGAGAAGACAGAGTAAGGAAATTTTTTCCTGTTTTTTCTGGGATTGTGCAAGGATGCCAGAATGACAAAGCTTTTAAAGGGAGGATGAATAGAGAACAGATTTCTGTGAACAATTACAAGACATTTTAAAGAACTCTATAAGAATCACACCTTCAGATCTCTTTAAAACCCACTTGGTTTAATATTTCTCACAAAGAAGTTTCCTTCAATGTGTAAATAGTTCCAGCTCAAGTCTGAATATGCTGAATACACTTCCTTGCTGGCAGTTGGAACTTGAACGTCCAGACAAAAGCCAAGTTAATACCTATTAATATTAATTGTTTACTTACCTCTTGATTAAGATTAGCAGTTGTTTGATGACAAGACAGAGTATGAACATTCAAAGCCTCCTTGCTTCACAGCCATTTCAAGACTGGCTTAGCATTTCATGAAGCTGAATTGTTTTGTTTTGTAAATAATGTATTAGTTTATTCTCTTAAATTATTTAAATAATTCTCTGAAAATGTGCTACCCATAGCTGCCAGCACAAGCCTGAATAATGGCTTTTCCAAGGAATCTGTGAATAGGTAGAGCCTATAGGGCTCCATTGTATATCCATTTATCTCTGATGCAGTTTGCAGCAATGTTACTTTGTATTGTTCTTACTAGGGACTTTTTTAGGGACTGCAATGTTTTTCCTGTCTCCAGGAAAGTTTTTCATTATTTCTTTGTCTAACATGGTATGTTTTGGTTGGTGTGTTTGGTTTTTAAACTGTGTGCAGTGTTGGAAAATAAATACACTTTGTCATTTGTATCCTCTGATGATTAAGAGTGAAAATGAGTGGCTCTTAGCAGGTAGGGTGGAAAATGTGAGGTTTGCAGCTGCAGCTGGAGAAGAGTTGGAGAGTAGGAAATCAGTGAACTGACTATCAGAAAACTGACTATAAATAGCAGGAGAAAGCCAGTCAAACATGTTGTATTGTATTGTAGATTAAACACCTCTTTACAGAAAGAGTCTTAATAATGTAGTATTGTTGCTCATGTTTCCTAGTTAGAAAATTGCAAAAGAATTTACCTTTTTTTTAACTAAAATTCTTTGCAATAACTTCTAACATTCTGGTTTGGAGTATTAAACCTTCTGGATCAACTTCAGTACTCATGTTGTTGTTGGCTTTTTTACCTACCTGCTCAGCATTGTAAAAACAATTAGTAGTCATTTATTGCAAGCTTTTAGCATGAGTTCTATAGTCTTTCATTTAAAAATGAGTGAAATTTGTTGCTATAGTTTTTACCCTCCCAAGCCTTTTTTAAACAAAGCTCTGAGCATTGTGTGCTTTTTAAAATACGGATTTATGAAAGTTTTTCTTATTCCATTTGCTTTGTTTTGTTTTTGAAATGCCACCTGGCATGCTTAAATGCAAACTGATGTTGGAACTCAAATTGTGCAAGAAAATGCAGTACTGGATTGAAAGGCTGTAGCAGAGAGGTTTTTAATACTCCTTCTGAAAACGTTTTATTAAACGCATGCTGAAGATGGTCATGAGTCATGCTGGAAAGTAAATGTCAAAAGAACTGGGGCTTAATTACTTCATTTGTGCACTGAATTTTTATCTTACAGTGGAAGAAAGTTTCAATCTAGATTTCCACTCTTCTGATCTGAAGAAATTAGTGGAATGATAGGTAATCTTCGAAAGGATTTTTCATTTATTGTGGCCATGCGCAAGCGGTGATCTGTGTCCTGCTTTCTCCATGCCTCCAACAGTTCTTCTGAAGTCAAGGGAGATTCCTCATGCTTGCCTATAATCACCTAAATCTCTACAATAAATTACCCAAAGAGATACAGATAGATGCTGCTGAGAATTCATAAACCATAATATGTTTGATCAAGGTTAGTTTTAGTCAGAGGATGAAAAGTGTGTGTGTATGTGCCTGGTATAGGGATTATAGATAAACCAATGTCAAATATTAGGCTGTCTTTTATTAAACTTGCAATATAGTTTGTGATACTGCAGTTAATCTGCATCTCAGCATATTATGTATTTTTTTCAGAAGTTCATAACCACTGAAAAATCTGAGACAAACTTGGTTTAGAATCCAGTGAAATGGAAATAAGCAGTTCATTACAGGAAATGTTTAGATTTTTACTCTTATAACTTAGCAAATAAAGTTAATTCAAATACTTCTTTTGTTCTTCTAGCTTCTGAAAGGCTTTGCTTGAGAAAAAAAGATTATATACCAAGAGTGATTTGTAACAGAAAAATTATTAAGGCATCTTGAATTATAGTATGTTGAAAACACCTGTAAGTATCAGCCTACACTAACATTTGTTCCATTTGGCAGTCCTGCTTCACTTCCTATGTAATTTTAGGAATTGCAGGACCAAGCAGGAGAAATGTGATGGGTATTAGTGTGACATCTGTCCAGTGGTCTTGATGTCAGTTTAACAAAATAATTCTGTAGAAAGTACATTACATTATTTTTAAAAACATGAAATGCATATATAGGCATGATTTGAGGATAAACTCATTACATGTAAATAAGGAGTCCACAAAACAGATTATAGACTATTCCTGTCAGTGCTCCTGTTTCTGTTTCACTCCCTGTAATTAGAGTGGACTATAATGACTTCTAAATTCTGACTGCAACCTGTCCTTTAAGAGTCAAGAGCACAGTTGGTAGTGAGAATGGGATGTAGCTAGATAGCAGATAGCAGGTGGAAAGGATACTGGTACCATTATGCTGACAGCTTCATGAACTGGTCTTTTGTAACCTTGGAAGGTTCTATCATGGCCAAATAAAACTGACTCTGGCTATGTCAGTAGGAATGAGTGGATCTGCCTCTCTACGTTTTCTAGTTGTTTTGGTGGTTGTCTTGGCAGCTATGTGTAGCACAAAATATACTGGTAATTTCCTCAGCAGCAGTGAGACTGCAGTTCTTTGCCAGCTGCATGGATATTGTGTTGGTGTGGCTGGAATTGCAAGTTCTGAATTTGCTGAGTATAGGTAGAGCCTTGTATAATTTTGTTGTTCTGTTTTTGTGAGTCTCGCAAGTTGATCAGGCTTTCCAAGCAACCTCAGGCGCTGTGACACTGAGACTTCAACTAGCCAGAGAAGTTAACAGTAATGCTGAAGAAGAAATGTTAGGGGTGCACCTCCTCATATGAATGCTATTACAGTATTTTAATAATTTTATTCCTGTATAAATCTTTAAAATTAGAAGTTCCAAATCTGCTAAGTTTTAAGCCTGTTTTTCATGTCCCTTCTCTTCCTAACTGTTTCTGAAGGGGGGGTGAATGACAGTGCTGGCAACTTGCTCTTCCTTCCCATCCTCCATATAGATTAAACTCTGAGATCAATAGTATCTATAGTTACACAGCTTAAATACAAAATAATTTCTGCAGGAGGGGATCAAAAGCTGTATGTTGTAAAATGTCTTCTGGAGCTGAAGTGTAGGAGTATATACAGCTGTATGATACATTTCTCAAATTTTAGCTAAGGAAGCTAAATGTAAGAATTGTGTTTCTACCAGAAACTGAACAAAAAGGAGGAGGGTATCCAGTTTCCTTTGCAATGTCACATTGCATTAATAATTGCCCCTGCATCTTCAGTTGCTCAGCTTCCCTCTAAAGAAAGATATCTGAGCTGCAGAGATCTAGTGAGTGATAGGATGTAGTCTTGGAAGCCATGGAAAGATAGAAAGAGACAGATGCTTCTTTTTATCCCACAGAGTAATTGTGGCTAATACGTTTTAAAAAAAAAAAAAAAAAAAAAAGCTGTATTGTAGATTCTTTTAAAAGTTTGGTGGAAGACTTAAAACTTTGTTGACTCTGTTTCAGACAAAAGATGCCTCCTATCTTGTCCTTTTCTCGTAGTGCATTGCCTCAAGACATTGCCCTTGTACAATTATAATTATGGATTCTGCTGTTACAGAAGTGTCCTTGTGAATATGTATGCATTATATAACACACAACGGTAACTTCAGTATTTTGGCAAAAAGTCAAGACTTAGAGATAAATTCATGTTGGATTCCTTAGGCCTATTGCCATCTATAACTATAAACTGCACTTTTGCCATTGGTACCTTTCTAATATGCTTTATATTACAGAATTTAGCTACATTTGGAAAACCACTATCAAAACCATTCAGGGCCTGAGAGGACTACCTAGTGTTTTGGTGTGTAACTCAGAAAAAGCTTCACTTTGGCAGGACAGGGCTCAGGTGTACATCATTCTCCCTCTGCTCCTGTTTACCCCATTTTTCATCAGGAGAAATAAAGGGTGGCTGTTTGAAGGTGGAGAACCATGTAACAGCTCTGCCAGCCTAGCTGATTGGGGAATGGAGATTCAAAGTGTTTTGTAGACCCTGCCTTAAGTTTTGTTTATCTAACTTTTGTTCAGCTGCTCTGAACCAAGATCATGCAATCTTGACCAGACCCACAACATGCGAGATTGCTGGCATGAGGGCTTTGAACCTTGCAAAGTAACCTATTTATGAGCTTCCTCTTCTTGTAATTCATGAACTTTTAACTAAAGTGTCCCAATTACAAGTTAGGCCGGTTAATACTCTTAGCGTAGAAAATTATTTAGTCACTGTTCCTTTAATGATCACTTTGCAGCTGCTGTTTTCTGAATCATATGAACTTATGTCTTCAAACTTTTCCTCACAGGTCAGTTATTTCAAAATACTTCATTTTGTTCTCACCAGGGTTGTCTCTACTTTTCAAATTACGGTACCTCAGACAAGCTACCAGTGCACATATTTCTGTGTGTAAGAAAAGTTCAGGTACATCCTGTGTTGTATATGATGCTCTTTTACCATGTCAAATGTTTTCTTGTCTTTTCTGCACTAGCTTTGTACTGAATATTTATTTTTTTCTGAATTAGTACTACACATCTTTTAATGTGTAGCTACATTGTCTTGTTCATTGGGACTGTTTCTTCAGTTTTTCTGTTCAGTAGCACTGTCCTTTCAGATTTTCAGGATTGCTGAATTGTAATCATGCTTATCAGAGCACCTGGATTTCTCCTTGCTTGATGTCATATATGCAGATCTTAAGCAAATTTTCCTCTTCAATCACTAAAGCTGTCTGTGAAACTCTTGATCTGGAATCTGATCCATGGCGATCTTTTTAGGTCCCCACAGAATAGACATTCCAGCCTGATAATTGCCAATGGTTACTATTGGAGGACTTTTTCTTCCAGTCATTTTGGTGCTTTCCTATTCAATTACTTGATTTAGAGTGTTTTGAAAGTAAGAACTATCAATCTTGTCAGAGTAGTTACATTTACTTTTATTGTTGCTTTTGAACCTGCATTTCAAATTTATGCATTTTTGCACTATAGTTTCATTTGTGAATGGTTTTGCAAGGGATTTCAGAAATATATAGTAATACTGAGTTTCTAGCTGTCAAATTGCAACAGAACATGTGACTTATCCTCTGCCACTGTTCTCTGAATTATCACCATTTACTGTTATATCAGGGCATGTGCATGACAGGCAGGAATCATGCAAGAAAGGCTTAAATGGAGGCCACAAAATTAATTTTTTGTTGTGTTGATAGAGTTTTGTTGGCATTTGCACTTCTAAAGAAGTCTTCCATTTGAATTCTACCTGGTAGGCTGCAGGCTTGTCAAGTGAGAAAATACAGGGGTCTGTTCTGTGAACTGATGGTGCACCATGATTCCCTAAGCTCACCTCTCCTCAGAACAGAAAGGGGGTCTGAGGTGCTCTTAAGCAGGCAGTGTTTTGTGAAAGGTGATTAATGACCCCCCCCCCATCAGTCTCCTTCATTATCACTACAGTGAGGTTGCAAACATACCATGATACTGTCACTGAGCTCTTGAGTCATTAAAAACATAAAGCTCTCATCTGGCCAAACAGATAATTCTAGTTCATTAGTACAGCTAAATATGTCAAAATATGTGCCAATACAGAATTGTCCCTTTGAACCCCTTTTCATGTAATAAAAATTTATTGCATTGCTGTGCTAAAGTAAGAGGAGAAGTGTGTGGATGAAAGGTTTTTGCTCATGCTTGCTAATATAAAATACAACTGTTTTATTTTTAAACTAGATAGCATGTTAGTCTTCTGTTATGAAATGTTAGCATGATATTTAGGAATTTTTGACAGTGTTAAGTCTGGCAGCATGTGAAGCTGAGTTGCTTCAAATAGAGTATCTGATGCGTTGGCAATGTTTGGCCAGTTATAATGCAAATCACTGCCACAAACAGGTCAGTGTTGGTGGTGGTTTCTGTCACTGACTAGTATTTAGTTCTAGTATTTAGAACTAGAGAATAAATATACTTAGGGAAGGAAAAGGAAACGCAGTATCTTAGAATGAAAAGAACACAAGCGTTCACTCATGATTTTGGTAATCAAAGGGCTTAATTAAGTGCTAGTGTGTGGTGGAGCTCATTATCTCTGTATTGGCATACTTCTTAAACAGTCATAAAATCTGGAGAGTTCTGTGACTTTATGCTAAATTTGTTCTGTACCTTTGACAGTTCTTTTCTTTGTTGATAATTATGTTTTTATCTCTGGATTCAGTAACAAAGCCACCACTCATGCTCAAGATAAGGTTGTCATTTTCAATGAATAGCTTTCAAAAGAAGTTGTAGGCTATTAGTGGCTCACCTTTAGTTAGGAGGTATTGTGAGAGTAAGATTTTTATGCCGTAGAGGGGGTGTGCAGAAACTCTGAATATGGTGGGTCTCACAGTCGTTTTACCACTAGAGGGCTTATTTGTATAACAGTGAAGAGTGTGCTGGAGAAGGGTGTCTTGAGGCAGCTTTTCTGATGCTTCATACAGTCTAAGAAAAACAGATGGAAGTGTGACGTTCAGGGAATGGATATCACACTACAAAGTCAAGAATATAATGAACTAGCTAGTTTCAGAAAATGAAATAAGAGATAGGTGGTATCTCAGTCTACAAGTAAAAATAAAGGCTGACTAGAAGGAAGAATAGATTGGAGAATGTAAATTCAAATATCCTGCCAAATTATGTGTTTTCAGAGTTTTGCTATTCATTTGACTTCTGCTGAAAGCACTTCTGAAAGAACTATGCATTTTTTGGACATCAGTTGCATTGTTTTTATTTCTACTTTTCTTTTAATTGTCATCACAGCTGAACATTTCTTCATTTTTACAGTCTACGCTAGCGTGCGTATTTCCTTGGGAATGTGCTTAGTACGGAATGTGCCTGATTCATAGTGCCAATGAGAATCCCAGTACAAGTGTCCTCTCTTTCCTTTTCATAAAGCATGAGTTGTAATGGCAGAATATAACATCTCTTTTGGCACTTTCCAAGAGTCTCTCTTTTGTTTTGAAACATTGCTTGGCAGTTGCTTGGCTTGTCAGTACAGAATCTGTGGAGACAGCTTTCCCAAAAACTGCCACTAGCTTTGGATTTTTGCCTGCATATGCACTTAAATTAATTTTTGCGAAACTGGAGTTCTTGGTCTGAGTCTCTTCTTTTGTTTAGATACTGCAAATTCGATTTAATGATTCTTGAAATGTGCAGTTGTCATTCTGAGTTTTATGTCTGTCATGAGATAGTATGGAAGTGCAGCTTCATATTTTCTCAGTAATCCCTAGATAAACTGTGGGGTTTTTTGTTTTTTTTTAATATACATACAACTTGGCAACATAAAAGTTGATTATGTATTGGAGCTATTGCTGGTGCAGGAAGTAGTTATACAATGGAGAGTTTAAAGGAAAATTTGACAGGTTATCCCCCTTAAAAAAAATTACGGCAAAATTTTTTTTATTTTGAAACACATACACAAAAAGGAGTAGTTGTCTAGTTTTTATGTCCATCTTGCTCACTGGTGTTTCTTTTTCCAGAAAAAAATCTCTTTGGGAGTCTAATGTTCCACATCACTACAAAACTGTATTTCTGTGCAGATAATACTTTTCTCACTGGTGTAGTGGTTTGGGATCACAGTGCTGTGACAGAACAAGTGGTGGCATGTATCGCGTTTCCGCTCTAGCTTGGCTTGTGATAGTTGTAGATAGATTTGTTTTTTCTTTTTCCTCTTCCTGTTTCCCAGCTGTTTACAAAATCTGTAGACAACAATGACTTCTCTCATAAGTATCCCTGACAGCTGTAAGACCCAGATGCCAAGTTCTGGCTCGCAAGCCTTGACCTGCTTTCAGGCTTCTTTTCTGGTCTTTTGGCTCGCTTCTCTGCTTGTTGTTGGGGCAGCTGCAGAATCGTCTCTGGAGCTGATCGATGCAAGGCTGGCTCATTTGGATGTGATTTATTGTTGTTGATGCCACTTCTCTTAGACTTAGCTCAGGGAGAATTATGTTAATGTTTTTAATATATTCCAAGAGCAAGAATCCTTAAAATTCTCAAATTATTGTGATTACAAATACTGACTTTTAAAGTTTTCTGACTGTAAATAGAAAATTTAGTTCGCTTTTCTTAGAAGGAAAAACAGTCTGAATATTAGTACAAGGCATAAAGAACAGTAATCCTCCATCCCTCCATGTTTTTGTTGACACTGGTTTTCTAGATAAAAAGAGTGACAGTATTTTTATTGTATGAAATATTTCTGTGACTTTGTAAAGAGCAAGTTTGTCTGAGACATGTTTAAAATGTCATAAAAGGAATGTTCTTATAATTTGAAGATCAGAATATATTGAATGTGTGTTAGCTATTCATGGATTCAGTGTCAGTAGCTATGCATGAAGAGTGTCTAATCTGGATTGGAAGAGGCTCAGTAGATTATTAGAGGGAAGAGAAGCAAATGTGTCAATACAGGGTGCAGGGCCAGGTGGTATGTCTAAACCTTGTTTTAGATAACTGGAATTTATGAAAAGGAAACAGTTGTGGTTTTTTTTTGGTTTCTTTTTTTTTTTTAGTTGATACTGAATTAAAATTGAGTTTTAATACTCAAATAAACTATTGAAATTTAGTATCATTGAAGTCCATTTAGGGTAAGAAAATACAAGTAAATGACCATTGACAATGAAGGTGAAGCACAATCCATGTCTTCAGAAAAACCTAAAAGCAGGACCAAAATCAGCCCTTCAGTGAGGATTATGTGGTTGCATGTTGGCAGAGGGTGTGCAGGGTTTTAAGAAAAGCTGCTGTAACTAGATAAACATATGGGATGGTTATCTCAATGCCTGTGGTTGTATTTCAGAGCAGGAGACAAATACAAATGGAGGTTACAAAGAAAAGATATTAACTTGCTAAGTATCTCCAGAAATATGCAACTAAATTAATTCCATGCTGTAGATAGTTTTAATTTTTTTACTACTTATGGTATAAACATTAGTAACAAAAAATAGAATAAACTCAATATTGTAAATGTGAATGCCAGGATTTTTTTTCTAAATGTAATTCAGAGCTGAATTAGTGCTAGTGTTTTGAGTCACTTAATGAGTATAAAGTTTTGTAAGACCTTGAGTGTTAAAGCTTAACACACTGACAGTTTTCTTTCTATTAGCCAATTGTATGTTCCCAAGTTAAAATTCTGTCCAGACCTACCTCATGTTCTGAGATGCTCCCTGAATAGCCTAAGCCTTCATTCTCTGCCTTCTGGAAATCTTTGAATGTGGTTTCAGGTTTTGAATCTCTGTGTTGGTGCATATTTGAATCTAGGTTTCAGGTCAGTCTATGGAGCCATGTAGCAGAACACTGTCTTTGCTTTGCACAGGAGAGGTCATTTTACCATTGGATGCCATGAATGTGGGCATTCTTTGAAAACTTCACTTGTGTCTGAGATATGAGGGGGTTGTTCCTTTGTTTAAAGGGGGATTTTTTGTGTTTGTGCTTTTTCATCCCAGTGTACTGCCTCCTGCTGCCTACCAAAGAGCATTGGCAACCATTTCCAAATGTGTGCTTTCCTAAGTTTATATAAACTTTTCTGCCACTCTGTGTGCCTGTGGCTTTTTGAAGGTTTATTTGGTCAATGCACATTCAAGCCCCCAGTGAGCTTGAAGCCATCCTGGCTCTGTGCAGATCTATTTTTACCTGATAATTGGTTTTCCTGCTTGAAGGATTCACACATTGTAAATGAAGGCACTGTTTTGCCTGGTCCCTGCATGATGTTTTTATTTCCTGGTGAATTGCCCTGTTGCTTGATGAAACTGGTTTATTTTAGAATATTAGCTGCAAATACCTCAAATCTACTAGAGTGTATCTGAAAGAGAAAAAATTAAACATTTGTGATAGGATAATCACGAAGTTTGTTAATTAATTAAAAAGCAATATGCTTCCTTGTGTGCATGCAGAACAGAATGTTCACTGTAAGGGCATCTGTTTTTTACACAAAATAATCAATTGATACCTCATAATGTATTCTTAAAATTGGTTTAAACCAAAATTAAATTTCAGTATTTGCAAATTAGGAAACAGAAATTGAGGGATGGGGTTGTTTTTACCAGAGCTAAACAATAGTCCATGTATTGGTGGAAGGAAAATGAGGAATTGAAATTGCTTATTTATCTAACTTAGATAATGTAACAGGTATAAATGTCTTATTTGGGATGTGGTCAGTTTTCTTCAGCTAAAAGCTGTCTTCTTCCACAGAACAGAACCCCTGCTCAGTATGATCGACATTATTGACTTGTAGCTCTGGCTCACTTCCCCCAGCAATAAGTCTGTAGGCAGATTTCTGTTTTTCTGGATCTCGCTGCATGTTTCCTCTCACATTTTTCCATTCTTCTGTCAGAGGCAACATCCCTGCTAATCTGTTGTGAGGGTACTCCTATGTCCATCATTCAAAAGGAGTCATTGTAAGTCATGTGTACTTGCATATCTAATTTGAAATGGATCAGATAGGGGTCTGTGACCATCAAATTCTGTAAAGGTTGTCTTGGAATAACTAGCTGAAAAGTATTTCCATATATTCTTAGAAAATTGCTGTAAGAAAAAGTTGGAGAAGGCTAAAACACATTTATAGAAAATGTATAGTTTCCATCAAGTGAGACATATGCAGTGCATAGTCCAGGTATTTTGCATGACATTAATGACTGGGAGTAGCTGGACATAAGCAGGACAGTGAATTTGATGTATCTTCTAGATTAATCCTCAGAACTGAAGTTTGCTGTCACATGGAAATGATTTATTACAATACCTTTTCATGCATACCGTTATTTTGTAACTTTACATCAGATCTTCATATGCGGCACTTTGACAATGTATTTACTACAGATGCAGTTTGGTCATAGCTTTGAATTGAAACTTCCATGTGTTCAATGCAAATATTTGAAATATTGGGTCAAATGAATACACAGTCACTAAAGCATTCTGCAGTTACAGTTTTGGTATCAGGATGATATTGATCAGTAGAAATCTGTGAAAGGTCTTACACAGGTTGTGTTTGTGGTTAACAAAAAGAGGAAAAAAGTTTGTACAGTTCTGTATAAGAATGGTTTTTCAACCTGTATTTCCCAAACCGATAATCTTTAATTTCTGATTTAAAATTGTAAGCATTATGCTAAAACTCTTAATTTGGTTGCATAACTATGATATTATTCCAAAGTAGCATATTTATGTTACTTTAAATAAACTGCAGAAAAAATCGGTTAGACAGATGTATCTATTTCCAAGCTGATGGTTAATTAGCCAGGTTAATAAAAAGGAGAAGGTAGTATGTTTATAGCCTGTTAGCAGAGTGAAAATCTAGCAAGTGGGATTAAAGAGCCACTTTATGGGACAGAGCTAATTATGAAAATGGAGTTTATAATGGGAAAGATAATTTTATAGTCTGTGTGTGAGTTATCTCCCTAAAATATAAACTGGAAGAATTTTTAAAATTATATCTTTCATGATTATAAATTTCATGAATGTTTACTCAATAGATTTTTTTTGTGTTTAAAATTTTCCCAGTGAACAATGCACATCCATTCCTGCACTTGTCCTGAGTGGTGTTTGCTTCCACAAATACAGAACATCTCAACAATAGGGTTGAAAGAAAAAGTTAATGCATTGTTATAGAGACATGTTCTTTTTGAGGGTACTAAAGAGGATAATTCGAAAGAAGTTAACAAGCTGTTGAAGCTTTTGTCTATTATTTCATATACTAATCTGTAATGTGTTGTAATATGAAAAAAAAGCCTTGTTTTATTTCATGTATTTTCATGTATGTTAATTTGTTGTACCAAGTGTTCTTTAACTATTTCTCTTGCATTAACTAATTCTCTTGCATTAATATCTCTGACTCCTTCCTGGAATATCTATATTTCTAATTAACTGTATATACTTATAACTGTGGTACACATTAGATAGCTAGAATATATATCAACAAGATACTGACTTGGGTTTATGTTACACAGTTTGTACATCCAGGAATACAACATGATTATCTTTGCTTGTGGTGTTCGATTGTTCATAATCTCTGGTCAGTAGAGAGTTATGTTTTCTTGCAGATAGTTACCTCATAGCTCTTTCTCCAAAATAACAAGATGTGTAAGAATGTATAGTTAAGTGAAAGCAGTTTGTAGGATTAAGTTTGTTATAATGCTTCTTTTTAAATAGCTTGAATAAATCAAAATGTTACATGTATATGGACATCCAAGAAGAATATTGAAATGAGAGAGAAAAAGTTTTACTAGAGAATTGCCACTACCTCAAAACTTGGGATAACTGTCTTATTTTTAGTTTGGATGACCTGTTCAGGGTTTTTTTGTTGTTGTTTTGTGAGGGAGTTCTTTTGTTTGGGGGTTTCTGAGTATGTTGTTGGGTTTGTTGGTTGGTTGGTTGTTTCTGTTTAGGATTGGTTTTTTGTTTTGTTTTGATTTTTTTTTTAATGTTTGAGTTTAAGCCTAAAGGAAGTTCAAATGGTACATTATTTTGTTCATTAACTATACCATTGTGCTACATGGACTAAAACTCTAGCAGACCTTCAAAGCAACCTGATCTGTTCTTGTAGTAGAGATAAAAATATTGGCTAGGAATTATACTGAAGTAAACTTAGTAATATGAATGTACATGTTATCTTATATTGGTGTCACTTCTGGATTAGGCAAGCTCTAAACATTTATAATATGCATTCCATTATTTTGGAAGTTGCCCTTTCTCCCTGCTGTTTTACCAAGGTACTCAGAATTCAAAACAGTTTCTGCTTGTTTATCATAGGGCTTTAAATTCTGTTTGTGTTAGCATTTTAGAAGTATCCAGGAACTTGATGGGCTTTAGAAATTCCTTAGTATTATTTAGGAGATGGGGATTTTAGTGCAGATCAGCATTCAGTTGTTAAATCTGTTTGAACTCTGATAACTTTTGGAAGGTTTTATGGTGCACACTGAAAGGAGGAAATAATGGCATGAAACAACAACCCCAAACTGTTTCAGTCTAGCAGAACTGTGAAATCCGCTTTCAGAAAGATTTTATTTATAGAATGTTTGAAAAACAAAGGGAGATTATTGCACTTTTTTCTTTTGTGCCTCCTTCGATATAATTGATAATTTGCATTCCTGCCCACAGATGTTTCCCCAGTGACAGGATGTTTGGGCTATGGGAAATAAACTCAAATGAAAGTTGACTTAAAATAGCTTTAACAGGTAGCTCTTTATGATCAGTGATAACATAGGTGTGATGCCAGAACAAGCAAAATAATGATTTTTCTTGATGGAGAAGAATGAGTCTGTATTGACTTGAAATAAGAATCGTCTGAGAACTTAAACAGTTTTTTAGTTTTTCACTCAATACTGACAAGTTTTTAAATATTATGCACAGAAAAAGACCTGTGTCACTGTTACACAGGCACACTGGCTTGCAGCACAGTAAAACTAAGCTGCTGATCCTTTGAACCAGTAATGCATTTTAAGTGAAGAAAAATGTTTTAAACTTGGGTTGAAATATGTAGTGATCCTGCACACACTACAGTATTATGTCAGCAGCTGGGGAAATTGCCTAAGCCCAAATAAATGGTCTGACAAAGACCAGTGTTCTGTTTCATTTTCCATTTGCAGGCATGTTTTCTCCTTTTGAGTTAAAGTATGTGGGAAAATGTGTAATGATGGGTTTAGAATTTGGTACAGGGTAATTAATTTATTTCTTCTAATTATCTATTGCATGCTCATCTTGTGGTAAACAATAAAGCTATTGTAAACTTATAACATTCTGCTTTTATAATGCAGCTAAGATACTATTTTAAATCTCAACTGTGGGAAGCAAACTTTGGAAAAAAATTACATAAGCAGACAGGATGTCATTTGCTCTCCTTTTCCTCTGCTTGACACTGAACTGGCTCTGCAAGTCTCCTGTGTATACACAGGAGTACTTTGAGCCAAATGTTTCAATATTTATATCACATCCAAGCAAACAAAAACAAAACTGGCAAAACAGAGATGGGAACCCCAGTGGGGCTAATTTAGCTTCCTCTGCAGTTCAGATTTAATGTATTTAGTTATTAAAGCATCCTTTGCTCTTCTTAACATCTAGAAGATACTTTTAGAACAAAATCATGTTTGTGCAAGTCCATCTATTTTTAAAGGAACCTCATGATGAAACAAGAGCTGCTAGGTTGAACCAGTGCTGACAAAGTTCTTTTGAAATAGTTGCTAATAGATGGTACTGTTTTGGGGGTTTTTAAGATGCTAAGATGTTAGGATGAATACAACAGTCAGGGATGCGCTTTATGTGTAGAGCAAATTTTAGGGTTAAAAAGCCATTTTGATGTAAACAGTTTATTTGGTCAATTTCCTTCTAGCAGTGATGCACAGTGATCAGGCTGCAAGGAGTAATTGATGTGTTTTCAATTAGGTTTTTCAAAATATTTAATGAATGGAAGGACTAGGCCTAAGATACAGATACAACCTCTGGTATGAGTGGTGCTGAAGAAGCAGTTTGCTTAGAGGTATGCCATGGGAAATTATCATTATCCACATCTTTTCTTCAGCACCTCCTTCCAGAGACAGGATGTTGGATGTTTCTACACTCTGTTCCCAGTAACACAATAGCATTTATTTTCATAACCTTCTAAAAGCAGCTTTCATATTTTTCAATTTTGAAACCACTATCAAAGGGGCAGAGCGAGGGCAGAAGAGCTAGTCTGAGGAGACCCGGAAGGTGAGGGCAAAGATACAGCTTCCCTACAAGTTTTTTGAGTGATCTGCTGTCTGATGCTGATGTCAGCACTAACTTCCTCAGTGAATATTGTCCTAGGCAGGGCCAGATGGGTTTTTTTCATGGAGAGTTGTGCAGACAGAATGAAAAGATTGTGCCTGTTTCAGTGAGCAGAACAGTAAAAGGAGGAAGAAACTTGGAGGGAAGGACAAGAAGCCAGGGGAATCACCATGTGCTTCTGCAGGAGCAGCTGCCTTTCCCCAGCCAGTTGCATTGAGCAAAAACTAAGCACTGGTGCAGAGTGCCTGATGACAAGGGAAGAAACATAATGTTCACAGTGAGGTGCATCTGAGGACAGAAGGGAATTTACACTCTCTAGGGAAAGGCTGGGGTTGCTTGGAGATGGTAGGATGCTGTGCAGAAGCATTGGATAGGAAATCATACTGAAAAGTTGTGGAGTTTGCATTTTCTTATATTTAGCTCCAAATTCCTCAAAATGCGTGAGGATCCTCCTGAGATCACAAAAACACACTTTCAAGCCATTTTCTTAGTCTCTGGTGTCTCCTTGACTTTTGAACTTTGTTGGCATGGCTCTGTTGCTGTATCTTGTCAATGACAAGCTTGTCAGTTGTTGTCCACCGTGTTCATGAAGTCAAAGAATAGGTTATCACAAAAGCTGCACAAAGTGCCTTGAACAGTTGCTCAAAAATTGTTCTGTAGTGCATCATTATGTGGATAGGACTATGCATTGAATGCTTCTTTTAGTATGTTTATATGCATAAGGGAATGGATGCCAATTTTTTTTTTTTTTTAATTATTCAAATAGTGATTTGAACAGTTACAAATTACTGTTTGGAAAACCTCTGGTGGTCTCTTCCACTTGTTTATCTGAAGGAATATTCAGTAATAGAAAAAACAATTTAGGGTTACATGTGATAACATGTAATACCCTTGCATATCTTGAAGTTTCTATTTAAAAAGAGGTGACTGGTATTTGTGTTTCAAACTAAGTGTTTGAAAGCATTAAATTGTGCTAAATAGTGTCAGAGGTCTACCTAACAGTATATATTTTTCCTGTAGTTTGACAGTGATCTTAGGGAAGGAGAAACTTCCAAAAATAGTAGATAGTGATTAAGAAAACCTAATCTAAACAGAGTGGACAGATGCTTACTGTGGCCATGTTTGGTAGCTTATGTCTGAAAGGAGATGATAAATATTGCAGTGGAGTTACTCCTCTTAAGGTATTACTTGGTAATAAATGATGTTCCTGTGATGTTCTCTTGCTACTTGTAGCAGCATAAACTTAGGAGTTAATGAGGAGTCTTGGTTTGCTTTTGGAAGAAAAAATCCACATGTAAATAGTGTTAGAAACAATGAACTTCCTTTTAGAATGCCTGGTCATTTCTCCTGTACTTGATCCTGCAGTCCCTGTAGTGCATAGTAAGGTTGGAAAATACATGTGACTTTCTTGGGCATGCAGTGAAGAGAGAGGTGTGTTGCTGAGCTTTTGCTTGGGCTGAAGAGAGTGCTATAAAATATTCTTTAGCCAGAAACATGATGACCTTCTGCAAAGCCTGGAAAGTCAACTGATACTGCTAAAACTTGCAGTCATATGAATACACAGACATTAACTCAAAAAATAAATATTTAACCTCTTATTTATCTAAATGCCTAAAATACATTTTATTTTAGGGTAGGTAAAAGTGTTATATAGAAATTAATAGTGCTTTCATATATAAACTGAAAATTTCTAACTGAAAAATTGCTGCATACCTTGCAGACAGCCTAAAATTAATTTCATGGTTCTGTTCTTACCAAAACTCTATTTAAAATAATTACTCCCTCTAATGTTGTTTCATGATTTTTGTTTAAGTTCTGTGTTCTGTTCTTCCTTTCATGGTAGAGTTGGACTTCAAACCCTACATTACTCCCCTTCCTCCCTAGTTGTCCAAGTGACTGCTGCCTTTGTTTTTGTGGCTATTCCTGTATACAGTAGTTATATGTCTTAGCCCTCAGACCTTATCTGAATTTATTCAAAGAGACAAAAATCTCTCCTTCAGATCAAACAGTGTTTTCCCAGGCTCTTGGAATAAATGCTTCATGCCTTTCTGCTCCTTCTGAGTGTCCAGAAAGGCCACAGTCCCTGGCCTTCATTAAATCCATAGAGACAGATTTTATATGCTGCTTTCTTAGCATTTGATTCTTCTGGTTACACTTGCTCTTCTCTGCATAGGAGTGTTACAGCGAGGGATCTGGTAGTTATGTGGCTGAGTGTCTAGTGAAAAATAAAGGAGAATGAGCTTTTGGAGTGGCAGCTTATGCTGTTCATCGTGAATAGTGAAAAGAAACAAGGCCTTACAGTGCAGGATCATCTGCTGCTTTAAAGTGCATTATTTACTTCTTTTTTTTTTTGTTAATATACTATTGTACAGACTTTCCACCTGATATATTTACAAGTGTGACATTATTCAAACTACTTGAATGTACTTAAAAGCTCAACTTTATATATGCATGACCTTTTCAGATGGTTTTTGCTCCAGAACTGTATTGGATGATTTTTTTTTCCCTTCAGAACTGTACTGCCTTTTTTCTTTAGAAGCTAAACATTAAGATCTGATTGATGCATTCATGACATTTATTGCTGAAGTAAACATGGGCAGGAAGTCAGGGAAGACTCTTATGTGATATTTGGAGGGATAGAGGACAAAATGAATTGTTTGGAGTCTATTTTGTGAACAATAGAGGGGCCAGTCTCTTAAAATCCCTCATTCCTGCAGGTTGCCTGTCAAATAGTAGTAGTTTTCAGAAATGAAAAACAGCAAATTTGTTAGTTCATTGTTTCTTTTCTTTGTAAATAGAATAATAACAGTTTCATTTCCATATTTGGGGTTTTGTTTTGAAAAAGGAACAAGCCAGAAAGGAAGTTGAATGATACTAAAAATATTTGATTATTTTAAATTGTGGAGGTGTTTATATGCTTCTTACGTAACACAGCCTGCACTGTCAGCCTGGAACTTTTCTACCTTTATTATGTATTTGGTCAATTTCAACTAGTAGGAAACTGCTGAACTGACAGATGAGAATTTTTTAGTTTAGATTTTTTGCCAAAACAGCAGTAAAACTTGAGTCTCAGTAAGGACAAATGCAGTTTTAAACCTGTGTTGGAATGATGCTTTGATAGACTTCACCTGAGTTTTGTCTTCACTGTTTGTTTTAACTGCCTATGCATTAATTCAGGAAAAAAAAAAATTGTAAGATGTGTATCTATAGCTTTAGGTCAAATGATTCAGTGTTCTTATCTAAGTACGCTACAGTACTTATTAAAATACAAAATAATTTGGCAGAAGAGCTAACTTGCACCTTATTAACAGCTGCATGGTTATTTTACAGTTAAGTATGATTGCTTCATCCTGTTTAAGAGGATTATCTTCTTTTTGTTTTTAAAACTCTATCGCCTCTCCTGGCTAAAGATAGAAGGAGGACAATTTATATTTCTGATTATACTGTAAGGCTGTGTGAGAGCTTGGTAGAAATTTAGTTGATTTTAATAAAAAGTCAATAGAATCAAGTGCATTTACCCACTTTAATGTTACTCCTTTACCAATTGATAATTTACAAATGGGTCTTACTTTGGTAGGAAAAAGTGACTAATGGATGTGACAAGAGCTTAATGGATTTTTTAATGGATTGTGCTCTGCTTTCAAAAGTAGATCAGCCTTGAGCCTGTCAGTCTTTGCAAAGATCTAAGTATCTCTGTCCCATGCACACACAAATGCAGTTTTAAAATCTGAATTATTATCCTTAGCAGCTGAAAAATTAACTTTTAAATAACTTTTCACATTGTAAATTTATCAACTTCTGGGAATTAAAGTGAGTGTACTGAGTGAACATGCATGGCTATCCCTGTTCATGTGTTGCTGTACCTAGGGCTTGTATCTGTGAGATGCTAATCATTGTCTCACCCAGCAGTGCAGTAAGTATTTACATATCCTCAGCATTTCTGCATGGTGCTGCTTAAAGTGAGTTCATACCTATTTCAATCTGAAAAAAAAGTTTGTGTTATGGTTAAACGGGATGTTTAAAGGTAGATAATAGGTAAGAAGTTTGGAAGAGGAAAATACATAAATCAAGGCTGTATATGGGATCGTCTGTGTCAGGCATCTGATTGTGTTACTATTTATTTATTGTTACCTATGAATTTAAGGAAGTTATCCATAGGAAGGTTTAGCTACAATTTTGTGGGAAATTTTAATGAAGGAATAGGGAGTGTGGACAGATGTGTGAATTACATGAAGACAGGGCCCTTCAACAGAAAAAAAGGGCCTGGTTTGATTTCACAAATACAGATTAGACTGTTGAGATGTACACATTTTAATTTCCATACAACTCTGCAGTGCTAAGTGGCATTTAAAGTATAGTTGAATAGCTAAATTAAACACCCTTGCATGTATTCTCCTTTCTCCTAGACTTTGGTAGAATAGTAGAATATAATAGGTTCTGTTGGTTGTAGGGGAAGCTGAAAGGCAGCAATTCCTTAATTTTTTTTTTTTTTTTTTTTTTTTTTTTCTCTTAAGTCAGATCTTAGGAAAGCCGTACATAAGTTCATGGCTGAAAAGAAGGGATAAATGGTTACTAGAAAGCCCAGGAATGGACCAAGGTCTTTATATGGCCCACAGATGCACTACAGTGTAGACAGAAGTTGAATTAGCCCAGAGAAAATAATTAATAAAAAGTTCTTGTTTATCTGAACAAGAGCAGTTCCACATCCACACTTGAAGACTGCTGGTTTCCTGAAAGGAAATACAACAGAAAATACCAGAGGGTCTTACATTCTGTGGCTTCAGTGCATCTTTATGTTCCAGATAGTCCTGTGTAAACTGTTTGGGACCTGCAACAAGTAATTTATGCATGCATTAGATTAATTTCCTGCATTGCTAGGAGTTATATTTTATGAAATGGTAATAATACAGCCTAAAATCGTTCAAGGATGTAATTAATGAATGAATGGAGAACACTTGCAAGAAAAAATTAGAGTGTCTACAAGTTGTTATAGCTGTATAAGAAAATGAAGACTGAGTTATAATCCATATGGAAAGGGAATGCTGCCAGTCTGTTTTAACAGTGCCTAATGATTACATGGGCCAACCTCTGGAATTGAGCAATAAAAGTGTCTCCTGGGATTGAACAGTTCCAGATGTTAAATGATCTAGTGTATGTCTCCTTTTACTCAAGAACTCCTGTTCTTGAGTTCTGAGCAAAAGGACTACCACAGAGTACCATGAGCCTGAAGATGCAGCAGTCCATGGTGTCCAGAGTGAGAGGCTTACCTCTGTGGTTTTATTCTCTGCAATTATCTTTACTTACCTCATAGGGATAATGTGACACTTCATGTATCAAATACTTCTATGCTGTTTGAATTCTTCTTCCACTAAACCAAGAAGAATGGGAGAGAAAGGCTAAAACTGTTCTTGTGTTAATTATTTACTCCCATGAAGGTTGTTGCTAGTTACTTTCTTGTGTTCAAAGTAGATATGGCAATCCTTTTAGAGTTGTGTAAAACCATTTCCAATATAGACTTGAATGAATTATTCAAAGTTATCCCCCACTTTCAAAAGGGAAAGATATCTCAATTTGTCGTAGGCTTTTTAAGGAAGCTCCTTGATGGCTTTATTCAAATTCCAAGTATTTAAGAAAAAAAAATCGGTCTACAAAATTAGTTGTTGGAAGCAGCAGATTACCATTTTCATTCATATATGCTCTGTTTCCTGGTTTGGATTGCCATCAGAATCTTCCCTTCATCTATGAAAACAGATTCAGGTTACTAGAATTAAAAATATCTTCACAAATCATAGCTGCTTGGAATACCACCTGAATTCTTGTAGGGTATTGCTTTTCACTTCTGTTTTTTTCTGTTCTGATTGCATTTGTGTGTGTCTCATGAGTTGTTTTCATTCCAAAGTAGGGAACTAGTTAAATTTCCATTATATTGCTTCTCAGGTTTCCTAGGCAGCTAGCTTGATCTGCTTTCCAGTTAATCCTTGAATGGGAGTATAAAATATCTCATAATTTAGAAACTGACAAAAGGAAGGATGTTATATTAATCTCATGTCTTTTAGAGCATCACAGGTGCATATCCACATTAGAGGTACTTATCCACTCACATTTTCCTTCTCCATGAAAAGTTCCTTTATTCCATATTTTACTAACTGAAATTCAGAAGACTTTTAAGAAGTGTTGAATCCCTTAGCTTGTTAAAATTACTTCAGGGTACAACTAAATATTTATTATACAGCAGCCTATTAACAGCGTAACGCTATATGATAAATTAATTAGTTTCTTGTTAAATCCCATATAAGCAATCCTTCACTTATTTATTTTTTAAAATGTTTATTAATGTTAAATGAACTAGTAGAATTTTAATTTAGGCCATTTTCTAAGATCCTCCAAGATAACTGCATTTTACAAAGGCTATATGATATCTGCTGGAGATTGACATCATCTTGAATGGTTTGATGAATTTGTCTTCCTTTGTTGCTTTGTCTTTGTATTGAGCCCTTGAAGCAAAGGTGGGCTACCTGTACTCGAGTTCACAGATCATTATAGGAAGTGTTTTATCTTCTGTGTGAGTGCTCAGATTTGGTGTCCTTTCTTTGAAGTTCTCCTTTTCAAATACATTGAAAAAATTGGTTCCTTTTAGAAGGTGATAAGAAGAAGCAAAAATGGACAACAAAAAAATCCCACCACTTCCATTACTCAGGAGCAACCTATTTCAAAATAGATCTATTTGGCCCTACAAAATTCTAGAGATTTGACTGAAAATGCTCTTCTTGTGAAGAACTGACTTTTTGAAAAATTGATGCACACAGGGTCAGCTGTTTTTCTTTCCTAAACAGCAAATAAAATTCTGCATCATCAGGCTTCTTTTGTGATAACAGGATTTCTAGGTCCTGTATCTTACTGAAAAATTGATATAAAACTTAAGTGAAATGCTAAACTTATTTTGGAGTAATTTACGAGGAGAGCCTTTGAATTCTTGGCCTGATTGTTCATTCTGCTCTTATCCCAGTGGTTCATTTCTGCTGCCATAATTTTCAGTCTGTTCTCACTGCTCATGTCAGAGAAAAGACAATTTATTTCAGTGTTAATTAGTTGATTTATGTCTTTTGAAACATAAGCAGTCTGATTTCTGAGAGTTTATTGTGTTATTATTCTTATATCTTACTTTTTTTTTACTCTTCACTTTGAAGTAAAGAGAACACAGACTTTATGCATTTGGTAATTCTTTAGTTGATACCAATGTGCTGATCTGTTGAGGCACTTACAGCTCGTCAAATGAAAGAACATTTCTTTGCTATTACAGTAAAGCTACAAAGATTGCCAAATGACATTTGGACTTGTGAAAGTACTACACATAAGTTTTGAAAATGGGAATTTTGCATAGAACACTTTATGCACTGAAAAAAATAATGTTCAGGTAGTAGTACTTCATTTGTATTGAACATTTCTAAACATGCCAGGTTTTAAAGCCAGAAAACCCCTCAAGTTTTTTTTAACACTGACAGAATTCCATTATGTGTTCAGTTCATAAAAGTTTGAGCTGGTAGTATTGTCTAAAAAAAAAAAAAAAAACCAAACCCCCAAACAATTAATGAAAATTGTGCTTTCATGTACATAAATAGCAAAAATGGTCACCTTTAGTACCTTCTTTCAAGCATAAATCGTGCCATTTAAGAAAAGAAAAATCACCTATTTTACATTTGACCATCTTCAGTTTCTTGTCCTTCATTGCCTCCCTAAATTTAGGACTCTTCTGTTCCCTTTGATGTCTTGCTTGTATACTTTAATCAAATTACCCTTTAATTTTCTTCTTGGTGAATAAAGGCTTCTTTACTCTGTCGCTGTGATTCTTCAGTCAAAAAAACCCCAATACGTTGGGGTTTTTTCTTCGAGCATTTCCCATTTTTACAGCATTGCTGTTGAGGCAGGGAATCCTACATTTCCTTTGCTTTTCCAGTACTAGTCTCATCAGAGCTAAAGTAATTTTGTTTTCTCTCTTCTCCAGATTTCTTCATTTACCACATTTAGTACGATACTTCCATGCTGTCCAAGGAATAATATCCAAATTATTATTAGTCAGTCTCCAGATCTCTTATTTTGGGCTACTGCTTCTGAGGACAGTGATTCCCCCAGTCTGTCATCTGACCTTTGTAACCATTTATATGTACAGCCTTTCACTTGGTTGTTCTGAGAGTATCTTGCTTGTATGTGGTCAGTGAAGGGATGCGGTACCTCCGCAGCACCTTGGTTTCTTCAGAATTTATTGTTGCTTAAGCACCACAGGGTTTTTTTCTGAAATTATTTTCTTTTTCTTCCAAATCATCAAGATCTGAATATTCTGATTGAAAGTACTGTGTTTTGAGATGGTTCATGTGCCGCTGAAGAAAAGGTACAACCATACTAAGATGGTATCCTTGAGCTCTAGAATATGTCTCATTTTTAAGCCTTTTTAATTTATATGATGCTGTTTAATCAAAACTTTCTGTAAATTCAAGTCACATGTTTTCAGATACTCTAAGTATTCTACATCAAAATTTTATCAACCAAGTTTTAGAGTGTTCTCAAGAAACAATTTTATGCTGATGCAAGTTGATTGGCATTAATTTTTGGTTGTTAGTGGTGACAAGAACTTTTCAGAGGCATAAACCAGGTGGTGATGGTGTAAGCCTTCTCTGTTGTGCTCTTTGTCCGTATATCAAATTCTTCTTGGGGTACGTCTGTATACACATTCTTTCTGATCTTTTCTTGTTAGCACAGTGTGTCATGAAAACAATCACACTACTCAGGAATGAAGACATTCAGGAAACTCAGTTGTGCTTATAAATACCTTAAAAAAAAAGTTTCTGTTGCAGAAACAAGACCTGGCCTAATAATAGAGAGCACCAAAATGGAAACAGTCTTCTTATTGTTCCTTTTGGCATTCACGAGCTTGCAGGCAAGGGGACTCTGAGACTGGGTGGGATTCTTTGTTATCTGTAGGTACTTACTATTGAGATGGCCATGCCAAGTTTACTATTATAAATATAATATAACTGTGCTCCCCAATGGATGTAGGACTCTTAACAACTCCTGATGTCATTACTGAATGTGTTGTACTGTTGACAAGTCCTTGATTTAACTTCAAATAGTTCAGCCTCCTCTAATACGCCATTGTATAAGCTATAGCCTTTTTAGTTTTGTAATTTTGTGCTTTTTATTAACTTGGAAAGATGCTAAAAATAAGACTACATTGGTATTGAAGTGGATTATTAGAAAGTCTATACAAATACAACAAAAAACTGAAATGTCTGGAAATTGTAAGTTTAAATTTATCCATCAGTAGAATCCTTTTATTTTCTTAAGAGCAATTGAAACAATTGTACTGGGATGTGTGGCAGGGAGAACAGCTTGAAGCCCCAGAAGGGAGTCAAAAAGACCAAACCATTCTAGTTTTTATCACTGTCTAACTGCTAGAATGGTGCACTGATGCTGTGAACATACTTTTGATACTCTATTTCTATTTCAGTTACATGCTAAATTTTTTTCAGTTTAATTCAATGTCAACACAATAGAAAAATATGTTCTTTATTGATCTGAAGCCATGTCCTTTGGGGATGAATTAAATGAGTGAGTTGGTAATACACAGGTTTAATTGGAGATTGGCTTTGAATTGTGTTTAAAAGAAGAAAAAAAGAGGATTCTTTTTTCTCTCTCGTAAATAGCTTAAACCCTTTTCCTTTGTTGCATGTCAGGGTAGCAGGTATATGTGTCAACGTAACCAAACTCCCAATGTCTGTTACATTTCAGCATTGTTCAGAAGCTCTTATATAGTATTTTAGAGCTAATGTACAACTTCTCAAGAAAGTTACTCTTTATATATTGTATGGTAGTTACATTTTCTCTTTCTCTACATTTTTTCACTAAGATTTTTTGTTACAAAGATAACAAATAGTGCATTGTCAATAGTTCAATTTATTCTGGGCACACAAAGCAGGACTATCTGGAGGTGACTATTCAGCATCCCAGTAGGCTCAGGAACCTTGGACTAGTCTCTTTTATGATAGTGAGATCAATGCTGCTGCTGAAGCTGTTGAGTGTGTTCAAGTTGTAATAATGTCTGCACCATTATTTACCAATAGATTTCTGGAAGCACATTGTATGAGGTATTTGGTAAGGCTATATGTTTGGTGGGTTGCTGGATTTAAGGAAAGGGAAAAGGGAGAAGGACTTACTAAATGAAATGTCTAGACTCCTGTCTGCAGGAATCAGTTGTCTCGCACCTATTTGTATATTCATAACACAAATCTCTAGCATCATAATTTTTCTCAGCTGTCACTTCACAGCAACAAAGCAGCAGCAGCAGTGCCTGAGACGTGGCATTTGTAACTACTGGAGCAGCAAACAAAACAGGCAGTCATTCCCAGTTGTACCAGGCTTCTTTTGTCTTTATGAAGGTACAGAGGGATATTCAGCGTCCTAAATGTTTTTCCAAGATTAAAGTATGTAGGTTTTTGTGTTCTCCTTCAGCTGTGATTTTGAACACACCTCTCTTGCTTTGTTGTTTTCAAACCTGCGGCACTACATTATCTTTTGAATACAAAGGCTGTCCCTACTGTTTGGTTATGCAACTGCTTTCATGACCTGTATGGCTGCTAGTCAGACTTGATTGACAATATTTCCTCTTAGACATGCTAGACAGGGATGCACAGGAGGCACTCTTAAAATTTAAAGTACTTCCTGATGCCAGCCTAAAGCACTTCGAAAAGAAAAAAGGTCCCCATAGCATTAATGCTGTTCATGGGAGGGGAGGTAAAACTGAAACAGTGTTTTGAAATATGAACTTCTGAAATTAAAATAGTTGCAGGTGACTGACACCTGTATGCCCATATAAATTCCAAAATAACTCATTAGATTATATCCCATACATGAATGATGTCTCTAGTGGTTTGTCCCACCCTCTTTGATGCTGTGAGACTGGTGTAATGAAGCATCTGTAACTCTTAGTGTATAACACTTCATCTCATAATTAATAAAGACTATTTTATGTTAAAAGCATGTCAAGGATTTATTTTCAGAAAATCCTAGTATGTATATTTACCTCTCCACCACAACAAAATGAAGTAAAAGGAGACTGTAGACGCTAATTCTTATGAGGACTATTTTGGTTTTCTGGTAAGCACAAGGTAATGATTTCTAATGTAATTATCCAGTGGAATAAAAGCTTCTTTTCCTGCATATTCTCTGAACAAAGCCCAGCCTCTCTTTTCACCCAATGTTATTCCAGCAGATTGTGACATTAGCTTTTGAACTGGTTTGAAATAATAATACTTTTTATAAAGAGTTTAACACTTCGACCCAAATAATTCATTTGTATGGTTTCACTTCTATGAAAATCTATGGATTTGAACTTGATTTCATCAAAGATAAAGGTTTTCATTCTGCTACCAAAAAATATCAGAGGACTGCTGTGTACATACAGATATTACTAATTCCAAAGATCAAGGGTGACACAAAGCCTTCAGATGTAGTTTGAGACTACATCTCAAACACAATACATTGGAAAGATGAGTATATGTGTGTTAACATAAGGTATCTTTATAGTTAAGGAAAGATATCTTGGAAGGACTGTTTCTGCAGGGGTTTTTTAAACCTTCTTTCCTATCTTCAAAATACAGAACTTTTTAGTTAATGAACTGTAAAGTGAATGTGTCCTGCAGGGCAGTATTTTACCTGAGCGGGCTGGTGAGCAGTCAGTGCTGTTTGGACTATGAATTAAGCATTTCCTGTCCAGTGCACACTTAACCAGAACATCTGATCTACTGAGTCCCTGGTCCTTGACTTCAGATTTACCAGTGCTTCCCTTCTTTAAAGATTTTAAAATCCCGAAACATAAAATGTAATTCTTGTTAAATTTTAAAAAATTAAATCCTCATTTCCACCACTGATGGGATATTAATTTTTGTTTGGCTTTGCTAATCTGTGATTTTTGTGATATAGAGCAAATAAATTATGATAATACATATTGAGTAGAGATTATGCATTCAGTTTCTGCTGAAGTGAAATACTGACAGTTTAAATAGCCTGAGACAAGCAGTGATTTATTTGTGAGCTTCCAGACCAGGGAAGACAGTGACTTCTTGAGAGGAAAAGGAGGCAAAGTTGGTAAGGCATTTTACAAGGGAGGAAAAGGTGCTACCATTACTTCAGAAGAGGCCCTGTCCTAAGCTGTAATTAATCTGGTGGTGGAAGCAATGAGGTAGGAAATGAATTACAAAAAATAGCGTGCAAAATAATGAGGCATTTGGTCTTCACATCTATCCATGCTGATTTGCCATATTAGGCAACCTTTGGAGTCTAGGATTCCCACTGTTCTTGCTGATTGTGCATTTCCTGGAAAGTGTCACTGGCAGGAATTCACTCACTGCCCCAGTTCCTTGAACTGAAAGGTGCAGATAATGGTTTCAAACCAGCTGAATCAGTACTTGGGGATGGGAGGTACCCCCTTGGTACATTGTGAGCTTGTGCTGTAATACCTTCTCACTAACTCCTGAAAAGGTGTAAAGATGAAGCTCTGATGTTCACATAATTCAGATGAGCCCATTAATTTTATCCTAAATGATCAAAAGCTGCTTTGTTTTCCATATGATGTTACCTTGGATTGAGTTGCTTGAGCACAGAGGAATTTTTATTTGTTTTTATTTACTCCAGTGAACACAAGGTCAAAGGGATTGAAGCAGCTTCCAGTTATATTATGTAGTTCTAACTTGTGTAATATTCCTTAAAAGAGTTTGCTTTTGTTTTTTTTTTTTTTTTTTGATGATAGATCATAAACACCTGCAATTTTTAAAACAAGTAGGAAGAAAAATGCCTCTGTTCTCAGATCCCCTGGAGAAGGATGAAGAATCTGAATTCCCTACAGATAGCCAGAATTTAAAAAGGGAAAATACTTTACCCAAAAAGTATTAACTTCTGGAGGAATAACTCAACATCTAAATTAGCAATAGACAAAATTATTCATTCTTTAATATGCTGTCAAATAACCTGAATAACATATACTCTTCCATCCCCTGACATCTTTCTTTTCTTTTTTTTTTTTTTTTTTTTCTTTTTCCAAGGAAGAGGAAAAACATTTGGGCTTTAGAAGTGCTGTGGTAACCATGTTACAGTGACTTGTATAGCTAGTTAAGAAGTTTCCTCACTGTCTGCATTTTTTTTTTTTTTAATTTAAATTAAGAATTGTCACTACTGAGGGAACATGTTTAGCTTTATCATTAAAGGGGAGGTACCACATAACAAAATCTTCCAGTTTCTTGTTTACCACCAAACACTGAAAAAGTCTCAACAATTTGAATAAAATTAGGTCTTATAGCTGAATCCAAATGTCAAGTTAATGCTTAAAGATTTTTGTGAGTGAGAGCTTAAAACAGTTTATCAAAGAAATAAAATGCTAGAGCCTAGTTCTGTATACTGGGCATGTTTGATTTTTTTTTTTCCCAAAGCTTTTGGTGTACTGCTGCAGTAGGGGAGAGTAGGTTTCTATCCAATTTTACAGTAAATTTAATCTGGGAAAGCTAATTTTTTTAAAAATGATGATAATATGATTGGTGCATTATTACTAAGACATGATAAATTTTGTTACGTTCTTCATCTGCTCATCAGTGTTGTCTTAGAAATTTAATAAGTAAAGGACCTTTTAGAGCAAACAGTTCAGTACTGAAATCTTGTGAGCATCATTGAATTTAAAAGTAAAGTATTTTTTGTTGGTTTATTGAAACTTCATGAAACCACAATATTAAAATACTTCATAAGCAGCACAGTAAGACAGAATGTTGCACATTACTCTAATTCTGGTAAACTGGAAGGAGTGTTCAGTCTCCACAGTTTCAGTCTGCATTTGTGTATACCCAGATAATTTACTATTTTATTAGCCTTCAGTAGTATTTGTTCAAAAATAGGTAACTGTGGTGGATAACAAAATTATTTTTCAAGGTTTATATGTTAGAAAACTTGATATGTAACCAGTTGTGAGTTTAGACTGGAAAAAAGCTTTTGTTTATGGGAACATCCTGGCTTGATTCTACAGGAAGGCTGATGTTAGTAATTTGTTTTGCATCATCTGTTTTTCTGTCAAAATAATCACATTTATCTTTTCAGAATTAGGTGTCATACTGAGTGAAGAGGAGAGCCTAGAATTACTGATTGCTGTTTATTGTAGAGATTAGGAGAGACAGAAAGGTGTTTACTCATTAGAAGAGTATGATGGTTCACTGAGCTCCTTCTATCTCATAGGAATTCTGTCACACTTGGATAAAGCCATGGTTTGATTCATGTACAGTCGCTGTAAACAGCATTACAGCTCTAGATTTTATCATCACCTGATGGTGTGTGCGTGTTCCTCTGAGAGACAAACTGAATATGCAGCCACAGTAAAGAGCAGGATTTTAAAGTGTCTTTGTACTTTTTCAGAAGTGATGCCTTCTGCATAATTCTATCCTTGAAGCTTGCACTGGAGTCTTGGTAGAGTTCTTTGTATGTGTCTGTGACATGGGTAAGGTTACATCTGTTTTTCATATGGCAGGGTATGTAGATCTTAAATAATGTATTTGTTGGGGACAGTGCATACATGAGAAAATGAGAGGTTTACTTCACTAAGCTTTACTTATTTTTTTTCCTGTGCCTGTAATTAAAAGTGAAATATTTTCATTAGCTCTTTTTTTCCCCATCATACCAAAAATATATACTGAAGTCTTAAAGTAACTTAAATAGAATTTACTTCTTAATTTTTTAAAAACTGTAAAGCTTTTTTTCCTGTCATGATTTCATGCAAAATTGCAGATTTTTTTCCTTTAAATCTTCTGACCAATGAAATCTTTAGATTTTTTTCCTCTTATTTGCAAATCTTCTTCATCATGAATCTTACATTGTAAATGATAGTTAATTTTGTCATATCGTACAAACTAGCTTAAGAGGTCTTGTTATGGAAGCCAAGAATGTGTAGTAATTCCAAATCTAGTGGAAATGGATAAATGGGCCTGAGCCCAGACTATTTCTCCTTTGTCTGTAAGATGCTTCTTTTCCTCTTTCATCATAGTATCTGCCACCAGAGAACCTTCCTGGAACTACTCAAAAGGAATTTCTTTGCCTTGCACTTGAATGTAGGACACATTTTCACCTGTTATTTTCATTCTGTTCTCCTATATTTCTTTGCGTATTTTTAGGTATTTTGTTTGAGCTAAAATACGACACTTTCTTGCAGGAAGGGTCTTACTGTTGCTTTCTAATCCAGCATTCATTATCAGTCATCATTATCAGAAACTGAGCTGTGATGGAGAGAAATTCGGCCTAAACACACAGTCAAGATAACTTGCATAAGAAAAGAATTAAATGAGAAAATACAGCTCTTTAAAGCTGTTTTACTCTTTGTATAATGAGCTTTCTGTTTTTAATTTTGCTGTGAAAATGAATTTATTTCTAAATTGTAATTGTTCCATTTTGCCAACAATAAGATGGCAGTGTAGGTAGGAGTTTCATTTTCCAGCTGAATCTGTGTTCAGAGTTTTATTTGCATGAAGTCTCCTAGAACACAATGAACTTGTTTTTTTTTTAAATGAGATCTGTGGTGTTAGGTAAGACAAAGAGGATGAAAGGAATAATTTTGTATTTCTGAAGTCACTGATAAAACCTCATGAGAAATCCTGGCCTCATTTACAAGAGTGCAGTACTATTGGCTTATTGACCTGAAGCACTTGAAATAACTGTCTTAAACATCTCATGCAGAGGCTGGATTCTCTAGTTGAACTATCTGGGCATGAAGAAATAATGTTATAGCTAATAATATACAAATGTTAAAAAAGAAAAAAGTAATTTTCAGCCTCAAGAACTAGAACAGTTCTAGAATTTTTAGGACATGAGACTGATACGCTGGGGTAGCTGTGCATATAAGTTGTTGAAAAGATAGTATAGAATTGTCATGAAATGGGCATCTATAGATTTCAGATTTTTAGTGTACCGTGCTCTTCCAATTCACTGCACAGCACTGGGGAAGCAGATTAACCTCAATCTTTTCTTCAGCAGGGAGAACAATTCGCTCTTTTATAACAGATGGTATCAATAGTTCCGTTTATGATGCAAGTTCTAAATGATTTTATAGCACTGTAATCCCTCTTCCAGCTTAAGAGATGGAGTAGTATGCAACAATCCAGTAGGTAATCAAGAAACTGGCATTTGGGATTGCTGAAGACTAATGAAGCTTAAAATGTTTGCATTTGACTTGTTGATGGGAAACACTAAAATGGAAATACTGATGGCCAGAGGGCTTTAGCAGTACATAGACCTAAGTTTTCTGAAAAGGTATGAGACTCCTAATTTAATGTATCATTAAAACAACATTTGACTGCACTAATCTGCACTGGGAATTTGTAGAGTAGGGAGAATAGTTGGAAGTGTGTGGGTATACTACAAGTTACCTATTTTGATTTAGAGTTCCTGGACTACATCTGACAAAAAAATTATCTCTAAACACCTACTTAGGAATTTCAGAATGCTGCTTTTACCCCAGTTGCCTTTGTTTCTTCTTTGTTTTTAATTAGAATTGATTTATTTTTATCTGGATTTTGTTCCTGGAAGGTGAGCTTTTCTTTGTGTGTTTCTTTCTCTGTAATTTGAGTGAGTTTTCTTCTGCCATGTAAATGAGGGGCTGCTGGATGAGTAAAACCAAGGTTAAATGCTTTCTGATGGGAGATACACTGGTGTGATGAAAGTTCACTTCTCAGCAAGAAAAGAAACTGTTGGGGATGTGGTCAACAGCAGCTGAACATCAACCTGCAGTGTGCCCAGGTGGCCAAGACCACTGCTGACCAGGCTGAATGTATCAGTGATTGTGTGGCCAGCAGGACCAGGGCAGGGATTGTTCCTCTGTACTCAGCACTGGTGAGGCTGCACCTCAAATCCTGTGTTCAGTTTTGGGTCAGAAAGGACATTGAGGTGCTGGAGTGAGTCCAGGGAAGGACAACATTGCTGGTGAGGGTCTGGAGTGTGAGTTGAGTGAGGACTGTGTGAGAAGTGGCTGTGGAGCTGGGATTGTTTAGTCTGGAGAAAAGGAGGCTCAGCAGGAACCTCCTTACTCTCTACAACTGCCTAAAAGGAGGTTGTAGCAAGGTGGGAGTCAGTGTCTTCTCCTCAGTAACAAGCAGTAAAACAAGAGGAAATTGCCTCAATTTGCTCCAGGGGAGGTTTAGATTGGATATAAGGAAAAATGTCTTCACTGAAAGGGTTGTTAAGCATTGGAACAGGCTGCCCAGGGAAGTGGTTGAATCACCAATCCTTGGAGGTATTTAAAAGACCTGTAGATGTGACATGTAGGGGCTTAATTTAATAATGAACTTTGCTGTGCTGGGTTAACAGTTGGACTTGATGATCTTAGAAGTCTTCTCCAACCTAAACAATTCTATGTTTATTTCCTCAGCACTAGAGAAAGCTGCACAGCTGAATGATGATGATGAAAGTCCCAGAAAGCTGAAGGGATCTTTGTTTTGGGAAAGGAAATGAATTTAGTAATTTTATTGTACATTAAGTATATTATGAATTCATTACAGAAGCTTGATACCAATGCATCTTTTCTGATTTTCTTTTGATGTGCATGTACAACTGTTTGGGATGTCCCAGATGATGAGTTAGTGAAGATGTAGCTTTGTACGTTTGGATTTTCTCCCAGCAGAAGTCAGAAATTAAGAAAAATGTTCATCTTGTGATAAATCCAGTGTAAGCACTATACAGTAGTTTAAAAATAGTTGACACTGAACACATCAAAGAGACATTTTCTAAAATATTCTCCAGTATTGTAGTCTTAGTATTCTTTACCTATACAAAAATAGTTCACAGAATTTTCTGTAATATTCTGTATTTCTTATATAGGTTAGAGGTTTTCTGAAGTCTTTCTTTTTCTTATTAAAATACTGAATTTATTACCATTAACACTGTATGGAAGCCCTGGAGAGATCAACGTTGTAAAATGTGAGACCTCTGCCTGCACCCATTCATGTAAATGAACCTATTAAGTACATGCTTCACAACCTAAGATAACTATTTGGTAGTTGGTTTCAGTAATCACAACAGACTAGGAACTGTACCTCATTTCATAAGTTACACTGTTTTTAATGTTTCAAAGTTACTTTGCTGCATAAAAAGGTTTTGGAGTATTTCTTCTATTCAATCACTGTTGTGCTTATTTCCCTCCGAGTTCAGCTGGTGAGGTTTTTATGGCATTTACTCTTAAAATCATACAAATTGAAAAGTATCCCCTAACCTTTAACAACATGAAAGCTAGTATCTGTCTGAAGCCAGTTGCCTAGACTACTGTCTGGGCAAGGGCAACGTATAGACACCTGCAGAGAGTCATTGCTGCCTTCATTTGGAATGGAACAATATGCCATCTGGGATGTGGAACCTGCTAGCTTTGGCCACGCTTGATTTATTAGATAATTAAACTTAGATGAAAGAAAATCTCATACGTGATTTAAATTTATTTTTGCTCAACAAAAAAGTCTTGATCCAACTTTGCGTTTAGTCTTTAATTTCAGGGTAATTATTATTAATGCTTGTCTGTTTCCATGACTCAAGTACTCGGACAAAGCATTATTATTGTATAGTAAGACAGAACTTATAAAATACAGGTGTCTGATTTCAAGCTTCTGCATGTAGGTACAAAAGTAGCATTGACCTGATTTTCAGAACTAGAGCACTGCTGGTTGTGCCAACAAAAATAGAGCATGCTGACACTTTCTCAGAAACTGATTTTCAGCATATGATCTCCAAACTCGTGCTCTGAGGTATGTGGTGATAGGGGATTGCTTTTAATTTTCCATTTCCAGAGCTATTGTCTGGCTTAATAATATTTGTTACTCTAATCTGTGGAGGAAGACACGTTCGCTCCACTTTTAGTCTGGCTCTGCCTCTCTGCTGTGAGGCATACTGGGCTCTTTTGTTGTGAAAGCTTCATAGCTAAAAGGAGTTTTGCAGGAAAACGGAAAAATTGCTATTAGCGTTAAAGTTTTAAGAAGGAGCCAGTAAGGTGAGCTTGTGCTTCACCATTCAGCACTAATCTTTCATTTTTAATCATAAATCTGTGCCTTCTAGCTTGTCTTGTCATTGATCAAAACTGTGATGTTTGGAGCAGGAGCTCAGACTGAATCATCAGTGTACATGGAGTGTGTGGGACTGAGGAATATGCAGGTATCTAGCTGGACTGAATTAAAATGGCCTTGCCCAAAACCTGATGAGGAATTTTATGTCAACCATGCTGCCTTTATACTCCCGCCCATCTTCATGCAGCACACAGCCTACCCCTGCCTGCTGTGTGTGCTTAGGGGGAAGGCTGCTGCTCCCAGATGGCTTTCCTCTGCCCTGAGGGAATGCTTTGCTGATAGACTACAAACAGCGAAGGCTATTTGCACTATTTAAGCTTAAGCAGAGTAAGTGAGCAAGGGATCTCAAGTCTACTCCCCCATGATTGGAAGCTGTACTGGCAATCATTCAAGATAAAAACAAAGCTAGTATTCTTGAAAATGCTTTTAGTCAATTTAAAAACCTTGTTTTCATGATGAAGCATTGCTCAGTGGTAAGCACTTTCAGATACAAGGCTTTACTTTGCAGGTGAATATATAAAAGCAAAATTCATAAAGTAACTTTACTTTGTGTAAAGTAGATCTATTATTCAGAAGATTGTAACAGAAGTTCATACAGGTTATTGAAGAATAGATTGTCCACTGGGAAACATCTAAGTGCATACAAAGAAGAAATATGATGCACTACAGAGGGAGTGCACGTCTGTTCTGTCATCTCTCCTAAACCTATTATTGACTGAGAGTTACAGCATGTGCATTTTAGATAGCAGATCTGGTTTACATTTCTAACATGTTAGTTGTGAGCTATTGAACATAAGTCTCATAGCAAGGGAAAAGAAAGAACATTAAAACAAGCCCAAAGCTTTGATTAGCATTGTTCTTTTTAATAATTTGTATTCAGTTGGAAGTTTTTATTGGCAGAATTGGACTTTGCAACTCCTTATTGCCCTCTGGAAAAATGCAAGGGATTCTTGATCTTAATACCAGTTTTTCCCAGTCTAACCAAACTTACTTTCAAAAACTATATAAATGTTGTATGTCCAGAAAATATGAATTCAATTATTATATTTGAAGCAAATAATGTCTGCCTCTATTGCTTCTCTGCATTTAACAGAGACCAGTACATTCTGAAAAACAGGCCTATGTGTAATGTTACAAGCAGCACTGTATATTCAGAAAATTGTATGGTTTTAAGTGAATCTCTTTTTAAAATGCTGTTGCTATACAAATATCTAGAAAGAGAAGACATAACCCTTGAAAACATCACCCTAGGTTTTCTATTTATAGCAGTTCCTTAATGATTGAATCTCTACCATTCTTGCAATAAACCTAGATACTAAATTGTTACCACACCCTCTTTGGAATAGGTCAGGATTGCTGTGTTGGATGCAAACTATTTGTCTTGTGCATCACTCTTTTGGATTACATAGGAGTGGCATTTTAATTCTGTGAATGGCTGTCTCCTCACTGTTAATACCAGATACAGAACGGAGGGCTCCTGAGGCATAGCACCTCAGGAGTTTTGGCCACTAGAAGAGTTATTGGAGTGCATTTCTAAAGGAAATATGTTGAGAACTGGTAGCGTGAATTACAGATTGATCAGAGAAGCCCAATAATTCATCCTATTAAACATATCCTGCTGCTGATGGGGCAAAAAAAAGACTACTTTTATTGTCCAGCAGCAAGTTCACTTGGAGATAGCAAGTTTGACAACATTCTAAAAGTATGAAGGAGAATTTAAATTAAAATAAAGGTCAGCTGTATATATTTAAGCTTTAAAAAAAATAATCAAAGGACAAAAAAATTGAATTGGCCATGTGAAGATAATATTATTGGCATGGTAGGGAATAAAAAGAAGGGAAAGAAATGGAGAGGTGAACTTTTAACCCAACCAAAATAAATTCAATCTGTGTCCCTCAAATGCAAAGCATTGTCAGAAAAATTACCCTTACTAACAACCAAGCATGTCCTTAATGAGATCAAGGACTTAACTTCTGACAGGGTAACAAAGCACCTTTCCAATCAATACAACTGCATCTTGTTGTCTCTCTGTGTTACAGGATAATTAAGTAAACCTTTTCTGCAATGGCATTCTTCCCTTTAGAAATGATATTTTATAATTCTAAATCGTGCTTTATATTCACTTCAGGCAATGCAATTTGACAAAAATGCTCTTGCCATTTACATGGGTTCAGAGTCTAAGTATTCATCTTGGAAAAGTAATGATTCTGAAGAATGGCTTATAGCTTCAGAAGTATCCTGGACACTAATGATCCTTAAATGTTTTTGTTTTGAACTGTATTACCTAATGCTTTTTGTCTGTGAGAGAGAAGTTAAGCAAAAATTAGTAAATGCAATGTGGAAAGATACAAAAATTATTTAAAACAAAATAATCCCCCCAAAACAACAATAGAAAATTCAAATTTCTGAAAATCTAAGCCAGGATAAAATAGGGTGCTGTACGTGTGCCATGTGTTCAGTGATATAGTGTTTGAAATACAGTAACTGATTTTAAAAGATCAGGTGTGCGGTAAAAAAAAAAAAAAAAAAAAGAAAACATTGCCTTTGTGATCATGTAAAACCAAGGCAGAAGCAGTACAGTGTTTGGAACTTTTCTAGTTTACATCTGACATCCCTGTGAATTCTGGAAACAATCTAGATACTTTTCAAATTTGAGGGTAATATGCTTGTTCCCATTGAAAGTAAACAAGGTCTAGCGAACTAGTCTTCTGACTAGTAAAGATACTATTTCTGGCTTGAGAGAACTTGGTATCTGTGGTGCTAAAATGCTTCATCATGAAAATGGATTTTAAATTTCTGTATACATCAAAGTCTTTTTATCCAACCCAAACCCATTCAGTTTTATCAAAGAATGGTAATGTTCCCTTGGTTTGAAGGAAAAATTACTCAGTTTTATTACCATAATGCTTTTTGTCATGCTGGGAGGTCTTATTTTTGAATACTGCTTGACTGAAAATTTTTTTTCCTGTGTTTGAGACATACTTATATTTCTTCTCTGAGAAAAATGCTTGATGAGACATTAGGAAAAAATGTAAATAGCAAAATTGATTTATGAGCCTGTTTGTTATCTGAAATGACTTTAACCTTTTGCTTTGTGCTACAGTTTACTAAGTTAGAAGATAATTCCTTAACTGTTATGCCACAAAACCCCATATATCAAGTACTGACACATCTCTCAAGCATTCCTGGACAACTTCTCCCATTGTATTTTTTTTAACCTTTTTGAGAATATGGGGAAAACTTCTTCTGTACACAAGGATGTGTATGTTTGGATTAACAAACAACACTTAGTTAAGGATATAAAAAAGGAGGGAAAAAAAAGATTAAATCTAGGCCAGGAGGTTTTAGAGATTTCTACTGTGGAGTAGCAGCTCAGGCAGGGCTCTCAATAAAGAAAATTTTGTTCGTGTTTTGCCTGTTCACAGTGCTGTTGTTTTCTTTGCAGTTCAGATTTGTGTAACTGTTGAGAGAGTCTGTTTGAATGAAAGATTTGAAATGTTGTGATCCTTCAGTGTTTTCACTTTTATAAACATGTTTCTTTTGTAGACATTAATTGCATTAATTAAACAGAATTGCCTATTTTTAGAGGTGAGCACCTGTCTCTGCACCCCAGGAGTCATCTTGTCTCTTTTGAAGCCAGCAGGGTGTGGAGATGGTGAACTGGCTTATATTGCTGTTTGGGGGCAGTAAAGCTGGCAGAATGCTAGTGCATAGTCCATTCCAAGGCATGCTCTGTTTGCAGCAAGTCTTGCCCTTACACACCAAGTTTGCTAAGTCTTGTACATTCCAATCCTTTTGCTTTTCTCTGTATGCTTCTCTCAGTTGTCCTGAAGAACTGTCCTTACCCACACTTAGTGCAGAAAAGGAGCAGTAACTTGATTCATCTAAAAACAGAAGGAAAGGCACTATAGAATACTTTCATTTCCAGTGTTTTCTTAACTCAGAAAATAAAGAGAATTATGTTTCAGTCTGGTCATAAGGCAAATCAGTAAGGACAAATGGTCCCCAGATTCAGGAAGTAAATACCTGCTTTTCATCAGTCTCTGTGTGCAGACCCAGTACTGGTTCAAAACTCAAAGTCAGTGGGATACATACTTCTGTAACATCATTATCCTGGTTCACAGCAAGTCCAAGTCACTGTTGCTAGAAGTTACTCCTGTGGTGAGGTAATGCCTCTTCACAGGTTTTTCTCATTCCCAGAACGTGTTTTGAAGCTGAGATACTGTTCTTTTTGGTATTGTTACCTCTTTCAGTTATTAGTAGCAGGCTTTCTAAAGTCACAGGTAGAGGTAATTTCTTCTTTCAGTCCCTGGACTGTTCACAGTCTCAAGACAGCATGGGTCAGTTCTGTTGAGATTCATGTGTGAAGTGTCTCAGTTTTCCACTTGTCTCTGCCTGTATGCATGTTGCACAAGGGCTTGTTCCAATTTAGTTACTAAGGTCCAGGATCTTGTCTGACATCTCAGTGTTACCAGTTTGAGATTCTCAAGGTATATTTCAGAGCCATGTTCAGAATTGTTACTTAATTAATTTTAAAGTGTCCTTCTCAGCTGAGATAATTTCTGCCATGGAACGAGTCAGCTGCAGGTTTTTATGGCTGATTATTCCTATGTGATAATGTTTCATAGCAACAAAGTGATGCTGAACCCTTGCTGCAAGTTGATCTTGCTCCAAATGGTCTTAAAATTCTAATTTAATCTGTAAATAGAGCTCCTTTTTTTTTTTGCCTTTTTTTTTCTCCCAGCCTTGATATTTGTAGGGAGATGAGAAATTGTGCTGTTGTCTGTTGACCTGTTGTCAAGCTCTTACACCACTGAGATTAAACTGTTGGTTTTCTGTTCTACTGTAGTTCCAAAGGCCAAACTACCAGGCCTCAGAAAAAAAAACTCTTAAATGAATAGGTAAGTAAAGGTATTTGTTGGTGTATTATCATATTTGCTGGTATTCTTTTCTCCTTGTACATCAGAATTTGATTGACAACCTCTTGTGTTTCAAATGAGAATTTTTTGAGATGTCACAGATGCCCACTGAATTTGCCAAGCTGTAAGCATTGGGTTATGCTGATATTTTTAGAGAACAGTACTGCACTGATGGAGCTATGTGTATCCCAGTGTATAGGAATTGACTGCTTTGTAATATTTGTGCTAGGATTCACATTCTGATTCACATTCTCAGCTGACAGAAGGATTGATAGAATCACTGAGTGTTGCCACTGTGTAGACCATGGCTTGTCCTTTCATGTGGAGAATAGACCTTTCCAAGGGCTTTTCATTCCTTAAAGACATAAGCAGTTCTGGAAGTGTTTCTTAGGCTGCTTTTACATGAGTGCATAAAGTTAGGAGGTGTGTTACTGCTGCAAAACTCAATTACTTGCATATGACACAAAGAGTTCAGCATTAACTGCAGGATTTTGTCTCAAAAGTGAATTTGGCTCACAGTTAAAGATTCTCTTTTTGACAGCTTGAACAAACCAATTATGTTCCCAAGAAGCTGAAGCAGGTCAGCAACTAAGGCTAAACTCTGGGCTGTACTCTGTTGTAGGGATCTGCCATGGCCATAAAAGCTGATGTGAGAATTGCATGGCTAACTTCCAGCAGCTTTGATGAAGAACTCTTTTTATAGCTAGGGCAGGTAATGGTGTTCCAAAACAGAGAAAATGGCGTGTAATTTTGTGAATACCCATCCAGAGAAAAAAATAGATAAAGAGGGCTTGAGGAGGATGTATAGGTCTTTATGTTTTTTTAAGATACAGTTTTAATGAAAGCTTTTTAGGAGTTGGCAGCATATTCAAACACCTGCTGCAATGTTTAATTAAAATACTTCAGCTGAATGGAAAGCTTTTCTCCTGACCTTTATAGAAAAGCAAAGGATTACTTGACTTCGCATAGTTTTGACAAAAAAGCCCCTTAGTTTTCACAGGAGCAAATGCAGGTGATGAATTCCCAATATGATAAATAGTCAGCTGTGATTTTTTCCTTCACAATTGTTTCAGATTAGCTAGTCTTATTGGACCCATTTCAATTAATTTGTTTTGATTAAAGTTGCATGGGAATAGAGACGACAATTAATCTGCAGCTTAGAGTGTGATATATTGCAATACTGTTTGTTTAGTTTCTGATGAGTCATGCCTGTGACATTTTGTTTATTATTTAACATTACATGATTCACCTTTTGGTCCAGATTAAAAAATGTCCCTTGTCCTATAGAATTTACTTACAGCTTCAAACATAAGTAGAGCAAAGCAAACTGCTTAGAACAGGGTGAATGCAATACAGTAGGAAGAAAGCTGTGCATTACACTGAAATCTTGACTCATTCAGTGAAGATGGATTGGAAGTGTGGTGAAACACTATGTTTTGTTTAAAACGTGTTTATTCAGTTACAATTCTTTATTTATCTTGGTATTGGGAGGCAAAGAGATTTTTCACTAGGATGAATGTTCTTGTGAGTCAGCTTTGAAAGCATCCTAAGACCAGGGAGTTATGAGAGAAATAAGCAAATAACTATAAATACAGTGCATCTAGTTGGAGAACTTGCTATTCACAGTTAAAGTTAAAAGATAAAGTGTGTATCATCTTGAAGAATGACTGGCTGAGACTTCGCTCTTCAAACTAAACACCAATTACCTTTTTTTTTTGTTTCTTGGCTGTCAAGGTGACAGAACATCAATTTAAATGTTCAAAATAGTTTGAATTCTAATGTAGGTGCAACATCACCTTTTCCATCACCAGTTCATAAACTGGGGAAAAAAAAGTCAAATGAGTCTAATTGTCTTTCAGTCTCCAGAACCACCCCAGAGTTTTGGGGTTCTGTGAGGCTTGTTGAAGTATAGTGGATTTGTTTTCATATGTGTACATTTTGGTATCTGCTGAATCTGTCCACAGCTCAGTTGGAAGTTTTATATCTGTTCACTTTGGCTTGGAGTAGGACAAATGAGATTTGGTTGAAGCAGGAACAAAAAGTTCCTAAAATCTGTGATGTTTGCAGTAGGTGACAAAACATTCTGTTTATTACTGAACTACCAGTAGTTTTAAAACCCTGGCAAAAACATTGCTTCATATCTCCTTACTAATCACAGGTCATCTAGTCAGGTAACCAAAGAGGAATTTCTGAGCCTTGGTGAACAGAATTCCTTACAATGCATAAGTACAGTGGCTCATGCCATAATTTCCTTGTATCTTTTTCATGGAGAAAAATGTATGACTTAAATGTGGAAAGAAGTATAAGTTTTGCAGATTAATAGAAAATGGCAATTTTTTCCCCCTTCTTTGATGTGGAACATTAGGGCATTTTGACAATAAACTATACCTCTCCGTATGGGAGCCAATAGGTAACACTAGCAATCAGCTAAGAGGCTCCTTCATATGGCTTGTATTAATCATACTGTCAGTTTTAATTCCATGAGCATCCTTCTTTCCACTTTTCACTTAGAATATATTTCAGAGCATGATCAAAGCTCTGCTGTTCATTATGTTCAGCATTGGCTAATTTGGCTTTTGGCGATTCATCTCAGTTTCTATTAAACACTAGCCATAAATTGAGATAAGCATTGTGCCAAAACATTTCAGGATTACCAAATGGTAACATAGAGATTGGTGTATTATCATGCTAGTTTGAAGAACTGTTGGGTTACTGCAAAGCTAACCATTAGCAGATACTTACAACCTCCAAGACAAATTTACACCTACAGTGATTTTTTTCATGTCTTCTGAATTGACTACAGGATTAAACAAATGTGAGAAAAACCTTGTTCCTGTAACATATCTAAAACAGTCATTTGTGTATGCTGTAGTTTTATAGAGGCTTTTATACAGACAGTTTTGCAAGTGTGCTGTATCATAAAATATTTTGGGTCATAATATGCTCTGTTTATACAACAAGATTATTAGGGCAACTGTTTTTTCCCAAGCTGCATTCAGTTAGGAGTCTATGTAGAAGAGGGATACCAGAAGATCTTTTATTCAGATTTTTTTTTCTTTCAGCAGGTATTTCTAGAACATGCTGAATCCTTAATTTGTAGTGATAGGTACAAAAATGGCAATTTCCTTGGAGAGGGGGAAATGCTGCTTGGGTATATAAGTAAAACACCCTCTCCGCTAGCACTTGGCCCTCTTTTTTTCATACTTCAGTCTTGTAGAAGTAATCTGAAGGTAGGCTTAAAGCTCCAGTGTAAAAAAAAATCTATAAAAAGTGTTGAACTGATACGTAAATGGTGAGAAGTAATAAACTAGTGACTGTTTTTTAGTGCCCAGTAAGTTGGTGACAAAATTTCTATAGATTTTGGGCTGCCTCACACCTTAATTGTTATTTTTGGAGAAAATTAAAGAGAACAGTTGGGCTTCTTAATCTTTTCAAAAAGTCTAATAAAACCAGATGATGCTACAGCTCATTACTGTCTGAATAGGATAAGTAACAGCTGTGGTTTAAACACTAGTAAAAATAAGTTATAAATAATTAGAAAATTTGTTTTAAAAGATTATTAAATTACTAGAAAGCATAATGGTACCATAAGACAGAAAAATGGTCACAATTATATAACTGACCATTGCTTGTGCTTTGGAGTTTATTAGAATATCTTTGGATGGAATATTTATTTATTTAATTGACTTCTCCTGATTTAATAAATATTTGTTTATTTGAATGACTTATGTTTAAATTTGTATCTGGTTTAAATACTTTCTAGGGCTTTTCAAAAGCAGGACTAAGTTTCAGAAATAGGACTGGTTTCCTATGCTTGCTTTCCAATCAGTCTTGTAGAGATTTTTTTAAAAGCAGAAGGAGAGTACAAAAATATGTAAGGGCAGAAGAGACCAGCTTCCTCACTAGGAGATGATGTTTGCAGTATTTTATTTTTTGCTTTGCTTAGCTCATTGCTTCTGCAGTTTCTTCCTGGAAATATGAGCGCAGAATCTGTTTCTTTGGAGATTATCTTAACTTTTTCTTTTTTTTGTTTACTTAAAAAAACCCTTTCTTGTTGTCTTACATGTTAGTCTCTTGCTTAGGAGTGCTGGTCTGGAAATGCCTTTTTTGTTTCTTTGTTTGTTTTCATTTTGATAGTATATTAAGCAATTATAGTATTCAGAATAAATTTGCTTCTTCCAAAAGAAACCAATTCAATAGTCTAGAGGCATAAGACAAGACTTACCTGGAAAGGAGTGAGTTTCAGTGCTTCCAGATGCCAGATCTGCTAAAATGAACCTGGATTCTTATGATGCAGCTTAATACTTACAGTTGAAATATACCTCAGAACTGTATATTAAAGCCCAGTATATTTTTCAGTATAGATTTATATTTTTGACATTTTACAGTGGATTGGTAGCAAAAATACAGACCAGGATTGCTGCGCTGCCTGAAACAGTTTCTGAAGTGTAAATGCAAGGAGGTACCATGCAAGCTGGCATTCTTCCATTCAACCTCATGAATTTAGTACATGCCGCATTCTAGGAAAAAAAAGCATTGTGATTCAGGCATTCAGTTTTAAGATCCAGCAGATGACTTGGGCATTTTCAGGCTTAAATGTTTTTCTGAATCTAATTATATTCATAAATATGCTTAAAACTAAACGTACGCTTAAGCACTCCACTGAGTGGGTCTAGGTTTCAGATGTGCTGGTGCAGTCAACAGGAGATGGGTGATGTGCTCCTGCCCTTCTGACAGTCTGTGAAACGTTCTGGCAGAAATGGAGCTGCCAGGCTTCCTTGGGCAGCCTTTGTGTGTGTGTGCTCAGGATCTGAGAGGAGGAAGCGGATGTTCTGTTACAGATGATAAATGGACCGGATAATGCTGTCTGCTCACGCTCCCCAACACGTTTTGTAATAAGCTTCTGCTCACTTGCATCCACCTCAGCCATGTTTTAATGGGACAGGATGAAACTCTCCCTGCTGGACAGGTTCTTTGAAGCTTGGAGTTTTGAGGTTTTGTATTTAAAATAAACGCCTTCCACCTTTTGTGAAAGTTGAAGATCTATAGGTAAAGAAAGAAATACAGGCTATTTATAAATATATAAAATTAGATTATTGTTACGTTCAGGCATTGTGTCTGTGCTCTGAGGTAGCAGTGTGCAGGCTGACAGAAATTTCACTCTGATCTAAAGAAATCTTCTATTAGAGAACTGTCCCAACTTTAGGTAAAGATACATGCTTATGAAACATCTCTGGTTTATGTGCTTTGTAATGTCTTCAAGAAGCACATCAAGTGTAAGAGCATGGGCTTTTCACCTGTACTGAGCATACTCCAGTTGAGAACTAAGACACATTTCACTGTGCTGGAGTGGCAAGAGGCATTGGATCTGAGGCAGGAAGGCTGCACTTCAGTCCTAGTGTTTCTCTGGAGTTTCAGCAGGGAGGAGGCTGAAATGAGGAAGAAATGGGCTATGCTGCTTTGGCAATAAATAAATAGGGTAGATGGGGCTTACAGGCTGTGGCAGGTGTTAAGATTGTAAGTGTGTCCATATAGGTGTTTGTGGAAGAGAAGATTAATGGAAGAGGTGAAGAAATAGACCCAATACATAGTATCTTACATAGTATCTTTTTTGTCGTTTCCTGCCCCCCCCCCCAATCCCCCAGGATTTTGGACATGTTTGTGGATAAAATTAAATTTTGAGAGAAAAGTTCCATAAAAATATATGGATTATGTGATTTTAAAAGCAGCATTTATTTGAGTAGCAGAAGAAAGGCCCCTTTTAAAGTCCCTCAGCTGTGATAATTCTGTCCCATTAGCAAGACTCTATTGAAGCCAGTTTGGTCATGCTTTCTTCTTATGTATATTGCACAAATGTTTGCTCATAAATCTATTGATGTCTATTAAAGACAGTTTAATTTAATTGAACTTCCTGAGTTTTATGAAAAATTTTCTTTGCCTGTATTGCTCCCTTGACAGAATTACTTTTCACTTTCCTCCTGCCTTTTTTTTCTCCTCTGAGAAAGATGCAAGACCCAGAAGACTGAAAATTGTTGCCACTAAAAGGCAGTATTTGGTTTGGTGGGTTTTTTGGTTTGTTTTTTGTTATGCTTTGGTGTTTTTCTTTGTTGTTGTTGTTGGGCTTTTTTTTTTTGTGTGTCTTTTTGGGTTTTTTGTGTTCTTAGTATTTGAGCTTAGCTTATTTTAATGTCCCAAGTCCTAGCAAGGAGGCTAATGATCTCCGTGCCTTCTGCTCTGACAGCAATACGATTCTGCAGTGATGCTTTTCTTTGGCAAAGGCCAGCAGAGGACAGAGGTTCCAAGTGAGGTGCCATTCTCAGGTGTTGGCTTTTGTGAGGGTTTCCTCACTTGTGCAGTGTTAGTAATCAGAGACCACCTTGCTTCAGAGTATGGACTGGTTCTAGAATGGACTAGGTCTAGATTTCTGGTTTTAATTGAAAGTTTCTATCAATAGTAGATTATAAAATAGGCTTTTGATGCAAAATTTTAATAATGTCTCCCCAAGCCGATGTTTGACATGCACTTTATCAGCTAACCACCAACACAGCTACTGCTGTGTTCTGTTTTTCCTTTATTTTTTTTCTTCAGTTGAGTAGATTTTGTCAGGAATTGCTGTGGTTAAACCACTATAGAAATCAAATTAACTGTTTGTAATTTCAGGAATTTAACCCTAATTTGCAGTTTCTGTTTTAGAAGAGGTAAGGTTGGGGTCTTACTGCTGCAAAACACAGCTGCTGCTTCTGCTCTTGTCAGTGGCTTTGCAGAACAGAATAGTTCTGGCTCTCCAAGCACCTGGCACAGGACCACAAGAGTTTGATGGCACTGCATTTATCGGGGGAAGAGATTCAGTGCTGCTTGTGTGCTCACCTGGCATACTGCAAAATAAGAGGGGACTTTGCTGTTGGCCCTGGAGAGCTTACAGCTTGTGGGAATGTTACCCTGGGTTTTGCTCGCAGTGGAGTAGTCCTCTTGTGTAATCATGAAGGCCATGTTCTTGGAAACAACACTGCCTTTTAATGGCTGGAACTAGAAATAATGGTTGGGTCTGTAACCTGATTTCAACAAATAAAAACCCCAATCAAAACAAAGCCCAAACCAAAAACCATCTCTATGAAGAAATTTTTAATATTGAACAAGATACATTTACACTAGTGTAAAAACCAGTACGCTAGTGTAGCAAATTTGGATGAACTTCAGTATTTTGGTTTTATAACATTCATACTAGTGTTAATGCAATGAAAGCAAATCTTGTTGTCTTCTGATAATTTATACTATACTCCTAAGAGTATTATACTATACTCCATTTCTTATTAGAAATCTCTTTCATTTAAAAAATCAGTATGGCAATGTGACTGACATAATGAACTTAACTACTCCCTACTTTTTCCTTCAGTTTCTCTCAGATAACTACTTACATTTCCTTTGTCAAGTTACAATTTCAAAATGAAATATAAACTGTTAATAAAATAGATCCATTTATTTTCAAGAGGTTTCATGGATCACATGACCCAGGTTCCTAATTTCTGCCTGGGCAGTTTTATTAATACTGTTCCAAATTTGCAGATAAGAACAGCTGGAAAAGTTAGCCAAGAGAGGCTGTTTATCTGATGTCTTTTTTCAGGTTCATGGGAGTTATGAGGTGGGCTTGTACTCAGTTTGCAGTCTGTTAAGTCCAATGTGTTTTCTGAATTCACATGTCTTGACACAGGGACATCCCCCACAGTCTGGACCGTTTATGATGGTAAATGTTTGTTTTCATGGGAGGGAAAAGAACATTAAAAAGCCATGCAGGGGAGTAAACCAAAGGTCTACCTAATCCTGTAATTTTTTGATTTTTTTTTTTTTTCCCCACAATAGCCCTTAGTGGATGCCTAGGAAAGACGTGACAGTGGGGCAGTCAAAACTAGTGACTTCCCACATCTGTGCTCCAACTTTTGATCCCTCTCTGGCTTGAAGATTTGAGGCAGAGGTTCTGCCTATGTTTAAGACTGTATCCTTGTGTTTGTTGGCTGAGTTGTGCTAGGAAGAAAACTAATTTCTAACGAGCAGCTAGTTAGTTAAAACTGCAATAAAATTCGTCACAGTGAAGCAATTAAAACATGTTGCCTGTCTAAATTTATTTGCAAAGATACAATGTTTTCTAGGATTAACTGCAGTATTTTTGTTGGGTTTTGTTCTGGTTTCCCTAGATGTTCCTTCTATCTCTTTTATTCCTTCCTCACCTGTATCAAAAATGGGAGAAACTTAGTCTATATCCTCTATAATATTATTTACATTTCCTTGAAATTATTTGTTGTATTTTCTTAAATGTTGTTTGAATTTGGAACTACTTTGAAGTCCCTGTGTAAAGTTACTCACTTGGCTTATGTTTTTAAAACTCCTCAAGAGGCAGTGCTTGAATAATTATAGTTGCAAACTTTGATTTTGCTCCTTAATACAATTTAAAAGATACAATTTTTTTGTTGAGCAATGTGAGGGGAACCCCAGTGCAAAGAACTTTAGGCATTGAGAAGTGACACTGTGTGATGCTGAGTCTGTTTTTAACTGTCCATTGTAACTTTTCAGATAAATACCCTTCTCCAAATGCCTCAGTTTTTGTTAATTCTGTCTAAGGATAAGATTTTAGCCCAATTCTGTTATTTAGTTTTGAAGAATTCCCAATCTGATCTCTTTATTTTTACATTTACATACCAAAATTCTGTCTGTGGATTAGTTACTCTTCTTCAGCCTGTGATTACTTATGACTCTATTCTGCATAGGAATACTGTTTGTCTTGTTCAATTATTGTCTTCAACACTTTACCTTTTTCAATTTAAGAGATTCCTCCAAAGCTGGCTCTGAAAATACATGTTTTATTGCTGTGTGTTTCTAGCATAAACCAACATTATTTGCTATCATTTTCTTTTTTGAAGAAAAGTTTCTTAGTAGCAGATGGTATTAACTAGAGGGGGAAAAGAAAATCTAAATGAGTGAGAGAATGCTGTACTGTTGACATAATTTTTTAAAATAGTGGTATTAACCATAGCATTACACAGCAGTCAATGCCAATTGATTCGTTAAACTTTTAGTCTGTGTTTTTATTGTATCAATTTTCAGCCTTCCTTTCACCTCTTTAAAGAGAGTATTATTCCTTGTAATATTTGTTTCCTAGACCTACTATGATTCTGCAATACATTTTAAGAAATATTTTAACGTATGGCTCTTTGTATTCTTGTTACCACAATCTGACTTTTTACTTTAACTGTTATATATTATATTATTTAGAGTTTCACCACAGGTGCTGTGAAGTCTGTAGTGTTTTTGTTAGCTTCTTGCTTGTGTAAGACCAGAATCCAAGGGATTTTTGGTCTGTTAAGGTTGTATTCACGTGCCCAAGTCCATCAAGATCATACAGTTCAGCATAACAGTATTTCAGAGAGGAACACTGCTCTGCTTCATTTTATATAAAAAAAAATCAGGGGAATTTGGAAAGTAGCTTGGATGTGCTATCTAAATTTAAGCACCTCTGTGAGTATCATCATGGCAGTGTAAGCACCTGCTTAAAATTAAGCACATATATTTGAGTGTTGCCTTATCTTGGTCAGGGTTTTCTCAGCTAGGAGCAAGTTCCTGCTTACAGATATGCAGCATACTGTCAGCTGAGGCCTTGATAGAAGAAGATTTATTATTTAGATTGTACTTGGCATAAATCAAGAAACACAACTACTGACTTGACAGTTTTGGCACTTGTTTTTTGTGAGATAGTACATATTTAGGTGAAATTTTAAGACTGCTCAGTGACTAGGTTCAACAGAACTTTGTGACTGTTTTCTCATAAATAAGATTATAAAGTTTTGCAATAAATTATGACTAATGTAGCATTTTATGCATGGAATGTTTTTCCATTTCCTGAAAAGTTTCTGTTCATGAGTGTGCCACTTCTTTAAGGATTATATTTTACTTAGTTTTATTCTCTTCTGATGCTCTCAGGAATGTTTTTGCATTTTGGTAACTCCTCTAATGCAGGAATTTTGTGTTTATTCATATCTTTTGCAATAGCTTGTTTCATAACATACATATATGTGGGCATGCACATATGTATGTTGTTATAATTTCATCTGATACGTATTTGTATATATATATATTTATATGCATGTAAAAAATTCACTCTGAAATTGAATGTACTGGGTGCAGTGTATAATATATTCACTTCCTATACACCAATAATTCGTTTTACAAGCTATTATTTTATCTGGAATCACAAATACAAAATTCAGTTACAATGTTATAGTATACAGTGAAAATAGAATTACTGTGAAAATAAGGGAGACCATCTTTGTTTAGATTCAAATTAGGAATGACTGCAAACAGAAAAAAATATGGAGTAGCTGAGACCTAATGTGGTTATAGTAAGCTGTGTTGTATATGTCACAAGAAATCATTGTTTATACCTCGATTACTAGAATTTAGAAATATTATGCTGTTTTCTCCATGCTTCAGACTCTATAAATCAACATTTTTCTTTTTCCTTTTTTTTCATAGCACTTGCTACTAGCAATAAAGTTTATCATGGCGTTTGTAATTCCTGATAAACCAAGAGAAATCCAGATGAAACTTGCCAAATTGGAATTTGAATCTTTAGAGGCTCTCAAACAACAGGTAAGAGCATTTCAGATGCAGTTTCATTTTCTCTTAATCCATCATTGCTTAAGAAGTGGAACAGAGAGTTTTAACCTATTTATCTGTCCTTTCAACCCACCAATGTATGCAAATCCACACCAGAAAAATGATCTGCCCTTTCAGACAGCTTGAAATTCTTAGTGTGACTGGTAATGTAGCACCTTATAATGTCTGTTGTACTTGTGTGTACAGTATATTCTTTATATACTTTCAAAGGACATTGGGCTCTATTAAACCTCATTTCATCCCCTGGAGATGTTTGCTATTACAACATCAGAATTTCTTTCATTTCTGAAATACCATCGCAAGTAAAGATTTAACTCAGCTGTAGTATTAATCAGAAATTGTAAAGAGTCTGAACATGTTTGAAATAATTGTGTTGAGAAGTATATACATGTGAGGAAATAGTAATGTTGCCTTATTTTACTGTCCATACACTATTCTGATTTTATTGTGTAAAAATATATATTCTACAATATGCTTAACAAACATTCCAAAGCAATTAGGAAAATAAGGAGCTAGAGTGTTTTACTAAAAATTTCTATTTTAACCAATGATTCCATAGAGTTGGTGGTGGAGATCACAAGAGATGAAGATTTGCATGGGATTAGCTTCAGGAGGATACAGATTCTACAGAGCTGGTTTTGCAATGGTGGCATTCTTTAGGAGTGTCTGACTGTACAATGGTAGATAAGATTTCTAAGCTGTCTTACATATAAGAAAATAATTAAACTAAGAATGAAAACTCGAGCATTGAGATGAAGAGACTGGTTTCCCTATTTATTGTAATTTTAGATATTTTCACACTGCAGAGTGTGGGTTTACACAAACATGTTCTTTGTGTGCTCAACATGCACATGTGTAAACTCCTCTATACTATCTCTTATATGTGTAAAATGGGTGGTTATTTTTTAAAGCATCTACTGTAGCTGCTTGTGACAAAATGATCTCTTGATTCTGAGCAAACTGAGTCTGTAAACAATACAACTGCCTTTTGTAGTTAAAAACCCACAGTTTCGTGTGATACTAGGACATCACAGTTGAGGTCAGTGCTGTCTTTCTTAATCAGCCATAACAAACAAAATCCAAATTACAGTCGTATCTAATGCCTGATAGTTTTGTTTTGCTTTTCTCTAGTAGGTCAACGTGAAGTTACCAGGAGCTGGCTAGGAATCTCATGGGGTTTTTAGATAATACTAAAAGGAAGAGGACTGCCTTTCTATTTCAGTTGTTTTTCTCTGTTTGCATTTTGTAGACAGGCAAAACCAGGTCACCCACTGGAATGCTAAGGTCAAGTGAATATAGTCATTTTTGGTCACAATGTTCCACCTGGAATATATAGAATCTCTTTGACTGTGTGTGTGCATGTCAGCAGTTAGGTCTTCATCTCCTGTCCTAGCATCTGTGCATTCTTACAGTAATATATGCCTGACTCCCAGAAGGGTTGCTTCATTAATTCAGTAACAAAAAGTTAGTCTGAATTTCTGCAAAAACCAGAAGCCTGGCCTAGTTCTCACCTATTCTTTCAGACTTCCTAAAGAGTCTAGGAAGAGTATTGGCTGAGTTTCAAGTGCCTTGATAAGTAGTTTAAATGCAAGTATATGCCATCACCTTTTTAGATTTCCTCTGATTGATACTGTGCTATGTATGTCACAGACATGTAGATATTTGGGCTTTTTTCCTTGTTCTTTAGTGTTTTTCCGAGTGAAAAATATCTGCATCTAAAAGTAGTACATTGGCACTACAAAAAGATACCAAAACATTTATTTCAGAAGCACATTTTCTATTTCTTCCTCTTGTTACTGAGTGTCAGCATGGTAATTTATGCTGTATATCTTACTTTCAAGCAAAAAATAAGAGCAACAGAATCCCCCAAAACATATATTTAAAACAACAGACATAAATATCTGAGGTAAATATGTTATGGAGAAATTGGTATACCTTTGTGCAAGTATGCATCACATTCCTTTCTTGATGATATCCAGACATGCATTCCATTGTGTTTTACCTTACAATTTTTTAGAGTACTGCTGTCTTGGGATGTAGCTATTAGAGGGGTATTAACAGTGCCACACTGTAAACCTCTGAGATGCCAAAGCAGATTATTAGACTCTATATACAGTGCATGGAGAGAAGATCTCCTAATACAGCTGCTTTGAACAGTTGTATTGATTATGCTTGGGATTCTTAACTTTAGGCAGTGGGAGTACCTTTACATTTTCATTAATGCTAAGCTAATTGCTTTTTAACATGGTACAGTGGGACTGTAACTATTCTGTGTTCAAAACAATTTGAAGACTTGAGTGTCTATTAGAAAGGGATTTTAGGGAATAGAGTGTCTCAGCTCTCTAATAGATATGAATAGTCATCATTAGAGCTTGTTAAAAAACCCTTCTATATGCTGAAAAATGCCATTAAAAAAATGAAGTAATTTTTATTGGAATATCAATCTTGTTTTGAAGTTCTCAAACTTTAGGAAAGGTTTTTAGGAGGGATAGACTGTTGAATGGGTTGAATAATGTGATTTATTTTGAAAAAGAATTCATTATGACACAGTCCTAGTATTATAACAAAGTTTTTTAATGTTAATCTTTCTGAATCAAATTTGGGGGATGTGCTACAGCTGTGGATTTTGCTTCAAATTTCTCTAGTATCCTTCAATGTAAAAAATGATAGAGGAGGCTGGTTAGGCTATTTTCGGGGGGAACTGGGGCAGAGAATAAGTTTATGTGAACTTTATTGTGGAGGACTAAAGAGATTATGGATTAAGCTTCTTGGAAGAGGGGCAGGAGTGACTCCTTTCACACTCCCTAAAGTGTTGTCAGGTTCTTTGTTGCCTTGGAAAGAAACCTGGATAATCGGCAGCTAGAAATGGGTATTGTCTGCTGCCAGGGTGATGAGCCCTTTTCTGGTGGGCATCAGGATCCTTCCTGAGGAAAAAGCCTCTTAGTAAAGTGGAGTGAGGTGCCTGAGACTCTCCTTGCATTTTTGCAGTACTTTCCTCTGTTGCATGTGCTTGCTACAAGTGCAGAAACATGCCATGCTCTTTGGTCTAGTTCCTATTTTAGGGAAGACTAAGTATAGATGTGCTTGCAGGCAGCATGGGAACAGTCAATTAATTCTCCAGTGGTTCAAGAACTACCGCTGCATACATTGTACATGGAAATAATAATGTAAAACTTGTGTGAGGTGACTATCTAGCATTTTCAGGGCAGTGACAGTAAAAGCTTCACTAATAAATACTTCAACTTCTGGATGGATCAAAGCTTAGTGAATAGGCAAAAAGCCATCATGGTTGGAGTTGGGTCAGCCATATATCCTTATAAAAGGTCTAAGTTCCATAAACACAAGACAACCACAGATGAAACAGCATAATTTTCATTTTATGGACTACATTACAGTCATGTTTTCAGGTATTAGGAGACCTCCCCAGTATTACCTTCTTCCAGCTGAGGCAAACATCAATTAAATACCATTTTTCTGCACTGAAATTAGACCCAGGCAAAAGATAGCCAAACTGGGGAAAAATAATTTTCATGCAATTATTTTCTGATCATAAAGTTCAGGTAATATCCACTTCAAGATGATGTATAACTAGCAGATATTTTTCAAGGAAGGATAGAGTGTTAAATGATGGGGAATGGCTTATCTTTTCACAAAGGGCAACTAATTACTTTTACAATATCACAAAGTAATATTACAATATTACTTTTACAAAAAACACAAGCTTGTTGATATGAAAATGCTCGTTGTTTTTTGTGGTACTTTTGCATTAAAACATCTGAATTACATAAATTGAGTAAAGATATTTTGCCTTAATGACATCTCCTGCGCCAGTCTCTGAGCAAGATGGCAACAATGGAGAAATACATTTTCGTACAAGAATTGGCTTTTTCAGAGTAATTATAGAGGACAAAAACTGTCCTTAAGCTGGAGCAGAAGTGCAGATACAGAGGATTTTTTGCACTGTGCATCCCTTCCCAGTTTCATCCCCATCCCTTACCTCCAAGGGGACCTAATCTATAAATATCCAGTCATCTCTATGCTCTTGATTCCTTCCTTAGTCTTCTAACCATCAGTGGGCAGTATCTTTTAACAGGAATGCCTTTTTCTTCAGATATATGAAGCCTTTCAGTGCTTCCTCTGAAGAAGCAAGTCCATCTGTTAGGTATCTGGTGTCCATCTGTAAATATTCCACCAGGAAGCGACTCCAGACAGATAACAGGCTCATGAGTAAAGGGCCCAGTGAGCTGATTGACAGCTGTCACCCTTCCTCAACTGGCAGTAATGAAAAGGGTCAGGCTTAGTGAGCACCAGCCAAGCAAAGATACCTCCTTTATCCTCCCTGGTGTATTTCTGTTCAGAGAGTGATAAAGCAATGCTGTTAAGACCTTTTGCTCTTTCATACGGTATCTCCCTTGGCAGCTGTACCATCCATATGCAGTTGCTTAATGGCAGTGGTGTAGTCTGGATATCCATAAACCATTGTCTCAGTTGCTTTAGAGTGAAGTCCAGGTGTTTATAAGTCAGTACTGTTCCTTCCTAATGATTTCCAGCAAAATAACAAGCTTTTTAAGCAACAGCAGATGCCACATTCACTAGGATTTCTCCAGCAATGTCAGCCTTTTCCTGAAAATGGATCTTGTGTCTCAGCTCCCTCTCAAGGAAATGCAGGAAATTAGGAACGCTATGACTGATATGACTGATCTCTGCATCATCATCACTGACCAGAGGCTTCTTCAAAACACAAAAGAAACAAGCTTCTTTTTGAAAAGGGTATAGTGAGGCAATGACAGAAAGAGACCGGTGTCTGTTCACCTAGGTGCGGTCATACGGAAAGTTTAAACCCTTCCTCCCTCCTTCTGCAGGTATTTTAGTATGTGAAAGTTGCTGTTCTCTCAGTGAAAACCTTCTGATTCAAATGATTTCAGTGCCTTATTATTGCAATTCACTACACTGCAGCAGCTTTAATAATGGCAAAGCTTTCTGGTTTCTGACTGCAATTGCTGAACCTTGCCATTTCCCCTGGGAATAGTACCCACTAGCACTAATCACATCCTTTCCAGAAGGAATACACTGTGCTGGCATGTTAGAGTGTGTAGCCTCTCTGAGAACAGCTTTCTTCAGCTCAGATCAAAACAGGATTGCTAACTTAAGGGTCTTCTGTACTGTGTGACATTTGTGCATTCGCCTTGCACCTCTTCAAGCTGTTTTTGTTGCAGAGATTTTCTGTGTACTAGCATATAATGTGTCTCAAAATATGACTGTAGGTGTGATGGGCCAAGAGCTGCTTGACTTATCAGTGAGCCTCAGAAATGATGCTTTTCTTTTTGTGGGGGAAGGAAGAAAACAGGATCTTTGTTTTTAACTGTCTAACATTGGAAGAGCATAAGTCATTAGTTTTTAACGTCCTGGTTTTTTATCATGCAAAATGGGAACTGAAGACAGTTTTTTGTCAGTCTGAAGCAAACTCAGTGGATTTCTGCCTTATCTGATGGTAAAATTACCAGAATTTAGAGGGACCTGTAGTTTCAGGAGTGCCCTCAAAACACCGCTGAAGCTTGTTTCATACTTGCTGGCAGTGCTGAATGAACACAAGGCTGCAGTCAGACAGGAGGAACAGCAAGTAGCTGACATGAAAAGATTTCATTCAAATAATCTAAGACTTGCGAAGCAGCCGGTAGGAAAGGCTGATGAAACTTGAGCTCAAACATTGAATTTAGGTTAAAACAGAATGCGATCAAATAAACCGCTTGGTTTATGTTTTGACACCATCCTCCCCCCCCAAAAAAAAAAAATCCTTTAAAATAGCATTGTTTCTAAAGAAAAACAAAAACAAAACCTCTTTTTTTTTTCTAAAGAAATATATGGGTGCCCTTTTTTTCATAGGTTCTACAGTTTTGTGTGGTGAGATATAACTCACAGCTGATGTTAAAATAAAACCATTGCTAATCATCATTGGTTCCTATAGGTTTTTTTAAGAGGCCAAACCTGTTACTTCAGCTTCACAAATGCAATTTTGAGCAGAACACTTTCAGACATGTCAATATAACATTTGCATATGTTTGGTAGCAGCAGGATATAATGCAAGTAAGATTCATTATATTTTCATAACAGTTTTTTAAGCATAGAAAGACTTGCACCCAGTCATAGAACAGACTGTGCTCAAACATAGTTTTGACAGGGTATTTTAAACATTAATTCCTTTAATCCTGGAGCTTGCTTGAGAGTATGTTAATGAAAATTTCTTTCAGTAGAAAAGTGTTAGCAAAACAAAAATATCTTGAGGTCCTTTAAGAAAAGAAAAGTAAAATCGACTTTGGGATGGAGATTTGTGTCCCCCTATTTTCTACTTTTCAGCTGAAGGTGAGATGACAGCAAGTATGTCTGTTTGGGAATGAGTTAAACATGTAACTATGGGACCCTTGAGAGCTAACAGTACAAATATAAACTTTTAAAATAGGTATAATGAGATGGTAGATGACAGTTTTGCATGCTCTTAATGGGAACAGAAACAAATAATGCACCATCTTTCCAGCAGGTGTAACTTTCTTTTTCAACAATTCATTTGTTCTCTGTGGCTGTTGCTAGGGGTACAATTGTGCGTCATGGTTTGATAATGGGATTGTCTTTATAGAACTGAACAGAATTTGATGATAAAAAATACAGTATTTGTTGCAAGCAGCTGTGGACTTCTACACACCTATTGCATTTTAAATATCCCTTTCCTTATGCCACCTCAAAAGATCCCAGTGAGAACACTGGACTTTAAGAGAAAATGCTAGTTTATTTGAAATAGTTAAACTTGACTCTGGAAAGCTTTCTCTTTAAAAGCAGGAAGACAATAAGTAGGATACATCTCAACTTTTCAGAGATGATGATTTCAGCCAAATTTTAGATATTTAACTATTACTGATCATACCTCTACCACCCCTCCTGTCAAGAAGATCTCTGTCATTCTGTCTACAAGGAAGAGCTCTTTTTGGGATGTAACTGGAGACCAAAGAGCAGGAGCCCACAGAATTCCTGAAGAAGAAGAAAAAATTTAAATTGGGTTCATGTCTGCATGTTGCTAGTTATGACACTTGTACCATGACTGAGTCTTTGCACATGCTGCACAGCCTGATAATGGTGATTCTAGGAACAAGTATTCAGTGTGGTATGTTGCCTACCCAGCCACTGGGCTTTTGTTAATTTTTTATTTTGAAAAAAATCTCAATGCTTCCTGGTTCTGCCTTGAATACTCACACTTTCTGTGGTATGAGAAATCACACTCTGATATATATATCTGCCATTTCAGTAAAACTCGTGGCAAATAGTCAAGTTCTTGCCATGTTGATTATTTTTTATTCCAAAATGAGATGTTAACTGCTTGTCTGGATAGCATAAAAAGATAAGTAGTTAATGTGTGTATGTTTTGTTTAAATTCAATAATATGTATTCATACTTAATTCTGTTATATATTCATAATTGTAGCACATGCTTTTGGTGTGTTAGAGTAGTCCTTGTGCAAATGTTTTTCACACTTTCATCACAGAGAACTTTGTGAAGGTGGTTTCATGGACTGTTGCTTCTCGCACTTTCAAATATCTAATTCTGTACCTTCTCCCAGCATCTGAAGCACTGATATAGTTGAAAATGTATTGAGAGGGTGATTTAAAAAAGGTAAAAATTGGTACTTGTCTCTGTTGTGAAGTATTTTTTCTGTTTTTCAATCTATTGTGTTGACCTGAACCTGTAAGTTAGAGACATTATTTTAATGGACAGGCCACAGGTTATTTTATAATCACAGGTATGTATAGGCAAACCAGGTCTAAACAGTATCACCAGTGTGTATAAAGTACAGAACATTTTTATTTAGTTCACAAGGGACAGCAAAATTCTTTAGTATAGTCAAGGGCTGTGTTGCAAAGTAAGAGAGGAGATGCTACTGACGCTTTGATCTGTCCTTTACTGAATCCATGCTCAGCACTGTCCTTCTGCTTTTACTTTCTGCTACAACTGTGGCTTGAGCTTTAATCTCATCAGGGATCTCTTACTGCAAAGACCACTCTTTTGACTGTTACAGAACCCTGTCCTGCATGGCTTGGATTCCTGTCACACAAGCAGTGACAATTTGTGCAGTAGCTCTCCCAGCTACTGCTCCATAGCAGTAATATCCACTAAGATCTTTTTTTTTTCTACAAACCTGTCTTAAAGCATTAATTTTCCTCTCCCTCACCCTCTCATCTTGTTGGAGTTCAGGATGGATGGAATGGTTGCTCTTCTTTCTCCAAAACTAGGCAAAGTCTGCATTGCAGGAGGTTTCAGTCTTTGAATGCCTCTGTCTCTCGAGATGTCTGTTTGGGGACACCTGCCTGGCAGGTAGTGCAGGTGATTGACTCTTAGTCAAATTACCATTCCTGAGGAGTCACTGAGTTCCCACAAGCTGGACAACATATGGCAACATTTGAATTTTGGCTTGGAGTTTTTCTGCCACTCATAATTTTCTAGAACAAATTATCAATTCATATTTCATTTATAGTCTTGTAATTTATGCATATTATTTGGCAACCCGGTTTTGTCTACTTGTCCTTTTTGCTGCTTCTCAAAATTCATGATAATTCAAAAATTTGAATGTAGTCAAATTTGTGCTGAGGAAAACTTTCCAAGTGAACAGATGGATATGAAGCAGCTTGGTCCAACAAAGGTGGTTTTATTTGTTTTAACTCCATTATATTAGAAAGCTTCTGTAAACTACATATGCTCATCCATGTCAGCTGAAAAATAGTCATGTCTGATGTAGGTATCTCTGTTGTATCAGAACAGACACCACCCACTTGTTCATTAGATAATTAGCTAGTATGTGTTCTCTGTCAGTACCTGTTTTCTAAAGCTTGCTATATCCATGATATAAGGAATTTTGCTATAATGTCTTAAATAACTTTGCCCTTTAGCAGTATCCAGATTGACACCTAAACTATATTTAAACACGTTCTTTAAGAGTTTGATTTTACAGAATTAGACTGGTGTAGTTTTGAAGGGACAGCTGGAAGTCGTGCAGGCCACATCCCCATGTTGAGCTAGTTGGTATAAGTGAAGCTCCTTGTGGACTAGGAAGGGTCATATTTTTAAAATAAATACTTCCTGCAGAGTGATATTTTTCAGAGAGATTTTTTGAGTTTTCTCCTATTTGCTTTGGATGATTAAAATAAAATCCATGTTTTTTTTTTTTTTTTTTTTTTTTTTTTTCCCTGGAACGCTTTGAACTGTATGAGAGATTTACTTTGTGAAAATGTACCATACATGTGTCAAAAAAAAAAGCCCAACCTCTGTCATTAGTAGAGATGGGAGCACTCTAACTCCAAGTTTAATATGTATGTGTAGCAGGACAGCACCAGCAAAATTTTGTGTATGTGTTTCACAGATAAAGTGAGTAAAGTAATATTTTCAGTAATGATTGTGTAACTGTGGTGGCAATGCACTGTTCAGTGGTGGACACTGCTTGATTGAAATAAAACTGATAAATTATGAGGAACTGCAAAAATTTGATCCCTTATCAGGGTGTGACAGGATGTCCAGTGTCTGAGGAAGATGCAGACTCTGTATGTGAAGGGAGATAGTCTCTTTTTTCCCCTTGTGCCAGCTCAGGCAATAAAACCAGGGCGCTGTGTTGAGTCACTTTGCTAGAAGCAGGTGTGAGGTATCAACCAGAAAGAAATTCTAACTTGCTTTTTTCTTCATTTCCTGCAATGTCCAGCTTCCTTACAAGGAGACTGGTAGCAATTTGTTTGTCAAAGGAACTTGGCTTTGGCATTTCTTAATGGGCCTGTGTGATTAGGGAATCAGAAAGGAGCTATGATGGCATACAAGAATGCAGGAGATGATGATAAGAAAGTCTGCAGAGATTAAGCTCTGATACTTTTTCGAACTAATGCACATTTAAGATGGGTGTGTGACAAGTCTCTGTCTACCACAGGGACATTCATAAGCCTTTTGTTCTAGTATCAGCAATTCTTTTTAATACATGTACTAGTGATTCTCATAAATGGTGACAGCCTGAACCAGCAGTTAATAACCTTTGCTACCACAATACAGAGGACATTATTTAGGGACTATTTATTTTGCTTGTCAAGGAAAGGGTGAGAGGTGTTGTTGTGTAAAGTTATATAGGTATTTATTTCCAGTGCGTGGAAGTGTAGTGGGAGAAATTTTTGATTTCTTGATAAAAATGTCATGTGGCCCAGTGTCTGAAATCAGACATTAAATAAAGGAGGCATGATTTTTTATCTGTGAAAATAGGTGAATGTTGGTCCAGACTAGAAAATAAGCATATCAGGGACAAAAGTAACTTTTATCAAAGATAGTATGCCATCTCTACCAGCATCCACAAACAAATGTCTAGAAAAGAGCAGGGAAATGTGGCAACTAGGTGGTGTGCTTCCTCCTAAAACTCTCACAATTCCCAGTCATTTTTAGCTCTTGATTTTTCTAAGACAGATGCAGTATCATTGTATTTATTAAATTTCAGTTATTCTCTCTTTCATGGTAGTGTTCTGTTCCCTTTTGAACCATTTTTTGCTTTAGGGTCCACAGTATCCTTCAGCAAGAAGGGCCACAACTCATTATTCTTGGTGCCAAGGATAAAGGTTGATTATTTGCAGATGTTTTAATATATTTTAATTTGATTTGGTGGGAAAAAGTCTTTAGCTTTTACATATGAGAAGAGGTATTTCACTAAATTGTTATGGAGGTCATTTTGGCTTCTGTGATACAGTAACTCAGATTCATGTAACTTTATTTTATGGGCTTTGTGGAAAATATGATGGCCTGATTTAGCTTGTTAATGATGCTTGCAAATTTGGTTTAAGACAATTAGTATAATCAAATCACATGCTTCAGGGCTTTAGCTGACTCCTTTTCTCCTCTGTTTGTGTATAGATGGTCAGATAATGTGCATTGTTGCAAATAGTCCTCTTTCTTGGAGGCCATGTTAACATTTTGCTAACACAGTGAAAGCCAGACCGATTACCAAATTTGGGAAGATTCAAGTTGGCAAGATTCCTCTAGTTTCTTTTCTTCCACCCCATTACAGTACCTGAATTAATTTACCTAATCTGTTTTTTGCCACAATAATGGAGGTATTAGGTGCTAAGGGTACTTTCCTGGGTTTTTTTCATGGAAAATTGCTTAATCTGCCAAAACATGAAAAGTCTTGAATACTGGCAGTTTGGTAGCTGTCATTAGACAAGATATCATGACTTAATGGGGGTTGATCTCATGGCCTGTTGTGTTTTTGAAGTATGCTGGGCAGTTACACCACAACGTAACAGTGCCTGATTGTGTTTATTTTCTTAAAATAGTCATTTCTGTTGCTTTGGACTGGAACATTTAAAAGTCCAGTCTTTCAAGCTTCTTTAACTTTATGGAAAAAGAAGAAAATATTGCACTGAGGAATAGGTATGTATTCATGAATATATTGTGTTATTTGCATGTGTGAGTCTTACATAAAGTTGTATTGTGCATCTGAAATTTTTATTTACTTAGAAATCAAACATTCCATTAGTAATTAGCTTTCTTGTAAGAGACACTTATGTGCAGAAGAGCCTAGAATTTGTTTCATGCAAAGAGTATTTATAATACAAAGTGATTGGATCTTTCTGCTGTTTGGGATCTCCTGTAGTTCTAGGGAGACATTTTAGGGAGTTCTGGCCAGCACCTTCATATTGTGTAGCCAAATTTCAGCAGCCCCTGCTTTCTGCCTGCTGCTTGAGTTACCTCTTCCCTTTGTAACTACTGATTTACTTTATTTATATTCTTAAAGGCATCTTTATAGTCACAATAAGCAGATTTTGAAAAGCTCCACTGACTATAGGCAACTGCCTTTCCTGGGGGATATGCATTTAAAAGTTACTGTCTTTCTACTTCGGTATTGTGCGTGCACAATGTTTTCCAGCAAACATTAATCCTACTGGGTAGCTTTGAGGGCTAAACTGTTACACTAAGATAAACATTTGAGAGTCTGCTTAAATGCCCAAAGCCTCTTAGCTTTTTTAGGTCAAATTATCTTGTATCCTCTGACTGTGTTTCTAAGCATGCTACTGCTAAATGCTACTTTTTAAATTCAGATTCTTTGTTCTGTTTTTGTTGACTCGGTTAAAGAGAGGGTATCTCACAATCAAGGTCCCAACTTCAGTGGCAAGAAAACCAGGGCGATTCTACTTCCTTAGAGCTGGCACTTAGGAAGTATGCTGGTTGTTTCATACTTGCAGTAACATCTCTGCCTTTTGTATTCTGCTAGTGTCATTATAATACTGGTCCAAAATGAGGCTGTTTGGCTACAACAATGTGCTAGGAGTTAAACTTTTATTGACCAAGAATTTATGAGTTCATTTTTTTTACCTAGAGTTTCTGGAAAGACTTTATTTTACAAATAATATTTTCTGCAAGCTATAAATTATTATAAACAAACATGTTAAAAAAGAAAGTTACATATATTGTGTAACTATCCTAGAAGCCAAATAGATGTAATTTTCTTAAAATGCCTTGTTTTTTTGCACTGATATCAGCAAAGATCTCAGATATCAGTTGGTAAGAAAGTTTTTTTCACAGGATACATTCAAAAGTTGTAGCTTTGTTAAGTATTTGACTACTGCACAACAAATTTTCTTTCCCTTCCTCCTCAGTGAATGCCCTTGGTTAATATTTGCCATCCACTCAGCTAGAGATTAAATTACTGGGGACTGAGAAGAAAAATCACTTGTAAAAACACAGGTTTCTCCTGCTGTGAAACCATGGCTGTAGTGTGCAAAATGTGATTCTTCTAAAGTTAGGTTTACTGGCAGGGGATATATGTGAAAATGTCCAAAAAACTGAGACCTCATCTGTTCCTGCTGGTAGCTAGCATGATGCCATTAGTGTCTGTAATCTGGGGAGCTCAGCGGGCGGGGGAACTGAGGGAGGATTGTTAGGAGTTTTTTTAAATATCTCCTTGAAAGCCGGATAGTGAGAGAGTTAGAGAAGGAGAGCTGTCAGATAGTCAAATATCTGGGAGATGGTTTGGCTGTCACAGTATATGAGAGTTATGTAAGGTGTATAAGCATATTACATAAGAGCTCCCCCATGCTCCAGGTCACTGGCTGCTCTTCCAAAACTCACTGCCACCCGCCTGAAACCAGCCTGGAAACACATGCAGTACTCTTGGAAAATGGGCATCTCTGTTATTTCTGCAGCAGTGGCAGCATGGTTGCATGAGACACACATATTAAAATATTCAAAAGTAATATAATGATTTGTAAGAACAGAATCGAGTGTCCGTGAGAATTTTTTTTTTTTTAACTGAGTATCAGTATAAAAGAGCTAATCACATACAACAACTAGTATTGCAGTGGAATATGTTTCAATATTATGAAATGGTGGGGAATTTGTAGGCCCAGCAGGAAGGCCCTGCTGTTTATATACAGTCTGAATAAGCATTTCTTTGCATTTGCAGAAAAGAGTTGTAGCTCAGCAATTTTTTTGCTAGTTATTTTGTTATTGCTAGTAAAATCTTCTGCAGATTTAACTTCAGTTCTCCTTCAAATAGAAGCATGGATATTTTTAATGGGGGAATATCTGCTGAGGCTTCTTTAATCCATTGCCGTTTAAGATCAAGATCGAAAGGTGCTTGATGATGAACCTTTTCCACCCTCTGCAGCACATTTTAATGGCAGCAGTAGGAGCTCAATTCTTCATGCTTTGGTCAGATAGCTGCAGCTCCTCCCTGACAGCGTGCCAGATTTAATTTATATTACAGGTTAAATGGTTGAAATCACTGTAGTAGCTTTAACAGATAACAGGTGAGAGCTCTATAAGACATTCTCTTCTTAAGTTATTGGGAAATTGAATTGAGCTTTGCAAAGGAGCATTCTTTTTCATCCCTCAATCTCCTCTCATAAACTAGCTCAGAGGTGGGAAAGGCAAGCACAGTGCCTTCATGCACATAGCGTGGAGTGTTTGCAAGGAGCTTCTTCTCATCCAGATGTTCTGGAACACTGATCATGTGTCCAGAGGCCAAATGCTGACAGAGTACTATAATTGTCACTGTTCAAACAAAACAGGAACAATATTAGTTTCACTCCGTCCAGAAACAGTTTCCTTTGGTCCTGGGGTAGTCACCATTAAGCTGAAGCCTCTGTACCTGACCCACATTGAACTAAACTGAACACATTTTTTATTAGAGACTGCTAGTATGTGACTCCAGCCTATAGCCCAGCTACCTCTTCTGCCTCATGGTGCTTCTCAGAACTGCAGTTGAGATCTCGTTCATGTCCAGCACTGCTGCCTCTCCTATGTTGCAGTGCTGTTGATGCAATTCACTGCCAGAGTGAGGGGCAGTTCAGCTGTATGTCAGACCTCCCCCCCAGCCTCCTGCAGAAAGCTTTCTGATATTTCAGTCTGTTGGCTGGTCCTACAGCAATCTCAGCTTTCCGTGAACTCTGCAAAGAGATATTTGGCAGAAGTTGCTGCAGCCTGTTTTCCTTCTTCAGTGCCATGAAACACATTTTTTCACCTCACAGTTGCTGGGTTCTCAATGTCTAGTTTGTGAGCAAATGATTTTCACTTTGTTAGTGCAAACTGAGTTTCATGTCTTTTTCTTGAGGAAAATCTCTGTCCTTATTTCCCATGTCTAGGAAGTTTGCTCCATGAAGTCATCCTCATGCAGCTCATGCAGTTTCTTTTCTGTTTAAGTAGAACATTTCACACAAACATCCTGTCCACATGTAACTCACTAATCACTGGAGCAAGGTCTCTGTTGGCAGTTTTTATGTAATAAAATTATATAATACTATTATTTACATATGGAGGTAGGTATGTATATGCAGTATGTATAGCCTGTGTTCATCATACTGCACTGTAATTTTTTTGCCTCAGCAGAGGTTATATCGTACTGGTTCCTTATCTGTAAAGAAATGGGACACTGGTTGTTTCTTCTTTAGTAAGGATTTTCAGGACCAGCAGTCCACAAGAATCATGGGTGTTAAGTGTATCACCAGCAAATCCATGCAATATAACTTAAAGAACCAGTTAAAGTAAAATATTGTAAAATATTTTAGTAAATTATTAAAGTAAAATAAAGTAAAATATTCTTTAGCATTGAGCCTTTAGGTAAACAAGGGACAAACAAGTTAGCTCATTGCTCTTAGGAGTTAGTTCTGTGTGTCAGTCTGTGCCTGATCTGATCACCCTTACCTGACAAGGTGTCCCTGAGTATGAAATAAATGTGGTTTACACAACCGATGGTATAAAAATAGTCTCTTCCCTTCCTCTCTCAAATTTATTCTCCCAAATTTTATACCTGCTTTTTGTATTCTGTTCATGGTGTTTTGTTCTGAAAGGGTTTTTGTCTTTATTTATTTTTTGGTGTGCAGACTCTTCTAATCTTCCCAGTTTTGCATTTCTCTGTTTTACTTATCTTAGTATTTCTTGTCTCCATGGGGGAGATGATGTTTGGTTGTCATGCATGAGTTTCCTGAACCTGATTTCATAACTATACTCCTTGCCTCGTTGCAGTTCACCCTGGACTCTAATCAGCTGTTAGGCATTTTAAAGTCCCTGTACAGTGAGTATTTTGTAAACATCATTTGTTTGCCACTATGAATGTTCCACAGCTCTACACAAAGTGACAGTGGAATTAATCCAGGCAAAGAAATGAGCTGAAAAAAGTCATTTAAGTACCCATGGCAGCCTTGCTCTGCTAGGCAGTTTGCTTACATTGATTTTATAAGGACACAAACAAAGAACTGTGGAGGAAAAGAATCTATTCTCAATTGTTCAGTTCACTCATCATAATATTCAGTATCTGAACAATATCTCCCAGCCTCTCAAATAGATTAAATAGCATTTAATTTACCCTCATTATGCACACTTTTTTGTTATAACAGTCAAAATGCTCAGTTCTTGAAGGCCTTCATTTCAGTGATAACAGAATGCGATGGTTTACAAAGAAAGCTTGGTGCAAAAACAGACTAAATACTGAAATACTAAACCTGAAATTGAAAGTTGAGGAAGGTGGAGGAGTGGCAGGAAAGGTAGTTGCACATGGCACATTTAGAGGATGTTGTTCCTTCATTTGCTTTTTAGCTTTGCTTTGATACCAAAATCAACCAATTTTGTTGTCTTCACAGAAGAAAAAATGAGCAATTCCTGCCTTCATTATCATGGTGATCTGTATGTTAACTGTGAGTTCTCTTATTCTATTTGAAGCACATTTTTGTTTTCCTAATACAATAACTCCTGTGCATATATACACATGCATAGCCATATACCCTTATAACTGTTTTTTGATATAACTGAATCAGCTTGTCCAAGGCAACTTTTAAAAAAGTTCATTTGAATTTTATTTATTATTTCAGTGGTTTTTTAAAGGTTTGGGTATTTTTTCGAAAAAAAAATATAGTATATGTGCTGCCTGTGGCCCCTATACTGCATATGTTTATGTGAAAATAAATTTTTTCCTGTATGAACTTTCTCTTGTAAAATAACTTCCATTTTCATCAGTCTTTTGAGATAGGGGTTCTGCAGTTTGATTAGAAAAGCAAGGCTAGTCATGAGAAATTTTGAGATATACTAAATCCAGACTGAAGAAGAGTCTGGTTGAATTTCACCAGCAGGAATGGAGAATGCAGATTTAAGATGGGCAAGTGAGTGATTCTTTACAGCTGAGTGGAAACAATAGTTTCTGCAAACTGTGTTTGATAAATGAATGCTCTGGAGATGTTCTTTGTAACTTTCTGACAATGGGAGATAATACATGTACGTGTGAGGAAGAAAAAATACTTTTAATAGCATAAAACTCCTGTAGCTGATTAGAGGTATTTATGTAGTACTGGCATTTTGCTGTCATAGCTAGGACTGTTAAATTACCTGCACTGAATATTATATAGATGTACAGGGAAAACTTGCTTTAGATATGCCAGTCTTCTCCATTCCTTGAAGAAAGACAAAGAAAGAGGTTCCTCAGAACAGGAATCTTACTCTCAGTTATGAGCAATCTGTGAATGAACCTACCCCTCTCTGTTAACCGTACATGGAGCCTCTTGGGATAAGTCTCCTTCAGGGTGAAGTGTCAACATTTTCATGGGTAGAAACCACCTAAGAACTTGGCCCATAATTTAAATCCTATTAGAAAATGGAAGTGCTTATATGTTGACCAAGTAAGAGACAAAATTAGGTATGTCATGATTTACTGGAGGGTGAATAATGGGGCTCATTAATACAAGACTGAACTTGGGCTTCAGAAAATATGAGTGTCATTGCCTATCAAAGGTCCTGCTTGGTAGTGTCTCTTCCTGTCCTTTTTTGTGCTTTACTTGAACAAAGTGGCTTCACTGAAATGATGAATGGAATGTCTTTTTAAATGTTAGTCCTCATTTTACAAATAATTTATCTAAACATACATACACAGAAAAAAAAAGAATGTATCTACAGAGGTAGAGCATTGGGTGGTTCTTTGCTTGTTATCCTGTTTATTTTTTTATAAATATTCTAGATCAGTTTAAAGAACACTAGGACCAATTATCCATTGTTTGTTTATGCCTGAAGGTTTTTGCATTTTCACTTTCACGTTTGTTTCCTCCATTATCATAATCACCTCTTATGCAGAGGGACAGTATACAATTGAGTTTCCTGGAGAGTGTTATGCAAGAATATAATAACTTCCCAAGGGCAGTACAAAATAAATAAATAAATTTACAGTATTGTCAGGGAACAGCATTGCAAACTGTTTCTGTTCTGATCTTAAAAACTTTTGCACCTGCACTGTCTATAAAATTAGCAGTTGGAAATTTGACTTCAAATTGACTGAATCCATTGAAAGGAACACACTAGAGCAGTCTTTGTTTCCAAGGCAACAATCAACCCTGTTCTTACAGACTCAAAAGGTATTTAAATGGCAAGGATGCCTTCAGAACACATCTTACTAAATTTAAATTTTACATTCATTCAGAATATCTGGAACTATAAAACTTTCCTAATGTGAAGTACAGCTTTCATTATGTCTTCACTCAGTCATGGAAAAAGTCACTCCTACAAAATGCATTCTCTTCCCAATACTGTACTCTAAATATGTACAGGTCATGCTGCATTTCCAGTTTCTCACTGTAACTATTATAGGAGAAAAGAAGTGGTATCTATAGCTAATATTAGATAATACTTTCTATTACGTTAAACTACAATATTAGAACTATAGCAAAAATAGGTTCTGGAGGACATGGTAAAAAAACCCAATCAGGTATTTTGGCAGATCTAATGAAGAGCTCTTAGCCTCTCCAGAAAAACATATTCATAATAAATGACTAATAAATGCCTGATCAGAGTTTTATGAACTGTTCTTTATACATTAGAAGTGATTTTTCAGGATGCTTTTTCTGAATGCTCATGGAGAGCTTTTCCATACCTGTGTAGTCACATGAATGAACAATGATTTGGAGGGAGAAGCATGCTGGCCAGGAATTACTTTTTGGCAAAGCCATGAGAAGAGTTAAGGTCTCTGTGTCAGAATGGAGCAAGTGGTCGAGAATAGATTACAAAACTTCCAAAAGTTGGAAGAATTTAGTTTCATGCGAAGGAACAGTAGACTGAAGAGAATGGTGAAAATTTAAAGGCACAGATCAGAAAGATAATTTTAACTGTGTCATTTGTGGCTGGGGTTTTTTATGAAAGAGAGGGAGGGAAGAGTGCAGGCATAAAGCCTCAGATTCGGCTGATGTGGAGACAGAGGAATTTGGTGTTGGGATCATTCATATCTGTGAATGATTCTTTGCTCTCTGGTAACATATTTTCTTTCATGAACTGCAGATTTAAATTCTTACCACATTTTGTAGATTTGTCTAGGTTGTTTGTGAAGAGGAGCTTTGGAAAATAATGATCTTGAGGCAGTAGTATTGGGGAGAAGTAATTTACTTGATCGCGTAAGTACTTCTGCAAATCCTTTGAGACAATTTTCAAATTACTGTTTCTAATTCCTTGGAAATACATTGACTTAAAATTGTAACATATTTATTCTATTTATACAGGAAAGATTTGTTTTGGAGGTTTGTTAATTAACAGACATACTTCTGGGAGAGGTATCATTATACTGGTTTGCAAAACCTCAACTGTTTTCTAAAATATAGATATTAAAACCTGTGTAGCTTTCCTGTAGAGTTTAAATGGTGAAATGTACAAATCTGTTTTACTTCACTGCTTTTTAAAAGTCAAGAAACGAGAAAGTCTTAATCTGGAATAATCAGCCCAACTCCATTAGGTTTGAGAGCCTCTCACTCTCAAGTCTAGAGGGATTTCTTTTGGTGATGTTTGAATGCTTAAAATGCCTAATGTTTTTAAAGACCTCCTAAAACTTAAAACAGCATTAATTATCAGTACCAAAGTGAGGACTGAAGGCTTTTCAGTGATAAAATTATTGTAAAATGGGACTGAAGTGAGAAGTAGTGAATTGAAGGGAACTTGGCAAACCATAGCTTTGTTCCTTGTGGTCTGGATTTTTATTCCACCTCATATTCTTAGCTCAGTCTAAGTTGCAGGATGTTCAGTGAGTGAGGCTGCTTTACCTAAATTTGTTTTTATTTTCACAGTTTAATGGCAAGGTAAATACTACTTTTTTCTCTGCTTAGAGCCTAACTGCTGTTCCTTGATTTACATGGTGTTTACTATTCAGGATACTCAGTTCCTCCACATACAGTACAATCTATACTTAAGCAGTGTAGATTCAGAATTGTCTCATTTGCAGATAAATGGTAGCTCTGAATAAGTCTTGGATCTTCACATTTGTAATTAAACTCACTATTTTTTTGTTACCCTTGTTGCCTGCCTAATGTGTTCCTACTTGTAAAGAAGATAGGGATTTTTTCAGAAATAATGTATGATAATGTAATCAAAGCCAAAGTAAGATTTTCAGAAATGCTGAGGAATTAAGTGTCTGATTTTACTGTCTATCACTACAAATTGTGTGTGGCCATTAGAAATTTTTTTGAAAAGTTCACCTTTCATTCATTGCAGTTGCCAGATACAAAACTGAGTCAAAGCTATTTATAATCTTCAACCTCAAGTAACTCTCATCAGACTGCCTAAGACTGCTTTTTGAGTGTACATCCTTCAGAACAGTTTTTGCAATCGAGATGTTACTCGTAACTGCACACAACTGGAAAGCTTTTGACTTAATCCAGTAGGTGAAATACTTCATCTTGAGCATTTCTGGGTGCAGAGAAGAGTTTGCAGTAGCCTCAGAAGAGACAAGATGTGTTTCCTCTATCCTGAGAGTAATGGGCTCTTCTATCCTGCACTCATTTCTAAATGTGCTTGTACTCTAGATCTTGTTTTACTCCAAATTTCTTCTGCTTTTTATCTTGCACAGTATGATTGGATGCAATATGAGTAAATCAGTAAACAAAATACCAAATCATGCTTGTCCTGGGAGGCAAGATTTCATAGTAATTTAGATTCTGATGAAGTGGGTAGAGGTTTAACACACTCTTCTAAAATGAGTTCTATAAGACACTTGCTTTCATTGAGCTATCTGGTGCTCATTAGGTGCTGCATTTGCTGAAAAATATAATTTCATAAATGTAAAAATAGGAAGACATAATTATTTATTGAGGTATATCATCACTTGAATGTACTCTAAGTTCAAAGTAGTGTGAAATGCATGACAGACTATAATGCTCACTTGGCATTACGTGGCAGTCTTTCTGCTGTCTGTTTACATACTATACTGTAAATTCTCTAGTATCTTTTTATGCTTTTACGTGTTTCAGAAATTTCAAAGTTTCATAGTAAAAAGGCTTTACAGTACTTCTAAATATAAATAATCTTAAAAATAAATCCTGCAAATCTGCAATGATCTATTTAATAAAATGCCCATTTTTATAAATGCCCTGAAATGAGTGGGTGAAAAATAGTGTGACACATCAATGTGGGCTTAATCTGTTTCGTATAAATTTGCTGTGAAAGCTCTAGTTCAATATAGATAATGTGCAATCTGTTCTAAACATCCAGTTGTACAATAAGGGTAATTTGTGGGAGACAGTTATGGATCTCAAGAGCCCTTTCATCATGCAGGGTATTGAATTAATCTCCTCCTAAATGCTCATTCAGAAAGTGCCAGAAGACTGCTCTGTTTGGTTGTCATGGCAGATATTATTCTCCTGGCTCCTTTGAGAGCTGCATTTCTATAAACTGTGAGTGTTCTCAAGTTTATCAAAGCAGTAAGTTGTAGTTATTCAGATTTTTGTTGTGGTTGACAGTTTCCTTCTGTCATATGCTTGCATTAATTTTATTCTTTAGAAATGTTACACAGTTTCTTTTTACCGGCTTGCTCTCTCAAATAGAACAACAGCTTCCATTTGGAGAGAAAAAAAGGGCAAAAAGGTATTTTGGACATAGAGTCTTACAGTCTTTTTTAGATAAAAGTAAAAAGAAATCAAAAAATTTGGTACCTGTATGCTGAGAGACTAGTGAAAATAGAGCAGAACTCTGATAATTGCAGGTTATAAACAGGAAAGGGAAAAAATAAAATAAGACTGTATTTTATCAATACTGTACAGGGACAGATACTGTGAAGGAGACTGGACTGATTTCTTACACAACTTTTCCATTTGTATGTTCTGCCATTTTCATACGCTTACAGGCAGCAGAGCTAACAATGCCTGGTTTCCTCAGGTTTTATGTCCCGTCTTTCCTGAGCCTGTAGGCAGCTGTGCACATGTCCTTATTAAAACCAGTGGCAGCTACTCTGAGCTACAATTCTGTTTTCAGTGATAGGTTTGGATTTCCCTTCATACACAGCTACTGATTTTCATAAGGTGAAGAGACACTTGGCATCCTTGAGACCTCTGCAAAGTTATGACTTCTGTTGAAATTGTCTGGTGGCTGGAAAGTTAGTTTGTGGTCCCTTGCTCCATGGCCCTGGCCCTTTAGACATCTAATTCAGGTGATTTTAAAGAGATGTACTGTCACTGTGAAAACTGCAGATTTTAGGAGACAGTTGTTGGGCACCAATGAAATTCAGAGGTTTGCTTGAATTTTAGGGCTATTATTTAATAATTATTCTGTAGTGATGCATGCTGTCAGTTCAAGGTATGTGATTATGTTACTTGTTTGTCCAGATCCCTGTTACAATTTGGATGTGCTTTGAACACTTCAGCTTCAGAATTTATTTTTTTATTTAACTCTCGTGTTTTGGTTACTCAAGATAATTATATTCAATATAAGCCTGTCACTAAGGAAACTAACAGGGTAACAAGTCATGAGGGTTTGCCAGGAGATACTTGCCTGCATTTACTTACCCAGCTACACCTATCAGTCTTTGAATTAGTGCTGAGTTCATGGGAAATTCTGTGGTCCTGACATCTGAAAAGTAACCCTCTTGTTTGCTACCCTATTACCAAACTCTGCCCTTCTAGAGACATCCAGAAGCAAAGCTGTTCTTGGCAGTCCTGTGTCAGCTGTGCAGCTGAAAGACTCTCAAATCTTAACTCTTAATCAACTGTGAATATGTGGGAGGATACTGCTTTGAATCAGAGACAGTGTGAATGATCATGTGGACAGGCATTGAAGGGAGGAAGGGAAGCTACCCATTAATAACTGGAGTTGTCAGAAGTGTTTTGTTGATATGCAAATCTACCATTTACCTACTTCCAAGTCCTTTAGTTTAGCATAAGCAGACAGAGCATACATAAAGTCTTAGGATACTGGTTTCTGCACTTTGTTATGAATATACACCCACAGTAGGAAACTGTGTGTGGATGGCATGTGTTAGTCTTCCTGGGAGAGGAGATTTAGTGTGTGCACAAAACCTCAGGGGAAGGCAGATATTTAGAGAATTGAGAAACTCTGAGTAGGATTGTACCTCATAAAGCACTGAAAATTGATTAATTATGGTTGTATTTTCTCCTTAAATCAAATTTGTTTCTCGCACAAGATTGTGGAAAATGCCATTCTGGCCACAGCCTACATGTAGTTCAGACTGCCAGCAAATCTGCTACAGACCATCCCATTGAAACAACAGCTGAACTATGAAATAGTTGAATTGTGAAGTGATTAAACAAAGAAAAATTAATATGAGAATGTTAGTCACATTAACATGAGGGGGTTTTCAATATGCAAGCAAAATGGGGAGCACATTAAGTGGAGCAAATGAGGACTGATGCGTTTATGAAGGATATAGGGAGTTTTTAACCTGAATGTTTGCAACAGCCAACATACAAGTGTTGCCTGTTCTTTCACTATTTCTTGCTCTGCAGAACATCATAAAAACAGGATTTCTGCTGCATTTGAAGGCTCATACACTTCTCTGGAAAAGCAGCAAGGCTTGACATTTGAGAAATTCAAGAGGTTTCATGTTCAAAGAAAGCTTGTTGGGGTCAAAGAGCATGTCAGTCTTTAATTAGTATTCAGCATTATTTTAGATTCCGATTACCAAGTGTGTAATTAATTAATCATACACTATGTTGTAAAAAATGAAATATTTCTTTTGACAAGCTGAAAATACAGAGAGTACAATATTGAACATTGTACGTAACAGATTATAAAGTACTAAAATGTATTCTGGGGTAATTTAGCAAGCAGACAACAGTGGAATTCCTTTAACCTTCTCTTCCTGAAATAAATATTAAACTGAGGCGATATTCTGCATTTTTGTCTGCTTGGTATAACATTCTGCTAAGAACTTTTTGAAATCAGGGGGCACATACTGCAGCTTCCTATAGACAAGCATCTATACATCATTGCATGTGTATCAGTCTCAGTGTTGCTCTTTTATAGAAGCAATATTATGTTGCTGCTCTGTGTTTATTTAATAAGATACTGAAGTCTCCAATATTCCAAGGAAATTTTTTTCATAAAAGCCAAATTAATTTATGTACATGGAAAGCAACGCACTATTATATAAACATCTGTGTGCTTAACCAAGAGAGTAAGTTTTCCTGTATGTGCTCTCAGGATTGGTTCTCTTTGATGTGCTGCTCTATGAATAACAAGTAACAGGGCATGGGGTGACAGGTAGCTCATGTGCAAAAGAGAACACTGTTTAGAGCAGGTCTTTTGGGGAGATAATGTCTTTTTTGCTTCTGAGAAGCAGGCTGTCAGGAGGTTTCAATGGTACTGTTAGGCTCTGCATACCAAAGCATGCTTTTAAAGATGCCAGCTCATATAAAACGGATTAGAGAAGCCAGGAGGAAAATATCTGCCAAGAGAGGTAAATTCAGACAGATACTTTTTAAAGCTTTATTGTATTTTAAAGTTTTAGTAAAATAAATGAAAATTAAATGGAAAAGCATTGATTGAATCAAATAGAACATTTTATAAGTTAAGGTACTGTAATACTCTCTTTCTTTTTCCTTTCTTTTCTATTGGCAACAAGTAAAACTTCAGCTATCATTTCAGAGCAATTGTGCCTCTGAAGTTTGCTAGGTTATTAATCCAGTAATAGGAGCAATGAGCACTACTTATGGCTATGTATGCTCTGAAATAGATTAAAACCAGAAAGATCTGCTTTTCTGAGAAGCATTTGGAGAATCTGAAGTTTATTCGTTTAGTTTATTTTCCCTGTTTGGTTTTGGATTGGTTCATTGATTTTTCTTTTTATTTGTTTTCTCTGATGATAATGGTATTGTTGATATTCCAAGGGTTTTGGGTTGTTTTTTTTTCCCTCTACTGTCTCAATTTTTGTTTTATGTGGAATAAATTTAAAGACTTCCAAAAGTCAGAAGAATGTGGAATGTGTGTAGAGAAATGAGCCATAGCCTGGTCTATCTACCTACCTTGCTATCTCAGAGCAAAGCTGTTCCAGAGCAATATATACTGCAGTAGTGCACTTCTCAACTCAAGAGTCTGCTTCCTTTCTGTTATCTCTCCTTGGTTCCTCGGATCAGAGAAGGCAACTTTTAAAACATGCCTTGTTGGGCCAGAAATTGTTATCTTGTCAGACACTGAATGTTTGGTAGGGTATTGGCTTATTAAAAAAAAAAAAAAAAATACAAGCCAGAAAGAACCATCTCCCAGATTAAGCTCTGGAATTAATTACTGGGACAGTTGAACAGAAAGGATGGAGAGGTGAAGAGAGTAGTTATCCCTTTTTAGGAGGAGAAAAAAGGAAGGAAAAAGCAACAAATACATTCAACATGATAAAGCAACGACTTTTCAAAGATGAAAACCAGTTTTTAATACTAAAACAAGTGCTGTTTTCATCCTGGAAAAGAGAAGGCTCTGCACAACCTAATTGTGGCCTCCCAGTACCTGAAGGGGAGTCTACAGGAGAGATGGAGAGAGTCTGTTTACATGGGCAAGCAGTGATAGTGCAAGAGGTAGTAATTTCAAATTGAAAGAGAGTAGGTTTAAATTAGATATTAGGAAGAAATTCTGTATTATGAGGATGGTGAGGCACTGGAACAGGTTGCCCAGAGAAACTGTGGATGCCCCATCCCTGAAATTAAAGGCCAAGTTGGATGGGGCCCTGAGCAACCTGGTCTAATGGAAGGTATCTCTGCCCATAGCAGGGGAATTGGAACTAGGTGATCTTTCAGGCTCCTTCCATTTTGAGCGATATTATTTTAATGTTGTCCAGATTGGTTGATCAAACTTGCAGGGATGTGACCAATTACAGTTCCTTTGAAGACTTGTTAAAAGTTTAAAAAGCAAAGCAAGGAAAATATTTTGCAAGTTTAGCAGCCATGTGCAGGTGTGGTGACTCCATAGCTTTTGATAGGAAATAAATAGGAAAAAGTGGAAGGATTTTAGAAGTTTTTGTAATTATTCTGGTAATTTTCATGTAGGATATGATACATCTGCCAGAATGGATCACCAAACCCAGGTTTTTAATATTCAGGTGAGACTGAGACAGAAGAGCTGTGTGTTAGGGAACTGTTTATTCTGCAGTGTTTATTTAGTTGCAGCACTTAAAGGGCTTAAACACATTAAGACTTATGTTGCCTCAGCTCTCTATAAAAATGCACAAGCGTTAAGTTCGTGTCCCAGAGGTGTTTTTGGGTGTCTGTGCTGCAGGTACAAGTCACCATCTGCTTGCCCATGCAAGTTTCAAAAGCTTTGTACAATTCTGCCTTGTGCATTGCTTTTGGTTACCTAGGAAGGAAAAGAAAAGACTTGAAAAAGTTTAGGCAGCAACTTAGCCTTAGATGTTTAAGGACAATTTTACGTTCTGTTGAAGACCAGGACTGCCCATAATACAGCTGGATTGCTGGGTATTTGTTGAAGAGAAGCTCTGTGTTTGAATAGCTTGAAATAAATTGAATAACTAAGGAGGTCTGTTTCTGTGAAAGGGGTGGAGGTTGTCATCATTGTCTTTCTGAACTGGTAGATTTTTTCAAAAGGTAAGGTTACTTTTATATATAAGAGTAGTAAATCTGCTAAGTAGATAAGGTTCTTGTGATTCTTGGTCCTTCCTGTTTCTGACTTGAGAAATTCTATAAATTAATCAGCCTGGGTTTTTTTCCTGGAAAGGTCTGCTCTTAACACATTCTAGCTTACATTTGGTAACTAGCTTTGTGGTAAATTCTTAATGAAGTGAAAGACAGATGGGTTTGGGTTGCTGGAAGTACTGTTGAGTAAACCCAGAATTTAACTGGTCTTCCAGTTGAGAAACTCTTAAGTGGCCAAATTAGACTCACATGTGGAAAGAAGACACCTTTCTGCAGGTGGCACACACCCAGAACTTCCCTTACTTGTTTTTAACATGGTGATGTTGAAATTACCAGACCAAACCATTAATTAGTTTATCCAGTAACTTCTCTGGGAGTGATCTGTCCTGTTGTTTCCATGAGAAATATATGAAAGTGTAGCGAACAATTAAAACTTTGGAGCAACAATTAGTGGGAGTAGTTGCTTACTTGCTGTATCAATTAGTTTTAAGCATATCTCATTAATAGGGAGAATTTTCATATCTGCTTCACAAACGAGATTATTTTTAATGCCACTTTGAATCTTCCAGTTTGTTGCATAAGCATGTAATACAAGAGCATTTATAAGGATCATAGTGATTCTGAGCTGTATTTTCTTTTCTATTTTTTCACTGATCAGCAGAAATCATGAAAGGAGATTCAGCCATTCACAGGACAAAACCCTCTTTGCTTCTTTTTAGTCAAACCCCTGCAGATTTCAGAAGAGAGAAAACTTACTTAAGGTGGTATTTATATATTTTTTTCCCAATAGTATTAGTGATTATTCCCATGTCACAGAAAGATGAAACGAAGTCAAGAAGCAAGTTCAGCAGATGGCAATTTCAATGGGATATGTTTCTTTGATGAAAAGTTAATAGGAAGGTGAAATTCTAATATAATTACTTGAAGGTTATTTATATAAGTTCATACTGAGTAATATATAGTAACACATATAATACATATTTTAAATTAGTGCTCAGTGCCAATTAGTCTTTAGTATATAGTGCCTGCTGAAAAAACTCCTTTGCTGAACTGAAGTGTGCATTCCCCTACAACATTATGGTAGCAATATTGGCCAGTTACCAAATTTCACAGTTACAAATGAGGAAGGCATCGAGAGGAGAATTTTCAGGGTAGCAAAAACCAACACATGGAAACCAAAACCTAACAGCCTCCCATTAATATTGTGGATAATGCCCCTTTAAATACACACGCTGTTCAAGTCTTCTTTATAAATATGTTTTCTTTATTTTTTAGATAGATAAATAGATGCAGTATACAGGTACAGAGAGAGAGAGAAAATGAAAGTCTGAGTGTGTGGATTCTATTCAGGTCCTTGGCAGATGCATTCTTACACTGGCTTACTGTAAACCACGGCCTCTGCTCTATTTCCTTACACCAGTAATAATTACTGTAATTTCCTATTAGTAGGGGAAATTATGTGCTGTCATTTTAATAGGTAAGAGATATTTGCTTTAGTTTATTGAATAAATATTTTGCTGTGGTTGTGAAATGTTACTTTTTTAGAAAAGGATGTAACTAACGGCCATGGTTCTTGCAGTTCTGTTGGTCCCATAATGGTGTGTCCTTACTTTCTGATTGTTTCCAGTGCCAAGAGGGAAGCAGGAGCATGTGAGCACTGACATATTATCAAGCGCAAAGTCCAGAAAGTGGATTTCTGCAGCTTGTTAATATTTTGCAATTATTTGTCCTGTCCTAGCTTGCATATTTGATTTGCCCTGAAGGATCTGTGGAAATGTATGCTCACCTTCCATCTTTTACCACCACATAAATTTGCTGTGAATTAGCTAGGTGACTCACTGGATAATATTGACTCACTTTACTGATGCAAAATCATATGATGTTTTCAGCATTTATTTAGAGTCTTTTCACAGCACTTACTGCTATGTTTGTTAAAATATGGTTGGTTTGACAGATGCAACAACCTATTTTGTAAAGGTCTTGCTACAAAATTTACAACAGAACATATTTTCTCACAAATGGTTATGTTGTACAATGTTTCTATAGCTATCAGACAGTTTTGATGCTCTACAGCTAATATGTTAAAGAGAAATTAAATGTTTGTATTGCATGCTAGATAATATATTTATTGTGATAGATTAAAGTTGAGGCATAGGAGTATGATGGTACTGTAAAGTACCAGGGTATCCAGTAAAAGCACTTTGCAATGTATAACACACATTCCAAAGCCAAGCCTTGAGGTCTGATAGAATTAAATTAGTGTGGCAATTTAACATGAATCACAATAGTTAATCCCCCAGTGCATGCTGAAGCTGGCACCATTAGCTCTAATTTCCATTGAAGCAAAAGAAGGAGGTCAGTCTAGAACAGCAGCTGGACTGAAGCTGCATATATCTGTTCTACACATTCATTTCTAGGCTTCAATTTATTGTCCAGCTTTATCCAGCCCCTCGGAGCAGGGCCCCAAAGCAGGGCTGTGCTAGCAGTACTTTGTCCTTCCTGTGGTTCCCACTGCTCCTGAAAGGCAGGCAGGATAATGGGAGTGGGAGGAGGAGTCTGGCTCTCTTCCCACCGGGAAGCTGCCAGCCTCAAGGGCCAGTTTCTCGGCAGTTTTTCTGCCAGCAAATCTGACCCTTACCCACCTCTGAATTTAAAGGCAGAAGGGAAAGATTTCTCATTTTGAAGGAATTGAGAGTGAAAATAAAAGGAAGAGGGTACAGCTAGGACAGCAGAACAGCAGGGAATCCGCAAGGAATAAATAAGGAAAGGGAGCAAAATGCTTTAATAAAGCAGAAATACTTTAAGGAAATGAAAAAGCAGAAAAAAATAAGGAGTAATATTACCAAGGCATATGAAAATTGACTTACTCTGTGCATGGAAAGCCTGCATAGACACAAGGTTCATATTGACACAGTAAAAGAATTATTGCCATATGCATGACCATTTTTTGTAATCATTCAGGTTTTGTTTAGATGGTAACAATTTTAACACAAAGTTCTAAACTTAAAAACCACAATGTTATTAAAAGAAATTCTTATAAACGTAGATGTATTTTATATATTACATGTACTCTGCCTTTATGTATTGTATTGCACAAAATTTAAATTAACAGAAGGAAACTGGGATTAAAGGGTTGGCAAGGCATGAAAATAATAAAATTAAGTAGTCAGAAAAATCCTGGTTTTTTGGTTTGTTTTTTTTTTTTTCAATTTAAACTTCATCCCAAAATCTTTTTCCATAGTTTCTCAGTTACATAGCCTAGGGCATTCAAAGGCACTGAAGCAGGTCTCAGAAAGAGAGTAAATGCTAATATTCAATGTATCTACAGGTTGTTGTTTGTCTTTATATTACAGAGCTGCTTAAAATCTCATCTGTCTTCAGACTGAAAATAATTATACAGCTTTAATTTGCTCTTTATTGCAAAATAATTTCATAAAGCTTTGCTAAGAAATTGAAGATGGTATTAGAGGCAGAAAGGCACAGAATTTTGCGAGCATCTCTGATAAAATGCAGATAGCTTTGAACAGGGGGTTGTGGAGGCAGAGCACTACACTTCAAAACAAGAGTGGTGAGCAGCCTACAGCAGAGAGGTTTTCTTCCCACTAATATGTTGGAAAAAGGGGAAAAGCATTTTGTTCACTCATAACACAGGAAGCATATAAAGAGAAAGTCTGGTTTCACTGAAGTAAAAGAGAACTTTGCCATTGCCTTCATGGAAACCAGACCTTTACCCTTTGCTAGGTCGTTCAAAATTGCAACAGGCTTAGCAGGACAATTTATAGAGATTATAAATATTGCCATACCTGTAATTTAGGACTGTGTCAGCTGATACAACTTCACTAATGTTGAAGAAATGCAGTTATAAACTACCAAACCAACCTTCTACTCTCTTACCTGCTTACTAGACAGTGTTTTGTAATACAGTGAGAGTAATGCTGTGTCCAGTTGTGCCTCTTCAATGAAAATGGCACGTTTAGTAAGCTGTGTCCTTTGTGTACATGTATATTTGCATGCTGGTACCAAATCCTCTAATGTGGCAATATGCAGATGTCTAGGGTGGAGTGAAAAGCAGGGATAACATTTATCTCCCCATCCTCTGCCTGTGCTTAGTTCAAGAACTTCCTGAGCCAGATCAAACCATAAATCCATTGTAACTAATTTGAGTAACTGACTTTATCTGATAAGACATATATTGACTTAAACACAGGTTTAAGAGCAAATCAATAGTCTGTAATCAGTTGGTACATATGCTTGGCCCAGTGTTTAAGGGAAAATAGTTTATTTCTTTCTGTGGATGCATAGTGTTTCCAAGAAGCTGAGAATGTGGCAGGAGGGCATTTGCCTTCTCACAGGTATCTCTAGTGAAGGATGAAATTCTGTCAGTGGTGCCATTGCCATTTTGTAAGTATTTAAAGACCTTTTGACACACTTAACATTCATTGAGTTGATTGCTTCAGAATATAAAATTACTGTAACTAGAAATTGTTTACTGGCTCTGTGTTGATTATTTTTCACTGGACTGTAACTAGGCAATTGCAGAGCCCTAACAGGAGGTAGAAGAGAACTTGTCTTTGAAGAGAAAAGCAAGAATGAAAGTATTACTCAAAATTATATTGTAATAACATGTGCTTAGGTCAGGAGAGCCCTGCAGGGGAGGAAAACAAATAAGATTGCCTGGCAGGTCCCTTCGTTGCTGGCCTTGGACTTCATGCCTAATAAACTCTTGAGCAGAATTGAGAATAGTTCTTCATCAAATAATCTAAGCATTGACTAGTTTTTCCTACTTTACTGCATTATTTCTTTTCTGTGGTAACAGTTACTTTAGAATTAAACTTACTTTTCATGCTGATACAACAGATAAACAAAGAGGCAAACTGCCTGTTAGAACTCCCTTCATGACAATGGTTAATTTTCCTATGTGTCTGTCCAGCACTGAAGTCTGATTTCTCAACATGTATCTTTTATTTCAGATATACTATAAAATTTTTTGCTGCTATTTTTCAGACATTTGATTTCTCTGGCATTTTCTGACATATTTGTGAGGCTGAAGTTTCTTGCCTGCCACAAAGAAATGGGAATTTTGTACTTGCAGCGTTGTGGCTGCTGTGTGGTAGCAGGACAGAGAACAGCCATGTCCCCAGCAATTTTTTCTGCTTATTTATGTCAGATTTATGTCAGAGATGGTAATTTGCAAAAATAGTGCCTGAAGTTGGGTTCTGAGTTTCATGTCTGGAGGCTGATCAGGATTACTCAGTGAATGTCCTGCACAGAGAAGTACACTTCTTATCTTGTTACTTGCTTTAAACCATGTTGGGCTCTTTATGACTCCACAAATCAGTAAATTTGGAGAGAAATGTGAGACAGGGTAAAACTCAGACCAGCTGGGCTTGGGCTGGGGCTAGCTATGGCCTTGTGTCCTCTGGCAGAGCAGAGGGTGGGTAGAATTTTAGTAGCACTTAGCTATTGGAGTTTATGTGCCTGGATTCCAGGAGCGGCCAAATTTGTGCTCAGAAAGTAGTGAAATGCATTTTTTTGTCTTCTGAGGGCTGAGCATAATTAATTTTGGGAGGCTATCTCTATTTTTCACACAGTCTGTTCCCTACTGTTGTGTAGATTACAAGGAGACACGTTCATGCTCTTTCAGTTTTTCCTCTGCTCATTTTGTGGCATTAAATAGTTTAAACGGGTCTCTTGCCTTTTGTACGGTAGGTTTGCTAAAGGATGTTGGCAAGAGCTGTGGGTTTTGGCCTGTGCAGTTCCGGAATTGATGCTGTGTGGTCTGCCCTGGCTAAACCTCTGTGACGTGGGTTTATGCACTCGAGGGAGGCTTGAGTCTGTAACCCAGCAGGTTCCTTCCAGCTTTAAACTGGAAAAAATGGAAGCACAGAGTTAATCTGAAACATATCTTCTGCAGAAGCTCTAGTGAGCTGTGTATTTTTTCCAGCACTTGGCCACTCAAGCAGTGTGAGGAGGAAGGAGTGTCACTGTCCCCCTGCAGTGCCACTGACTGCCTTCAAGCCCTTCACCTCCACTGCAGGTGTTGCTTCAGAGGCTCTTTGGCAGCTTTCAGCTGTGCCTCCTCGATCATGAGGCAGAGTGAGTGCAAGGCATGTGAGTGGTAAATTAGTGCATATTGAGGAGCCTGGTTGTCAGCCAGGCTTTTACTGCTCTCACAGAACCACAGAATGGGTCAGTTGGAAGAAAGCTCTGGAGATCAGCTAGTCCAACCTTCCTGCTCAAGCAGGGACCTCCAGAGCATGCTGCTTAGGACTCTGTCCAGATGGTTTTTGAGTATCTCCAGAGAAGGAGATTACAGTTGGTATAAAGCTAACACAGCTATGTCTGCAGTTAAGCTTCAGTGTCAGCCATATCCATATATTTGGAATTTGTGTCCAGAAGGCTCATTAAACTCTCCAAGTGCTGGGTATTTCTCTTCCAAAGGGTATTTGCCTGCTCAGGGACACCCTGCTTAGTAAATAAGCCTGTTAAACTTCAGAGAGACAGAATAGTTTGGTTTACTCATTTCTCTTTATGGTAACTAGTAATTGCAAGCAGGTAATTAATATCACCCAAAACCCCTGAGAAAATCAATTGTATCATTGAAACCATTAAAGCATCATTGATGTGCTGTTAACCTAGGGGCCAACTTCTCCTTTAAACCATCATGATGTCTGTATCACCCAGGGCACAAAACAAAAGAAATGTGTGCAGGACTGCACAGTCCATCCCTCTCCTTTGCTATGTCACCAAGGTCATGTCACATTGCACATTTTTGCATCATTGCTTTCATAGCCAGTCAATAGTTTCTGACTCCAAAATCCATTGACTAGCTGCTGATTGGGTGAGAGGTAATTGCATTAGCTAAAGCGGAGAGCATCCCCTGGGCTGGGCTGGCATCCTCTGAGGATGGTTTCGGCACACACTCCTCATCAGGCATTCAGACATGTTGTTTAACATTGTGTATTTATCTGTCACTTGGCAACTACATGGCCAGTTATACTGAAAGAAGGTTAGGAAATATGAGCTACACAGGGACAAAAATAATGTAAATATTTTGAGGGACAGAATGCATAATCTATATTCTGAAGAAAATACAGTTAGACTGTCTTGTATGACTTCCACTATTCTTAATTTTTGTACTGTCTGCTGAACTAAAGGTTCAGCAAAGGGTGACTAATACTGTAAGAATATTGTAATGAGTATTAATTAATACTTTGCAATTTAAATCAGAGACAATCTGAAATAGATCAGAAAAAAAATCTTAAGAAAAAAATGTGCTACAAATGGGGTTGCCTTGCCTGCTATTCCTCACAGCACTATTAATCAGGCACAATACTCCAAGGCACAAATTATGTGATTCTGCAAGTTTTCCTGACTCTGCACTTACTAATTTTGCAAACCTATTGTTTCATTAACACTGGCTTTGTACTTGGTATTCTATCTTGAATTAGGCACACAAGAAAGGAAAGAAGAGATTTTTTTTTTTTTTTTTTAAATCTTTTCTCTTTCCCGTTACTTTCTATTCCTTGTAGCAGATCCCCACTCTGGGTCTGTGGAGTCCAGGCAAACTTCCTGTCACAATTCTTGTAGAAACATCTATGAAAACCTCTCAGCCTGGGAGGGACCTCAGAAGGTCAGTAGTCCTACTTCCTGGTCAGGATAGGATTGGCACCAAAATTAGACCCCAGGGCTGTAGGGGGTAGGGTTTCCTGTCAGATGTTTTGAGGACAGAGACTTCAAAACCTCGCTGGGCCCCTGCTGCAGTGCTTAGCTATCATTGTAGTGAAATGTTTTGTGTTAAGGCTTTCTTGGCTTACTTTTTAATGACCACTTCATTTGTTGTTCCCTGGCTGTGCACTCTGGTGAAGACCCTGATTCCATCCTCTTGCTGACCCCCTTGTAGATACTGGCAGGTGTCTCAGGGCATGTGCATCACCTTCCTGCCCATCTTGGATTCCATAGTTAGGCTTGGCAGAGTTGATCAGTACCTTTCTTACACTGGAGGGCATAAAACTAGATCTAATCTTTCCGGTGCAACCTAGAAGTAAGGAGATTAGTAAATATTCCTCAAAAATTTAAATTACTGTAATTCCTTACAGTCCTTATGAGAGTGACAATTCACGATTTGTCTCTTTCTTGTCTTCAGTTTAAAAGTCTTGCTTCCTTATGAAGAATCTGCATTTGACTGTTTAATGCTCATGTGTTGCTTTCCTTTATAAGAGGTTGTTTCCACTGGGTTGCAGCATCACAGGGTCACTAGTTTTGGCTCTGGAAAATAAGGAAGTTGTGAAATTGTTCCTACAAGTCTTTTATCATACTACTGAAGTTGGGGAGAAACTGTATTCTGGAAATCAATAGCTTTCAAGAAGAATGAGGGGTTGTGCAGGATGACTTCAATGAAAATAAGCATTTAATGTTACATTGTGGCTGTGTGGTCCTGGGATTTATAAACTGGAGTGTACTAGTATTGGGATTGATTATTACTGTTGTCAAGAAGCATCAGTTACCATCTCCAGCTAAGGAAACAAACAGGTTGCTGGAAAAGTGGTCAGAGTCAGAAATGCAGCTTAAAAGTAACCCCAAGCCCAGAGTCTGTAAGCAGCATTCCCTGCAAAGTGTTCAGTGTCATTGACAAAAACTCTGAGGGAAGACTTGGGATTCTAGGTATGAAGTTACCATAACCTTACACCATTATAATCAGTGAGAAGTGATTTCCGTTAAATAAGCTTTTAAACCTTTACACAGAATAAAATACTACCTGTGGAAGAGGCTTACTGAGTCCTGAAGTGTGTGTTAATTTGCCTCTTCTGTAACTGGTTGGTACTTAGAGATAAAGCTGATACAGTTCTTGAGACAGCTCAAGAGCCAAGAAATTACTGTTGTGATTGGACACCATTACAAAAGAAGAATTTAATGTATATGTGTCATGTTTTCATATTATAATTAGTGCTAGAAAGTGGGAAAAATACCATGCATCACTGCTCTTTCTAACTGCTTATGAGCTGTTCCACATGGTGTATACAGGAAAACCAGAAGATGGGGTTGCTGATAAAAAACATCTGCCTTCATGTATTCTTATATTTAGTATAAACTATTTATATGTCTGTTCTTTATATGCACAAACCTTCTTGTACATTGAGTATGCCTGTGGAAAAGCACCAAACCAATGAGTCACTACATCCTGGTTACTTTGGTTTTCACTTTTATATCCTTTCTATTTTTTAAATGGTTTTCCTCAGGTTGTGGTTGAATTGTCAGTTGGCATTAACACACACAGTGGTAAAATTAGGAGTACTTAGAGGCTGGCTTACCAGGTCTGAGCATAACTGGAAAATAACAGTGTTGTAAGCATCTGACCCAGAGCTCAGCAAGGGCAGTAAATCATCATTAAACCGGCAAAGGCTGTTAGTGCCTGTTAAATGTTGGCTGTCCCACAGAAACCATAAAGGAAAGGTGACAGCGTTTGATTAGGGTCTGAGTGTGTGTGAAACCAGCACTGGGACAGCAGGAATGCTGGCTTCCCTCTGTGTCCTCTGGTGCAGAAGGAAGGTCACAGATGGATTGGCGAGGTGGGGCTGTGAGAGGCAGCTCCTGCCTCTCAGCCCAGGGGCAGAAGGAAGCCACGAGCTGGGACGTGCTGAGTCCTGGCCCAGAGCAGCCCTGCTGTGCAGAGCAAGGGGCAGAGCAGCCTCAGCCCTGGGCACAGGGCTTGCAAAACAAGGTGGGCCATGGTCCTCCTCCTGCCTCATGGAAACATCCTGCATTTCCAGCGAGCCTCTGGCTTGAACCAAGCCCTAGCACTGCTGCTGGTAAATCCCTTGGCAGCTCCTCAGGTTTTGCTGTAGCTGACGTCTCTGGTGCTGAGGTTATTTCTGTTATTTCATGTTTGTAGCTATTTAATTTTGTATTTTGGTATTGTTGGCAGCACTAAGTCATATGTTTAGAGTTCCATAGCCCCTCTAATTGGAGAATTACTATACCCTATACACTAAAGTTGGTGTTTCTGGTTGTGAGTGAGCCCACAAAGGAAGTAGCCTGATTTCCATGCTTGGTATGCAGCTGTTTGTGGTGTGAAAGTATCTGTTCCTTTTTAATAAAGTCCTTTCGGAAAATTTAATGTTGAAATGTAGGGAAATCTAAGTAATTGTCAAAGCCTATTTGTAAACCACATTGAAGGGTTTTTGCTATTTCCCTGGAAGTACTGTCTAATTACATTGCTTGTGCTTTACAAGGAAATTTAAACTTAATAAAATGAAAATAGCAAATCTATTGAATTACAGCAGATAAATATTTTAGAGCATTTCCTAACAGTAGAATTTTAGGATTCTGCAGCCCCACTAAAATTATTACTAGTTTAAACATGTTTCACTATTCATGTATTGCATGCACAGGCTGCTGTTGCTAAGGCTGCTGCACAAAACAGAGCATTAAGTATAAACCTTTCACTAGTAACTCTCAGCTGATAATAAATGAAGAATGGCTTCTTGAGCCAACTTATTTCTGAGCTGTGCCTTCGATTAGTTCACAGAGGCTTTTAATACCCCTCAAATGAGCATTTTTTGTCATTATTATCAATAATTATCAATATTTTTGTCATTATAATGGGTTTAACAATAAGATCGAGACATTTTTAATACCTCTTTTGCATGTTTTTAAAATACTTCTTAAAGCTTACAAAGAAATGTTTTTTGAGGAAAGAGTAGTTAATTCAGCCCCACAGGTTTCCCAGTGAACCTGTTGGGGCTGTCAGGGGGTAAGTGATCTTAAAAGGCACCTCATCAGTTCCCTTTCTCAGCAATAAAAAATTTAAAATACACTCCCTTTCCCATATGTTGTCTCAGAAAAATATTTTCCCATTGAACAGGAACATTTACTTTCACAGTAAAAAAAGGAAGAAAATTTAAAAAATCTTCGGCCTCAACTTGGCAAAGAATTTCTCTGTTTAAAGGTGCCACCACATGTTGCTTGCCCAAGTGATAGCTCTTGTGGGAGCCTGCTGCTTCCAGGTACTGCCAAATACATTTTGCTATTAGAAACTATAAAGAAGAATTAAATATGCAGCTCTTGGGGTTCTCACGTGGCTTATGATTCGTTTCCTGAAATATGTGTATGACTGCATTTGGATTGATTTTGCCCAGGCCTTGTTTGCCGTGGCAGCACGTGAAGCTATTTTAAGAGGTTTTTCTACTCACTGGCCTGCTCAAGAAGCTGGGGTATTTGTTTGTTCATCTCATGTATTTTAAATATGATAGCATAAGATTGCCAGCACAAGACAATCCTAGTTTAAGATTAGCTCAGTTAAAATTAGGAGGGCCTTCAAAAATAAATGAGAGTGGTCCAGCTTGTACAGTTTTTGGACAGATTACATTTAGTCATCATTAGCACTCATGTGCTTGGTTTTTTTCCAGACTTTGGCAAGCCCTGCAGAGATCAGAGAATAAAAATACCTTTCCAGTCTTTTGCATTCCTCATCAATCCCCATATAATTACACCAGCACTCAGAGTTTAAGAAAATCATTTTAAAATAAGAGAATTAGGTTTGTATTTGATGGATCAGGAAATGAATGAAGGTGCTGTCTTCTGTGTCTGTGTTTTTGCAGTAGGAGGAAAAGTCACTTTAACTAAAGATGCTGTAGTTTTATTCAGATGTTAATTTAAATAAGTGAATCAGGATGTAGAAGAGGAATCTATCTGTATTCCAGCCTTTAGCTGTGGCTTTTTTTCCCTGCACTGTTGCTATGGAGAAGCATATAAATATTTGTATCACAAACTAATTTTACTTCAGTTATAGGTGGCATGGAAATGCAGATAAAAATGGTAAAGAGAAGTTGTTGTAGGTGTGTTTTAGCATGCAGAGTAGTATTTTGGAATAGGTTAAGGCCCAGACTAGCAGCAAAGAAAAGGTAGAAGGTGCTGTGTTGAAGCATCTTTTGCATATTTTTAAAATACTTTTTAAAGCTTACAAAGAAATGTCTTTGTAAGACAGCTTTGTATCCCATGGTGTGGGATAGAAACTGAATGATAGTGTACTCTTTATTTACAGTTTTGTCTTTTTCAATTTTTTTATGGCCTTATTGGATACTTCTGATAGCTCATATGTCATGGGCCATTTCTATGAGATCAAATACAAATGTAAAAGAAACAACTTCAGCTCAGTAGCACACGTCCATCTTCCACTGGGGGAATGATTACCCACAGAGCAGCTTAGGAATTGAAAGCTGCACAAATTGTTCCTTCATATGATCACTCACATTTCTTCTTTGTCCAGCCTTTTCATTTCCTTGTCTGCCAAATTGCCTCCAAGGAGGCAGTGATGCTGGGCATGAGTGAATTCCAGCAGTGCTCTCCATCTCCCTGCCTCTGCTCCTCAGCCTGTCCTTTGGGCTGGTCTCCCTCTCCACTGCTGTCTTTTTTACTTCGGGGATTCCAGTCCCTCTGACTGTGTCTTGGTACACCAGGGTGGTTCCAGACATTGCCAGGCCGTTGGCTAACAATGCCCAGGTGATGTGTGAGAGATGCCTTCGGCACAGTTTAAACTCCTTCTTGTTGCCTCTGTAAGTTCTGTGTTATGAAAGATTCTCTTTAACAAGGAGCTTCACAGAGTGGCTCTGTTTTCTCTCACTCAGCAGGTATTTTCATCACCTGGATTGTTATCCTGGTTTCACATGGAGATCTCTCTGGTGACATCCTAGGATAGTGAAAACAAAACTGGTTATCAACAGGATTGGAAATAACGTGTAGCACCATAGCAGTCTGCTAGCTCCTTTTTATATCACAGGATGTTTTTATTCAATTCAACAACAACAAAAAAAGAAATACTGAATAACAGTTAACAGATTGTTGCAATGGGAAGTGGAGGCAGCAATTTGTCAGTTCATTGACCTTTTGAGATCAGCCTAAAAGCCTAAATATTTAAGGCTAAATGACTTTCATGTAAGACATTATTCATCACAAAAACAACTAATTAACATACAAATTGCATTGCCATTTGATGAGCATTTTGATGGACAAAAGTAATGCCTCTGTTAAAATGGTGTCTTTTGTAAAAATCAGGCATGACAGACCAGTGTTTTTTGTTTTTAAATGCTCAAGCTTTTTTTTTTTGCGTGCTTTCTGAAGTGTCCTGCGTTGGGCTCTGGCTGGTTTGTGTAATTCCTCCTGCTGCCGCTGCACTCAGCGTCTCTCTTGGTGTTTCTCTCCTCTGGCAGCAAATGAAGCTGGCGGCGGAGTCCCTGAAGGCGTAAACACGGAGGAATGAGGATGACTAAGGCGGTCACATGAGAGGCGGAGCCAGCGTTCCTGGTCATGTGTGGCGCTCGGAGTGCACCCTCCACCAGCTACTGAGTAGGTGGCACCTGCTTGTGTGAAACTTGGTAAATAATCTTTGCCTGACACTGTAAAAAATATATTTTCTCCTGCTCTTTGTTCCTATATGCAACTGCTTGTGAAGGTAACACCAAATAAAGCACTCCAGCTTATGCCAGGTCTGGATGAAATCTGCCAGACTCCCTGTGCTTTGAGTGATTGAAAACAGATTCTGTGACGAAGCATCCAGAAGCTAACTAAAATTTTCAGCTTTCTAAAGGGGGGAAAAAAAACCCCCAGACTATTATTTAATTTACTCTCCCTTTATGGTTATTGCCCCTTTTGTTCCTTCATTACAATAGCTAATCATTTCTCTGTTATTTCAAAGATTTGCTTATTAGCTACTGCTTGTCCACAGCAGATTAATTTAAGTATGTTGTGCATTTCATAGGGAACAACAATGTACTTCATTATTTGAGCTGAGAAATAGTTGAACATAAACATTTATAGAATATGCATTGTATACTCCTCTTTGCTACTTCTCTAAACAGGTCCCAGCTAAAATCTTTTCAAAGGCTATGTAAATGAAATTCAGTAGGAAACAGATTGCTGATCAGTGATTTATGAAGGTTATTTATTTTCTAATTTATATTGGATTTCGGTACCACTCCCCTGGATTCTGAACTGCAGTATTGTATGAATGGATCTTCTGGTTAAATGAACTAACAGTATCAGATCAATTAAACTTGATACTTGATACACCTGTACTTGTGTTTGTAGTGAATATCTGATTTGGTTTTCCTTGTATTTCACAAAAAGGTAGCTGTCCTAATGTTTCATTGTTTTCTGACAGTAATAGGACTGAAATCTACAGTGTTTGCTCCTGTGACTTGGAGACAATTTATTTTTGGCTGCTGTGATATTCAGTTTTGGTAGATGTAACTGTGTGTGGTACTTGCTGGGATTTTGTTCACAGAAATCTGCTGCTGCCATAATTAAGGTGTTTGCCAACTTCACACATTTCAGATTTCTGCCACAGGGCCCCACAGCAGAGTAATATAACTAAGCCAAAATAATATATTTTGTCTGGAACTAAAAATTAGGATTTCTCAGGCTGTGCAGGTGTGACCCAGTGAGAAATGACTGTTCCCCTGGGAAGCGGAGCAAACCTGTGCTATGGCTGCTTTGTTCTTGCTTCTCCCACTGTTAGTCCCCCACACTGCTGCTATTTCAGGGGCATCTCATGGGCTGCTGCTTTCACAGCCTGTTCCTGAAGCAGTGGCAGGGCTGTGGCTGCACATGCTCTGCCCTGAGGATCTCTGTGGGAAGCACATCACCCTTCCTGTAGTGCTGTAGAGATCCCAAAACCAAAGGTTTTTTTAGGAGGGTACCAGTGTGTTCTCCATGAAAACTCTCCACCTTTGCAGTCTCCTGCCCACTTTGATCTGAAGTAGCTCACATTTCTTCAAGTTTCAACTGCCTGGTCAGTGTTTTTGAGTGAGCAGCTCCAGAGAAGAAAAATCCATGGGATGGGTTCCTGTTGGAGTATGTTCATGTGACCTTGTAGCCATTTTGAAGGGATTCTGCTGGTCTGCTAATTGATGATGGTCTGGAAGCATGAAGTTGGTGTGTTTTTCTGATGACAGCTGTATCAGGTATCTGGAATAACTTTCTAAGATGGGTTAGAAAAGGAATCAAGTAGTGTGTCAACTGTGATCATGTGAAACAAGTAAGTCATCTTCCACAAAACTGACTTCGTGGTTTTCCTTGTGGAGTCCATTTCTTTTGTTTTCTGTGGATTAACAGGAAAATCTCTAGTGAGGTGTAAGTACCCAGTGACTTCAGTAATGTTGGCTGTTGCCTTCGCCTTGGGCAAATCACTTCTGCTCAGTTTCCTTCTATAAACAAGGATAATACTGTTCTTAGGTGGAGAATGCATCTATAGTGAGGAGGTATGGAGAAATTCTGACCTTCCATGGTGTGAGTGAGAAGTATGGGACTCCTTTGTTTTAGAGGGATTAAAGTTTGTTCCACATACTGGGAGAGCTCTTGTTGTAGCATCACAGATGCTGCATGGCTATGACAGACACTGTTTCTGTCCTAAAACACACACTTTAACCTGCTGAGAAATGTTCCCTAATAGTGCAAATAGTATTTTGTCACTGAACTGAAATTAGCTCCTATTCCTCTGTATGCAGCTCTTTGTCCTTTCACTGGGGAAGAGTTCCTGTGTTTCATACCATTTGGTACTGGGTTTTGTCTTTTGGGTTTTTTATACATACATGGTGGCATCTATTTTCATTTCTCATTTGAGAGAAAAAGCTGTTTCTGTCTATGCTCCTGAAAGTGTTGTTTCCTTTCTGCTGTAGGTGCACGGGTAAAAACTGTGGGATGCCAGGGATGAAACTCACTGATCAAAATCAGTTACCAGGTGAAAATATCAGAAAGAATAAGATATTTATCAGTAGCTGCTCTTCACAAGGTATGGAATCTGAATGTTCCCAGGTCCACGGCAGGGTCCCTTACCCAGCTGAGAAAGCCTCACACCTCTGGACAGCCGTGGCTCTGGGCCCTTCAAGAGAGCAGGCCAACAGGTAGGGGTGTGTGGCAGTGCTGCCAGTGCCTGAGTCTAAACAATAAAATAAGTTTATCTCTGGTCTCAAGCTTCAGGGAAAAACCAAGGATGAAGCTGGAGCATCCTGTTTGGGAAGGTGACACGGAGTAACCAGTATCTGTCTGTTAAGATTTGGATTTTACAAATCTCCTTAGCAGCAACAGTAACAATCCAAGAAAGCTGTTTTTAAGAAGGGCACTCATAAATCACTTGCTGGTGATACAGAACTTCTCTCATCACGTATGTTGTGAGTACAGGTCTAATTGTGTGGCCCAGAGAGATCTGCTGACTCGAGATATCTACAGAAGAGGAAAACACTCATTACATGGAAAGGTTCCTCTGTAAGCAGGCAAGCAGTTATGGATATTTTAGCCTACCTGGACCTGAGGGAATTGATCTTGAATCTCATTCAGAGAAATTTGAATTTACTTCCTTACTGGGAAAAGCCCTGGGAACAAACCCTCCTACTGCTTTCTTCAGGAAAGCTCTGCCATGCCTCACCCAGGAGCTGGAGGGGCCAGGGCCAGGCCAGGCCAGGGCTGACAACAGGGCCTGGTGGCTCAGTGCCAGCCCTGGAGACTGGTGCTGAGAGGAGGCTCTTTCTGCACCCCAGTGCTTGACACAAAGGACTGTGGTGATGGCCTCTGTCATCACTGGCACCATGAGGGCAATGCTGGGCCTACTGTAATTACGAGCTGCTCAGCCCTGGCTCCCAGGGATGTCTCAGTGCCTAGAGGAGTCTGTCCCAGGTTGAGGCCATGTGGCACACAACTGCCCAGAGAAAACCAGATCCTGCGTCCCCTGCTCTGTATTTCTCAAGAGAGAGCAGTGAGAGGGAGGAAATAGGAAGGTGTTACACAAGGGCTTGCTGAAATGAATTCCTGAGATCTAACATGATTCATCTGAGAGCCTGATGAAGTCTGCGTTACCTCTCTGTGCTTCTCAGGCCCTATCCTTGCATTTTTCTTAAAACATAATTCTTCCATCACATGAGAAAATAGAGGTCATCTCTTTCTTTACCTCTATATAATAAGACTTTATTCTGTCACTAATACAAGATTCTTGACTCCCAGAAATTGATATCATTCGTAATACAAGCAGACAGGCCAAACTGAGTCATCTTACAATTACAATTTAAGACTAAAACATTAAATAAATAGCCAGAGCCTGTGGTTCAAGGAGCGACCAGACTTAAGACAACTGCAGAGACACTGCTCTGGAGAAGGGCAATCCAGCAGTCTCTCAAAACACTGTATGGATGTGCGTTGAGTGAGGGAGCCTGGCTGGCTGCATGCAGTCAGCAACTCAATGAGTGAGTCATTGCTACACTTTCCCAAGTGTACAAGTGTTACAGCTCAAACACCTTTTATTGAAAGCAAGTCATCATTTGGAATTAATGACCAACAAATCAGTTCTGATTCATTCACATAAACTTAACCATGGGAAAGGCTAACAGGGTGGCTGGCTTGTCTCTAATGTTTGGGGGCATTCCAACTTCCCCCTGTTCCCTGTTTATTGCAAGCCAGCTGCATTGGGATTTCCCTTCCTTTGCTAATGAAAAAATCTTTTAAAAACATCTGACATGAAAAGTATCTGACCTGCACCTACCAGCGACTGAGATGTTACTGCTTGGCCTTGCACTATGACATCTGTTAGGCCTTTCCTGTCTCAGTCACAGTCAGAGCCCTGCAAATTCTTTGGCCACTCCTTTCCTGCTACTGCCTCCACCCTGCTTTGCAGTGACCAGAGCTGGGAAGCTCCTCAGCAGGGGCAAGGTCTCAGCTCACAAGTGCCCTGGCCTAAAGCAGTGGTTAATGGCTTGTGTTCACACAACCTGTTCCATGCCCTTGATCCCTGTTTCCATACTCACCATGGCAGGTTACAGTTCTTGCTCCAGGAGAATTAAATCACTGCAGCAGCACAGCTTGGGCCAAGCTGCACCAGCCACAGGCCACCAACAGGTACCTCAGAGGGACATGATGGCAGAAGCCAGCCCGCTCCCAGGCACCCCCATACATGTCACTGCAGCACGTGCTGGTGGGGCAGAGTGGGCTGGCACTGCTGCCCTCCCCTATTTTTACTATTACCCACTTTACATTATAAAGAACAATGGCTCCCTCAGCCTTGAGACAAAAAACTCAACGGATGGTGACTGTGACAACTGTCAAGCCCAAATGCAGGCGTTTGTCCACTGCTAGAGAATAACTGGCAGTCACAAATGGATGTCCACGCACACACAAAGCCGGGCTCTTGCAGGGTGAGGCCCCTCGCTCTCCCCAGGTGCTGCCCTGGAGCCTGTGCTGCCCTCACACGCCCAACACCAGGAGACAAACCCCATCCACATGCAAGGCATTGGTTATGCATCAATCAGGATATCACTTTTATTAACTGGATTTTCCATTTCTGTCACACACCATGAATGTTTGTACAATGAAAAAGCCAAACATTGCCAGAAGCAATAAGATCAGTGGATATTTCTGTACCCTCTTAACACACATGGATTCTTTCTTGGTGAGAAATTTTTATACTTCTGTTCATTAATTCTGCTTATTTAAACTGCTACTCTTAAAATTCTGTGTCAAGATTGTCACATCTTAAATACAGATTAAGTTGCTAGAGGTACATTATTTTTTATATATTTTTATATACACACATACAGAAAAATACAAGACTAACTGTTTTTCCACAATATTTACTTTATACACTACTGTAACTATATGCAACTCTTAAAGACACGTTAAGGGGTACAAGAAACTGTTTACTTGCTCTAAATAGTTTGGTCCAATATTATCTTAATGTAGTGGTTATTCTCGCTCTTCCTTTTACGTGACGACATAACACGACATACACCACATGCACAATCATTCACCTATCAACAGAGGGGGAGAGGACAGCACTCAGACTAACACATCTGTACACATCTGTACACCCAGAGGTCCAACCAGCCACACACAACTATAAGGCTATAATACAACTATGCAGCATAAATGGTCAACACTGCTGTTCTAAAGTGAGCACCATATATACAGTCGTATATAAAAACATTGGAAACAAAATACACCTGGGGTTAGTTAAAAGGTGCCATTCCAAGGCTGTACATATCAGGAAAGAATATTTACAATACTTGGAAAAAAGCTGCAACAAATAAAGTTTATTGCCAATGCCCTTTATAAACTTGTCTCCTACGTGGATGTTACGCTCACTGTCTGTGAAGCACACATCTCATTTCTGGCCCTTGGTAAGATCCCTGCTCAAAAATTTCAAGCAATTATGTTCTATGGCTTCACCCACACGTCTACGCTTGTAGCTTTTAACTAAACTGCAACTAGAGATTTAAACTTAAGGAAGCGGAACACTTGTCCTTTGCCTCGTTCCGGAAGCAGAACCCTGGGCTCAGCTCGCCAGGAAGGACACCCATGCACTTCACTCTCTGAAGCCTTGCAGGGATCACAAGAGCTGTCGTGAGTGAGCTGTGGCCATCCTGACCCAGCCGTTCTTTGGTGCTCTGCTCCCTCCACAGCAGACACAAACCGCCCTGTATCGACCATTCTGAAAGCGTTACAAGATGCTCAACAGTGTCAAACTCCTCTGGGACACCCAGGGGCTGCCCAGGGCGCTGCTACATAGTACCCCCACTTTTACTAGCATTGCTTAGAAGACCCAGTGCACAGCATGAAAAAATAAAACATTCTTGCCCTTCCCAAAACTAGGAATCTGCAATATATTTTATTCTAGATAATAAAATTCCACAAAGTTAATTTATCTGGTCAAAAGTATCCTTTTGTACAGAAATACTCTAAATCAAGACCTTACCATGGCAACGGAAAACCTGACAGGAAGGCTCAGAGCTGTGAAAGAAACACTTTCCTACAGGCTATTTTAAATGGACTTTATGAGCAAGTGTATTACTGAGGGAAAATAAGTGGTGCGCATGTGGGGAACAGCAGTATTTTAAGTCTTTAAAAGAGTAATAATAATAAAGCTGTAAATTACAATAATTTCAATGTAAATCCAATTACCTAAAGGTTTTCCATCCCTTATTGCCTTCTGGAATCTCAGGGAGGGGAGGAGAGAACAGCAGAGAGTTTATAAGGTAAAAACCTAAAATACTAAGTGTCATGATATACTACTAACAAAAGTAATTCATACAAATACTTTATTTTCAGTTAGCATGTAAAAACTCAGAAGTAGACTTAATAATTTACCTTTGTTATATTAAAAAAGATTGTCTGCTTGTAACATTAACATATTTCTATGGGAGAAAGCTGCCTTACAAATCTACTTGCCTTTTTTTTTTTTTTTTTTAAGAAAACTGCCTCTAGCAAAACAAGATCTTTTCAGTTTGATTTTTGAGCCACAACTTCATCCATATCATAGCTTAAGACAAATAGGTGTGGGTTTAAAATCATATTTCAAGATCACTAATTTTCAGTGCATCTTTGCTTTGTACAAGCCTTGGAACATCTGAAAGCTCCCTAAAGAGTTTTCAGCATTAAAACATTATTGCTTTGGTTCTGTTTCAGACACATAGAAGTATGCCACACATCACATATTTTAGTTTTCACAGAAGGTCAGAACAAGAATTAACATTTCATAAGCAAACAAAAGCTTCTCTCTCTAGTTTAAGTGCAGAACATGAAACTTCTAAGTGCTTCATTTACATTAAGATCCAGATCTTTATTTTAATTTAATCCAGATCTTCAATAGTAAAATTATAAATGTAAAAATTACACAATAAAATATTCTGTTGTGTTGAAAAAGAAAAACATATCTGCTAGCAGCATGCAAAGACCATGCATTGTCATACCATCAAGCAAACACAAAATTAAAGTATAATAAATAACTGCTTGAAGCCCATTTAAAAATCTTAAGACAATAAAAGGGGGTCTGTGACAAGGTGTTCACAGCTCTGACCAGGAAGGATGACGCTGTCAAGCAGATCGAGCTGTTCGAGCCAGATCATTGTCAAATGACGTGACAACAACTGGTTTGACTGGAGGTACACAGCAGCCCCTCCTTTGGGTTCCGCTGAATATTCACAGATATCTTTTCACAGAGAGGTAGTTGTAGCACATTGTTTTTCAAGTTCCTGTTCTTTAGCCGTTCCAATTCATTTGTTGTGTCTGACATTTGGTCAGAAAAAAATTTTAGGCTGCCCAATGATGAAGCCTGGTTTGCACTTCCGCTGGAGCTTATACACATTTTCCACGTTGATTTCTCCTGTACTTTTACACTGGAAAAGGACAGATTGTTTTGAGGATCGATAATGTATTTCGTGCTGCCATGAATCTGTGAACCTAGGCAAAGGCTCATTAGCTTCAGGCTTTCAACCAGTTCCCCTGCACTTCTGGATGACAGCTGCATCGAGTTTCCAGATCCAGCGCATCTCCGAGTGGAACCTGAAGTGGTGTTGGTGCTCCCGCCAGAGCTACCGGAGGGACTCCCCCCACCTTTGTTGTTGTCGCCTGGGCTCGTTTTGTCCACCCCTCCGTTTCCATTGCTTGGTTTGCTTTGTCCCCCGCCATCTCCCTGGCTGCCAGGTGGCCCTTCGCTACTATCCCGTCTGTGCCACGAGTAGGTAAACCCGCTGTCCTTGTCCAGACGCCTCCTACTTTCTGAGTCATCATCGCTGGTTTCGGAGCTGCTGCAGCTGGAGCCCCGTCCCTGGCTTTTCCTCCGATGGTAGCGTTTGTGCACGGTGCTGGGTGAGGCGATGTTCATCTTTAACCTGCTGAGCTTTGGGGGCAAGTTCTCGTCCATGTCAAACTCATCATCTGACTCGCCCTCCTCGAAGATCTGGTTGAGGACTGGTGCACTCTTTCTCGAAGTAAGACGATTTGTAACCGAAGGCTTACGACGCAGAACAACTTGAGTAGAAAGAGAAATTGGTTTTTTATCTTCCTCATCCTCCTCCTCATCTTCTTCTACTCTGAACAAGCACTTCCGGCCACTCGTAGTGGGTTTTAAGCTGACCGACGGAACCGCTGCAAGCGCTGGCCCAGCCAGTTCAGGGATCTCCTCCTTCTTTGCTGAATCCCCAAGGGCCTTGCTGCGGTGCCCGTTGAGAACGTTCTCAGCCGTGCGAGCCGGTGAGGACTGAGGAACAGCGGTGTGGGAGAGAGGGGTTGCTGTAAGGTCATCCTCCAGATCCTGGGGAACATCAATTTTTGTCGGCCACGACTGCCTGCATAAAAAATTAAACAGGAAGTTACATCACAGCAAGCATTTCAGAACTTGGAAGGAAGTGTAAGCTCTGCACCAGAGAAGCACAAGTACTGACACACAAACTGGGCTTCTGAGTGGCATGTCTGTAAACAACAGTACTGAGTGACTGAGCACAAGGAAGTGTTCTCAGAGAATGTGCATTCCTTTAGAAATGCTGCTATTTGAAAGGAACACCACCTATACAAGAACAGAGTTTAGAAATTACATTGGTAACTGTCAAATCAAATTTTAAGATTTCACTGCTCTCAGAAAATGAATTAAGCAATTAAAAAAACTTGAAATAATTGTGTCTCAGAAAAATAAACTGAGATTGGTACAGAACCACCAGTACCTAGAGGAAGGTACAAGCCTATTCAAGTACAACTTAAGTAAGACAGTATTGCAAACTACTTTTAATCTGCAGTTTCTTGGGTTTTCCTCCCAATATTCTTAATATAAAAATTAGGTTAGAAGTAACCTGAGTGAAACTGAAAAGGTGAGTCAGATGAAACAGTCTCTCATGCTCACCAAGCTCTATTCTACAAAGCTCCCTTTAAACATACGCAAATTGCGATCATACATTTATTTATCCTTAGCTGAGAATCTTGAATAATACAACTGCATGAATTGAGAACTCAAGCTGCTTAAGAATATGACACTTGAATAAACTGTAAATCCAAGTTGAAGACATGTAACACTGTAATAGCATCGGCTCAAATCAAATGAAAGTAAAATGAGTGTGCATCAGTTTAACAAGCAGGCAGCTGATGTCTTATTTCCAGTATCTTCACTACTCTCTAATGATTTGAATTTAACTTTAAATCTTAACATATATTGTAATTTTCCAATAATGCACACAGAATAAATTAAGAACAAAGACTGTCAGTCTTTACTCTGTTATAAAAGCCTAATCCAGAAAACCATCATCTACAGACCAACACATTAATCCTGAACAATTCTTCAACTTCTTCACTCAGCATAAGCCCCACATTTCTCATCTTTAATTTTAAAAAGTTTGCCAATTTCTTAACTTTACAAAACAAAAATACTCTGGCTACTGCACGAAAAGCTGTAATAACCTGACAGGCTGCATACAAAGACACAGGAATCACATCAATTTCCTGCTCTCTGCCATGTCAGAAGGTCAGGCTGAAGGAAGAGGGAAGGCTCAGACACTGCAGTAGGACTGCACCTGCTGAAGGCTGCACAGAAAAGGACCCTGAAGTGTGAGATACTGGTGTACACAGGTTGTCTCCTGACAACTCTCTCCCCAGTTGTACAAACTTTGAGGAGAAGGCTGTACTAGAGCCAGCAATAAACACACCCAGCCTTGCTGCAGACTTTGCTTTGAAGCACTTGTGTCAGTTTTGCTCAACCACCAGTGCCAGAAACCTGTAACCTCTAGCCCAGGACCCTCTAACAGCAGGGCCTGGCTGTGCACACCCTGCCTAAGCCTGTGTGGTGCATTCCCTGCGTGGAGCCATGCAGGCTCCTGCCTGTGTCACTGGGAGCTGCTGGTGGCCTCCACCAGCCTCTCTCCAGTGGGCACCTCTGCCTGGAGGGAGGCAACACAACCAGCAGCTCCAAGCCAAGCTGCACAGACAGGAAGTGAAGCCTGGGCTCTGATATTCCTTGGTTTGACACTGGCACCCTCCCTTAGGCCCCAGTTGTCTCCAGAAATACTGGGAAACACTGACCCAGTTTGCTGATGACTTGTGCCTCTGCTGTGTACTTTAAACACAAACAATTGACTGTAATTAACAAACAGAACTTAAACACACTAGAAACATAACTACAAATATGACAGAAAATGAAGATCTAAATATTTCAGGAACTTGCCATGCTAGAAGAACAGACTGGTTTGTCAGCAAAAATAGGAAGAGTTCTGTAGTTGTCACAATAAAGAGCAAATATAGTATCTTACAGTACTGTAGTTGCCAGGCAATAAACCTCCTCACTACAGTATGTTTATCTCTCATAGCAGCCCATGTTTGCCTCACTTCCCTTCTGCCTCTCCCTTTATTCCCTGGGCCTGAGGGGAGAGAGGGACAGAAAAGAAGTTCCAGGTTGCAAATAAGTTAAATATTTTTTTTTTTAATATTTTGAGGTCTCAAAATTAAAGTAATGGACTACTGTGTTGTCTTTTCCATAAGGTCATTCTATAGAAACTCATGGAATTTAGAAGCATCATGGAGGCAAAGAACAGCTACTGGGACCATAAGCGCAAGGGTTCCCGAGTTTATGCAGATGTTCTTGTTATGAAAATTCATACTCATAGGGCAGGCTACAGTTACTCCAACTTTACAAATTCACATAAAAATTTAGATTCATTGAACTTTTTGTTCCAGCTTCTTATATAACTAGAGCTGCTCTTTACTGAGAGTGATGCTGACACTGAGGAAAAAAAAAAACCTAAAACAATTCAAAAGCCAACTTTTTATTGTTTTAGAATTTCCATTTGAAGCTGAACTCCAGGTTTTACTCTAGAGTAATTTTTTTTATAGGTAATACTTAGTATTAGGCATATGGGATTTCTTTTTCCAGAAGAAGCTGACATAAACATGAAGGGATGATCCATCATGAGAGAACTGCTGAGTCAAAGTTACAGTACTGCCCTTGAAGAGAGGGGAGCTCTCTAACACCAAGCCCAGACCACTTTGGTTCTGTAGGCAACCCTTAGATGCCTGCAACAGTAACTCTTCTCAAGTACCTGCAACCACCTAAGATAAAATTTCCTACATCAGTGACCACTGAGTGAATGATCATGAGGTGTTTACAGGGCAGGGTGCAGTCCCACCCGGGGATGACAAAGATACTGAAAACACTGTAATATTCATGGAGCATCAACTCCTAATTCAGGGAGACAGAATGTTATTCAGAAGAGATGCCTCTAAAATCTCAAGCCTAAATCCAAAGTGATAATCAATGGAGACTTTAACCTATTTTCCTAAGTGGGTGTCCTTATTATAAATGTAAAAAAAAATGGATACTTGTTAACTTGAGGTAGTAGCACCTTACTATTATCAGTTAGGCCAAAGAAACTATGACTATGCACCAGAAGGACATCCCAGCATTTATTCCTATTAAATGAATTCACATATGACCTTTCATGAAAGTTGCACAGAGAAACTTTTGGAATAAACAAGTTATTTTATCTCTTTCTCTAAATCATACAGATGAACAACACTGAAGGAGGTAGAAATGCTAAACATCGGCACAAACATTTAGTATTCTTTTCTCATTAATAAATTAAAACTAACAGTTGTTGTTATTGCTAGTAACAGTTACCAGTATTTTACCTAAATAGGCAACTTCTGAAAAGACTGGAGGTTACAGGATAAAAGTTAATGGAAATGCCTCAATACCTCCTCCATCTTCACTGGAACAACTGTCAAGATGGACCAACGAATATTTTATCCAATACCAGCAGATCCCTAGTGATAGTTTAACACTTAACTCCGGAAAGAAAAACCACAATATTTAAGAAAAATAACTGCTCAAAGCTTGAATCCTCCAATATCAATGTGCAAGTGGAAATGATACTATTTGCCTTTTGGGTTCGGTGTTCTGGTTGGTTGGTTTGGTTTTCTTTATTTGGCTGGTTGGTTTTTCTAAAGCATATTCTGCTGTAACTGAAAATGTGGGATGCTTTAGTAACTGGCTGCAGAGCAAATAAACTGGCTGAACATACCAATACCAATTACATGCCAGAAGCCAAATTAGCCCCTTTTAGTTTCACTGTGTCACAAGCTGAAGCTTGGAAAATCTCTTACTATAAGGTGTTTTTAATTCATATTTTTGTCAAACAAAAACACTCTATTGCAGTATCTTTAAGTGACTGATTGAAATGGTAAATTCGACAATTTTTCTTAGACAACAGGCACAGCAACTGATATGAAAAAGAACATAACCTACAGATCAAATTTAGAGTGATTTCTCATGTATAACTAATCCCATATCAGCAGGCTTATGGATTATGCAACTAATTTTTTTCTAGGGATATTATATAACACAATTTGTATGAGAAGCTGAAGGTCAATGAACAAGCCCTTTTCTAGGAGGTGTGAAAACCTGTCTCTTTAGGAACAAACTTCGAATTGCCTTGTGATTTCCTGAGAAGGGTAGGAATTGAAAATATTATGTGTACCTGATTTCTGAACAGTTTCTGAAGTGTCCAGAGCACTCTAAAGACTTTTAAAATTTGCAGTAAGTATTTTACTGTTTTCAAGAAAGCAGTACTTGAGAAATTTAATATTCTCATTAAGACAATTTTAAAAACAAACAAAGAAACCAAAACCCTCCCAGCCATTTAGATTCCTAAATTCTCACCTGAACTGAGCTTTGATGTTGCTGGGGCTTGCAGATCTGGTCTGAATTTCCTTCTCTTGTTTTTCTCGCAGAATCCTTTCAGCTAGTAAGAAGTAAGTAGCAGTGATGTGATTGTATTTGTTAGTCTCCAATGCCCTGAGGAAAGCATAAAACATGAAATAACCCATCCATCAGTGGTTTCTAAGAATTGGACATACATCTTGCAGCTGGCTGTGCTTCCCATAGCAGGAAGAGAGCCTGAAAGCAGAACTGCTCATTTCTGATCTTTTGACAAGCATGTCTTAATTTTATTAAAAACAGAGTCAAGAAGTCTAGCTATTTCAACTACAGTTGAAAGGCGACATCCTTACAATATCATTCAACAAAAGTAAGAAATTATTTTTTATTTTACATTCTTTAAATGATAACTGTTTTTTATTAATGTTCTATACCAATGATGGGCTCTTTCACTGGCACATGCAACCACAAAGTACTAATATCTGGCTATGCAACAAATGGAACAAAACATTCATTACTTTAGGGATGTCATATTAACTTTATAGTAAAAATAAGTTCATAAGCGAGTAAGCATCACTCAGATATTGTAACAGAAAGGCTGCCCCTGATATCCAGCTTAAGAAGTGAGACTGCTGCTTTCCCTTCCCCATCAACAGTTTTTTTACAGCTAAACACATAAAAAAAGAAAAAAAAGTATTTAAGACCCCTTTAAATTTGGGGAATATTTTAGAAATTTGGCGGTTTTAATCTATTAGAAGAATCTATGTAGCTTTCCAGCAAGCTCCCTTAGTGACTATTATGCATTACACAGATAAAGGGGAGAATATTTTAAATTAACAAAGATTCAGGTACACTGGAAATGTGATAAGGGAAAAATGCTAGACTTTGTCATCTTCAAATATGCATGAAAGATGAAGAACAAGCATAGCTTCCAAAGCATTTAAGTTTACTCAAGATGGCTACTGCAGGAATCCAAACACTGTTCCAACACATTGTCTTGACGTTTTTCCTAAATTTGGGTATACTTAAGTACTTCTGATCCCACAATATCCTGTCACAGGGCAAGATTGCAATACTTTGTTTATTAACTGAATGGCCTGATATTTAAACACCGATGCACCCAGGTTCTCGTGATGTTCTTGAATCAAAAATGAGAGCTGCACAAAACAAACTGCATCTAGAACGCTGCTGACTTACTCCACTATGGTATCTCGGTCTGCGATGTCCCCAAGAACCATGCGCTGTATTATACTGTTGTGCTCCTCCTCAGACAGATTTTTGTATGATACCAGAGGAATATTATACTTGGTTGCAGGAGATGGATCAACTCCTTGGAGCCAGGCATGGTTTTCAATCTCTTCCAAAGATGCCCTTCGCTTCGGGTCTCTCTGCAACATCCGTGTAATGAGACTGTGAATAAAAAATAAATCTAAACAAAAATGCACACACGTTTAAAAAAGCAGCTGTTGTAAGAGCAATGTTAGGAAGACGTTTTCTGCTGTCAGGTTACATAGATCTTCAGAAGTCTCATGGTAAACAATGTGATGGGAAACTGTTTAGTCTCAAAAACATTACAAATACTGCTAAACTGAAACAAACAACTTATTAAAATATATCATAAACACTGCAGTTTTCATTTACTGTACTTAGATAATTAACTTGATTTTTCTCATTTATTTTAGTAGGTTTTATAGGGCAACTATAGATCACAGGTCACCTATCAGCTAGTCAGTAAAATAACAGAAATGTGATTTTTTTGCTATTGCTGCTGTCAACAAGTATATGGAATGGCAACATAAACAGAAATATTTTATTCTGAAGTAACTATCAGACATTTGAGTCTTGAGTATCCTTGAAGAAGCTGTGATTTGTTCTACCCACACAGAAAAACACCTGAACAGACCAACAGACTCTTTGGGATGATGTAGTGACAAATCTATTAATGAGTTGATACTGAGATTTTACAAATGCTGGAAAGAAACTGCATGAATTCCCCAAGTAAACAGAGAAAGAAGACTTCATTAGCACAGCACATTTCTGTTCACTTACTATACATGGAAAATTCTTGGGGGAAGTATTTTTGGCTTTGTTTAACAAATACGGATATACGGTTATGTTGCCAAGGTTACAAAGAAACTGTATTGCTCCAGTGTGTTCTGTGGTTCCCATATAGTGCTTTTTCTTCCACTGACTGTACTATACCATGCAACTTCTGACAGCAAGGCCACACACAAAGCACAAAGGTAATCACGATTTGTCTGTCTTTTTTGTTTGGGTTTTTTTTGTTGTTTTTTTTCTGTGTGAGATGATGTATGGATTTAAAAGTGGAGGTAAATCCACCCTTCTTAAAATTTTTTAAAAATTCTAAAAAATTCACTAAAAAAAGTCACATTTATTTTTATTAGTTGTGATCTCTGCTCTTACCAAGAGGAAAGGCAAGGTGAGACACGGGAGCCTTGAGTTTCTTTGCTTTTTTTAATATTATGACAGAAAGAGAACAAACTCCATATTTAATTAGATTTTTTTTTTTAAAACTACACTAGTAAAATGGCACAAATGCAGCACATGTGCCTCCTGCTTGAAGCTTGTTTATGCATCTCAAACCACAAATACTCTCACTCCAAGCAGGAGGTTTAAGCACTCTCAGAGTCTTTTCCCTAAGAAAACCTAACCTATAGAGGACCTGGGTGACTGGCTGTACATTGTGCATGCTTTGCATAGAGAAGGCGGATCTGGACACGTAAGCAAATAGATGTTAGCAAGTGTATTAAACAAAAGGCTGCAAAATATGTTTCCTGGCCTCAGCACAGCATGCAGCACCTCTAGAGATTGATTCGATACAATTCACTGATAAGAGGTCCCTCTTAAACCTCTTCCTGTATTGTACTTTAAACCTCTTCCTGTATGTGAAGCTCTTCAAGCTCAGAGCAGCTTTTCCATGTTACTGGAGGGTGCTAAACACTAATGACAAGACAAGCAGACCAGCTATGGTACAGAATTACAGAATCATTAAGGTTGGAAAAGGCTACTGAGAGCATCAGGTCCAGCCACTAAAATAGCACCACCATGCTCACCACTACACCATCTAAGTGCCACAACTACAGTGGTTTTGAATCATCATCACCTCCAGGGACAGTGATTCTACCACTTGCCTGGGCAGCCTCTTCCAGGGCTTGACAAGAAATTTTTTCTAATATCCAATCTTAGCCTTGAGGTCATTTCCTCATCCTGTTGCTTGTTACCTAGGAGAAGAGCCCACCTGGCCACAACCTCTTTTCAGGTGGTTGTAGAGAGCAGTAAGGTGTCCCCTGAGCCTCCTCCAGGCTAAACAACCCCAGCTCCCTCAGCTGCTCCCCAGCTTCACTGCCCTTCTCTGGACACAATCCATCACCTCAAATGTCTTTCTTGAGAGCCCAAAAACTGAACACAGGGCTCAGGATGTGCCCTCAGGGTGTGCCCTCACCAGTGCTGAGCACAAGGGATCACTGTCCTGGTCCTGCTGGTCACACTGTTGCTGATGCAGGCCAGGATGCTGTTCAAGTTGTTATGCATTAGACTCCTGGACTGCAGAGATGTCAGGTAGAGAAAGGAATGGTCATCATGACCAAACCTGTAACAAACCTCATTCTTTGGCAAGTAACAGAATTCTAGATGCTGCTCTAATTCTTCTGACTGAACCAAATGCATTTTTCAAGCATTTATAAAGGCATCTGGTTCTCTGTATTGAGAATTAAAAGACACTCTACTGCAGATTCAAGGACCCAGACAAACGTTTTAAAATAGTTTAAGTGACACAACTGGGATATATATATTAAAGGCCCAAAGGTCATTAACCAGTAGGGAAACATGGGAAATACTGGAACATATCAATAAAAAGGCTCCAGTGAACACTGCAGAAAAACACATCAAAAGGAATCATGACTCCTAAGTGGATATGGCATTTCCAGACCAAATATTTTTCTCCCTTGATAGCCTGGGATGTTAATTTGGAGTTGTAATTCAGTAGGAGATGAGCAAAAACTCGCTGTGTGACAGATTTTGGTAACTTGTTGTTTGGACAGAAATTGATAAGCACCAGTACCTTCCTAACCCTTGTGACAGAATAATCTCAACACCTCATGGTAATTAGTCCAGCAAAAGAGCTGGCCAAAGCTAATCAGTATTGAGTAACTTCTTTAATTCTTTAAAAAAATGCATGCCAACTGAGAGACATAAAAGGAAGAATATCAAGGAATATCCTACACATGGGGAACTCCCAAAAGTAACAAAAATCCACCTCTATGAATGCTTCCAAGTTGTTTAACAATCTACTTACTCTTTACATTCTTTAGACACATGAGGTGGCACTGTGTATTTGCAGTCCATTATCATAGTCAGGGTTTCACTGTCATTTGCTTCTTGGAATGGTGGCTGGCCACAGACCAACATGAAGAGGATGACCCCCAAACTCCATATATCTGTAATATATAAAGGACATATTTTAAAAAACTAAACTGTTGAGGATACAGACATAATTACCATCCAACCCAAGAAATACTCTTAAAATGCATATTGGGGTGATTATTGCACTCTTCATTGTGAGCATTACTTATGGAAATTGTAATTGCAATGAAGTACAAAATACAGTAATTCCATTGCTTGACAGATTTTACAGTTTTTGAAGGGGAAAAAAACTCCCAGAATTTGTTACTTCAAGGATGCATAACACTTTGAGATGCATTAACACTTTTGACAGCAGTGTTAGATAAAGCTGAAAATAATCTGGTCACTTAAAAGGCAAGAATTCATTACCCTTTTGATAGCAGGTAGGCACAGGTTATTCAAGAGATTTGAATTCAAAGCACATTCCTTTCTGAAGGACTAACATAAACTGTTCTCTGTATTGTTTATATGTTATTCAGAATCACTAGGTTGGAAGAGACCTTTGAGATCAATGAGTCCAAACCATGCCCTAACATCTCAAGTAAGCCATAGCACCAGGTGCCACATGCAGTCTTTTTTAAAACACATCCAGGGACAGTGACTCCACCACCTTCCCAAGCAGACAATTCCAGTAATTTATCACTCGTTCAGTAAAAAAAGGTTTTCCTAACATCCAGCCTATATTTCCCTTGGAACAGCTCCAGACTGTGTCCTCTTGTTCTGTCAGTTGCTGCCTGGATAAAGAGACCAACCCCCACCTACTCCATGATGTAAGAAATCACAAAGAAAGTCACTTATTTCAATAAGACTGATTTTGCTGTGTTTTTCCTCCAGTGGTGTTGTGTTGTTTTAAAATTTGGCACTTCCAATAGTAACTGAATTAGCTTATGTAAAACCAGGTTCTTATATCAATGATACTAAAAAGTGTGGAATACTGGGTTTGGGTGCTGTTGCCTTTTTTTTTTTTTTTTTTTTTTTTAAATATCCAAACATAACAATTAACAGTGATTTCTACTATACTCTGGGAGTCTTCTTGTTTCCTTTTAATTCCTGCTTGTGTAGAATAAACATTTAACAACTCTCTTGTTCCCCAGTGGAATGGCACACCAAAAGATGAAAAATAAGCACTTTGGGGCATGAAGCCCTGTAGCTGGTTTCTACTTAGTGCAATAGCTAATATTTAGTTCAAATCTTTATTAAGAGCCTGCCTAAAAGAAAATATCTCAAGAGTGTCACTGCATTCAGTAAAGGAAGCATAAATATTAAGAAATGCATCATATTGCAGAAAAATAAATAACTTGCTCCAATATATGCTTAATAAAATCTCCATGATCTTAAACTTCAGCTACAATTCCATGCTCTGGGAATTGCAACAGCAATTTTGGGTCTTAAACCCTTAACATGGTACAGATCAGTACCCAGTAAAACCAAACAGCTGAGAAATGATCGGCAGGCACCTTCCAAGGAAAGAGGGGAGAGCAGCCAGCTGTGATCTGGGACACAGAGCAGAGCAGCTTTTTCCTGGAAGGACTTCCAAGAGGGATTCACATAAGTTACCTACTCAACTGCATCTTGCTTTCTGTGGCCCGTTCAAAATACTCAACGTGTATTTCATGCTGAAGGATAGCTACAATTTTATTTAATAAAGTAAATAATACAGATTGATCCCTAGAACAATTGCTCATTTTGCTAGTTATGACCTATTCTTCTTATGGTTTAGCTGACAGAGGACTAGAAACACTACATGGTAATTTTCTTTAGAGCTCTAATTTGTAGTTTGTGTATGCTATTAAACTCAGACAATTACTGGATTTCTGCTATGCTCACTAGGGCCTCAATCCTGTAGGTACTCAGCATTTTGAGGCTGGTACACCATATCATGCATACCTGCAAGTTCAGCATGACCATCACCATGTTTACAGATTCAATAAGTGTTTTAATACTTCAATAGCTTAAAGCCAGAAAGGCAATGTTTAGGAATGCACAACTTTTAAAAGCCCTCACAAGACAGGGAGGTAGTTTCAACTAAAAGGTCCACCTTTAATTTTGTAAAGTTACTTGCTGTCTTTCTTCTGACTTGTTTAGTTTAAAAGCAGCCAAAAAAGTTTTGGTGTATTATCTTTCCCCCATCACTCAACAGATTACATGCAGTTTTTGCAAGCATAAAAGATGGGTGAATTTATGCATTTCTATGACCAGTTATCTTTTGGCTATCAATATCCTTCCTAGATTTTTAACTTTGCCTAAGATCTATGTTGTGATTTGATCTATCCTAGTATTTGTATTTGTTCAATACTTCCCCACAACAGAATAGCATGCTTCAAGTGTCCTTTTAGCATCAAGTATTTTACAAGAATCCACACAGTATACATTTTTACAGACAAATTACATTTGCTATAATAAAGCAATACATACTCGGTAAATTTAAGCTAGGAGAAAAAATATTGGGGAGGGGAGCAATCTAATTAAACTTTCAGTTAAAAATAAGCATATAAAAGTTTATACAGAAGGAAAAGAACAGTAGTATAAGAAATCAGGCTTAAAAATAGACAGTTCTGAGAAAAGGACAGCAAGAAAAGGACAGCAATTAAAGTAAGACAAGAATTAAAAGTTCCATGAAATCGCCAACTACAGGAAACTCTACCAGACCTTGAAATTTCAACTGCATTGAGCACATACTAAACATATCTTTAAGTATTTTCCATTAGAAGGTAGTCTCCTAATTTATTTTCTACTTTACACACATGGCTTCTTCTCTCGACTATACATACACTTTGCTGTAATTCAGTTTTAAAGGATATATGTAATAACAGATACTGCTTTATTTTTCCAAAAGTTATTTAGATAAACATGTATGCACATTTACTTCATAAAAATAAAAAACACTTTTTAGAAGCAAAAAATCCAACTGATTCTCTAAATGCAAAATAAATCCCCAAACCACTATTGCTTGCCATTATGCAGTGTCCATTAGACATCAACCTTTATGTTTTCACAAGTAAAACAGTAATTACTGATTAGCCAGCATATAACAGAGAATTTTGTGTATTTTTTCTTTCAGTAGGTACTGTATTTTGCACTCTGTACTCATGGATCTTTTCAGATAAGAAGAGCTACAAACAGTAAAATGAAATCATTTTAACACAGCTGTATGAAAATAGATTTAAAACTCTGGTTAATTATGAAATATAAATCATGCACTGAACTGCTACTGTAATTCATTATATCATGAATTCTGTTTAATGCACAAAACATACATTAAAAGGGCATAATATGTATGCAGAAAAAGGTTTTTTAGGTACTAAAAATAGTGCTTAAGACCATTTAACCTTGGCATATTATGTAGATATTCTTAGCCTCTCAGTGAAGAGCACTAGAGCAGCAACAACTACACTTTACCTCACTTATATATAACAGGCAAAGCTTCCTATTATACTTTTCTGACAAATGTGTATTTTGTTACCCTGCCAGCATAATAGATGCTTTTTCTGATGTTACCAAGAAATAACAGTGGACAGAAACAATTACATGGCTTTTATTCTCAGCCTATTTTAAGGCTGTAGCTGTAGAAAGATCAACTTCATTGCACCTACAGCCAAGGTGACTGACTCAGCTTGCAGTGTCATGGACAAAGCTGAGCAGCCTCAGCAAAACTTAAAAGTCTACTAATAACCAGGAAGCAAGATAATAGTGTGCCTGAGAAAGTCTAATCCCCATCTAAGACTGAAAAATCACTGGGAGGTTTAGTGCAGACCTTATTATGTCACAACACAGATGTCATCTTAGCAACATCTTCTCAAGCCCTGCAATATCATATTACAGCAAGCCTCTCATTTCTGGAAGCAGAGCCAAGCCAAGCATTTGGATGTCTGCAGGTGTACTAACAGAACACATTCAAGAGTTCTGTCCTGCCCCTTCATATGCAAGCTCTCCAAACAAGGGGTTGATTCCTTGTCCCTTTTCTGTGCCACAGTTTAACCAGACCACATCATTTGCAACTCCTCATGCAACTAAAGCAAACCAACCAGATGACTGATGCAACACCACCTTTAACGAGGTTCTTGTTAACACAGTTGCATAGTTTTCAGTCAAATTCAGAAAATATACTGCAAAAACACTTAAATATACTGCTTTGTTCGCTAAATATACAATTTTTGCTCACCCATTTAATATAATAACCACAGTTCATTTTGGAGTATTCTTCTATTCCAGAACAGTGTCATCTGGCTAAAAGATGCAGGATCTTTAAGTAGGGCTGTCTAGTAAAGGATAATCAGAGGTTACTTTATTATAATGTGTATTTTCCAAATTTTATTATTTCCCCAAACAATACACAAAGCCACACATGACAGTGTTCATTACCAGAGCTTTGTCGTGTCATAATCAGTGTCAGCTCCAGTTCTAGATTTCAGACCCTTAATTAAAGGAACACAAGGAAGAAGAGGATTACAGAGACCACCTTTAAAATGCAGATTCAAACCATAATTTATTTTTCATAATTTTTTTCCTACTCTTAGTAACTAGCAATTAGCAGATGAAGGCTTTATGGAAACTGCTTATTTCTGTCCTTCAAGGGTCATCAAATTTGCTCTCTTTAGAAAACTGATGGAAAAGCAGAAATTAGGCCTAACATGCTGCATGCATTTAGCATTCTTAATCACCTGCAAAACTTCAAGATATTATAGTAAAGGAAGGCATAGTTCTATTTTATAGCCAAAATCAAGTCCTGTGAAGATCTCAAGATACAATTTAGCCTTTAAATTGAGTAACTTAAAACTGTCATGGCTATGACAAGAATAAAATAAGAATAAAAGCAGTAGTAACTAGTTACAGTAGAGAATATTTTTTTTTTGTTTTCTAAACCATTAATAATCAGGAAAGGACCACGAACCATGACAACCAGGACTGTGTATATGCAACTTCCTTACATAATGGGAAGTCACTGCCATAGAAACCAAATTACAACATTAGCTGTCCATGCTTGGCCTGTCTTAAACACAGGATGGTCAAACATCTGTCAGGTTCAAGTCTGCACGCTGCACAAAGGATCCATATTCATCTGCTTCACCATTTCGTTAGTCACGTACCACTTTCTGAAGTTTGTGATTTACTCCTAAATCAAGTACTTGGGATTTCAGTAAGTTACAGCTTAAGTGACACCGGATGCTTATACTTCAAATTCCCTCAAATGTCTACCGTTCCTCAGAAGTCAGACACTTGCTCCACTTTATATATGTTATATGAACTTGTGATTTTAAGCAATTAAAAATCCATACTCATTTTGGAATAGACACATTTGCATTTACATACATAATGTAAATTGACTCTACTTACTGAAGTTGTTTATTTCAGATCTTGATGAGAAAACAGTTGATTTTTTTTTTCATCCTAACTTAAATTTAGAACTGGTCAACAGTTTAGAGTGTATATTGCTCAGCTGGTAAGATATGTGTTTCTACAGGAAGTCTCTTTCTTTAAAAGTGACTTGTAATATTGAGTAAATTTAGCCAGGTTTTATAAATTTCTATTTACTATAACAGCCAAACATTATAGTTATTTTCTACTAGATGCCACTTAAGCTAAAAGGAAACAAACCAACTTTTATGGAGATGACAGAAGTGTTTACATGTTTATTTTGCCACTACAGAGGTATCAACAGACTGGATAAATGAAGGGTGGAAATTAAACCAAATTTCCAGGATTATATTCTAACCACAGTGTTAAGGCACTGAAGAATGTTACCCCTGCTGCTGCTACCTCTTCAGAGCAGATTTAATGAAGAAACAATCCATAGAAACCTGCTGAATACAAGTCTTGGAAGAGATTCAACACTCCAGCACTTCAATACCCAGTTCTTGTATGCAGAGCAAAATAGGAAAAATCTATGTAAAATCATCAGTATCACTGCACTTTGGGCATGTTCAGGGCTAGGGAGCAACTGGAGACCTGCAGACTGCTCTTTTGACCTCAAGACACAAAAACCCCATTGTGAACTACTTCATTTGGATTGAAGGGTGAAACCCTCCACGATGGATTCAGGAGCAGGTACAGGCTGGTGGCTCACAAGGATAAGTGGCAAGCATGCTTCTTACAAGTTAGAATTCAAGAACTGTTCACAGAATAGGCTGAGGGAAACTGAATGAATACTCAAACGCATAGCACAGCTTCACATAATGGTCTGAAGAACCAAAACACAATTTCAGAGTAAAATCCACGTGACAGGTGAAACACTGCAGAAAATGAGACTTCTACTAAAAATAGTGATAGAACATTATACACAACAGTACAAAAGATAAAAGCTGTTATTATACCACTGAATATACAATTTGAATGGTGCTTGTTGATATACTTGTGCTTCAAAAAGACAGTAAGAGAAGTATTTCCACTCCTGTATAAGCTAAAAATTATAAAAGTTGCATCCCTTGCATAAAAAGTCAGTAGGGAAAAGGTAAGGGATTATTGTGTTAAAAGATTTCAGCATTTCTATGTATCTCTAATATTTTTACACTGCCATGTGCAAAGACTACTGACAAATCTGCAATATGCTCAAACTAGACCAGTAAAATTTCAGATGTAAGAGTAAAGAACAAGGATTACTTTTTCATATATACCTATCTTTTAGCCGATTTAACTAGTCTTTCATTCGTTAATTTTTAATGAAAAAGGCTTTGTGCAAACTTGTATACTGACCTCTCCAGTCCTCAGAGATGCTACCATCTCTTCACTTTTGTCTTTGTAAAATAGATTTATTTTCCCTTGCTGAAGGCTGAAGAAGAAAATATCCACAATCAAGGCTGACATTTTTTAAATTAATATGCAGAACACAGTTTATTCTTTGTTTTAAAGCACTAAAAATACCATCAATATTACTATTAGTACACATAGCAGACAAAAGAATTAAGAGAAATATTTTCCTTTCTCTGCCCCTCAAAAAAAGAGCATAAATAGCAAATTACATTTAGCAAATTATTCCCCTAATTAGCTTATCTGTCTGGTAAAACTCTGTTCTAAGTTATTTCACTTGACTAAGACACGATCATAAGTAACTAAGTCATATCTTCAGAAGTGACTCCTATTTTCATTCCATTTGGCAACTAGTACTTGCACGCTGGAAGCCCCAACAGAAGGAGGACATGGACCTGCTGCAGTGAGTCCAGAGAAGCCATAAAGATTATCAGAGGGCTGGAGCACCTCTGCTGTGGAGACAGGCTGAGAGAGTTGGGGTAGTATAGCCTGGAAACTAGAAGGTTCTGGGGAGACAAGAGAGCTGGATGGAGTGACAGGACAAAGGCTGATGGCTTTAAACTGAGGGAGGGATACTAGAAATTCTTCACTGACAAGGTGGGAAGGCACTGGAACAGGTTGCCCAGAGAAGTTACGGATGCCCCATTCACTGTCAGTGTTCAAGGCCAGGTTGGGTGCGCCTCTGAGCAACCTGGTCTAGTGGGAGGCTCCCTGCCCACAGCAGAGGGTTGGGAATATATAGTCTTTAAGGCTTCTTCCAGCTCAAACCATTCTATGATTTCATGATTTTTGCCTGAAGTCAATAGCATAGGTTTTGATAACATTTTTTTACTAAAATACAAACAGTTGTCCTTTTTTTTTTTTAGTAACTAATGCATCTCAAATTTCAGTAAGGCTATTTTAACAAAAAGACCACCACTGAAAGATCTTATTGAACACATGCCACTGCCTTTATTCAAAAATAGCCTGTTTTACTCCAAATCATCAATTCTGCTTTTAAAAATATATTCTATCTCACTTGACATCCATTGTTTAGCCAAAAAAAGTTACTGAATCTATATTAAAAGAACAAGTTAAACCAGTATTTTCTGCACTAATTCCAATACTACTAATCCAGAAAATAATAAGCCAGGATAAATGAATTAATTAAACATAGAGGAAAGTTTTCTCCTTTTTAAAATATGTTCTCAAAATCATTGGACATATCGAAGTCTATACAGTGCATACAGCTATTGTACACGTTTCACTACAATGACTTTGTTCTTTTTTTTGAGATATAAAGATAATTTGCTCCTAGTATCTAAACAACTCTTCATGTTTTGAGATGGACTATCTTTTTCTACTCAATTTAGCTGCATAATGCATAATTTGTACTTTATTTTCAAAAAATTAACATCTGAATACAGCTTCACACATGAATGCAAAACTTGGGCATTTGGTTTATAACTAGGTAGTACACCACTGATTTTAGTCTCACCAGATCTGTGTTGCCAAATTAGTCAGCCACAGGCTGGAAATAATTAATATGAGTACTTGTATGAGAGATACATGAAATTAAGCTTCCTGGCTGAGGAGATGTATTCATCGTAATGAAACCTTGTTTCATAACAGCAGCTTGAAATACTATGAAAACAGTTCTCCCATCAACACAGCAACACAACTATATCCCTATACTTAAAATCACAGTTTAGCTGATACGGCAGTACCTGCAGCCTATCTTGACAGCTTCTTCTCTGTAGTTTCACTTGGATAAATTATTTTTTGCAGCAGTTTACACTCGTGAATGCATGAAAACTTCTGCATAAAGTAATCCAGAACAGAACATAAATTATACTTCATAAATATTAGCTAGCTCAGATTTACTGAGAAGTTATCACAATCACAGATTCCACCGTTCACTGCAGCCCCATCACATCAAAGCTTCACTTCCAAATGCAAGGCTCCAATCCTTGCAACATAACATCCTTGATTTTTAGCACTAAAAGTAGTTTCTTCTCAGTACAGTAATTAGATTGAGGGGGGGAGGAAAAAAAGAACCAAAGGATAGCATAATGCATGAAAACTGAACTCTCATTTCATTAAAAATAAACTTCACTATTTGCATACAATTTGCCACAGAACATAAATTCTATTATCCTCAAGACTGTGACTTTCTAAAAGTGTTCTACAACCAATTCCCTCTATTTGTCCCTTCTAAAACATATAAAAAGTTAATTTCTGATTTGATGCAGTTTTTTCAGAGCATGAGATACACAGCACAGCAAGGTGAAGGCAGAAAAGCATAGCCACTAACACCACTAGAGAAGACAGCAGGACAGAAATACACCTCATATCAATTCCTTCTGTTTTGCTTTAAAAAACATTTGAAGCAAAGAACTTGAATGTACAGGTCTCCTAAAAATACACTGGTAATGATGATGAATTTCAATCAAAGGAGTTTCTCTTACACAGAAGGTGAAGTGAGCCAGGCAGAGCTGATATTACCTAAACTTGCTAACTCGAGATGGGTCCTACCACTCTCCCCCAGAACCCTACTCCAAGCTCCATATTCCCTTCACTTCCTATGCACCACCTCTTCCACTCATCCCAAGGGAACAAATAGCTAATTTGCTTCTGCTAATCTGCCAGAAGTAAGTCTGCAGAGAGCAGGTTTTCTATCAGTTTTTGGCTTTCTAACAGTTTTCTGTCAAGTTAGGTGACAAGTCAGTTCACCAAATGGACAGCCATGCAGCAGAGTGCAGCGCAGGAGAAGGGGTAGCTCTGCACTGAGGCAAGCAAAACAGAAGGGGAGGCACAGCTTATGCTGGAAGCAGCTAAGTATCACACTTCCAGCTTTCTGCACCCTTCCAGCCTCAAGCTCATTCCATAATGTATCTAAGTATAAATGGTCTGAAGTGTTGCAATACAACAATAAAAAGTGAGATTTTCAAAACAAAAGAAGCAGAGAAATGTTTCTCATTTTTGAGAACTTAGCTATAATCTGATTTTGAGCATACTGAAACTCCAAAATGCTGCCAGGTATGCTCAATTATTCAATATTGTTTATGATCTGCAAGTATGTTACACCCTTGCTTTTTTTAACACCAGTCAGTTAAATCTTACATTCGGTATATTTTTAGTGTGAAAGGTTACTGTATATAACCATTGGGCACAGTTTTACATTAGTCATTCAGTTTGAGAATAAAATGTTATAGACACCCAGGAACATCCAAAACACCCTACAGGCCAGGCAGGGTCATTTGGGCTAGCTGGCTATGCTCAAACACCCTGTGATCATGGCTGAAGCTTTGAAACACTAAGCACACTCCAACAACAACATATTCAAGTAAAAAGCCCTTACAAATGCTTGATGCAAAAAGAAAAGAAAACAATTTGGGCTCATTCCAACAGACACAAAGTGGGTCTAAAGGCAGTGTTTTATCGTCTCAGGAAAGCAGCATAGGTATAACAAAGTCTGTTTCCTTCTGTAATCAAAAACATGAATACATAGGTAATGAATACATAGTTTTACCATATTGACAGAAGATATCCAGGTCTGTGTTGTGCAAGTCTGTATCTAGCTACGAAAGCAGCAGAAGTTATCTGCAACTTCCAGGGTAGCAGCAAATTGGATTTGGACTACAAAGTGCCAGCTGAGTAGCACTGCGCTACAGTAACCACAATATTCCTGTTAGTCACATCTTTTATGAGGAACATCTTGCCACCATTCTCTTTGTGTTGCTGTGATGACAGACTCCCATGCTAAGTAACTGTGATGGTAACTACAATGTTATTTATGTATTACAGTACTTTTCTAAAGGCCAGTGCTCAACTGTGCTAAATACACAAAATCCCAATGCTACAATCTGAATTTGCCCATTTTTCATTCCCAGAAGAATGAATTTACTCTGCAAATATTCCCATGCATTTGCAAAATACCCAACTACAATAATGTGAACCTATCACAAGTGTCTATGTCTTCCAGCGTTACTATAGCCTACACAGCACTTCACACTTTGTAGAGATGCCAAATAGTTAAAATAGAACCTGCTCTCCTCTGAAAGAATCAACTAATCTGAAAAACTCCAAATAAATTTTACCACCTAGGAAAGAGGCAGTTTCTATTTATTTAATAATCCAGTTTCTATAGATGCTGGTAGAGCAAAATTAAGAGTACTACCGGAAGCACACTGTTCTTTCTCATCTGTAGTTATCAAAGTTATCAACTTTTAAATACTGATGCAGCTCACAGTATCACATCACTGCTCTAGACAGAACTCTGATCTAAAGTAGCACATCCATTTGATTTAGGAAATGAACTTTATGTCCAACAACAGTCCTCTCGGTTTCCTCTGATTGGAACAGATTTTAATTAAGTATGAAAAAACCATGGGAAATTACAAGCAACAGAACTTCTCATTATCTAACTCACTCAGCTTTTTGAAAAGCCCTGGGAACGTGCGATCATTGCCCAGTATTCCTCTTGTATCACTATAACTACAGCTTTAAGCACAAAAGGAAATGAGACCTAAATTAACTAGGCTCTTTTCAAGAGTGCAAACTTTCAAGTGACATCACAAAGGGCAGATTATTCCCTCAACTAGCTGAAACAGTTGTTTTCATAAAGCAAGCTTTTCTATTATCTTTAGTAAGCACATAACTTAATAAAGACTTGCCCTAAATATTTCAGTTGTTTGTTGAAACAAAATGTAAATTATCTTCCTATATGTACTCATTCTAATATTATGCATAAGAGATCCAAAAAGCCACATTTGTGGCAAACTCTTTGGCCAAAAAAACCCTTCATATACCCTGATCAATTTTTCTTTCAATAATTTTTGCAAAAATTTTGCAAAAATAAAAACAGGTGTGGGGTTTTAAAAACACAATGAATGCAAAAGTACTTTAATATGCACAGAGTGTAAGCAGGGGAATCCATTTCAATTTGTCATTTTAATAAACTGAGTTGGATTTCAAGTGGTCAGATGCTCACAAGGGGGCATGACCATGTCATTGCACTGGGGAAAGCATGACCTCCTTTTTATTAAGGAGCAAGTTTTTAGACTGGTTCAGCTGTAATGTAATTTCATCCTAACGGTGGAAGAATCTTTGCCATTGTCAGTCACTATTATTGCAATATTAACGGCCCCATTCAGCCAACAGCTGAACGAGTTCACAGCAGTCCACCACTATTTCAAGCTATATATACACACCTTGCACATCACTCGCATCACAATGTAACTGATGAACTTTCTTTCTTGAAAATTTCTACTTCTGAATTTATACATACTCCTAGTCCACAGGTACAACCTCATCCTAGCATGAAAGTTTATCTTTCAAGTTTAAGAAAGGTTTGCAGAAGCTGATTTCTTCATTACATAATTACATTTTTAGTGACAGATTTCCTAAACTAACATTTAAGATTTCCTCAGTGGAAAGAGGGGCTTTAAAGAAGGCCCTATTTTTCCCCAACAATCTCTGTGTTTAAAACACATAAATCATATTTAGAAAACTTATGTAAAGTATCTTACCTTTTTACCCATAGTTAGAAAAGGAAAATCCAGACCCTTCAAGGTTATCATCTTACTGGAATCTTATAGTAAATTTTGTATTTTTACTCCGGTAACTGACAGTACTTCAGAGAGATTTTGTAGTACATTACAAAGTGATGAAAAACATGCCGCTAAAATGTTAGGATACAAGCACTGCAATAGCTCAACTAGGATAGAGCTTTTAAATATCCAGTAGCTGAGACAGCATACTAGGAAATAAGTAAGCAAAAAACTAACCACTGAGGTATATTTAAATATTCTCAGAAACAGAAGATAACTGGCATCCTTCAACACTAGTTAAAAGAATTTCATTTTTCCTAATTTTTCTACTGTTCACATTAATCCAGTCCATATTAACCAGACCTCCTGCTCTATGAATCCGTTCAAAAATTTTCTTTTAGTACTATTCAGAAGTTTACCTCCCTAATTGTTTACAAAGTCCTCTAACAAACATTATTACATTTATCATTAAGAGGTCCAAAGCATGCTTTGTTAACTATATAATTCAATTTGGACCATCTGCTCATAACGCTGCTAATTCCCCCTCCCCCATTAATCTCCACAACCTCCTTTTTCCCCAAGCATCTTCATTTGGGCAGTATATATACATATATATACATATATAATATCAAAACCTAATTTTTTGCTCATCCTCCTAAATTTGACTGCTGTTTCATTTTTCAAGACATAACTCACATAAGGCATTGTATAGAATAATTAACAAATGCATTTTTTTCCATCTAGTTTTGAAGGCCGCTGCCATCAGTTACACTCATACTTCAGGAAATTCTTAAAGAGACATAGGAGAACACAGAAGAACTCAAGAGTTAGGAGTTCTAGTTTGCCACTAATAAAATCAGAACCAACTCATCTAAATCACCTGACTCTAAATAAAAATAATTTTGTAAAGTATCACTGTAACGTCAATATGGATTTGCAAACCCAGAAATAACAAAGATCCAAAATTCTTAATTATAGCACACTTGGGAAAGTACTTTCAAATCCAGAAAATCCAGAGTACAATATCTATTCAAAGTTAGAAGCCATGAAGTGGTATTCAAATGTTTGGGCAAAAGAACATAATACCTAATAGCTAAATATATTTCAATTTTAAAATAATGCAACAATTGTAGTTCAACAGTGTGCCTATCAGCACATAAAATTAGTTGATGTTTAGCTCAGGTAAATTAGCAAAAACCTGAACAACTCTGTCTTAATTTAAACCATCACTACAGTCACTGCTATAAAACATAACAAAACACAGAGCCATGTACAGAGTCCTAATGGGTCCTACTAACACCTGTGAAAGTATCAGATACTGAGCAAACAAGAACAAGAGGCATGTTGACTATCAGAAACCATTTTTGAAGCATCATCTGAAATTATATGTACCTACACCTGTTGGGGAAGTGAGTTGTACCTCAACTAACAGATTTAAGCAATCTGTATGACTACAGGACAATATTCAGTGACCCCATCAATGGTTACAGCTACTCTGAAAAGACTCTAAATTACTTCCACTACAATAAGCAGTAGACCTAAGAGAGATAGTAAGAGAATTACATGTAGCAGTCCACCCTGCACACTCCACTTTGCAGCTAGAAACATGAAGACTCATTTACACATTGCAATTTCTTTTATCGCTTACACAATCAGGAGCAACTGGGAACTCATCAGCTGCTTTCAGTTCTCAGACAATAAAAGGGCAGAGGTGGGATAGAGGGAGTTGAAGCTTTCTTTAACTTAACTCCTTGTCTTCTCCTTTGATAGCCGAGTTAGTACTTGGTATACATGGCTTCCCACCACCTTGCAGCAGAACATGTGAGCAGCCTGAGCACACAATGCTATTCTTACATGGCTAAATTGAGCAAAGAAAATCACTCATAGTTGGTGCAAGGGAGTGTGGGGTCATGTTAAAAATAAATTTGAAAAGGCAACTTTTTCAAAAAGAAGATGGGTTCTCTCTAACAGAGTATTTACAAATACATCCATTGCATCCACATTATTACTAATAATTTTTTTAAAAATTACTATGTATACAATTGCATCACTTCACACAAAAAGAACTCCTAAGCATTTTTGAGAATGCTTGAGTACCTCCTTCAAACAGACCTGCTCCAGCATTATTCCATCCCCAGCTCATCTAGGTTATATTATTTCTTGCCAATTAGCTGCCTTCCACATTGCACATTATACTGAAACAGAATACAGAGGTGCAAGATCAAGGTATTTATGTTTATAGATCACTGGTTGAATCCAAAGCAGACATACATACCCACTGCTGGTGCATCATATTCATCCCCAAGTAAAATTTCAGGAGCAGAATAGGCAAGAGATCCACAGCTTGTGGTGAGCTTCTTTCCAGGCTGAAATTTGTTGCTAAAGCCAAAATCAGTCAACTTCACAAGTCCTTGTTTTTCAAAGAAAACCACATTCTCTGGTTTTAAGTCTCTGTGAACTACATGCAGTTTATGGCAGTAGGATATAGCATGAACTATTTGAGCGAAGTATTTTTTTGCCAGATCCTCATTGAGCCCTTCTTCATGTTTCATGATGTAATCAAACATATCTCCACCATCCCCTAGCTCTAAGATGAGATAAAGCTTTGTCTGGGTGTCAATCACTTCATACAGCCTCACAATGTTGGGATGCTGCACTAATTTCATGCATCTGACTTCTTGAAAGAGATGTCCCGTGGCGAGAGTGTCCAGTTTGGTCTTGTCAATGACTTTTACTGCTACTTTTTCACCTGTAAAGACATGCCGAGCAAGTTTGACCACAGCAAAATGGCCTCTGCCCAAAGTTTTATCCAAGTCATACAATCCTGCAATTTTTCCATCATATCCTCGTTTGAAGCCTGCCATTCTGTTTCAGAAGATGAAATAATATTTAAGCTCTTTGGAAACGTGGTATTTTCATACAAGAGTATCTGATGCAAATAAATAGTCCATAATCACTGCCAAGCATACCTAAAAATAAAAAGAAAAGATTATATACTTGTGTAAAAGTAAGCAAAATTATTATCCTGTAATTACCCCAAGTTACATAAGCACATTACTACAGATTATTAAAGAATCTTCATAAATTTTTGCAAAGGATTTAATAAGGCAGGCTGTACTAACGTGCAGATTTCTGACATCACTTATCACTGTGCTTGAAGAAAGTGGGTTTCAACACTGCAATAATGAAAATTTGTCTCAAATTCAGTGGCCTTGTCTTGCATCAGAAACCTTTCAAGCAGCACTTGAAGAAATCAGTGTTATGAGGACTGTTAGAATTGGCAAAGCTGAAATCTGTAACTTTTCCAGATACAATACAAAACAGCTGGGCAGCACATGATATCATCAAGAGGAACATACTTAATACATCTCCCTTTGGCACATCCCCTTTTATTCCGCATGAAGCAGCTCTAATACAAAGTTCTAATGGCATGACTTGGGACTTTTACTCCTCCTTTTTAACAGCCTTCTGTTTAGCAAAGCTCAGAGTAACACACAATACTGAATTTTGTTACTCTAATTAGCTTCAGCATTATCAATCAATACTGTAATTACAGCAAGCGTACCAAGCTTTAAATGCTGAAATGAAACATCTGGGTTGGATGTACTCAGTGCTAAATAAAATGTCTTGTTAAATATTTTGACTGAAGTTACACAAACTGGTGATAAAAAGTTTGGAGGTAGGCTGAGTACGTTCATCAGTCCTGGGAATGAGTGAAGAGAAGGGGAAGAGGATAGGGAAAGAAGCAGAGAGGACTCAAGAGTTCAGCTTTTGTGTACTGAATTCCTGCTTACCAGGTACTTGGCATTTAAGCAAACAAGACCCAACTTATAAAATATTCATATTCAAAACTGGTTTTGACGGTTTTACATCCCATTGTCATTACTTTTTCCACACACAAAACCTCCCAGAATCTTTTCCTGCATTGTTAACTTAGATTGAGGTTTAAATAAAGAACTGTGGCTATCAAAAAGCTAACCATTTCTCCAACTTTGAGTGCGAAGTAGTCAGAAATATGAAAATTAGATGGCTCATTGCCAACTCTAAAATACAGAAAACACAGCTCTTTAGAATATATTTTCAGTTTCAAAACTGAACTTCAAAAAGAAAAACTTGGAAAAGGAAGCTGGCAAACAAACAGCCCCTTGCATTAGTTATTCTCAAGTTGAAATGTAAGCATTAGATTAAAAACACTCCCTGCTAAACAAGTTATTTCACAGACAGTGAAACCAATGAACCTGGTTTCATATGAATTCAATTACAAGGTTGGGGGTCCTATGACAATTCTGTGATTTTTAACAAGCTCACCTTACTGCTTCTCTCAGCTGGAGCCATGGTATAACCTCTCCGCTATCCAGCTGTCTGCTTCCACAAAACACATACAATTCAGTTTGAGACCTCCACCCCTGTAAAATTCAAATGAAATCAATTAATTTCCAAAAGTTCATAACCTAGACAAGGAACAGGTTTAAGTACAACAAGCATCAATACAACAACAAACAATATAAACACTAAGGTTTGGGGTTTTGTGTTTCTTTAATGATAGTCATCAAGCTTCAACAAACTTCACCGGGTTTGTGTTGCTGTATGCACCCTTTCATTCTGCACTAAGCACTATACTTCACATGCTCTTTCAAAAACCACTCCACTAGAAAATGGCTGGCATATCTGCTTCCCAACACTTTACATAATGCTCATCTTACAGAGCTTCCCCCACCATTCCCATGTAACACCATCCCATCCTTATTCAAAAAAAGCACAAAACTGAATAAAAGCATGCTCCACATTAAACTAAATGCCCATGCCAAACACTCTCCTACCTGGCAGAAACTATTACAGAATGCATAGGGAACAATACAGTACAATGGCAAATACAACAATAAAACTCTCCTTATCTTTCAGAGAGTCAAAAACTTCTTTATGTCTGAGAGCAGTGTTTAATAGCACTTGATGGATTCCACCCCACCCCTCCCTGTACAACTGGGCAGGTGCTTTATTAAAGTGTGTGAATTTTAGCATCAAGAACATACTGCAGCAGAGCTGAATATCCCAACTATGTGCTGTGGCAAGAACCACTTCCTCTTGCTTGTTTTTAATCTCTTGATAATTTGTGCATCTTCGCATTCACCTGTTCCAAAACAAGAACTATCATACTCCATTTACCTTGCCTCAAGCAACTCACAGAATTAGTTTCTTCCCTTCCTAGCTTCAGCTCAATTTCATTCTAATCCTAGTCTATCAATCCTTTTGCAGAGGTTATTCCACAGGCTTTGCACTCCTCTCACCCTTCTCTACTCATTTTCTGGTTTGTTCTATTCTACTTTCTTAGGCCAATTTGGGGTTTTTTTCACTACTGCTGTGCACTGACAATGTTTTCAAGCAATATTTTATAGTTGTATAATGTTCCATCATACTGACCTAACCCCAGAATGAAAACCCCTAATGAAAAACAGTCCATGCATGCACACAAACCACCTAATCTTAGCCTGTATGAAGCAAGAGGGATATAATAATCAGCTGTGCCCCATATGGTTGTGCAACTCCAGAGTCTTACTCCTAAAGGGATTGCCAGCATTTAAAAAAAAAAAAACCTCACATAAACATGCTTTATAGTACTCCTGTCTCCACAGCATCCTAATCTGACTCCTAACTTCGTCTAGATTAAAGAAATTAAAGGAAAACTGGAGCACACAATTTAAAGACAACTTGTCTGAATTTAACTGCAACACTCAGCAGAAAGGAAAGACTTATGCTCATTACTTTGTTCACTTGGCACATTCTCAACCATCATTGTACAAACTCAACAAGTGATTTAACTCTAAATCACAGAATATACATAAAAATCAACCCGTCAACAGAATTCCAGCAAAAACCTGTTATGCTTAAGCCGCAGAGAAATATATCAGAGAGTAATCAACAGGATAAGAGCTTATAGAAATAGCAGATAAACTACGTTTACTAATGTTGCAGCCCCATTAGCTATAAGAAAATTAATGCAGATTCATTAACAGTTTAATTTAAAGTCTCTACAATAACAGACCAACTAATCCTTAACTTTGTGGCTTTAAAATAAATCTGCATAGACAAAGCTCCCACAGCTAAATACAGGGATCTTAGAGGCAACACATGGCTTGAAAATACAAAAATTTCAAATTGCTCAGTAGTAGGAAGTGGATGCAAAAATGTCATTATGTATATAGATACAAGCCTTGGTTACAATATAAATATGCTATCTGAAGGAGCGCAGTTGCCATACCAATACATTTCAGAGCAGGTTTTTTTTAATTCAGTTTCTCCCAAGAGTAAAAAAGTAGAATTTTGACAGCACTTAAAGATGCACTATTTCAGGCTGGAGCCTCTTTGAGACCCTTCATAGTTGTCTCCTTCGTTACAACAGTAAAACTTCTGGGGCTGACTACAGATGAAACCATACAAACCTCTAGTTCTGCCATGACTCTCCAAAACAGGATTACTTTTAATAATGGATCATTTTGGTGATCCAGTTTACAATGGAACCTCTAGAAAATCTTCCCAAATGAAGGAGCTACAGACTAAAGCAGACAACAAGCAAAATTTCCACCAGCCACACGTTAGCAGCAAGGCAAATTACAGCCTGAGAAAAAGCATTTAAGAGAGAGTTCTATCACAGAAAATATTTACCTGTCTTTTCACTCAGAGTACGTTAAATCTCTAATAAGTTCATTTTTCAGAATTAGAGTTAGGTTTTTCTAGTTGGTGAGTTAAGTAACCATTTAGCAGCGTTTAATCCATGTGGCTAATTATGGTTCTAAAAATGCATTTTCCCCTAATTATACCAGAACTCAGCTACGCCCTCAATACTCATTTTATGCAATGTAGACATTTACCAGTAAATAAATTCAGAACAGATCCTTCTTTCCACAGAAGCTCATATACCTATCCCACAAAACACTGCAAATAGCCCCTAATGGAGATCTGCAGAAGCTGTTTTGTAATATCACATGCATCCTATTAAGAAGCTTAAGAACAGTACTGTGATTTAACCATCTTTAAAAGATGGATGAATAGATCTCTTTAGGAAAAGGAGCATGTTTCAGAGACACTAGTTTTTCTTCATGTGATTCAGCCTATTCAAAAAGTTCCATTAGATTACACACTGTGTTTAAGACCAGCCAAGTTCATCTTACCCTAATGTGTGTATTAGCTTACTTTAGAAAATGAAGCTTCATGGTCCTGTTTAAACAAAATGTTGCAAAACTATCAATGTAAAGACTTCTCTGCATCAGCAGTCTAACAGACATAAAAACTGAAGTAATCTTCACTGGGACTCATCCATCCATAGACAGCTAACCATTCCTGTCTCCCTTCATGATAAATGGAGATTCAGTCAACACAGATAAGAGTCGGTGATAAAACAAATTGTGCCCTAAAGCAGATAGCCAAACAGATCAAATGAATCATTTCTTAAAAGCACATGCTTTCATTTTCTCTAACAGGAATTTAGAATGAACAGTTCAGTGGATGCACACATCTACCAGATAGATTAAAGAAATTTTACCCTGTTTCTCCTTTTGGTCTCTTTTGTCTCAAGTAAGTAACAGCATCTACACCAATAATTTATTTACTACACAACTGTATGCTGAGAGTAAGACTTATGTTGCTAGTGTTCCCAAAAACACTAAATCCAAAATTTGACGTGAACAGAATATGGAAATTCAGAAGCAATTTTTTTTCCACTCTGAAAAGAATTTGTACAAATTGTCAGAATCTGAGAGCAAACTGAAGGACATATTAACTCCAGAAACAAACTGGAAGTATAATTTTTCACATTTTTTCCAATATTTCCTCACAATTTTTACCTGCCATCCTAATGTGAAGTATCTTTACAAGCTAATACATGAACCTTTGGAAACAGTCTAACTTGTTACTATATCAGCCACTACTTGCACTGTTACTGTTATTGACACTTCACTGATGTGTCAATCTGCTTTCCTCCAGAGGGTTTTTTATCCCCTTTCTTTGGGTGTAAGGGAGCACCAACACACTAGGAGCAGGTAAAAGCACTGTAAGAGTGACGGGTGAAGAATGCATACACTAAATGCATATCAAATGCCCTAAAACTTATCACTACTCAACTCCTCCAGCATATTTCAAACTTATTAAGCTCCTAGTACCCAGTATTTCTTGAATATTCAAGACTCGATATGGCAGTCAGGATCCCAGTAAAGTATATTGTCCTTCTGTTTGCACACAGAAGTGTCATGATCCAGCAGAGCCCTTCCTCCTCCATCTTCCTATGGCCTAAGCCTTCACAACTACCATTCAAAGGTACTCAAAGAAATCATGGCAATCTATGCCTGCCCTGCAGCCAAACATTTTGTACATGCAGCATTTTTGGAGGGCAGAGGAAGACACAATTCACAGATGCAGCTGTGCTGCAACTCAGCCCTTATATATGCAATGCCTTCCAAAGCTTTATTTTCTGCTTGACGTGACTGCACCACAGCATACACACATATCTTCCCCCTCACTGATGACAAACCCTATAAACTCTCCTGTTCCCAGCGAGTTCCACAATAAAACACTACAGTTTTCAAGGGGCCCATGCACTTCTTTCATTTTCCTATTAGGCCTCAGTGTCTGTATCCAGCCCATACTGTGCTACTGAAATGCCAAGATATACCAGTAAACCTCTTTACTATTCTGCATTGGCTACCTCTAAAATGATGAAGATCATGATGAAGAGTTACCAAGTAATGCTGGGTCACAAACAAAAAAAGAAGAATTAACCTGCAAAATTTAACTGTACTCCTTAAACAGTCTATAGAATTTTATTCTGAAAAGATATAAGAGGTGCTAACTGTTGATGAAGTTCTGCCATTCTAAACATTTGGGAAATCTCTAATGAAATGTTAATGTTTCATCATTTTAGAATGTATTGCAGGCATTAGAGCTACTGACCTCTAGCCTTAACTCTTCTTAGAACTGAAGTAAAAGCAAAATGCCGACAAGAATTCTTCAATTCTAACGTCCACTTTTCAGTGACTATCCAGCAGAAATATTTGGCAGGTCAATAAACTAGATAAAACATTGCTCCTGGACTAACAAAATGCTGGAGGATGGGAAGGGTAGCGCTATCATAGATTTGAGATGAAAAAAGTTACAGCATTTTGTAACAGAAAATGATGAGAGCCTGCATGACCTGACTTTGAGAGCAAGACACTTTGAGGTAGATTCAATGCACAAAAAAAGAAAATGTAAAAGATACAATACATGATTCAGGATATCATCAATTAAAGAACATATTTATTTCTTAGATAAGGAATTCCTAAATTTTCAGACCTGCAGATTGCTATCATCTATTTTCTTGAAGATTAGAGCAGTCACACAGAGCACAGAACAATTTAATCTTTCCTCTTTCACACAGCTAAGCTGTGGTGAGTGGTCTGCAGAACACTAGCAAAGAGCAAACTAAAATTTGAGAACTGTATTGTAGAAACTCCACATGATAGCTGGTATCTGTGTGAGAATCACTCTCAATACAGACAACTTAAAGAAGCCACTGGATCAGAATTGGTCCTTCAAGGCTTCCCCTTTAAAAGTCAAGAATGTCTATTTCCTTTTTCTTGCCAAGCAGGTGAATGAGAAAAAATACAGGCTACGCTGACATACAGATTGCAAAGCAATAGTAAGACCGTAACAGTAAGATTATGATTACAGACTAGACACCAAAGCTATTAAGAGGACAGATGCACTAAGACTGATGGAACTATGATCCACTGGCAAACCCATCACGGGTACTTACTGGCACTGGTTCCAATTGTGAAATATGTTAAAAGCCCAAAGTACTTTCACAACTATGCTGATAATTCGATGCAGTTCACCAGGTACTTTCCATTTCTAAGAGGAGGTATTACGCAAGACAAATACAAGCTGTCCTATGGATTTAAGAACTCAGCAATAGCTTTACACCCTTTAAAGTCCTCACACCAGTCACAGCTCCAAAAGCAATTAATCTCATGTTGTATCTGTTTTCCTCTTATGCCTTCTCTCTAAGGCCAGCATGTGGTCTTTCATTTTTAAAGAAAAAAAAAAAGCGAGAGACACTACCCTGTTTAGATACCAGAGGCTTCAGCAATACAGCACCTAAGTTCTGAAGCTGCTCCTGAAGTATTATTGTATAGAAAAAATACCAGATCTTCCTGAATAGCCACATCTCATAAATGATCTTCTGCATAGCAGTATGTGATAACATCTTTTAAAAGACTTTCTCAAATTTTGTGATATCTGCTAGGACTTTCTTTCTGTATCTGTGAATTAGTTATAAAACTTTGTTCAGACCCTGTGATGTCATAATATATAGAAAAGTAAGTTTTAACTGAAATTCTCATGTTTTGCACTTGCCACTAACAGAAAAATTTTTCCTCAGCTACAGAAAATTAGCATAGATATCTGAGTTACAGACATCCATACATTTAACCAATCAAGATATGGTATTTCAGTCAACAACTGTATAAGCAACAGAGATAACTCATGGTAGTTGGACTCTCTAGCCCAAAATTGTACTTTTCCAAGCTTGATAAACAGCATCCAAGATTTTTGAAGACTTTTAATATTCTAAATCACATAATTTTCCTTTTTCTTCTTTTTTCTTCCCCCAAAACAAACATGAAACTGATGCTGAAATATTTTGCATATCTAGGTAACTTACTGCAGGAACCTTGCAGAAAGCAGATGACTCAGATTTCTCCACCAAACTAAACACTTTTAGAGAAGCTTCTTCATCTATTCCATGTTTATGAACTCTCAGAATCATTTCACCTTTTTCAAATGTCTATTTATTAACATTACCACATGTTTTGTCATGCCAGGCAGTGCAGCCAAGAGCATTAACAGGAGCTCTAAACATTATGCCATTAATCAATGAACACTTCAGTGTGGCATTACATTTCAACGTTTTTAACACCTACATCTTTGTTGTGTTCAAATTCAGAACCACAAACATGATTTTTTCCTGTATCAAGGGAGGTAAAAGCATCATACACACCTCGAACACAAGTATTCAGATGCAAATATGTGTGCATATTCTTAGTACCTATTACAAGCAATAACAATTTCTATTAAATTTCTTAATATCTTCAAGGTGAAATATCAGATAGTTTTGTTTGTTTAGTAATACATCTGGTAACATAAAATTCAAGTACGAAATTGACTTAAGTTGCCAGTCTGAGTCTGATGTTTTCCACCTAGGATATAAACTGCTTAAATCTTGACACATAGATTTACTCCAAGCTACAGTTAGTAATTTTCAATAGTTTACTCTCATTTATCCTAAATTAGTCAGGAATAGCCATACACCTGAAATCTGCCACACTTTAACATGAACTAAGATTATAAAAGTCTAGGCTATCATCTCTCAGTAAAGTCCAGTCAGTAACTACACACAAGACTGCTGCAGAAAAGCCCTGTGATAAATAAAGAAAAGAAATCAGGCTGTCAAATACAGTGCAACATTTGTGTCCCAGCACTGTTGTAGATCACTATAACAGAGGGATTCAGCTTTTCAGAAAGTGAACACGCTCGGTTTTATACTTTGCAAGTATAATTATTTCTCATTAAGTTCTTAACACTGGTGACTCAATCAACTTATGTGTACGAGAACTCTGCCAGGGTGAGTTATCCTGGAATTTTAAGGGAATATACATTTTTTTCAAATCCTCTTAAGTTCTTACATAATACTGTTATGTGTATTAAAACAGGTACTTTATTATAGCAGCTGTAGCATTTCAGTTAGGTGCTTGAAAATAATATGATACAGAAGATGGGCAGAACTTCACAGGCTACTAAAGTTAAGAGCTTATACAATTTAATATTACTACATTCATCATAAACTGCAGCTCAGCCTTATATCCCTGATCTAAACCATGTTTCATTGATTTCTTATTTTAAGACATAATGAAAAAACACTATACTTAAGTAGGAATGGACAGAAGTTCACCAATAAGCTTTACAGCTCCAACATGTCAGTGAAATTTTGAAAATCCAAAAAAGGAAGTGCATTCTTTCACAAGAGACACATTGTGAGGAAAAAAAATCTCACTGCACCAGGATACTGTGCCCTTGAAAGCAAGGCAGGCCAAGCAAGACGAAAATGCTACTTTGGCATTACAGTTGCCAGTGGGACAAAAGGGACAATGATACACTGAAGGTGTAGACTGCAAAAGAATTATTCAAGTATGATTAGAAGGCAGTTAGAAGAAACCAGGTTGGTCAGAACAGCACACAAGTTAACTACTGCAAGTAAAAGAATATCTGCAGCAGCATATTAGCATGCACACCCTTAACATGTTATTTCTTTAAAATAATCAGGAAGCAGACTATTTATTACATTGCAACCACCCATACCACATGACAGTATCAGCTGTCATAACAGGATGATTCAAGGAACAGCAGTAACCTGTAGAGTGTCCAGCACTCAAACTCTACTTTCTTGGTTCTCAATTGTGTACAATGAAAACAAAAACCATAACAGAGTAAGTACACTTCAGATGCAATTTTCCCTTTTCTCTGTTTTTCATGAAAGCCTCAAGTGTGCATCACAAAGATTCTCTTAAAAGAGACAGATGAATGTGCTATCTTAGATGCTACCTTGCCTACCAGGCAAAGCTCCAGCAATCAGGTTAGCTTCTCTTTCCAATCACCTGAAAAAACCATGTCATCATTCTACCACTTTTCTGGTCATTTAGGATATTCAGGAAAAATAAGAGATAAGACTGGACCTTCTCCTCCTTACTCTTCATTACTAAGTCCTCTAATCTGGATGCTGTATGCCCTACAAGTAAAAGGGGCAGATATTAGTCTAAGTAAACATTTTGATACGGTTCACAAGGTAAAATTTGATTGCACTGTTTGTGCAAGAACTAACTGATTGTTAGTTCTTATGCATTTCAGATTCCTTCTAAGGATCAGCAACAGTACAAAAACAACCACAAGCTAACTTCCCATCATGATGTATCTGCCAAAAAAATCCCAACATTCCTTAACGCAGTTCGTAATGGTGCATGCCTTGAAAGAAATGCTTAATTCCAACACAATAAATATTTGCTAGTAAACACTTCTCTACAGCTTTAACTTTGCAGAGATTTGTTAAACTGGTCCTTCCCCAGAGCCTGAAGATCTAAATATATCCATAATAAACAACTCCAGAAAAGCAGCAGATATGACTAAGTAGTGACTGCACTACAGAGGGCAGGCGTAAGCATATTTGCATGCATTTCATTCATGCTAGATGGCTGAAAATCATACAGTACGCTTCAGCCGCTCCTGTAACTGCAATGGTACCACCGAAGAACCCACTGCTTTGCCCTCATCTACTCATAACAAGCTCTTGGAAGTGAGATGATCAATAACAAACTATCTATGAATAAGCAAAAACTCAAAGCGTGTAGCCCACGAAAAGGTTTCTCCTTCACAGGTACAGTAGCATCTCTTACCAATAAAAATATCCTATCTGAAAATAGGTCACTTTCTTCACTATCCATCCCCCGGTCAATATAGGGGGGTTTGCCCTAGTGGAGGTTCTCCAACACTTTACTCAGACTACTTACTTTAAAAAAAAAACAAAAAAACAAAAAACCAAACCAAAACAAATAAAACAAACCACATGTATCTGCCCTTCAACTATCATCAAGACTGCACATCGACTATCTTTAAAAGTCATCTTCCATTAATTTAAGCACCTGGGTGCCAAAACTCAGCTGACAGTAAGCACAAAGACCTTTATGCGGGACCTTGCTAGTTATTCTACCCATTTCTATACTAATCTTTAGGCAGTGAATTCAATGTAGTAAGTGTACTGACAGCAGCAAGGCACGTACTGACTGCAGCCTCTGTCAGAAGGGGCACGGTCCAGCCCTGGGCTCAAGGAAACGAAGGAAAACCTGTTGGCTACGCACTGGATTCCGAGGGGCGAGATGCACCGTCATTCCCCGAAAACGCACCCGCGGCCGGACCGCGGGGCTCTCGCCTCGCTTGTTTATTTTTTTTCCCTTCCCAGCAACAGAACACAGCGGCGGGGCCGGCGCGGGCAGCGGCAGCAGAGGGGAGCGGCGAGCGGACCGGTGTCACTCCGGTCACACGCGCGGGGCCGGGTGTCACCGCGGTCACACGGGGCCGTGTGGCACGGACACTCCGGGGGAACGGCAGGCTCCCGGCAGCCCGGCGTCCCCGCAGGAACACCTGCATCCCGGGAGCGCGCTGTCCCCGCACGAACACCCGCGTCCGGGCAGCCCGCTGATCCCGCAGGAACACCCGCATCCCGGGAGTCCGCAGGAACAGCCGCTTCTCCCCTCCCCTCCCCAAGCCCTCCCCTCCAGCCCCGCCGGCACCGACACACCGACCTTCGGTGGCGGCCGGGAAACGTCCCCTCACCGCCTCCTCCTCCCCCTGGGCCGAGGCCGCCATTGGGCTCGGCCGGCTCCGGGAGGAACGGGAAGGCGCAGGGAGGGGGAGGAAGGAACCCACCACACCCCACCGGCCCAGCCCGAGCCGAACGCGGCCCAACCCCGCCGGCAACTTACTGCCCGCAGCGGCGGCAGCGGCGGCGTCTCCTCGGGCGCCGCGCCCCGCGCCGCCCCCTGCATGGGCAGCGCCCGCTGCGACTGCCCTCGGGAGCGGCGGCGGGGACGGGGAGCTCAGCGGGGAGGAAGGAGGGACAGAGGAGGAGACGGAGAGGGTCCGAGAGCGCAGCAGGGAAGGCCGGCGGGGCTAAGGCGGGGCTGCGGCGGGTCGCGCGCCTCGCCCGCGCCGCGCTCGGACGGGACCCGGCGCTGCGGCCGCTCCTGCTGCGCCTCCGAGCCGCGACTGACAACAACGGCCGCGGCTCGCGCGGGGCCGCGAAGGGCGGGGCGGGGCCAACGCACGCCCGCGCGCAGCAGCGCCTGCGCCGCGCGGCGAAGAGGGGAGGAGGCCGCGCGCCAAGCGCGGTCACGGCGGGGGCCAATGGCGGCCGTGGGGCGGGCAGGGGACGGGGCGCCTGAGGGGAGCGCAGCGGAGGGCGGCGGGACCGCCCGGTTCGGTCCGCCCTGGGCTCCGGTTTCGTGGGTGTCCTGGGCAGTTCCCCTTAAAGATGGAAGAGATAAGAGTGGAGTGCGAGGCGCTGAAGGTCTGAGGAGAGGGTGAAGAAGCCCGCGCGTCCGCTACCTGCGTGGCGGCCCCCTGTCCCTGTGGAGGGGACGCTGGGCTGGAGGGCTGCTTAAAGTCGTGAAAGGGCCGCGCCTGTGATTCCTGGATAGAAATAATAACATATTAATGAGAGTATAGCGATCGCAGAATCAATTAGCTTGGAAAAGACTTCTGAGATCATCGAGTCCAACCTGTGACCGAGCACCACCGTGCCAACCGGACCATGGCGCTGAGTGCCTCGTCCAGTCTTTCCTTAAACACCTCCAGGGTCGGTGATTCCACCATGTCCACGGGCAAGCATTGGTGCCGCTTGTGCCCTGGGCAGCTGGCCTGGTGTGAGGGCAGTGGGGCAGTGTGCTATTGGGTTCCCTTGTGGCGGGAAGGGTGGCAGCACAGTGGGTGGTGGAAGTATCTGGAAGCAGGGAGCGTGAAAGGAAAGGGTGGCACTGAAGCTAGGAGGAGAAAACAAGCCGAGGAACGAGCCTGGCAGGGGTTTCAGGGTTTCCCTGTGCACATACACCTGGCAGAGCACAGGTTCCCTGGACACGGACGCGGCTGTTTGGGTAGTGAAGGCGAGGGAAACACCTCCAGTGGTTGCGCTACAGAAGGGTTCGGGCTAAGGGATGAGCACAGCGGTTGCTCAGAGCATCAGAAATACTGCAGGAATTTCCTCTGAGGATCAAGGAAGGAAAATCTTTGAATAGCCAGGGGATTAAAAGACTTGAAAGTGGCACTTTGCAAAAGTGCTGTGGTTTGTTTTTTTTTCAAATAGAAATGGCCAGTCAAGATACATGGAGAGAGAATACAAAACCTTATTATACACCTAAGCCTAATTTTAAGAAAAGGTTTGAGAAATGCTTTTCATTTTTTCCCATGCTTTGACAAGATGTAGATGTCATTATTTTGTTAATAGCTTATGTACAGCAGAGGCTATTGAACTAACCTGGAATTTCTTAGTTTGAAACCAATCTTTGTGAATACACTAAGCCAGAAGATAAAGTTCAGGGAATGAAGTAGTGTGATCATATGTAGTGAAAAGGGCATAATGATTTTGTATTTTAAGGTTTTAAAAAGGAAATAAATTTTAAAATGTATGAAGATTTCAGGATATGTTTAGCCTGATCACTGCCTCCTTCAAGAATGAGAATTTCATTATTTGGTCATAATTTAGACCACTCCATGGTCTAAATTCTCCACTCTCCAATCAGGCTTGATTCTCCCCTTTTACACCATTCAGGCATCAATAAAACACAACTGATTGCTGAATTTACAATGTGGATTTGATGTAGAAGATTGCAATAACCAGCCCATCACCTGTGTCTGCCTGATTATGACTGATTTCTCAAGTCAGAGTTTGCACAAGCGTGCGATACGCACCACTTGGATTTCTGCTGTGATCAGGTGATGCCTCATGCTTATTGTGTTGTAAAACTTAAATCTGGATTCTGTCACTAGTTAATGATAATAACGTATTTCCAGTTGTTTTTCATTGAAGAAGGCACATCTCACAAAGACCAAATAATGGTTCAGTTCAGTGCCATTAAGTCTTCCTTTGCAAAATATTTTGGCATGAAGGACTTTTTTATATCAGCTAGAAATCACATTGCACTGCCACACAGGATATTGCACTCAGATGTACTCAACTTTTCCGTATGTTTGCTTGTGTGGGAGAACACGTGGGTGGAAAAGGATACATTTGCAGGAAAAAAAAAATTCTCACCTGCAACACAGCTATTTTGAGATACTATACTTAGGGTCACTTGTGCAATACAACAATTCTTTTACTCAATGGGATGAGCCTTTGTAGATGAGTATGTGTGAGACCAAGAAGAGGGTCAAGAATACATGCTGCACTTAAGTGGAGAGAACAGGGACTGGAAGGAGTCTGACAGTCTGTAGTGGGATGGAATTGCCTGTTTTCAGGCAGCTTTATCACTGTTTACACTAGATCACATACCTCTGGGGTGAGACCAATGCCATTCCCCCAACAAGGTAATGTAAATCTCCTGTCACACATGCAGTCACTTACACTGGGCTTTGTCTTCAGTGGCACAGGGCCTTGTTTGTGATTTGTGAGGGGTTTTTTACAGTGAAAATGTAATGAATGTGATAGCTATATGCCTGCAAAATCACACAAGCTGTGGCGAGGTTGCTGGGGATGTCAGCCCTGTGCTGCTGCTTTTGGTTGGCCTGGCCTGGTTAACCTTGCAATAAAAGTGCCGTGCCTCGGTCCCCACGTCAGTTATAAAACAGGACAGCTAATACATGATAGCTGTGCCACAGCAAAACACACCTCACCTGTCAGTCATTAGCCTGAATGTATTTGTCTAGGGAAGGTGACAGCAACAGCCTCATGCATCTGTTTGAGGGATTGCTCATGGAATATGTGCATCCAAATCAGACCAGACGACATTCCTCCTTGCTAAATCCAAGCATAATCTACTACAGGAAGAAAATAGTAGATCATATTGGTTTTTACAGAATATCTACTGGCTGACATTAGGAATAACCTTGTTTTAGATAAGATACAAAAAGTGTAAGCCATCTGTCAAATGTCTGGAGTGTATAAGCACGTGTGAAATTGTTAGTCTACAGGATTTGAGAAGGGATGTGTTCTTTAAAAGATGAATCACTACAGCTCACCTGTTTCAAAATTAGGCTAATGCTTAATGTAAGTTATTTTGCACCTTTCAATGAGGACGTGTTTGAAATGCAAAGTAGTACAAGAAAATATTGGGGTGTTTCAAAATGCTTGAGGCTTAAATAATGACTTTGGACCAGCCTTTGTGAGTGTATCCATTCTCCCTAGTCATTCCCAAACCCACTGGTCAAATCTGAATTAAAGGGGTAGATATTTCCAGAATTACATGTTTTCATAAGTGTCATGAAACTAGGCCTATGCAGCAAACAGTAACTTTACCTGTACTCCCTGTGCAGCAAAAGCTGCAGTGTGAGCTCACCCTTCATTAGTCACAGGAGAATCTGCATGGATGAGAGTGGCTTTTTCCCCTAAGGGTGGAAAAAGCTTCAGTCAAAATTCACACTTCATTAGACACTGGATAATCGGAGCATGAGGCTCAAATCCATAGGCCTCATTAGTTCCCTTTCATTATTAAATTATTAACAGTTTCCCTTCAAAGCAGAACAAAGCAGCTGCCTTTGGACAGATATAGAAAATTACAATTTATACTGCAGCTTATGGAGGACATTTAGATCCGTACATTTCCATGATCGGGGGAGGTAACTCAGGTTTCTGGGCTGATGCAGAAACTGCTGGAAATATCCAAAGAAATCAAATATTTTCTGAGGTCAAAGCTATATTTAAGATTTGCAAATAATCCCAAGGGCAAGAAGAAGAGCTTCTGCCACAGCTCCAAGAGTAGAAGACTGGAAACAGGAAACGTGGTTGTGTTCCTGAATGGGGCAAATGATCTGGCAATAGAAACAGATGAGGTTGTGACATCCAGAGCCACTGTTGCCTCAGGCATATACTGCCAGGGTCTTCCAGATCTCTGTGCTTAGAATTCGTGGAGGAGAACTGTCAACAACGAAGTGAGGGTCAAGTCAGGGATTATATGGGAGAATTTGACCCATAAACATTAATGGGATCAACAGAGCTGTATCCAAGCTGTTGAGGAGCTGTCTGGTTTCACTGCAACTCTGCGCTTTTGTCTTTGAAAGATAGTGGAGACTGGAATCTCCACAACCACTGCAGTGTTCTCCAATTACTCTTGAAAAAAAAAGTCCAAAGGGAAAACTGTTAGCTGATCAGCATCACTGCAGTCCATGTCAAAATCCATGTACTCTTGGAATGCTTTCCTGAACACAGGAAGGAGGAGGTGATCGGGAGCAGCCAGTGTTCCTCACCAACCTGATTGCCTTCCATGAGTAAAATGACTGGATTTGTAAGTGAGAAGAGCAGAGGATATTATTTACCTTGACTTTGGCAATGCTTTTGACTCAAATCCTCTCTCTTGTATCCAAATTTACACATTGTGGGCTAGATAGACAAACAACCACAGGGGTAAAAAGTGGATGGTAGAACTCAGAGGCCAGCAGTTACAGGGTTGTACTCTCTGGAGGCCAGTAAGAAGTTCAGTACTGTAGGATCTATCCTGGGACTTGACCTGTTTAATGTCTGCAGGAATGCCTGAGGAGGTGACAGAGTGCCCTTTCATCAGGTTTGTGGATGACAGCAAATTAGCAGGAGAGCCAATGTGGTCAAGGGTAGAGCTGCCACTCAGAGGGACTCAGGCTGAAGGAATGGTATGACAGAACCTCATGAGAAATTCAACCAGGACAAACAGTATCTGGGACAGACTAACTCCGTGCAGGGTTTGGCTTTGTGGAGAGAGGGGCCTGGGCTCCTGGGGACAGCTGAGGTTAAGCCCAAGCCAGTGATTAAGGCTAACAGCACCCTGGGCTGTGTCAGCAGGAACACAGCTCAGGGTGGGGAAGCAATTACCATCCTCTGTTGGCACTCAGACCACATCTGGAATACTGTGCTTTTCCACCACCATGTCGTTGCTCTACAACCCCTGCTGCAGGCCTTTTAAAAGGTCTCTCCCTCCTTCTCCTAGGAAGAGGGGCACAAACACCCACCCAGCCTGTACTACAGAGGGAGAACACAAAGCAAGGCCACGGGCCTCCTGGTGCTGCAGAGGAAGAAGGGTGTGCTCCCTGCGATGGGTGGAGAGTAGTGTTTTCAGTTGTGCCAAGGACAATTAGAGTTACCTGCTGTGAAGGAAGCACATTTTCTGCTCCCTATCTCCTCATTTGCTTTTAGTCAAAACAACTAGTCCCCACCTGGTGACACAAATAGCAGGGATAGCATTACAGGGACCTTTGGACTGACAGGAAAACTGGGATATGGCCCAAGCTGACTTAGCCAGGCAAGGAGGACAAAAATATCAGGCTGAGACCCAGCATGCAGCCTCTCTGGCTCCTGACTTGCACAGAGGCAGTGCAGAAACTGCCTTCCTATGATACCTTTGTCCCACATCCATTCTGGTGAGCTGATGGCAGAGTTCAAAAGCTCCTGCTTCACTCAGAAAGGAACAGGACATTAAAAGAACATCAGGCATAGAAAATGATGAATGAAAATGGGTATGACATGAACTCAATGCCTTAGTCTGAAAGGATAAAAATGTGTCAGTCTGGAAGGAAAAGGTAGAGGCATTGGAGTCTGTGGACATGCCATTAGTATTTTAAGTGATAAACTAATTAAACATGGTAAGTTGGGAGTGGTTCTAGGGCTGGTGCCTTGCATTTCTTTTTCATATGGTTTTGGGCTTGGCCCAAGTTATTTAGGGATCTAGTAACCTTCTAGAAAAGAACCAGGATAGGAAAACATGAGTCAGTTGTAGAAAAACAACCCTTAGGTGCCAACATGTTTTATAGTTAGAGCCAACCAGGACTCCTGTCCTTCCTGTTCTGGAAGGTGGAGGCCCTGCACTGCCAGGTTCATGGTCATGACTGGGAAGACTGAGCTGGATTCCAAAACCCCAACCTGGAGAATAAAGAAAGCAGCATTGACGGGGAGAAGGAGATGGAAGAATTATTAAATTCTTGAAGTATGGGCTTGAATATAACATAGTAGAAGTGTAAAGCGCATCTGTGACTGCAGGGAAAAGGCACAATTATGTAAAATCAAAATTAGAATTTGACATGGACAATTACTTAACCCATTGTTTGCTATGAAGCATAGGCTAATGGCTAGGATATGAC